>JAKZAP010000002.1:21964144-22564144 GCA_023053575.1 Branchinecta lynchi
TCTCGTAAGGCATACAATAAAAAAACAAGCTCATAGAAGTACTACAAACCCCATGGAAATTCCACTATTTGAAAATCGATTATTCATGAACTGCAGAACAACAGTAACGCCTTTTCAACGGGTCTTCAAGCCAATTTTAGTGATAACTTATGGGTAACTAGATTGTCCTGTTCCAGCCGTTTTCGGTTAAACTTTAAGCACAAGTCGCAGCAGATATTGACTTCAAAGATTCTAAAATATTTGACTGTGAAATTTTTTTATCAGAAGATTACAAACCCATCCCGTTGTTGTCAGTCATTTAGCTTTGATGAGATACACGGATCAGATGAGAACCAATAAACAGGCGACTGCCCCGTTACGCAAAAGCTAAAAACGGAAAACGCAAGAATCCGTGTATTGCCGTCAGGGTGGGCAAATATTACATAAGATGTCCGAAATATCGGAATGAGAACAGGTGGAACGATTAGAGGTAACACATAGGTATGCTGCTTTCCTGAAATCTGTCAAAAGAATCAAGCTAAGTTGTAATCACCCATGGACCTATATGCTGTTTCGATCTGGTTATTTTTCCAATTACTTTGGTTGTTGTCGTAGAGTTCTTTTTTCTTTAAGATTTGTCTACTATACTCCGTCTGTGACGACTAGACGGGTTACAAATAAAACTTAATTTATTTTAAAACGGCATCCAAGGGGAAAACAAATCGTGAAGAAACAATAACGAAAATTGTAAAATGACTTCAAGAAAATAAGGAGACAAGATTATACAAGATACGTATATCAGTGCGAGACGCAATAGTTTAAATTAGATCTGTATATTTCGGTTTAACTTTTTAACAGCTTTTTCAAGTTTTGTTCAGAGAAGCTGAATAGCTCGTGCAGGTCTAGGCCAGATCATAAGTCAAAGTACTAGAAAAAAGATGATCCACGGATAAAGAAAGCGAACAAAAGCGTTCTGAAGCGGTTGGCAGAAGACCACTGAAACGAGCGAACATTCTTCCCACAACTCGCTGGCGCTGGCGCCATTTTGCGATTCGGTAGTGTTATAATAAAATTTACAGCCAATTTTTGATGTGAAAAGTATTCAAGTCTCGCTTGCTTTCCTCACTGCCACTGAGCACGCGATTAACGTGTTATACAGTCGACCGCTGTCTACGGTCTCCGTGTAGTAAATAATACAGGGCTCTCCAGTCGTGGTTTCATGAGACCCACGAACCCACTTTCTAACCTAAAAAAGAGGAAAGATCGGGTCCTTACTACTTCTGTCCTATGTGTGGAGAAATGAACGCGGATATATGCCAACTTTTGTGTGATTGTAGAGAGTTACGGGGGCTAAGGGAGGAGATTTTCGGGGTGGGGGGAACTGATAAGAAATGGATTATTAAAATGATGGGAAGTAAAGATTTTAAAGAAATAAGAATTATTGGGAAGTTCCTCAGGTTAGCTTTTAAACACCGGAAAGATTTCTTCTGATGGGGAAATTGTGTTTTTAGTGCTAATAAAGTATTCAGTGTAAATTAAAAATATTAAGAGTGTGTTAGTGGGTATATGCGCATGTAAGATTGTTTACTTTTTGTTTCGTTTTGTTGCATGATGGCCGGATGGCTTTAATGTGCAAATAAATCATTCATTCATTCATGCCCACTGCAAGGGGTAAAGAGAGAACTTGCGAAAGCTTTTTAGGGTTTGCAGAACTGAGAATTTTCAGCCAAGATAACGATCATTCTCCGAGACTCCCGACCTGAGGGTTATTTCTCCGGTCGTTTCTACGAGTTCTGTGCGCAGGACTATCAAGTCATATAGGTAGCAAAATGCTCTACGCTTCGCCTCCCCTCATTCTCTTCGCATCTCACTTGTTACGGTGATGCCATCTGCATTCGTACGTTTTCTTTATGCCGCCGCTAGGCAGCGTTACTCCCTTCCATTGCCTGTGTCTTTTATCTTTTATACCGTCGCGGCCACTCTTTCGTATTACTTATTAACTCTCTGGCCACGCCGGGTGTGAGTCACCTTCTTCTAAAGACTTCTTTCCCGGTTCCCGGCCGGGTAACAACTCTTTTCACTTAAAGATTGTTCTTTTGTAAGTACATCTATTAATAAAACCTTTTGTTTACTTACGGACCATAGGTCACTTCTATGAGTCTTTGTTAAGCTCCTTAGAGTGGGCTGGCCTGTAAGGCCTAGTGTATGATGGGTGGTTGATAACCTGTTGTGTGTTCGGTATGCAAACCATAGTGTGAATCGACCAGGGGAATCCATAATGAACCCGTGAAGTTCTGCACGTGTAGTAGGCCACCAACGCCCTAGGCCATCCTGACTCCGATGATTGTTTACCTGGACATTTACCATCTTATGTCCGGCTTACTACACCCCTCGCCATAACATCAGGTTTGAGAGTGCAAACTCCATATACAAATACAGTCATCGTAACAATGGTTTCAGAAGTGGGATTTGGATTTTTTTCCCCGCACCATTGTCGTATCAATGATATAAGAAGTGGATTTTGGATTTTTTCCCCATTGCTTTATTATAATAATAGGTTAAAAGTAAATTTGCAATTTTTTTTGTCGAAGAATGTAAAGTAAAATTTTCTGATTTTTTTTTTCTTCGAAGAACGTAAAGTAAAAACTTTGGATTTTTTTTTTCGAAGAACGTAAACTAAAATTTTTGGGAATTTGTTTATTGTTTGGAATAAATTATAGGTTTAATAGCAAGAATGGGGAATTATTATAAGATTTAAGGGGGAAAATAACTTAAAAATTAAATTTTGGTCGATTTACGCTTTGGTTTATAGTACTGGACTTTTTTATCGTTTAGTTTAAAGTAAGCGTTACCTTATGACAACTTAGGCCTAATATCCCCATTTTTCTTGAGGTATGCCCCAGATAAGTGAGGCAAGTCCTCTATTTATGAGTAAAAATATGGGTAATAATATTTTTATTTTGGGTAATTAAGGATATTTATTAGGTGAGGTTCCACTAATATCATGATTGATGGGTCCATTAAGATTGCATTTGCCAGAAGTTTTGTAACTTCTTGGGCTGGTTAATAGTTAGTATGACTGTTACATATTATTTTTTGATGAATATTTATGATATATTATTCCCTGATCAGGAATTTATCTTTCATGAATTATGTGGAGCATTTTCATAGGTATTTTTCACCAGTGGTTTTGTTGTCATCGTTGTTTGTGTTAGTCAGGAATCGCGACCTGAGCTAACAAATAGCCTCACAGATTAGAATTTTATATGGAAATGGATGTTACGTCCATATTTTCCTGTTATGACAGGAATTACGACCTGTTTTGACATTACACATGATGATTGTGAATGTGAATGTATTTTAGTGGTATGATTGAGTCCCCTATTTCTTTTTTTTAGTCATCCTTCTTGGCTGCCAGTTTTATCCGTTATGTTTACTTTATAACTGGGTTGGTTAGCTAAGTTGGAGACCCTCCCCCCCTTGTATGCTTGTTGATATGGTATCAGTAGGCCTCACTTTTTTTTTAGTCAACCTACTTTCCTGGCAATGTATCCCTTATGTTTCCTTAATAAGTGGATCGTTAGGTTAAGTTGGGAGACCCTTCCCCCCCTATAGGCATATTTATTGAGATGAATTGTGGTGCTATTAGTCCCTGTGTTATTATGTTCCCCTCTCCCTGAGATATAGCACCACTGTTCTAAGACCTTTGTCAGAAGGCAAGAAGGTATTAGCCTTTATTATAAGGCTTTATTGAGAGATGATGAGTCACATTGTGACCATGCCCCTTCACGTAGTTTTATTATTCCCCCCTCCCCCTTACCTGATGGGCTATTCTCTTAATGATAGAGATTTGTATATGACATTGAAGTCATAGTGAGTGAACTAAAAAGTAATGTCATAGGTTAAGGACCATGTATCTTTCTATGAGGCTGTATGTTAAACAAACAATGAATAACCCATTTGTGTGAGATGTTTTTTTATATGATATGTAATATTCCAGTCATATTTCTTAGTTTTTTTGACAAAAATATTCTTCAAGAATTAAAAATACCTCATAAAATGAGAGATTTATGTGGTAATAATTCACATTTGGTATTTAGGTTAGAAGAGTTGGAACCTCACATATTTTTTTTTACAAGTTGTCATATGGTAGTGTTTACTTTATTGGTTGATGGCGCCCAACCAGCTGTGAATGTCGTCCAAGTTTCCAATTTTTCATCCATACTCAGTACGGTTTGAACTGTTGGAAGCGCAAAAAGCAGACTCTTTCTGCCGGTCGATTTTCAGTCATTCGCAAGGTTTTACCCCTTTGCCTGCCAGTCTATCCCAGTACCTTCGGGAAATAGACCCAATTTTGCATCCACGATGGCCTGCTTTGCCATCTCCACACCCCGACGGTGTCATACCGATCACAGGTCCAGGGGTGGCCCGAAGGGGGGGTGAGGGGGGGTGACTCACCCCCCCCTGCCTTCTGTTAAGTCGTATCAGTCGTTTATTTTGGCCTTTTGCTAAGTTGTATCAGTCGTTTATTTTGGCTCTCGCCGAGGTCCCGGGCATTCATTTTAATAAAAAATAATCCGAGTCGTATTTTTTTTTAATTTTGTCTCTGCACAGCTTCGGTCGTAAGCCAGTCCCCGAAGAAGTCGTTTAAACCAGGTTTTGTAACCCGATAGGTCGCAGACATGATTCATGGGGGCAGCAATGCGGCTACCTGTTCTACTCCCATGGGATTTGGATCTGCCTAACTTCGGTCTTTCAGATTTTAGCCTGTCAAAATTACAATAGGTTAGTTTAGTTGTTAAAGTGGAGTCTGACTGGTAACATTGAAATACTTTATAGACCAAAAGCGAGAGACAAGGTTATGTGCATTGATTTTTGGTCATCTTTGGCTATAAGTGAAAAAAGAGGGAATAGAATTCTTAACAGAATGGAAAAGCCATCAGAAATCAAATGACAGGAGACGAAAGAAGTGTGCCAGAACAAATCGAAAAATGTCGATTACAAACAGAGGTTGAGGTAGGAACAACGCTTGGAAAAGGACAAGGAGGGATTTTAATATACACCCGAAATTCGTTTCCCAGGACAGGAGAGGTTGCCGCAGACCCTGGAATAGCTCATTCTAGTCGGGAGGTAAATTTTTGGCCTCTATGCTAGCATAGGCGTTACTATCAAAATGTTTGGGGGGGGGGGAAGAGGAGCAAAAATATTCCTTCAGCCAAAGCTGACTGCGAATCGTATGTATCACTGCTGACTGCGAATCATAGCACTATCAAATATGGGAGGATTGATGGGATTGATGGCAAGGTATTTACCGACTGGCTGGGTAATTTTTACCGTCTTTTTTTGCGGAAAAATCGACCGTTTTTAAGAAAATCGACTGTTTCCAAAAAAAATCGATTTCTAAAAAGCGAACTTCTCGTCTTCACTTGCTGTGTATATAGCATCTTCTGTCGAGTCGAATCAAATTCTGCAAACCAGTTTTAAGTTGCAATTCTTCAGATGTAGCTCACTGTAGCTTTACCTGTTCTTTAGTTTTCGGCATGAAAGTACAGGTGTGTCGAGTGACAAATAACACAGTACACGGTACTTTCATTATGAAACAACAGTACATCAAATCACCAGGAAAAAACGCAACTCAAGTCTCCTCGGGCGAACGCTGGCGTCTTTTTCTATATCTGTAAACTCCTCTCAGGCCAAGACCAAAAGTTCATTAACGTCCGTACATCCGGATTTTTTTTTAACGCACTGGCAAATCTGTTTTCCTCGTTTCGTTTCTGAGGAAGTGTGTTCTGAACGTGAAAATTACTTTTTTTTGCTATTAGTTCGGAGCAAATCTACTTTCTTTTCTATGAGCTTTATTTTGTCACTTTTTCGATGGACAGAGGCGTGATTTTATAGCTATTCTTAATTTTTCATTGGGATCGCAAAATGACGCTCTGCTCCTCGGCTCACGTCCATAAATCGGGATTTTTTTCCAGGAATTACTTTTTTTTGCTTTAATACGGAACAAATCTACTTATGTTTTCTGTGGCCACTATTCTGTCACTTTTTTCGACGGTCAGATTTTTTATTTCAAAGCTGGTTTTTTCTTTTCAATGGGATTGCAAAAAGACGGTCTCCTCCTCGGCGTTTCGCAAAATTTTGCCTGTGCACATTTCATAGTATTCTCTACTTAGAGGAACGGTGTGTCATTTACTTGGCGATTAGGCTTGGAACTTTTTAGATTTGAAACACATTAAAGGCTGGGCTAGAATCTGTCTAGACAAAGGCAGATTAAAAAAAAATCGCCCTGCGACGCTTGCTTTAATTTGTCCCGGGTAGAGGCGTTGAAAGCTTTCCTCTTATGCGAAAGTTGAAATGTAAAGCTGAGGCTATGAAGGTATATATACAAAAATTAACAAGAATAATTTCAGCTGATGTATTGCAGCTAGTTTTACACCAGTTCTATTATTTGCTGGTGGGGGAATGTGCGCCATTGCCGCATAGTCGCAACAGTTAATTTTTGTTGGTACCTGCGAGTCGTATATTACGATCCATGAGTCGTTGAAATGAAGGATCTCACCCCCCCTGCCCTCGGTGCTTCGGGCCACCCCTGCACAGGTCTACATTACCCCTGGTGATCCCAGAAATCTTGGTCCCCAAAGTTTTGGACTGGTTTCATGCTTCGAAATTTAGCGGTCATTTTGCATTGACAAAAATGCTCCATAAAATGAAACCGCTCGTCTACTTTCCAGAGATGTATTCCCGAGTTAAGCGTCACTCTGATTCATGCCTAAAGTGCTTAATGAGAAAGTCTCCCAATAACACAACTATTGCTCCCCTAGGTTATACTCCCACAGTTAACGGACCGATGGACTTACTGTCTATCGACATTCTTGGCCCGTTGCCAAGGTCCATCAACGGTAATAGTGTTGTCTTGACCGCGTGTTGTCACTTCACGAAGTACCTGTTTCTGATCCCATTACCTGATCAGAAAGCAGATACTATCGCTCGCGCATTGATGGAAAGAATATTTTTGGTTGTTGGGATCCCCAACAGGGTTTTGACAGATAACGGTAGCAACTTCACATCTAAGTTGTTGAGTGAGATTCATGAGTTGTTAGGAGTCCAACATCTGACCACAACTCCCTACCATCCCCAATGTAACGCACAAATTGAACGCATGCATCGCACGGTTTCAGATATTTTGAGCCAGTATGTTGCTCCTGGACGAGATGATTGGGACAGTCACCTCCCATTCGTCCAGCACTGCATTAATACTGCTCATAACGAGTCCACACAGGAAACCCCATTCTATGCAATGTTTTTGCGAGACCCTGTCATGCCGGTTACCGATATGGTCGCTAACCGTACTTATTACGATACGATGGAGAATTTCAAGTCTGAAATTTTGGTCAGAATGCGCGCTGCCCACACGGCCATATCTGAGAAGATATCGTTGTCCAAGGACAAACAGAAGGCCTATTACGATTCCAGGTTTTCAGGAAAATTTGCAGGGTTCCAGCTTGGTGACATTGTTTTCTTGCGTACGCCACCCCCACCTGGCCTGGGAGCAAAATTGGCAAATAACAAGTTCGACGGCCCCTTCCGAATAGTCAAGATTCTTAACGACGGGCTCGACTACGAGATCCAAAAGGCAGGATCGAAGGTCCAGGTAGTACACCACAACCGACTGTTTCCCAGCCACCTGAAGTCGCCCTGGATCGTTGAACCGGTAACTGACGGATCAACACAGAGCGACATCCCTGTCACAGCACCTTCGCCGGAAACTAATTTGGTAACCCAACGGCCATGGTATGTTCCCTCACCTTCCTCCGGTATTCTGCCAACTAACTTGTCTTGCAGCGGTTATACGATCCCTGAGGCCAGGTTGCCAGACCCATTGCCTCAACTTCGACGATCACAGCGATTAGCCTCGCAGGGTCTCGGGTTCGCGATACCTAGAACCTCAACCATACCCTGCTCTGCAGACGGCAGTTCTCTTTTGGACTCGGGAAATGAGTGTTTTGCGCCTGCTCTTCAACCGCTTTCGAACCAGCCGCCCTTAGTCGATGTTGGAGACTTTTACCAGACGCCTGTGTTACGGCCTCACTCTTCGAATCAACTATCTCGTCCCGTGCGTTTTGAAGATGAAATACCAGTCCTCCCTGCGCCCGTATTGACCCCGGTTTTGACTGGTTATTTTCCGGCCTCTAGCAACACCACCGTAGATTCTTCAACCGGCCCACCCGAGACTCTGCAAGCAGCATCCTATATCCACGCCCCGAGACGAGTTTCCCCTCCGTTGGTACGCGTATCTCCACCGTCCCCCCAAATTCCCTCCTCGCGATCTGACTCACCACCTTCTAGGCCTCTGTCGCCTGCGGACAATCGTAGTTCGCCGCATGTGCCCAATGACCCGCCGGCAGCTGAACTACGACTGTCTAATGATGGCGTCACGCCAGATAGTAGAAACGTTTTAGGGGGTGAAGCCCCAGACTCGTTCATTTTACAGGTGAGCCCATCTAACGGCTCCTGCGAACTGGTGTTCTCGCCTATTCTCGGCTCTACTCGAGGATCCATGGACAGTAGCCACAGCCGGCCATCATCTTTTTCGAGGTTAAATTCAGACCTAGATGCGCACTCTGCACATTCTATTGGGCCTAGTGATAATGATTCAGACAGTCCTGTAACTAACTCTCGTAGAATCTCAACCCCAAATACACAGTACAGGACTCCATTTCGACCAAATGACCCTACTCCGAATACCCCGGTTATCACAGCCAGCCGTTTTCGAGGCGCTCTTCGCTTAGAAGGGAACGATAGCCGTCTTTTCTACCAATTGGCATTTGATTCAGATTCAGGAGATAGTATGCAGTCAAATCAATCATCCCAGGCTTTAGCCAAGCCTTTAACTTCAACAACTTCTAATAATTCGGAATCTAACCTTAATGAATCCCCAATAAATCCGCCGGCTGCTTCTGTCCAACGCGACGAGTTCGAGCCGACGCCTACTTCGTCTTGGTATGGGACTCCCTTACCGTCCCCGACGCTGCACGACCGACCCATCTTCATCCCTTCCCCATCCCCCCCTGAAGTCTTCAACGCTCCAGTCCTGCCTATCCCGACTACGGCAGCGTCTTTCGTCGACCCACCAACTTCTCCCATTCCGTCGACCTCCACCCAGCCCATTCCGGAGCTGCGACGTTCGGTCAGGCACCGCAACCCACCTGAGCGGTATGCCTCTCACGACCACAGACATTAGACCTGTCCCCCAGACACGGCGACATCTCCAACCCTGACGTGACATTTATACATTTCTGCGCCAATGCGCCATTTACTCCGCCAGCGGCATATATGCCTTTGCAGCCTGGCCGTTTTCAAACCCTCTACCCTGATGTGACACTGACATCTGATGTAAATAGTTTACCGTGATAGTTTCGCGTACCTGCGGCCACAATTCATAAGGCCCATCATGGCAGATTGCCTACTATTTTGTGTGTTTAGCATATTCGGCCAAGTTCGGCTCGGCTCTGTCCATACTCGCTTGTGTGCTTGACAAGCCGCCATTAGTGTTCCCTCTTTATACCACTTTAATGTTTGTACTGCCTGTGTGGCCGATTCTGTTCGGCTCAGTTCTATTCGCCTGTGTGGCCGATAAGCCACGAACATCGTTTCTTTTGTGTTACGTTATGTACTGCCTGTGTGGCCTAGTTCGGTTCTCTTGTGATATTTGCCTGTGTGGTCGACTAGCCGTCGCTAGTGTTCCCTCCTTTTTATTATTTAATGTTTACGTACTGCCTGTGTGGCCGAGGCCGGTTTCGCCTAAATGTACAGTCCTTTGTTTTTCTGACAAGCTCAAGTTCAAGTTCCTTCTTTGCTGTTGCCTTTGTGGCTTATTTTTTTGCAAATTATGCCCTTCTGGCCAAGTATTTGCAGAGATTCATGATCTCATGATGGATTTTGTGGCATTTTGTCACTGTTATATATATTATGTTTGTTATGTTGGCCTTCTGCCTCTATATCAATTTAACTTTGGCATTTTGCCGTTATATTAAATTAAGCCTTCTGCCATTATCCACTTTGGTCAATATTGTTTATTATTTATTTATATGAAGTTTTGTTGGACTTAGGAGTTTAGCACCTGTTAACCCCAAACTGGCATTCGGGTGGTTTTTCTTTTATTGGGTGGACATCGGGTGGTATAATTATTTTCGTATCTTTTATATACGAAGAATCTGACCAATTCTTTCTTTTTTTTCACTTTTATAGAATTCACTTAACATTACATAAAATTAATTAAACTTTAAAAACAATCCCCTGTTCCTTTCTTTTTATTGTCCCCTGAGGGTGGATCAGTACGCGGTACATCAGCAGCCCAGCGCAACTTCGGCCATTTCCAGCAGCCCAGAGCAAATCCAGCATAAGCAGCACCATTTCCATCACCTCCAGCCTTAGACAATATCAGCTCCAGCCTAAACCAACATCATCATATCCAGCGCCTGAATCAACATCGTCCTATCCAGCGCCCGTACCAGCTCTGCGACGCACATCTCGCCAGAGTACGCTCCACCTGCCCAGCCAACTCGCAGTCTTCGGCCACCTAATTAACCAGCTCCAGCTTTAACCACCATCTTTCCCGCTTGCTTATGCAACATCACCATCCACCATCTACACCGTTCCAGCGCAACACCAGCACCATCCGCTTTTGCCATACCGGTACCAGCTAACAGCTCCACCTGTTCACCAACATCTTCCCCGCCTGCAAGACCACCCATCGCCTATGCCGCTCCAGCAACACCAACACCATCGGCTTTTGCTATGCCCGTACCAGCTGACCCCTCAAACCACAAAGCTGACGAACCACCATGCCGACTCTACATCGCCACTCCACCCTCTTGTATTTCTCTAAACTTTAAAAATAATATATTTTAATTTGGGTCTAAGGTCAGATTTATGTAACATTTATGGTTAACTTTTAGCAGATGGATGCCAAAAGTTTGTTAATCTGGTGCTTAACTTTTAAGTCCGTGGGTCACGGACTCAATATGGAGGGGAGGTATGTTACGGTGATGCCATCTGCATTCCGTACGTTTTCTTTATGCCGCCGCTAGGCAGCGTTACTCCCTTCCATTGCCTGTGTCTTTTATCTTTTATACCGTCGCGGCCACTCTTTCGTATTACTTATTAACTCTCTGGCCACGCCGGGTGTGAGTCACCTTCTTCTAAAGACTTCTTTCCCGGTTCCCGGCCGGGTAACAACTCTTTTCACTTAAAGATTGTTCTTTTGTAAGTACATCTATTAATAAAACCTTTTGTTTACTTACGGACCATAGGTCACTTCTATGAGTCTTTGTTAAGCTCCTTAGAGTGGGCTGGCCTGTAAGGCCTAGTGTATGATGGGTGGTTGATAACCTGTTGTGTGTTCGGTATGCAAACCATAGTGTGAATCGACCAGGGGAATCCATAATGAACCCGTGAAGTTCTGCACGTGTAGTAGGCCACCAACGCCCTAGGCCATCCTGACTCCGATGATTGTTTACCTGGACATTTACCATCTTATGTCCGGCTTACTACACCCCTCGCCATAACATCAGGTTTGAGAGTGCAAACTCCATATACAAATACAGTCATCGTAACACACTCCAAGAAAATAAAGAAAAATTCGCAAAAAACTTGATGTTGAACGAGGACCAGGATGGGGGGGAGGGGGACGCCCCCCCCCCCCCAATGCTGTCGGTAAAGAATACCGAGTCGGCGCTGCCGCGATTTTTCGTCAAAACAGTTGATTTTTTTTCTCATGAAAACAGTCGTTTTTTTCTGAAAAATTGGTCGATTTTTCGTCAAAAGTCGTTTTTTCTTAAAATCAGTAGATTTTTCTGAAAATCATCGATTTTTTTCAAAAATGTCATTTTTGTTGTTGAAAACAGTCGTTTTATCTGCAGAAAAAGTCGGTAAAAGTTACCAGCCAGTCGGTAAATCCCTCTTTCCCCCAAAAAAAAACATTTTGGCTAGTAACGCCTCTGGTATCAATGAATCCCTTGGAAACTGTAGGCTAACTAACCTCCCTGCTTTTCCACGATGACAGATATGCCGCTCGACTCATTCCGTTGATATGCCCAGGAGATGGGTCGAGTGTAGTTGAACAAGGTGATGCCACACTTTAATGACAGATTCTCTCCAACGTAGATTTCTGTCCGCCCCTTCAGATCAAGTCCTTCGCTAGTTGCTGGAAACAGATAACACAAATATTAAAACAAAAATAAACAAGAACTGATTACTGACTGACCAATGTAAATCTCATCGAGGACCAGGGACATCACAAAGGGGGGGGGGGGGTGCGGGCGGCTCAGCACTACCAACTTTTTGAGATTCGGTAAAATTCTGGGCCGGAGCTAGGCCAAAACTCTACTAAAATTGTTCGCTATTTTTTCGATAGCAGATAGCAACTATTCAGTAGCAACTGTTCGGATTTGGTATTTCCACAGACTCCTAAATAGGCTATCGGTACAAATCTATCTGGCATAATGATCGGGATTCGGTATACTGTGAGTATTCGGTAGCTATCACGAATTCGGTGACAGAATATACTGAAATTATTTGGTAATTTTTCGATGCCAGAACTATTCGGTGTATTTATGCAGATGGGTAGTTACACAGAATCCGGAATAAGCTATCGGTTAAAAATTATTCGGTATCATGATTGGTATTCGGTATAATATTCAAGATTCGGTAGTTACCACGAATCCCGACTTTAGTTACAGTTTCGACGAATTGTACCGAATACGAACCTTATTCGGTAGTCTTTCGATAACCAATTCGGTATACTAACCGGAATACGGTAGTTATACAGAATCCCGAACATGCTATCGGTCTAAACTTATTCGGTTTAATAACTGGGATTCGGTAATTAATTCGGTATAATTGCCAAGATTCCGGAGTCATCACGAGCCTCGGAAGAGGTCGAGTGAAGCCCTGGTCGCAGAGAAGGGGCGGATCTATGATTTCATCGATTTTGTTTTGGATCCAAAAAAGAAGATCTAATCATAAATGTTTTGAAAATTCCGCCTGCGGCGCTTTCCGTAATATTCTCTATTTTGTGGAAGGGCGCGTCATTTGACTGGGGTTTTAGCCAGTTTTAGGATTGGGATTTTGAAACATTAAATGCTAGAATCTGGATGGAAACAGTTAAATTTGGCAAGAAAAGCTTACTTAAAAAATCTCGCCTGCGGCGCTCAATGTATTTGATTATGGGTAGTATTGACCGGACTACAGTAGCTGCAGCTGCCGGAATGTAACTCCATCCGGTTTCTCGAAGTTCTTAGAGTCCTTAATCCACGGCAAATGATGGGATTGTAAGAGAGGCAGTTATGTTTTTAGCCTACAGAAAAAAAAAGAATTTCGTAAATTTTCGACTGCGGCACTCGATTTAATTTTCTCTTGGCTAAAATAGATGGAAGCTGTTACTGCAATCGCGCCCGGCAAAATATTCTCCAAGTGGGCTTCGCAAAAAACGCCGCCTAATAGTTGGCTTATCGTCTTTCTTACTGCCATTTAATGTTAGTCTTCCTACCTAATCCTTTCTGTTCCATAATTAAAACCTCGAAGTCTCCTAGAGCCTAGGATTCGGTAACATTTTTGAGAGGTTCGGTAAATCACTTGCGACGCCCTTGTCGAGGACCCATGATTTGTATCACTTCGAGTTGCCGAATGAAGAGTGGGTGTGTAGAGTTGTGATGCAGAGTTGTTTCATTCATGGTTAATATTTGGCGAGGTTCCTCAGTATAACCATAGTCCAAAGGGACAGATGCACACAGAAGGTCATCTGGATCTATTTGTTCTATTTAGTATGTATTTACCGCTGACTTTTAGAACAAACAAATGTTATCTTATCATATTATGGGGCACAGATGGTATTCCATCAAACGGTTCCATCTATTCCTTCGTTTGCTACATAATAGCCTCTTTCGGGTGATCGAATTAGGCGTTCGGTCAACTTTCTTGTTGAGGGGGGGGGGGGCTGCAGAAATGGATAGAACGTATACGTTAGCTACGTTGAGAGACCCTTGCCAAGAAGGGTCCAGACAGCTTGACCACAAGGAGTATTTATGAGAAAAATGTAGTTCCAAATATTATTTGTGTGTGTAAAAAATATATTAAACTAAAACAGATAGTCAGACAGAAAAAATTGTATAAGTCATTCAAATAAATTATTAGAGATTTCAGGGTAATATGGATAAGATAAACTTCAAATATTCGTGTTTCAAATTCAGTAAATCAAATGACAAATGGCACACTGCAATCATGCCAAATTAAAACACAGTGTTCTTTGCAGCGTGGGATGACAGAACCAAATTATGTTTTCCAAAAGAAAAAAAACGAAATAAAAATCAGACTTAAGCAGAAGAGACGGTTTTCGCATTAGGGATCCAAAACGACAGTTGGGGAAATAAATGACGTTGAAAAATAAATGTCTGTCTGTAGGTATGATTATTATTCGAATGGTTTGCGAGATTTTGACGAAACTGGAGTTCTTCTTGAACATATGCGGTCAGCCACGGACAAACCCGTAGCTACTTTTGGTAAAAGGCTGGACGGCACGCACAATGTACTGCGTATAGCTCAAACTAGTTACCACAGGTAAACATACGTAGAAGAAAGATTTAGAATAGTTAAGTTTTTGTTGAAAAGAGCAGGTGACGTTAAGAAGGCCAAGGATCCAAATGAATGTAACCAAGCGGAGGGGGGGGGGGGGTAGCCCAAGAAGAGGCAAGAGGAAAGCGTAAAATTACATATCCCAGTTTTGTAATT
Source organism: Branchinecta lynchi (assembly GCA_023053575.1). NCBI lineage: Eukaryota > Metazoa > Arthropoda > Branchiopoda > Anostraca > Branchinectidae > Branchinecta > Branchinecta lynchi. The sequence goes on from JAKZAP010000002.1 coordinate 21,978,914, forward strand.
CGCCGGATTCTTTGGCTCAGCTCTGTGTAGTTCGGTGTTGGGTTTCTCTTCCGTTTGCGTCTGAACGTACTAGTCAGAACGATGTTTTATTTCTATTCTTCTTAGCATAAGCTCCTCGGGAGACGGAGGCTAAATTCAGTTTCATGATTTCAAAAAGCAAATTCAATCAAACTACTTACCCATCACATAAAACTGGGTGACACTTGAAGCTGCCCCCAACACATTTTTCGCGGAACATTTATACTCCCCGGATCGAAGCGCTGTGACCTGAATGGTGGACGTTACTTTCACAAAATCTGCGACATCTTTGAGAAGCTGATTTTTGTTGTGATTGCTTTCCTTTATCTGAAAGTGATTAGATGAAGAAATGAAACATTCGTAAGTAAGGTTTGGCAAGTGCGGTGAACAAATTCTTCTTAATGTTGCTAGAAGTACCAAGACGTAAAGTGTCGTTGTTTACTTTTACACTAACGCACCTAGCGGCAAAAAAAAAATAATCCGGAGGAAATTCTGGGAAGGGCGCATAGCGGATCAATGGTCACTCCTGCAAGCTGTTTCAAAGGTCCTGTTCTTCTCGTCTGCACGAACATGACATTGTCTTCACCAATCGAACTTTTCCTTTGAGGAACGGCATGGCATGTCTAAAACGCCGTCATCAGCGAGACACCAGATCTAAGGGCGATTCTGGCGGTCTAGAAAACTCTCCGAGCTTTTGCACCGGCTGTTTTTGCGACTTCAGTTAAAACTCGCTTCGCTTCCCAAAGCTGTTCTCGCGCTCTACTAGTTTCCGAGAGGGCCCTTGGAAAGCGAATCCACTTCGCGACTGGAAAGTGATTTCGGCACGTCAGCGAGAAGTTGTAAAGGTGCAACTGAGGAGCAACTACTTTCCGTTTGTTCTTGCGCTCGGCGGATTCTCGCTTTGCTTTTTAGAAAGAGAATCCAAGAGGTCGAAGAATTGTTCTCTACTAGAAAGTTCGGAAAGTAAGAAACGAAGGTACGCTACTCACAGGCTTGAACGAAGGCTCGCAAACAGAAGGCAAACTACAATTCCTGAAAAACCATGTGACGTCTGCCAGTGGGTAACCTTCAGCGACGCACTTGATTTTATGCAATTCGTTCTTTGGGACGAAGATGTGTGAGTTCTCTATAGCAACGTATGGCTTATCTGGAAGAGACAAAACATTTTGCGGATTCAATTCTTACTACGGTGAACTTCCGCGTTCTTGTTAAAGGCGGTCCGGCAGATATCTTTGCATTCCTTGCATGTCAAAGGGGGGGGGGGGGGGAGACTCTGCCCGTATGGACATATTTTAAGTCATGGGACAATTTTGGAAACAATTGAAAGGAACTGGAAACAATCGTAAACAACTGTTTTTTACGATTGGAAACAGTTGTTCCCAATTGTTTCTAGTCGTTAGCGACTATAAACAGTTGTCGACGATTGTATTTTTACGATTGGAAACAATTCTTTCCAGTCGTAAAATTACGATTGGAAACAATCGATTTCAATCGTAAAAATAAAATCGTTGTCGACGATTGTATTTTTACGATTGGAAACAATTCTTTCCAGTCGTAAAATTACGATTGGAAACAATCGATTTCAATCGTAAAAATAAAATCGTAAACAACTGTTTCCCATCGTCAACAACTGTTTCCAATCATAAACAACTCTTTCCAATAGTAAAAAAAACAATTGTTACGATAGTTTCCAATTGTTTTCAATTGTTTATGATTGAAAAATGTCCCATGATACAATGACTTGAACTATTTCCATACCGGTGGTCCACTCCGGATCCTCCTCCAGCGTCAGGCGCTTTGCATTCGAGAGATGACTTATCGAGGGTAGATTAGTTCTGTCACCCGGTATTCTGACATCCAGGAATCCAAACCTTATCTTAGTAAACTCTTGTAAGTATTATCTTTTCGCGAAACAAACACTTTAAAGAGTCATAATATAAATCGAAGACTGTAACCGTTTATTTTGTTTTATTTTAAATAAGTACTCTTATTTGTACGGCCTTTTGGCTAAATCTCCATTATTAGTAGGCCTATCACTATATTAGAAGTTAATTATCATTACGCTGTTAGAAGTTTGGGGACATTTAAAGCATATGGGTGGGCAGGGGCGTCGCAAGTGCATTTTCGGTGGGGGGGTGCAGAGCCAAAATTTTACCGAATCTTTCAAAAAATTTACCGAATCCTAGAACTAAGAATTCGAGCTTTAAATTATGGAACAGAAACGATTACGTAGGAAGAGTAACAATAAAAGGCAGCATGCACGACGATAAGCCAACTATTAGACGGCGTTTTGGCGAAGCCCACATAGAGAATACGTTGCCGGGCATGATTGCAGTAACAGCTACTATCTATTATAGCCAATAGAAAATTAAATCGAGCGCCGCAGGCGAAAATTCTCGAAATCCATTTTTTGTTTTGTTTGGTAGGCGAAAATTTAACTGCTTCTCTTACAAATTCTATCATTTACCGTTGATGAAATACCGAGACTCTTAAGAAGTTCTAGAAAACGGATGGAGCGACGTTCCGGCAGCAGCAGCAACTGTAGTCTAGTCAATATACTACCTATGATAACATAAAGTGAACGCCGCAGGCAAAATTTATTTTTGCTTTTTCCTGCCAAATTTAATTTCCATTCAAATTCTAGCTTTTAATGTTTCGAAATCTCAATCCTAAAACTGGCTTAAAACCCCCGTCAAATGACGCGCACTTCCACAAAATAGAGAACATTACGAAAAGTGCTGCAGGCGGAATTTTCGAAATATTTATGATCAGATTTTCTTTTTGGGATCTAAAATAAAAGTAAGGACTATCGATGATATCACAGATCATCCCTTTTGTCTGCGACCAGTGCTTCACTCGACCTCTTCTGAATTTCGAGGTTCGTGGTAACTTCCGGATCCTGGCAATTACAACGAATAAGTTACCGAATCCCAGTTATTATACCGAATAAGTTTAGACCGATAGTGTGTTCGGGATTATGTAACCACCGTATCCCGGTTAGTATACCGAATTGTTTCGGTATCGAAAGACTACCGAACAATATTCATATTCGGTATACTTTCGTCGAAACTGGAACAAAGTCAGGATTCGTGGTTAACTTCCGAATCCTGGAAATTACACTTAATAAATTACCGAATCCCAATCATGACACCGAATAATTATGAACCAATAGCTTATTAGGGAGTCTGTGTAACTGCGGAATCTCCATAAATATACCGAATAGTTTCGGCATCGAAAAATTACCAAAGGATTTCAGTGAATTCTCTCACCAAATTCGTGATAACTAACGAATACTGGCAACTATACCGAATCCCGATCATTGTACCGAAGAGATTTGTACAGATAGCCTATTTAGGAGTCTGCATGACTACCGAATCCCCGTAAATCGAAAAAATACGAAGAATTTTAGTAAACTTTTGGGCCTCCGGCCCAAAATTTTACCGAATCTCAAAAAGGTCCCCCCCTTGCGACGCCCCTGGGTGGGACACATGGATGGCAATCTTAGTGTACTGCAGTGTTAACAGTGGTATGACGGACGTCGAGAACGTTTATGTTATGACTCTTTAAAGTTTTTTGTTTCGCGAAAAGACATTACTTACAAGAGTTTACTATGAATGCAATTGCTGTTCTTTCGCGTCTTTTGCTTTTTTCGTTTCTATTTGGTTTAAGACGATGCTTTTTCCCAAAACAAGTAAGTAGCCTAACTTTATTTGCCCAGTAATTCACGAATAGATCAGGCGGCTCGGCTAGGATTTTATTCGGCTATATTTGAACCTACTTAGCAAGAATCCTCTTCAGGATGAATCTGAGAATCTTAACTCGACCTGCACAGGTTTCGACATCCACCTAGGACCTAAGAGAAGAACCTAGCCTAGACGAATCAGTTATTGTAAAACCCCATTCACGCCATCTATGGCAGTAAATCTCACGCGTCATTCACCGCTATTTCATAATCAGACTATATGGTTAAAATAGACTACTCGTAACAGAATTACGGTTTTCAAATAGTTCTTATGAAAGTTATGTCCTCCGTGTAAAAACAAACTGAAACTCTAACCTAAAAATTAATCGTGGCTCGGATATCTTTTGAGTTAAAGTCTTTAAGTCTATCGTTGGGTCGTCTTACTGTTTATTTCTTAACATTTTTCTCTTACTTATATCAACATTGTTTGTGTGCGTGTGCTTTTTTTGACGGGTACACAAACAAAATTATCACAATAAAACAGAGCAGAATAACACTACTAAGTAGCGCCAAGACTTGACAAAATTGACACACACTCGAATAGATAGATTGATAGATATCGCTTTTATTCTTTTGGAACTATCATGGTGAAATCCAAATTTGTCGAAATCGTCATACCATCACTAGCGATAGAGAACATCCCTACCGAAACTCATTCAGTCGTTCACCAGCGCTGGTTCCGATGACTTCATATCCTGAACATTGCAAAAAAATAATACAGCCTCCATTGTTTCCTTGGTGTGTGCAGACTGCACCTTTGCTTTACTAGAAATTCCGAACCCGCAAGTTTGTCTCGCTTTCAACGCCGCAAGCGTAGTGGGCGGCGCTACGAGTATAGTCGGTTTGCAAAGCATCGAGAGCATAGGTCTTGGCGTTACTCTCTAGTGTTATTTTGCTCTGCAATAAACGTTTACCTTTGACTTTCAGACTCAAATTTTCCTTAGCTTCAGCTACTCCAGAGATAGCGCGGACTGTGTAGTAACCACTATCTCTCAGCTCCACCTTGTCTATCGTTAGTATGGACTCGGTTCCCCAGGTGGTCACATTAATATTTTTCTCCATTTTCATTTCTTCGCCTTTTGGATTTGTCCAAATCACTTCCGCCCGTGGGTGGGCTCGAACTGTAGCGACCCAGCGTGCATCGCCTCCAGCAGTTGCCTCGATGTCGTGGACGCTGATAGTGAGGTTCAGGAACGTGTGATTCTCCTCTAGGGAAAAAGAAGCAATAACAACTTCACAAAATAAAATCTTTTAAAATTTAAGTTAGAGATCCGATAAAAATGCTCTACTGCATGTGCTTCTCCGCTATTCATATTTTCATCAAATGAGCTTTTTCTTTCGGATTTCTGGTCCCTTTATGTTCTTGTACCTCTCTGCTTGAAATATATTGCAACTACGACGGTAGACGATGGCTAAAAAATAATCTGTTTTGGGTAACATCTAATAGTATTACAGTATTTGCCATCCGGAGTGCATTGAAAAACATGAAGAAAAAGAAGAATCCAGATAGAGATGGAATTTCCCACGAGCATTTAAAGTACGGTTTACCAGCCCTTAATAATCACCTCCAGCTATTGTTCCAGATGATCCTGTCAACATCCACCTTACCAGAAAGTTTTCTTCTGGGTACGATTACCCCAGTCTTAAAAAGAGGAAAAGATGCAAATCATTGCAGCTCTTACAGGCCAATTACTGTTTCATGCATCCTCAGCAAAATTTTCGAATACACTTTGGCACCTGAAATTACTTCTAAATGTGATATCGGAAGCCTACAGTATGGTTTCAGAAAACGAATTGGATGCTCCCATGCCCTTAAGTCACTGATCCAAATTCTAAAGCAAGCATCAGCAAAGAGAGAGACAGTTCATCTTTGTGCGACTGACATCGCTGGAGCTTTCGACAACGTTAACCACGTCCAGGCTCTACTGTCTTTGATGGAAAACGGCGTAAATAGGTCGATCATATTGGCCTTAAGATCGTGGTACTCCAAATGCAAGCTGGTAGTCAAATGGCAAGACAGGCTGAGTCACCCTATTACAGCGAAAAAGGGAGTCCCTCAGGGCAGGGTCCTATCGCCCCAGATTTTTAAATGTGCAATTGCTCAGTGCCTAAGAAAGCTTACGCCAACTTTTAACTTCCGTGGCATCGATGTTAGCTACCTGGCCTATGCTGACGACGTCCTCCTTATCAGTCGATCAAGGAAGGGCCTTGAAACAAACGTTGCTAGCCTGAACCAAACGCTTGGTGAAGTCAACGCTAGTAAATGTCAGTACGTTTGTTTCAACGCTCCTGCTACTCTTCGGAAGCCCTCTCTGAATGTTGGAGGCAATGTTCTCATAACCGAGGAAAAAATTCGATGGCTTGGTATAACAGTTGCGCAAACGATGCGAAAGATTTGTGAGGAAGCAGTTAAATCAGCCGCTAAAGGAATTAGATATGGCTACTGCAAAATTGTGCCGAACCGTTCGAGGTATAGCAGACCTGGGCTTGGAAAGTTATATACTGCCTTTTGCGCACCGTATGTTAACTTCCTTGCTGGATTACATACTATACTCAGAAGAAAGGACCTTCGACGCATACGCTCGACATACTTCAGATATCTGAAATTTCTTCTCTACCTATCCCGGCGCACACGGAACCGCTACCTGATCCGCCGTTTGTTAATTTCCGACCCATTGTTGACGCTTGAAGCCCTCTCCTCTAATTTGTGTTCTCCGATTGGAAAATTACCTGTCCACGATCCCATCAACGTGATTCTAAATTAGTGAATCTTTATGGAAAATATTTGTTGAGTTTTTTGCGATTATTTTATATTTCTTTATCTTTTTTAATGCACTAACGCCCTTGGGCAGTGCGTCATAAATTCATTCATTCATAGCAGACTTTTTCAGACAATCCAACAATCTGGAATTGAACATTACTGAGCTCCTCTTCGTTAGCAATTGTAATGCTCGCTTTGAAATTTAAATGCTCCTCGGAACTTTGTCTATATAACAAGCAATGGGGACTAAAGATTCTAAGGAAACAAGGGAATTAGGGCTGCTTCTGAAGATGTCAATGGAACACTGAAACATGTTTTGCTGGTTTGATTATTATTATTTTTATTACACTTGACGTTAAGCTTTTAGCTTATTGCCATATTGATGAGTTGTTGTTGTGTTGATATTTTTGTTCCGTAACGGCCCCATGGGCTCTCATTTGTTATTACATCATACTCATCAGATCACCCTGTACTGTTTTTATCCCCATCTCGGTTTATGCAAAATAGCACGAGCAATGGCAATGGTCCCGACTGATATTACTTAGTATTACCAGTTAACATGTTATTCGTTTACGTTTAGTTGATTATATCAATAACAAATAAGCCATTAGAACCTCCGTCTTTGGTCCCATGAATCGACTTTGGATACTCCGACAAAACTGAGCAGAGCTAGAGCTACTTGCTAGGCTTTGATTTGAAGCCCGTCTACTTCCCTCTTAGCCGCTGTCATGATTTGACATTTATATTACTGTTTTAAGCAACTGTTATTATGAAGTATCCGACCCCTGATAGCTAAGTTCTGCGAACCAATTTCATTCAGCGAAGCTAGGGGAACTAACTGAAGTTCAGAATACAGTTAGCTGTCATGCAGCTCAGTTCAAACCCTGACAACTGGTGACAGCGGTGGGACATTAAGAGGAAAACAGCCGCTGCGCATCACGAGGAAAAGACCGTAGCAGGCGTGTAACTGTAAAACTGGTAACCCTTCTTGGATGCCTCAAGCGCCTTGGGTAACTCAGAGGGGGGGGGGGTTGGCTCCCCCCCCCCCGCCGGACCCCCTCCACTGGTACCAAAATCTCCTGGCGAAAACCTCCGGGTACCCCCCCCCCACACACACACAGTGTTAATAAAATAAAATATATATTTGTGAAAAAGTAGCCTATACATAGAAGCGATCGGCTAGCGCGCCCGTATACATTTTGCTCGCGCGTCTATAGATTTAAACGTTTAAAGCATTTAAGACAGCGAGCATTTAAGGATTTTCCCTATAGGGAAAATGCTCGCTGTCCAACCTACAGTTCTAAATAAGTTTTTTTTGTTCTTTCTCCTATTTATTTTCATTCGCGAGGGGGGGGGGCAGGGGTTTCTGGTACCGGGCCGGGATTTTCACTTGGGTTTTTTTGGCGGGTGGGGGGGGGAGTATGTCCGGGTGGGGTCACTAGTTGTTGTTGTTTTTTTGCCTAGACCCATCAGAGGGACTCACAACAAGGTAGGGTAAGTCAAAACTGCTACAACTCACCAAAGATCTGAATGTACTCTTTCGCCTCCCCCGATAATCCTTGATGGTTTTCAGCGCTACAAATGTAAGCCCCTGCATCAGAATCCTGGGCGCTAAAGACTGTCAGGTTCCTTAGAGCTTGGTAATCCTCTCCATTATGTTCTTCTGAGCGGATAGATTCCGTGATGACAATTCTTCCAATCTAGAAAAGGACCAAATCAAAACCAAAAGGTCGTCGTAGATCGCCCAAGAGCTGCCACAGAGCAGTCGCTCCTGTTAAAGATTTAATAATCTTTAACAGGCTTTACCTTAATAAACAAGACCAAAGGTTTCGATGGGATCCCAAAAATTCAAAATCTGATCCTGACAATTGGGTCTTGTCTTCGCCAGATCCAGTCTTCGCCAGACTCCTTGAACATTTTTACTATTAAAATTCAGAAACAGATTAAAGCCAAAAAGTTAATCATCTGAGAAAACCAAGTTCAGATATGGATTCAGCATGTTTGTGTTTACCCCTAAAAGTCATATCTGTTTCGACAAAAACTTCGTGCCTTACTTCTGCCAATTTCCCGGTTTCGGCCGAATTCCGGAACCACCTGCCCGGCAAAAAAGAAAAGAAAGCTAAAAAACAAATTCAGCGTATTTTCTTTCCCCTATATCGGACATCTAATCAACTTCAAACTAAAATTTAACTTATAACAAATTTTCCGGTTCCAGCCGGATTCCCGGCGAACTATATGTCTGGGCAAGAAATTATTGTCATACACGGATTCAGCATCTCTTCTTACCCCTAAATCGGATGTCCAATCAACTACAAATACTTTTAACAATTTTCCGGTTTTGGCCGGATTCCGGACGAACTACTTGCCCGGAAAGAAAATGGTTTTCACCATAGTGTTCAGCATGTCTTCCTACCCAAAACCGAGCATCTAATCAACTTCAAATTAAAATTTAATTTATAACAAATTTTCCGGTTCCAGCCGGATTCCGAACTGTATGTCCAGGTAAAAAATGATTGTCATAAACGGGTTCAGCATCTCTTCTTAACCCTAAATCGGATATCTAATCCATTTTCTCGCCGGGCAAGTAGTTCGCCCGGAATCCGGCCCAAACTGGAAAATTGTTAAAAGTATTTGTATATATATATATTTTATTTATAACCCGCCAAATACAGAATGTGGTAGCGGAGTAAAGGGAATAACGCGAAATAACACAAGATAAATAACAGTATTAACACACACAAAAATTTAGACATAAATACAGATAAATACTAACTGGGCCTGAAAAATTCATGAAAAACATCATGTACTCGAAGACCAGGATGACGAGATGTAGATAGTACTGACGCTGACATTTTCTCGAGTGAGCGAATTACATCTTGGACGCCGAACTTCTGAACTAATTTGTGGTTGCGACAGGAACGAGGAAGGTACACCAAAAATTTGCAATGATTATAGTAACACGTCTTCAAAGCTTTAGTCTTTTTTTTGCAGAATGTGATAAACACCGGAACAATACAAGATGTAAAGAGTGCAGAAAGCGCTATAAATTCGCCCAAGTGCTTTCCGGTTGTAGCGAACTTTGTTTGGACATAAACGACCATATGCTATGCGAATCAACCTTGATGTATGTTGAATATTAGCAGAACAAGTCTTGGAAAGCGTCTTTTTAAACTGAGGCAAAGCCACTTTAACGAATTGGTTACTGGAATCAAAAATAGGTCCCACGGACAGCGGCACTGGTTCACATAGTCACATTTAAAAAATTAATGCCAAGACCAATTTTGAAAATTCTGAAGAAAGAATGTTAACATTTTTTTCAATTTTAGATTTACTTCTACTGACGAGCAACACATCGTCAGCGTACGCAATATAACTCATAGCAACATCTTTGTAAAAATAAGAAGGCAAAAGTGAATTAAGACAATTAGAGATGGCAGACTTAAAATGTAAGGAGATAAAACACCCCCTTGTCTACCACCATTCTGCACTGGGATACTCTCCGATATCTGACCCTGCCATTTGATATTAATAGCTGAATTAGCATACCAAAACTGTAAAATTTTCAACAATAGAGTGGTTCACTCCAAATCGCGTCAGGGATAAAAGAACCTGTGAGTGGACGACATTAGCACCGGCTATATCAATTGAACAAAGGTGAACTTCAAATTTTTTCTGGGTCGCCTGTTTCATGACGGTTGTCAGATAACGATGAGCATGAGCTCAGCCAGTTCCCGGGCAAGTATTTGTAGTTGATTAGATACCGGATTTAGAGGTAAGAAGAGATGCTGAATCCGTGTATCATTTTTTACCCGGACATACAGTTCGCCCGGAATCCGGCTGGAACCGGAAAATTTGTTTTAAGTTAAATTTTAATTTGAAGTTGATTAGATGTTCCGTTATGGGTAGGAAGACATGCTGAACACGATGGTGAAAACCATTTTCTCGCCGGGCAAGTAGTTCACCCGAAATCCGGCCAAAACCTGAAAATTGCTAAAAGTATTTGTAGTTACAAATGGTTTTCACCATCGTGTTCAGCATGTTTTCCTACCCCTAAACCGAACATCTAATCAAATTCAAATACAAATTTTACTTTTAACAGACTTTACGTTTTGTGCCAGATTCCGGGCTAACTACTTGTCCGGCAAAAAAATGGTTTTCACCATCGTATTCAGCATGTCTTCTTACCCCTAAATCGAACATCCAATCAACTTCAAATAAACTTTTACTTTTAACAAACTTTCCGGTTTAGGCCGGATTCCGGGTGAACTACTCGTCCGGCGAGAAAATGGTTTTCACCATCGTGTCCAGCATGTTTTCTTACCCCATAATCGAATGTCTCATTAGCTGTTTAAAAATATTTTGCTTGCCCCTTACTTTAAACCCCCTCCCCCACCCCTAAATATACGGCTACAGAGCCCATCTACGAACTCGACCTTACTCTTGACCCAACGAATTCCCACACCAAGTTTCATCAAAATATCTCATTCCCTTCGAGAGTTATCGTGATTACAGACGGACGGACGGACAACTTGTGCGATGTCATTGGTATTCCTCCACTTACGTTTTGGGATCCCAAAAAACAACTTATTTCTGCATCGTTTAACTGAATACACTGCATTATTTGGACTCTGTTAAAAAGATTTTATTTATATTTTTCACTACTTGCTCTGACATGATGTTCAGAAGCCGTTCTCAGAACGCAAAATTCTACTATCACGAGGAAAATTTGAATCATACTATAAAAGCGGCTTTACAGTGACCAATAATAAGCTCGCTGTAGGCATGCACGAACACTTAAATTTCATAAATCGTTTTCGTCAAACATATGACAAAGGCAAAAGCGCATAGAGGTACCACAAATCCGACAGGGGCATTCCAATGTGTGAAAATCGATTATTCATGAATAGCGGAGAAAAGAAGTAACGCATTTGCATCGGGCCTTCAAGCCTCGTTAAGTGAATAAGTGACGGGAAATTAGATCCCATCTAAGCCCTTTTCGTTTAAACTTTATTATTTATATTTGGTTAAGAGACCATCGTCGGTCTCTCGACGAAAGTAAACAAAACCAAGGTTTTGTGGGGTCCCAAACGTGAATATTTATCCGAATTCTTCATCCAGACAATCGCGTTCTTGTAGGTTTTCTGTCTCCGCCAGATACCGTGCAAATGTTGTTTCTCCCAAAGTCAGATTACTTAGATTGTGGTGAAAAGTACGACCAGATACAATTGCTAGTGGAAAACCAGAAAAGAAAACCACCCAAGTCAAATCTCTAAACGATTTCAGAATTAACTGTCTGTGCTAGAGGAATTTAAAGTTTTACCAGATTCCGGACGAATACCTCGTCAGGTAAAAGTATTTAAAGTTCAGATATCGTTTCAGCCCGTATTTATACTCAAGTACCGAGTCTCTAATCGAACACATTTACTTCTACCAAATTTCCGGGCGAACTGCTTATCCTCTATGGAAAAGAAATTAAAGATTAATACAGTAGCCTATGTCTCCTTACCCCTGTACCAATTTTCTAATCAACTCCAGAGTTAATTTTTAATTCTACTTGTACGGCAAGGAAATAGCATAGGCATAGTCTGGTCAAAAGTATTTTTTTTATTTTTTAGTTAAGATGCGTACTTTAAGGGCCGTGCCTGTGCCGCGCCGAGGTGTACACCAGTGACGCAGAGAGAGCAACCCCTCGATTACACTGTATATTTTGAAAGTTTTTGTTCTAATGCTTGATGAAAACTCTATACTCGCATTTTCTACCAGTCGAAAGAACTCTTGTCGCGGACCTTGACGCTCGTCTATGGCGTTTTGACTGGTTCGCCCGGTTGCAAGGAAACCCTAGGGCCACGGCAACACAGAATCCTTATAACATATAGATTATATTAAACAGAGCATACAATAATACAATAGTCGAAATGGCAGCCTAAACCTCCATTACATCTATCCTTAACTATAATCTTGTAGTCAATCCTGATCAGCGCACAACGTTCACCCGTCACCATGCTCACCATCCAATCCTCATCATGTTACTTCCTGACATCTTAAAGAGTACGACGCCAAGCGTTATATGTAAAATTTGCAGATTTGTTGATGGTGTGGTGAAATTTCGAGAGAGCGACGGCGAAGTTTAGTTCATGTAAAGTTATTTTGTTTTGTTGTTTTATATGTATTTTCTTGTATATGGCCTTTGGCTTTGAATACAATTATTATACGCTCACTCCAAGATCTAATGCATCAACCCATTCAACTCCAGCAGTAGGAACAAATCGTGCTCCACTATGATGGTACACGAAAATCAAAATTGGTGGACTTGTTGAGAAACGGAATACTGAAACCGTTTTAGGCTCCATTTCCGGTTTAAGACTTCAGAGTATCATCGCAATCCACGAGACAATTGTGAAATTAAAACCTGGACTTGGTGAGCTGGTGACAGCACTGCTCGAATGGAAGTCTTCAAGGTTTCAGTTCTGATTCGTTTAGAGTTTCCATCGCAGTCCAAGTCGAAAGATTTTCCTATCTACTCCACCTTCCAGGAGTACAGATTGACTCTTATCTCCGGGACTCCCAGCCATGGTCTGACGATCCATCTGTTAATCAAGTGCCTCAAGTGTAATTATTGATAATGAAGTGGTCGTCTGAGGCACAAGGTCTTTCCAAAAATCAAATTTCAATAAGATCCGATCACTCGTTCAAAAGTTATAAATACGTCAAGATTCCGGATTCCCCCTCCCTCCACTCCCCCTACGACGCTCGGATCTGGGAAGTTACTATGTCCATCTTAATCATTAGGGGTCCCTGATTGGCCTACCAAGTTTCATCGTCCTAGCCTATTTGGAAGTGCCTGAACTAGCACAACCCGGACCGACCGACCGACCGACGGCCGGACGGAAGTTTCGATCGCTATACGGCACTTGGCCGAAGGGCAAGTGCCATAATTATTTTATCCGCAATATTTTATCCGCAATTTTAATGTGAATTAACCAAATTTTAATTTGACAATCCCGTGCATTTTGTGTTATCAGAATTTTGGGAATAAGATGCGTACTTTAAGGGCCGTGCCTGTGCCGCGCCGAGGTGTACACCAGTGACGCAGAGAGAGCAACCCCTCGATTACACTGTATATTTTGAAAGTTTTTGTTCTAATGCTTGATGAAAACTCTATACTCGCATTTTCTACCAGTCGAAAGAACTCTTGTCGCGGACCTTGACGCTCGTCTATGGCGTTTTGACTGGTTCGCCCGGTTGCAAGGAAACCCTAGGGCCACGGCAACACAGAATCCTTATAACATATAGATTATATTAAACAGAGCATACAATAATACAATAGTCGAAATGGCAGCCTAAACCTCCATTACATCTATCCTTAACTATAATCTTGTAGTCAATCCTGATCAGCGCACAACGTTCACCCGTCACCATGCTCACCATCCAATCCTCATCATGTTACTTCCTGACATCTTAAAGAGTACGACGCCAAGCGTTATATGTAAAATTTGCAGATTTGTTGATGGTGTGGTGAAATTTCGAGAGAGCGACGGCGAAGTTTAGTTCATGTAAAGTTATTTTGTTTTGTTGTTTTATATGTATTTTCTTGTATATGGCCTTTGGCTTTGAATACAATTATTATACGCTCACTCCAAGATCTAATGCATCAACCCATTCAACTCCAGCAGTAGGAACAAATCGTGCTCCACTATGATGGTACACGAAAATCAAAATTGGTGGACTTGTTGAGAAACGGAATACTGAAACCGTTTTAGGCTCCATTTCCGGTTTAAGACTTCAGAGTATCATCGCAATCCACGAGACAATTGTGAAATTAAAACCTGGACTTGGTGAGCTGGTGACAGCACTGCTCGAATGGAAGTCTTCAAGGTTTCAGTTCTGATTCGTTTAGAGTTTCCATCGCAGTCCAAGTCGAAAGATTTTCCTATCTACTCCACCTTCCAGGAGTACAGATTGACTCTTATCTCCGGGACTCCCAGCCATGGTCTGACGATCCATCTGTTAATCAAGTGCCTCAAGTGTAATTATTGATAATGAAGTGGTCGTCTGAGGCACAAGGTCTTTCCAAAAATCAAATTTCAATAAGATCCGATCACTCGTTCAAAAGTTATAAATACGTCAAGATTCCGGATTCCCCCTCCCTCCACTCCCCCTACGACGCTCGGATCTGGGAAGTTACTATGTCCATCTTAATCATTAGGGGTCCCTGATTGGCCTACCAAGTTTCATCGTCCTAGCCTATGTGGAAGTGCCTGAACTAGCACAACCCGGACCGACCGACCGACCGACGGCCGGACGGAAGTTTCGATCGCTATACGGCACTTGGCCGAAGGGCAAGTGCCATAATTATTTTATCCGCAATATTTTATCCGCAATTTTAATGTGAATTAACCAAATTTTAATTTGACAATCCCGTGCATTTTGTGTTATCAGAATTTTGGGAATAAATGAATTGTAGAACTGTAAAACTGAAAAAAACAGAGTTATCAACTTTTTGAGGGCGAACTTCGTAAGGGGATACTGTTTTGGGTTACAAGTGAGGACTTTGAAGGCACTGAAAGTTGGTAGCAAGCCAAATCGCTGTGAAGGATGTTAATGTCCGTGATTGTTACTTACCAAGACTGCATCCTTATCGGGATTATCCCAATTTAAACTTAGAGTCCCTCCGGCAGGATACATAGCTGAGCACGTAAGAGTAAAACTCCCTCCAATCTGGACATGGTTGTTCCCTAGTCTGTGGATTATCGGCTGGGGCGGTGTGTTCGCTTCGGCTAAAGACAAAATAACGTGTCAATTCGGACTAGGTGAATACACGGTGGGGACCGAGAACAAGAAGGCTTGCTGCTAACTATCTGAATATGTTCAAGCTTTGCGGCTAACTATCTCAATATGTAACACGAGACGCTATAAGCGTGGAATCTAAAAGTATGATGGGATACGCCAAAAATGATAACCCAATGTGCCTCTGGGGTGAAAACGGAACATGTTCCCATTTTCTTTTTAAGTGGCCTAGTTTTGCTCGTAACGTTAGATTTAGTATTTCACCGTAAAAGGATCAATATACCTTTTCCATTCCATCTTGATTTAGTTTTCGAAATTCAGAAAGGTTGAAAATATTGTGTTTGGATTTGGAGCTACATTTTTTTTTGTATTATATATTTTTGAGAATGGGATTAGCAGCGTGTCTTATTTAGCGTGTTCTTCTTCTTTTGTTTTGTTTAAAATGTTCCTGCAAAGTTCGAGGGGTTGCTCTCTCTCCGCCACCGGTGTACACCTCGACACGGCACCGCGGCACCGGCACGGCACCACGGCACCGGCACGGCAACGGCGCAACACCGCGGCACCAGCTCGGCACCGGCACGGCACCGGCGCGCCTCTAGCACGATACGCCGGCCACGGACAAATTTTCTGCAGATTACTCTTCGCCATCTGGTATCTGGTATCTGGCGCCCAATAACGAAGGTACTTGAATGAAAGAATTATTGAAAACATGCAACCGAAGAAGAAGCTGAACTAGATATGAGGAGATGCTGTTGACCAAATGCGCAAAGTGGTCAACCATGGTTTGGTACTGGTGCTTGGCGATACTTGGATTTTTCGATATATCGATATTTTCACTTTCGATATTAGATAATCGATATATCGATATTTCCGCTTTCGATATTCAACAATCGATATATCGATATTTTCACTTTCGATATTCGATAATCGATATTGATATTTGCTTACCATGCTTCGTTTCACCAAAATCTAAGAACCAAATTTTCATTAAATAGCATCTTGGATCATTTCAAACTCAGAATAAATGAGAAATGAATTAGGGAAAACATATTGTCCAATTTCGGATATATAAGTGTAGGTTAGTTCGGATTATTTACAATAATTACGATGAACAAATATCGTTTTCGATAGCGATATTTACGTTTCGATATCGATATTTGGTGCGATATATCGATCGATCGATATCCGATATATCGCATACTGGATCATCTCGAACTCCGGATAAATAAGAAAGGAATTGCGGAATACACATTGCTCCAATTTCGTATATATAAGTGTGGGTTATGTTGGATTAATTGCAATCTTTACGAATGAACAAATATCGTTATCGATATCGATATTTACTTTCGATATCGATATTTTGTCCGATACATGGATATATCGTTATCGGTATCGAATATCGCCCAAAACTTGAGTCAGCTTCAGTATATTTTGCTTCTGGTGAAGGTAATTCAGTGGCGACCAATCTTTTTTTCATATTTGTAGAGTGTGCTAAGAATGATACTTGGCAGGCATATTTAACTTGGAAAAAGTCAATTTCCCCATCAGACACTCTGGGAGTGCAATAGAGGTATGCTTATTTGAACGTTCGTGCTTCGAACTTTGCCATTTTCATGCACTTGCTGTGGCTAAATATATGTACCAGTTAGCCTAAGTAGGTAGTCAAGGAAGGAAAAGATCGGTTCATAAATTCTTTTATAGAGCCAACCACATTCCTTAAAGTACTCATCATAACCACAAAGTACAGAAAATACTTTGGAGCAAAACATATATTTTCATGATCCCCATGAGCCCATGATTATTTGTGAAACAAGGGTTTTGCTTCAAAATGAATTTCCAGCTCCCTTAAAGGACCCCTCGCACTAATCACTCTTCAACTTACAGTATTTTAAAGTATTTGAATACTTTAACTATGCTGTGCTTTCAATAAATAACTAACTGTTTTGGCTGTTTTAAGCCTTTTCCGAGACCCGTTGACTTCTAGCGAAACAGGGAAACAATTTGCATAACCGATTTTCCTGATGGAAAAAATTCTCGCAGACAACCGTCGCGCAACCGTCTCGAACCGTCGACAGCGTGATACACATCGAAGGTAGCAAAACACGGCAAGTGAGAAAATCAGCGAGGTTTTGTTAGAGGGGTTAGAATGTACCGCACGAAACGTGGGTCTCCGGGTTTAGAAATATATGTAATGATTACGGAAGTAGGTTGCATTAGTATTATAGGTTGCATTAGTTTGAGCAAAATATACAACTACGTGATCCCCATGAGCCCATAGTCACTTTTGCCTAAAGGGTTTTGCTTTCACATGAATTTCTAGTGCCCTTAAAGTGAAAAAATAAAATACTTTTCACCAGATCATTCTCTTGATTTCCAAGGGCCCACAATCATTCTTATTTCAAGGGTATGGCTTATAATTAAACACAAGAAACCCAAGAATTTACAAATTCCTAAATTTCATCCTCTGACCCAGCCTTGCAAGTACCATATGAGCTGCTAGCTCTTAAATATTCTTTGAGCCCAAGCTGACTTTGAAACATTTATTCAAACAATGTTTGTTTCCTTCCCCGAAGTTGAACAAGAAGATTGACAGCCTGACGAGGACCCTTGCCAAGAAGGGCCGAAATATCGCTGATGAATAATCAGAGCTGACGTATCCGTGTAAACATTGTTTGAATAAACTGCTAGCTCTTGTATTCAACACACATTGCCGACTTCATTCTCGGCCAATATCTGATGAAATTTGTTTACATGTACATCAGAAATCGTGCTTTATCACAATACTGTAATTTGAAGTTGAAAAAACCGCGGCACCGGCTTGGCACCGGCACGGCACCGCGGCACGCGCCACTTGGTGTACATCGTTTTTGGGAGTGAGCAACCCCTCGGCAAAGTTACGTGATTCGTAGCATACTTTATTTTAGGTGTCTGTTTTCGTTCGTTCGTTTGTTGGGAAATCCTGAGAGCAAAGTCGCGCATCGGACCTTTAGTAGCCTCCGGTGGGAGGTGGAGTATATCCACGTATCTAACCGTATTGATCCTAAAGAGTTGTTACGATAACGAGCAAATTATTAGTTGCGTTTTTGATTGCCGTTCCTGATCTCAGTTCTACTTATTTCTCGTTTTTGGGATCCCAAAACGTAGGTGGAGGGATACCTATGACATCGCAATATTGTCCGTCTATGCGCGCTATAACTCTCGAAGGGAATGAGATATTTTGATGAAACTTGGAGTGAGGATTCCTTAGGTCAAGGGTAAGGTAAGTTCGTAGAAGGGCTCTGTAGCTCTACATTTAGTGGTGGGGGAGGGGGTTCAAATTAATGGACAAATGAAATATTTTTAAACAGATAATGTGAGAGTCGATTATTACGTAAGAAAGAGTCGATTATTATGTAAGAAGGCATGCTGAGCACGACAGTGAAAACCGTTTTCTCGCCGGACAAGTAGTTCGTCCGAAATCCGGCAAAAAACGGAAAGTTGGTGAAAAGTAAAAGTTTTATTGGAAGTTGATTTAATGGTTGATTTAGGGGTAAGAAAACATGCTGACCACGACGGTGAAAAGCATTTTCTCGCCGAACAAGTAGTTCGTCCGGAATCCGGTGAAAACCGGAAAGCTGGTTAAAAGTAAAAGTTTCGTTTGAAGTTGATTAAATGTTCGATCTAGGGGTAGACAGACATATTGAACACGATAGTGAAAACCATTTTCTTGCCGGGCAACTAGTTCGCCCTGAATCCGGCCAAAACCGGAAAACTTGATAAAAGCAAAAGTTTGATTGGATGACAGATTAAGGGATAAGAAGACAGGCTGAGTCTGTATATGACAATCATTTTTTACCCGGACATATAATTAGTCCGGAATCCGGTTGTAAGCGGATTTTTTTTTACCCAGACATATAATTAGTCCGAAATCCGGTTGTAACCGGATTTTTTTTTTAAAGTCAAACTTTTATTCAAGGTTGATTAGATGTTCTTTATAGGGATTTCACGCTGGATTTGTTTCTGAATTCTCTTTTTTTGCTGGACTAGTAGTTTGCTCGGGAAGTCGTGGTCATTATCGTCAAATAAGATTCTAGAGATATATCTGAACTTGGTTTTCTTTGATGATTAGCCTGGCGAAGACTGGATATGGCGAAGACAAAACCCTATTGTCTGAATCAAATATTAGATTTTTGGGATCCCATCGACACCTTTGGTTTTGTTTAGTTGGGTTCGCAGTTTGTTTAACTAAGGTTTAACTGTCGTTTTACTGAAATGAAGACCGTGTCAGTTCTCGGTTCTACAACACCTGCGAGTGAAACGGCGAACTGTGACGCAGACGCAGTTCCCGGTCCGAGTTCGCCTGTCATGAATAAACTCGAGGGGTTGCTCACTCTCCGCCACCGGTGTACACCTCGACACGGCACCGACACGGCACCGGCACGGCACCGCGGCAACGGCGCAACACCGCGGCACCAGCTCGGCACCGGCACGGCACCGGCACGGCACCGGCACGGCACCGGCACGGCACCGGCGACAATTTTTCCGGCCACGAACAAATTTTCTGCAGATTACTCTTCGCCATCTGGTATCTGGTATCTGGCGCCCAATAACGAAGGTACTTGAATGAAAGAATTATTGAAAACATGCAACCGAAGAAGAAGCTGAACTAGATATGAGGAGATGCTGTTGACCAAATGCGCAAAGTGGTCAACCATGGTTTGGTACTGGTGCGTGGCGATACTTGGATTTTTCGATATATCGATATTTTCACTTTCGATATTAGATAATCGATATATCGATATTTCCGCTTTCGATATTCAACAATCGATATATCGATATTTTCACTTTCGATATTCGATAATCGATATATCGATATTGATATTTGCTTACCATGCTTCGTTTCGCCAAAATCTAAGAACCAAATTTTCATTAAATAGCATCTTGGATCATTTCAAACTCAGAATAAATGAGAAATGAATTAGGGAAAACATTTTGTCCAATTTCGGATATATAAGTGTAGGTTAGTTCGGATTATTTACAATAATTACGATGAACAAATATCGTTTTCGACAGCGATATTTACGTTTCGATATCGATATTTGGTGCGATATATCGATCGATCGATATCCGATATATCGCATACTGGATCATCTCGAACTCCGGATAAATAAGAAAGGAATTGCGGAATACACATTGCTCCAATTTCGTATATATATGTGTGGGTTATGTTGGATTAATTGCAATCTTTACGAATGAACAAATATCGTTATCGATATCGATATTTACTTTCGATATCGATATTTTGTCCGATACATGGATATATCGTTATCGGTATCGAATATCGCCCAAGACTTGAGTCAGCTTCAGTATATTTTGCTTCTGGTGAAGGTAATTCAGTGGCGACCAATCTTTTTTTTATATTTGTAGAGTGTGCTAAGAATGATACTTGGCAGGCATATTTAACTTGGAAAAAGTCAATTTCCCCATCAGACACTCTGGGAGTGCAATAGAGGTATGCTTATTTGAACGTTCGTGCTTCGAACTTTGCCATTTTCATGCACTTGCTGTGGCTAAATATATGTACCAGTTAGCCTAAGTAGGTAGTCAAGGAAGGAAAAGATTGGTTCATAAATTCTTTTATAGAGCCAACCACATTCCTTAAAGTACTCATCATAACCACAAAGTACAGAAAATACTTTGGAGCAAAACATATATTTTCATGATCCCCATGAGCCCATGATTATTTGTGAAACAAGGGTTTTGCTTCAAAATGAATTTCCAGCTCCCTTAAAGGACCCCTCGCACTAATCACTCTTCAACTTACAGTATTTTAAAGTATTTGAATACTTTAACTATGCTGTGCTTTCAATAAATAACTAACTGTTTTGGCTGTTTTAAGCCTTTTCCGAGACCCGTTGACTTCTAGCGAAACAGGGAAACAATTTGCATAACCGATTTTCCTGATGGAAAAAATTCTCGCAGACAACCGTCGCGCAACCGTCTCGAACCGTCGACAGCGTGATACACATCGAAGGTAGCAAAACACGGCAAGTGAGAAAATCAGCGAGGTTTTGTTAGAGGGGTTAGAATGTACCGCACGAAACGTGGGTCTCCGGGTTTAGAAATATATGTAATGATTACGGAAGTAGGTTGCATTAGTATTATAGGTTGCATTAGTTTGAGCAAAATATACAACTACGTGATCCCCATGAGCCCATAGTCACTTTTGCCTAAAGGGTTTTGCTTTCACATGAATTTCTAGTGCCCTTAAAGTGAAAAAATAAAATACTTTTCACCAGATCATTCTCTTGATTTCCAAGGGCCCACAATCATTCTTATTTCAAGGGTATGGCTTATAATTAAACACAAGAAACCCAAGAATTTACAAATTCCTAAATTTCATCCTCTGACCCAGCCTTGCAAGTACCATATGAGCTGCTAGCTCTTGTATTCAACACACATTGCCGACTTCATTCTCGGCCAATATCTGATGAAATTTGTTTACATGTACATCAGAAATCGTGCTTTATCACAATACTGTAATTTGAAGTAAAAAAAAACTCGGCACCGGCTTGGCACCGGCACGGCACCGCGGCACCGGCTCGGCACCAGCACGGCACCGGCTCGGCACCGGCTCGGCACGGCACCGGCTCGGCAACGGCACGGCACCGCGGCACCGGCTCGGCACCGGCACTGCACCGCGGCACCGACTCGGCACCGCGGCACGCGCCACTTGGTGTACATCGTTTTTGGGAGTGAGCAACCCCTCGAATAAACTAGCCCAACAGAATTGAAAGTCCTGGAAAGTATGTTTGGAAATGGATGATTACAACTTGTATATTTCAACTACAAGAACTGACTTTTCACTGTCAAATGTAACTACCACTGACTTATTTAGGCGAATTTATGAATAATTTGCCGGGATGCTTATTTTCCGTTTTTATTCACCTGCGTCTTGACACGGCGAAGGCATCAGGCGAACTGAGTGTAAAAACAGAAATTAAGCCCCCTTCACATTGATTACGTAAAACCTTACGTTAAGTACTTAAGTTACGGCTTAAGTTTCTTACGTTAAGTAGCCTATTCACACTGACCGAGTCCCCTTCGGACTGGGCCAAGTCCAGTCTACGCTACGTTTGACTGTAGCATCAATCTTCGAGATTATTGTGCCAAAGTCCAACGATACCCATTGGAATGACCGCTGAAGGCGCTGGGAGATGACCCCTCTGAAGACCACCTACTATTATGAAATTTTCAGTTGGATCATCTAGTTCAAAACAGGTTACTACAAGTTTACTCAGAAGATATTTTGCGTTCAGTCATCCTAGGATTACAACGATTTATTTTGGAAAAAAGGTAGATTAATTCTTAGCCTTGAAAGTGACCTAATCTTTTTTCTTTTTTTTTTCCCGCAAAAAAAAACGCATGCTTTTTGTCAGCAATGGTGAGCAGGGACAGCCATATGCCATTTATTCCAAATACCAGATATACCTGACGGCTGGCATGGATTTCCAGAAATCAGAGGTTTGTCATAGTAGACTGTACCTACATACTGAAAATGTTTTATTTAATTTCAACAATGAAGCATGGCTGCTATATTATTGACATCTAAAAATTCACTACTGTTTGAAAGAATAGCTGCTACAAGTCTATCTGTACATATTTTCCCCAGGTAATCATTGAGTTTCTTGGCAAAGCTTTCCTATGCATTATGCATTTACTTTCAAGGGTCTGTTCTTATATTCTTTCAACTTAGTACTGCAAAGAAACTCTCTCTCTCTCTCTTAAATAAACTTGATGATTTCCTCCCACCAAAATCCATTTTCCAACTTAACGTAAGGTCTTAAGTTGAAATTTTTCAACTTTCTTAAGTGGCTACGTTAAGTAAAAATTCCTTACGTTACGTATCACGTAAGAACCTTAAGTGGACTTAAGTTGGTCAGTCTGAATAGCCCACTTAGCTTCTTAAGTCAGTGTGAAGGGGGCTTTAAGCTTCGACGGCGAACTCACATGAGAACTTGCACAGGCGATCAAAAACGCAAATATTAATACATACATCTCGGTAGTTCCAACTTAAGGACAAGTGCGCGAACGGTCGGTCCTATGGTGTCTTTGGGATGGATGTTGTACGCACCCCCCCCCCCACTATCAATGCTCGCACGCCTCAATGTCTCATCTGATTATCACCTCGCAGCCGTGAGATTCGAACAGAAAGTCACTTGACTGTGCGATTACGCTAATTATCCCCACGACAAACTCATGCATGACATGACTGATAACAATATGACGCTTGAACTTTGTTTTGTTTTGCAGCAAAGGAGCATACTAACCGCAGTTTAGATCGAGGTTTGAATCTGCAGAATTGCAGAGTTTAAATCTTCTGCCGAAGACTATGGGGGGGGGGGGGTCAAAGCATATCAAGAGTAACCAAAGAATAACTGGTCCGCGATAGATCCCGGAAATCCAGAAAATATTCAAGAAAGGCCCCCTTGCCCGATTGAGAGTGAAACGTATCCCTTTTTAAAGGCCATGGGCAGAATGAGGCGCCCGGAGGATGACTGGATAGGTAGGAAATGTCCCTTGGCGTGGCGCCAGTCGGGCTGAGGCTGATAGGTAGGTAAAATGAAGCTAAGCAAGGAGTGGGGTGGATTTTGCTCTACGCTCATCAACAAACCCTGCATGTAGCGACATTTCCATTTCTAAAAGATCGCTGAACTATTTCTGATGACTCGTTCCCTTACGCTGTCCGCGACTACCTAGCTTCGCCTCACCCTCGCCTCACCCTTTCTTCCATCTCAATCCAGATCCCTGGCTCGCCTGGTCGCTGTAAGTTAGTGACCTCTCGATCCATAAGGCGTCACTTAAAGCGTCAGCTGACCCACTATATACCTTCTATCTCTGTCTAACCACTTTAAACCTAGCCTATAATCTATCCTATCAAAAGAGCCAAAACCACCGGCTGATTTTCGGATCACAACTTGCGACTCTCAACGGCATCTTCCTCCATCATGTTCTGGTGTCATAACTTCATGTGCACCAATGCAGCTTCACTGTTGTCCTTCTTATGCAGCTGATCGGCTCTATTACTCTCAAAGCAAGAACCAGGTAAAAAAAACAAGACCAAAGGTATCGATGGGATCCCAAAAATCTGTCTGAATTTAATTCAGACAATTGGGTCTTGTCTTCGCAGGCAAATCATCAGAGAAACCAAGTTCAGATTTACCTCTATGAGCCATATCTATTATAACGATACTGACCAAGACTTTCTGCTTAACTTCTGCCAGGTTTCCAGTTTCGCCCGAATTCCGAGCGAACTATTAGTCCAGCAAAAAAAGAAAACTCAGAAATGAACCCAGCGTATCTCCTTATCCCTACAAAGAACATCTAATCAACTTTAAAGAAAACTTTGACTTAAAAAAAATCCGGCTATGACCAGATTCTAATTATATGTCCGGGTTAAAAACGAGCGTCATATACAGACTCCGTCTCTCTTCTTACCCCTTAATCTGTCATCTAATCAAATTTTTGCTTTTAACAAGTTTTCCGGTTTTGGCCGGATTCCGGGCGAGCTAGTTGTTCGGCGACAAATTAGTTTTCACCATCGTGTTCAGTATGTCCTTTTAACCCTAAACCAAACATTTAATGAGCTTCAAATGAAACTTTTACTTTTAACCAACTTTCCGGTTTTCACCGGATTCCGGACGAACTACTTGTTCGACGAGAAAATGGTTTTCACCATGGTGCTCAACGTGTCTTCTTACCCCTAAATCGAACATTTAATCAACTTCAAATAACACTTTTACTTTTAACCATTTTTTGCCGAATTCCGGACGAACTACTTGTCCGGCGAGAAAATAGTTCTCACTATCGTGCTCAGACTGCTTTCTTACCCCATTATCGACTATCGCATTAGCTGTTTAAAAATATTTTGTTTGTCCCTTAATTTGAACAACCTCCCCCACCCCTAAATGTAGCGCTACAGAGCCCATCCACGAACTTGACCTTACCCTTGACCCAATGAATTCTCACACCAAGTTTCATCAAAATATCTCATTCCCTTCGAGAGTTATCCTGCTTACAGACAGACGGACATTTTTGCGATGTCATAGGTATCCCTCCACTTACGTTTTGGGATCCCAAAAAGCGGATGCAATAGACCGCCAGCAATGCTACAAAGAAACATGGGCCCCAATCACCAGTAAAGCCCCAATTTTCTAAGACGAGAACACTGAGACATCCAGGACATCTAACATGCACAGTTCAAATTATGCGCCCACAACACCATAATGATGCGAACACAACAAACCAGAAAACTCAAACAAGAAAAACAAGGCCAAAGTACCTATCGGTGGGATACCAAACGGAAGTAAATACTGGACATCTTTAATTCAAGCCGATACGGTAGGCAATTCGTAGATTTCCGTTTATAAACTCAAGGATGCTTTACCTGTTTATTTCGAGTTAATACCTGGATTTCGTCAAAGCTAACGTTTCGGAGAGCCCTGCTTCGTTTCCCAGTAGTTACATATGCTAGGTCATTTTGATACCATAGCTTTCACTCGAGAGTAGCTTTTTCGATTTGCTTATTGCAAACCCCAAGAATTTCAATCCTAAAAAGCCAACTAAATAAAACACCGTTCTTACAAACAGAATACTACGCAATTTTGTGTAAAACTAACTATAATAAATCAGTTGAGATTATCTCTGTAATATAAAATCATATATTTAAATTCAGATATTCGGCTTTTCGTTTCAGCTTTCGCTAAAAAGCGAAGCTTCCAAAAATCTTGTGGAAATGCTGGTGAGCAGAGCACATTGTCCTTTTTGCGATCCAAAATAAATGTAAGGCTGCCTGTGAAACCACAGAACTTTCCGCCAAAAAAGTAGTGGCCATATAATTAAGTAGGCACAAAGTAGATTTGTTCTGAATTCACAGCAAAAGAATTAGTTTTCACGTTAAAAACGAAACTTTAACTTTCGAGATGCGCCCGATAAACGTTTGCAGAATTTAATTTCTTACGTGTAAAAATAACCCAATGTGCTGATACAAAACAAAATAATAAAAAAGTACTTCTTTGGTATTTCGTACTTATTAATGTTTATTTGTAAATTTGTAAATCTATTGTTTTAGTTTGAGTGTTACGATGATGTGCACTAGGATTAGAATGTTTAAATGTACGTATTGTAAATGCTTTAACCTTTAACCTTTTTCTTGTCTCGTCATTTTGGCGGAATAAAAGCGTTTCATTCATTCAACCCAATGTGCTGATGAGAATACCGACGCCCGACAAAACCATACAGCATTTGATTTCTTCTGTTTTGCCTGACCAGACTGTACAGAACTTGATTTCTTACGTGTAAAACAACCCGATTTACGGACGAGACTTGAATTGTCCGGGTGCGCCTGACAAATGTTTGCAGAATCTGATTTGTAACGTATAAAAAGAACGAACCGACGCCCTACAAAAGCATACACAATTTTAGTTCTTCTGTGTGTCTATGTATAAAAAGAACCCTATGTGCTGACGAGAATGCTAAGGACCGACAAAAGCATACAGAATTCGATTTCTTCTGTGTCTTGCCCGACACATGTTTTCAGAATGTTATTTCTTGCATATAAAAAGAAGCCGATGAGCCGACTAGTGACAAAAGCATACTTAGTTTTATTTCTTCTGCGTTGCCGACAAACAAGTGAAATTTCGCCGGGCTTCCCCCGACGTAAGTACTTTCGCAAGACCATTGGGGGGGGGGGGCATAGTGCGCCCCTGGTGTCGATTTTCGAGATTTTCTTACCCCTATCTCGACACTCTAATTACCCCTGTCTCAAAACCCATATTTATAATTCCCAACCATTTCGTTTTACTGTTATCATGTATCAGAGTAGGCTACATGGCCATCCAGCAAGTGAATTCGACTTTTCTTAGAGACCACGGATCTCGGCACCAACTTTCGGCAATTAAGTCACATTACAGCGATAAATATATTTACCCTTTCATCGCCTGTGACTACCATTCGTGATACCCAGAACAGAATATACGTGGATAGGCTACATGCCTGTCGTCTGAAATTCCTTTCGATTTACGATGCTGTTCCATATCTTTCAAATACCTACGTTTTCTCATGCTTAAAGTTCAATGGGCACATCAAACTACCCCAATCCCACTCTGCAACAACCTAGGAACAATGCTTACCCTCTAGATAGCAGCTTTTTCAACTGTTTCCTCTCTGTGATATTTCAAAGCGTAATTTTTTGGGCCAGTACATGCTCAATTTACTAGCTTGGACAAAGATAAAAAGTGATGTTTCTTATAATACTTAGTAGATCTTTATTTTATGCATAAATCAGCTTGTATAATTCAGATTTGAATAGGTTATTTGTTTCTGAATGATTTTTATACTATTTTATTTTTTATAAGCTTATTGCATATTCTGGTACATTTTATAAAGCAAGCTAATCAAGCTTCACAACACTATTCCACAAAGAAAAACTTTTAATAGGCATTTTACGCCATGGGACTTCTGATGAAACACTAGAACAATCAGGTAAACTGCATCTGCGGCTTGACTTTGGTGACATCTCAAATATATCCTTTTATATCAAGCATTGCTCGGAGTTTTTGAATTTCCTGCCACGATATCCCAGCTCCTAAGATTTGGATCGCCGAAATGCCAGATAGGTAAAGACAAGGGATAACAAGAAAACGGCCGATTTTCGTAGCGCCTTCTAAAGGAACTCGGAAATGTTTATTTGTGAAGCATTTAATACAAAGTAAAGCATTAGAAGTGTCCATTGTGCTTTAAAACGGAAACTAAGAACCGGCCAAGCCAAAGGCTAACAAAACTCCGATCATGACCTAACTAACGACAAGGGAAATTTCCTGTAGACTGTACACGGGACGACGGACAACTGACAGAACATTACAGACTCCGTTGACGACACACCCATAACATCTAACGCTAACTCACAGATGATTATGAGGAAATACGCGATGACCTGACTCCGATTGTTCCATTCCGCGACACATTCGTAATGACCGAAATCCTCCACCAGCGAAGGGTAATCGAGAGTGAAACCGATCCTCGGGTCAAACACCCATCCCTTTGCTTCCTCCTGAAACCGATACCAGTGTTAAAGATGTGCTTAAAGCGCGATCAGACGATAGAGATTTTCCGGACGGATTTCCTGCACTTTCATCCTCCGGAAAAATTTTAAACTTTTACATATGGATGTGAGGATAGTACCAAACGTCCGGGCAGGAATTCCAGTCCAGGAACTCCCGATCCTGATCGAGCGTTCGCACTATTAAACATGTTGTTTAAATTTGAAGTCTCTCTCTTCCTTGAACCTGTAATTTTCCTTTGAGCAAAATGTCATTGACTATGACGATGAATCATTTATGAATGATTTGCAAAAAGGCCCGTTTGACAATTATAGATTTCAGCTTGTAAAGAATGCAGAGAGTTCAGCTCAAGTTTTATTTTTCAGCATTCACAAATAAATAAATAAAAACAACACTTTCGCCTTGAAGAAAAAACCTATGAGGGTTTGCATTCGCGCGAAAGTCCACATAACTACTTACCTATATAAAGAAAAAAAGAAAGAAGAAATCCAATCTCTCTCGCTCATCAATGGTCACAGTGGTCACACATCCCACAGTGAAAAAAGTACCGTATTAGTTTTATTGATATTAATACAAATGAATTCAATCTGTTTTTTTTTAACTTCAAACAACCATCTGTAACTACTTGTTTTAGTGTTTTCATGCCATTTTGCCCTAGAAAACTCCTACCATTCATTTTTACATATCGTCACTTAAGCGCGCCTTCCGTTTCTTCCTGAAAATTCCGCATAAAATGCTGCATCGTCGCAGCATTTCTCGTGACATTTTTCGCGGTATTAATTGCACGTAAAATTTTGCAAAAATTCTAGTCCGAAACCAAAACGTTACAAAAATTGCAGAGTTAATGTAGCATTTTCTGTTCAAAAGTTGAATTCGGACACGCTATTAAAGATATCGGGGGCTAATCCATTCATACACTGAAACACAAATACTGCAGCCTGGTAATCTCTTATCTGACCGACAGCTTCAGGGACATAAAACAAGCACAAGTGTCATGCACATCCTCGAGACATCTACCGATTGTTCTAACAGCTTTATTTTGTAGAACTTGCACTCTTATATTTGCTGCTCCATAGGGGGCAGCCGTAGGAGATATATGGATAAACCAACGAGAACGTGTCCGAAAGCTTTTTGGTGCTGTAAATGCTGCATTTTCTTTTTCTTTTTTGTCCGAAAGCTGATACCTTTTTTTCTTCTCTGACACTTCTAGAATACCAAAATTTAAGTCAGGAAGAAGAAGAAGAAAAAAGAATTAGCATTAGCTGTAAAAAGCTGACAAAATGGATGAGCTACTGATATCCAACCTTCTTATCTTTCTTTCCTTTCTTCGTTGGCCATGATCGCCAGTTGTCTTAAATTTCGTATGTTTGCCAAATTGTCAGTTGTATTTTTGAATTTGTTACGTTTGCCGCCGAAAACGATGAGAGAATCGCCGTACTCCTTAGTTTCTTCATGCAAATTTAGCATTCTTGCTGAATTTGTCGATGAATTTTATGCTGAATTAATGCTGCATTAACTCAGCGAAAATTTAAGTCCGAAAGCGAAATGCTGCATAAAATGCTGAATTAATTCAGCATTTTCGTTCGTTTCGGAGCTTTCGGACACGTTCATAGTGGGAGAAAGTGCTGCAGACGTCGAAGTATGCCAACCCCACGGGCGATTTTTGATGAAATAGCGTCACTGTGACATTTCCGTGACAGCTGGCAATCAAGAAAAAAAAAACAAGGTAGCGGAGATGATCAACTTGTTGAACTGGTTTACCACACAAAGTTACCAGGCCAGACACATCCAGCGGTGTACCAACTCTACAGAACGTCATTAGAAATGTCTTTTTTTAGTTTTTTATTTATTATCTGAAACCCTGTCTCATCTTCACGTTGGGACAGCAGAGGGAGGGCATACCACAACCAGAATTCATGGGAGAGGTCTGGACAGAAATGCGGGTAGGCTATTGCAAACTCCTAAGAAGCAATGCCCGCGTTGCCTGAGCATGGGACGTGCTTAAACTTGCAAAATATATTTTTTGTAAATGATTATGAAATCAGAGACATAAGGAAGACGTTAGATGGACTTTAAAACGACGCAATACTCAGAGTGACGTCTTAAAGTCTTACAGGTGACGTCTTAAAGTCCTGACGTAAATCCAGTTCAACTCTGTTGGCGTAACAAGAACATATAATGAAGATAATCTGGTTTAACCGGCTGAAATTCCTACTGCCTAACATTAGTGAAACTGTAGGGCTAAATAAAAATCACCGAAAACTTTTACATCGCAAGTTAGGCAAAAATTATTTCTATTGGACTAAAGGTGGATCGCTTAATCGCGATGCTGAATCCCATGACAATAAAAGATAAACGTGTCAACTGAGACACTATCAATCCGGAGCGCGTGTTCCTGGAGATATGCGATAAGAGTAGTGCGGTTGTGTGATAATACCGTAACTTTACATATGCATTCCCACAGATTCCGGTGCAAAATTCAACGCGCAGATTCGACGGAGCTTAATGATGTGGAAAATTATTCTAGCTCCCAGAACGACGGAGAAACTCCAGTTGCCTGATTAGGAGCCATTTCGAAAGTCAACTTGAGATCCCTTAACAGTTAGGACCTACAAAAAGGCGACCGTGAAAGACACGGTGAACATTTCATCTAATGATTAATGACTGTAGGCTAATATACATGCAGTAATTATGTTTGTTTTTTTTACCTCTAAAGTTCTTACAAATCTTTACTGCTAGTCCGCCATTTGAAGCACGCATCAACGGCATCTGATAAAAGAAATGACCAAATCCATTATTTTTTCTTTAAGCGTTGCTCTTCGAAGTCTCTAAACCCAGGACTGAAGACGGCAATATTATAATCACAGTACTTTTAAGTACCGTTGTTCTTGGCAGTTTGCTTGCCCACAATACTTTTAAGATAACGATTCTAACTATCAATATTCGATTTTTTAAACCTCACATTATCCAGAAACGACAAAATAAAACTGCAGAAAATTTCATCCGACTTCGAACCAAGAGAAAGAGTCAGTTCCTTGCCCAAGGAATGGTCCAACATCAAACAAACGACATCAACGTAAAACAATATACCGACAGTACAGCTGAAGCAAAACCATACAGCTGTGTTCTTTGTTACCGGTACACTGGTGTTCTCTGAATTTCCTTGTAGAGTGCTTCTGGAACCCGTTTTCGGACTCGCTACTGTCTGTTTTGTATTTTCTGGGCGACAAGTTTTTCAATGCCAATCTCGGCAAGAGAGTAGCCATTCTCGGGAACAAACAGAGAAATCACGGATACACACCAATAATCTCGTCGACAAAAGCAACATTCCCAGCTACATTTCATTCATTCTTGGATATCTTTTTGCCGAATTTAACTCACCCTATGCCAAAACTATGGGTATATCTGGTGTTTGACATACCCTGTACCCAAAGCTGGATATCCTATGACGAACACTGGATGCTGTAGGAACCTTAACGCTGACCCTAGTCCACTATAAAGCAGTTCTGATTTCTGAGCTTCGCACAAATCATCAACATTGAATTATACTTGGGAACAGAGCACTTTGCATAGGGTGTACAGCTTTAGGAGCAGGGTATGCTAAATGCTTGATATAATATGACCATAGTTTGGCTCGGAGTATGTAAAAATTCACGGGTTTGCGAAAGACATACTCCAACTGAATCACCCTGGAAGATCTAACGGTATGCCTCTAGGTCAACACTTTGAGACAAGGACACCATCCAACTGCTTACGACAATAATTATAGGAGGAACCAACGACTTGGACAAAATGCTGAAGCAAACCTAGCGTCGAGTTACCAGCGATAGACTTAGCGTGAACCACACACCTTTTCTCGCAGTAGGAGCTATAAAAGGCAATCCAGAGTAATGTCATTCATAAAATCATGGTCTGAAATATAATAAAATTCCCTTACCCTCGTATTAGCTTAAAGGACACCTCGCACTAAGTATGATTTTATTCTGGGAAAATTTGCCACAGATGCCACGGGCTCGAGTCGCCAGAGCAGCGTACAAAGAAAGCTGACGGGACATTAAAAAAGATTCTTGGGTATCCCAGGTAAAGCAGATGGTAGACCAGTGTGGCCTGTCAGAACTGTGGAATAATTGTGATGGACTTGGGCTTCCTGTTGGTGAGGTCAAAAAGGTGGTGAAAAGCCGTTTGTTGGACCAGGAAATTTAAAATTGGCAAGTGGCCAGGACGGGTCTGTGTCTCTAAGGTTTTGTTGAAACATCAAAGAGATTTGAAGGGAGGAAGTTTATTTTAAAGCGGGATTGAAAAGGGGAAGTAAGGGATTTGATAAGTTGTAAGGCAGACAGTATGCCTCTTGAGGAAAGAAGGCGGTACATTGGGAGGGCAAAGGGTCGGTCCGGTCCTTGCTTATGTCCGATTTGTGGTAGTATGGATGAGAATTTGAAACATTTGTTGTGTGAATGCGAAAATTTGAATTTCTGGAGTGAATGAAAGAGGGGTGGATGAAGAATGGATGTGCCGGATCATGTGAAATAGTTGTTTTACGAGTATTAAACAGTTGGCAAGGTTCCTCTGGGTAGCCCTAGCCCATAGGGATAGGTACTTATAGAAAGTATTTTGTTTGTTTGTGCTTGTTTTTCATGTATTTGCCATGGCCTTTGGCTCTTAGAGCAAATAAATCTTATCTTATCTTATCTATAGCGTTTCTGCTAAAAAGATAGCTGACCTCTTTACAACTAAGCTATGCTAACAGCAAATTAAACAGGGCTTTAGCTGTTTTAGCCTCTTTCCATGCCCCTTGTCTCGGATGACTATCGTGGTTAAATTTGCATAACCGGTCTTCGGGTCAATAAGCAACTCGGGAACAATCACAGAGAGCCTGACACGCACGTCAAGAGAACAAACTTGGCAAGCGTGATAATCAGTGTAATGCCAATACAGGAGATATGACACACTTGTGAAGTGAAGAATCTCGGGAACAAGAATGGATGGGAATACTCCTGAAGTATAACGAATTACTAGCATAAGTACGACGTGTCCTTTCAACTAAAACAATTACTGCTATACTTCAGGGTTCAATACAGTTTATCTGAACGTCGGCATTTATGGCAGATTAAGCTCCACCTACGCATGACATTGAGGTGGAAATGGTGGTCCTCCTCGGGATGACGAGAATTGTTTTTGTGTGTCGCAATACATCTGTAGTCTCCTCCGTCCGTCGCCTCAGCAAAAAGGATTACAAACCCCTCGCGGGGGTTATAGGTTATACCCTCAATAACTTCGTTTGACACAGCAGGTGGATACACCTAGGGACAAAAACAAGTTACTAGCGTAAGCACACCACAACTAAGCCTCCCTTACAAGACTGGTGCATCCAATTGGCCTAAAATTTCCATATATTCACTCACCATCAAGAAACAAAGCCGTCAGTTCTTTTGCTTTTACGTCAATTTTCAAAGATTTGAGAGCAATCTATCTACAGATTTCTATGCTGGTTTCATAGCAACCGCTGTCCCATTAAAGTTTAACCGAATAGGGATGAGATCCAACAGTCTGGTAACACATGACTTATTCTCTTAAATATCCCTGAAAATTCGATAATTAGTTGCTTCGTTTATCCGTTATAAAAGGATAACCGATATCATGTTCTTTCTGAGTTGTGATACCTCTACGTGTTTTATAAGTAGTGAACTGAGAGACAAAAATACTCCTCAGCCGAGACTTGAACCCAGGACCCTCTGCTTACAAGGCAGTCGCTCTGCCATCTGAGCTATCGAGGGGCTTGTGAACAGATAACAGAGTTAGCAAGCCACTACATTAGTCTGGTAGAAGCCGGCCATAGGAATAGTGATCCAGCCAGAAGGCAAATTCATCTAACCAGTTCTCATCCCCATGTCCGTTCGGGCGGGATCACTATTCCTATGGCCGGCTTCTACCAGACTATTGTAGTGGTTTGCGAACTCAGTTCACAAGCCCCTCGGTAGCTCAGATGGTAGAGCGACTGCCTTGTCAGCAGAGGGTCCTGGGTTCAAATCCCGTCTAAGGAGCATTTTTGTTTATCAGTTCACTACTTATAAAATGTTTCCATCTCAAGGGCGACTTCCCCATTAAAAGTATATATTTGGTTTTATTTGGTATTCACCATGAGACCCCGTCTTGTGGGTCCTGGTATGTCTACGAGGCTCCGACAATGGAGTCCTAGACTTCTAATTTATATTCGAAAAACTGTTTATGGTTTATGGGTAAAGTCTCTTGTGTAAAGTGCCATCTATATATTATTACCTATGTGTTTGTCCCTCTACGCTTGAAATATTTACCAACTAGAAATGTAAGCCATTGCTAAAAACAAAAAATTTAGTATCAGATTCATTGCAAGACGTCCTGAAATCTGTTTCCTACTTTTCTACAGGCATAACTTCTACGGTGTCGCATCTTTAGCCCTGGAAATGCAGGCCTTTGTTGAAATTAAAATTCTCCGTGTCTGGATCAATTTTGGTTTGTCGTGCAAGCAGCGCACACTCTGAACTTTACTAGGAGAGCCCCGGGTGGAAAAATTCGAAATCCCTCAGATGAGCCGAGTATTTCAGCGTATCCAAATATCAGATGTAAAATAAGCTGCCTTCTCAGCTAGACTTTAAAAGACGCAAAGTTCCACAAGAGAGCGTTAAAGTAACATGGAAGTCTTTCTTAGCAAAGGTCATAGAATATTTGCTTTAACCTGTTCGTCTGATTGGCTTTTAGCTGATTTCGCCGGTTCGATGACAATGTGGGACAAGTAAGATGCACCAGTCTTGTAGTAAGATACTGCGAAACACACCCAGAACAAGACTAGACTCACGCCTCTTCAGCTTTCCTATCAGCTTCTGATAGTCCTTCAGGTGATCGACCACTATTCAGACGCGCACCATCGGAATCGGAATTAAAGCCAGGCTACATCTTCCAGATTTCCATCCGGATTCCAGATATCCGTTTCCGCCAAGGTGAAAACGGAAGATGAAGCAGACATCAAACGTCTGGAAGTTCGGGGCATTGGACACTCCGGAGCCCGGAAGTTCGTTGGTTGTCATACAGTCAACGCGTTTAGGAGACAATATAAATTGCAAATGGGTGGTCTAGGGGATCAGGGAGAGTAACTAGGAGTTGTGGCTAGGAGGCAACTGATCATCATAACCATTTCAACAAAATTTTGAATATTAGCCAATTTTGTGATCATCATTTTCGTAATATCCGGGAGAGTTGGTCGGACTGAACGGAAGACCCAGCTATTTGGTAATCTGGAAGGTGACGCCTGGCTTTTACTGAAATTTTCGATGTTTTTTCTACGACTAAATCAGGGAGAGGTCCTGACCTTGTACAGGACTAATCCGAAGTATTCGAAAAAGATTCCTCGTGTCTGAATACTCCCATCCGAATTCCCTCGCAATATATTTGCACGTTACTTAAATCCATGGCGAGGTAGAGGACAATCGGATTGAATGCCATGAATGTGCCACTGAGATTCGTCGGCATGACGATGTGTGCCATCTGACTCATGGGCACATGCCATATGTGTGTCTCGTTTGACCTTATAGTGACGCCGGTAATTGGCATTTACGGACAGAGCGCAAGTCCTTAAGAATGTGAAGAATGCGCACCAGCCTTGAAGCACACAAAAAGCCCGCCTTACCTGCAGTCCTTCATGTTCAAGCGTTAACCGTATCCAGGGCAGGCTCGGTTTACACGGTATGGTGACTTTTAAGCGGATTACAGCCCTTAGTATCGTCATGGCGATCACTGATTCCGGGACTGCTATAAGGTGCTTCCCATCTGAAAAGCACAAGCATCCTAAGCATGGACAAAACATATAATGCGACTAAAAGGCATACCTAGCGTTTCTTGATTGTTCGATTGTACGTCCTTATTAAGCGTTTTGGCGGATCACACCCGCCGGAAGACAAAAACAAAGACCTTAGCAATGAGAAAGAAAGGAGACTTCAATAAGCCCCATGAATCGCAGCAATCTGCGCCCTTTGGTAAGTAAACACTTACTTTATTTTTCAAAAGCCGTTTGGAAAGTGGCGTATAGAAGATAAAAGAAATAAATAAGATAACAATCCTTAGCCAGGAGACAGGATAAAAGATCATGCGCTGGTTGGGTCAATTGTCGATTTTCGGTAGAGACGAGGAAACTTTGGAAAGGGTAATACTTGCATCACGAACTTGAAAACTTATCTGTTAGCGTCTTTTTTTAACATTTGTTGAAATATACTACTCTGTTGTCATTTCGACCGATGTTGTCATCTGCAAAAATCGTCAAAATACACGTCGTATTTGATGGTTTATCAAGAGATAAATTATATATGTGTATTTACGCCATGCGGTGTAAGAATCGATTTCAAAGAGCTGTCAGACCATGTTTTCATTTCAAGGATACTTCTGTCTCTCAACTACGCTTCGTTTGTTCAAGTCCACATGGACGATTACGGGTCGTCTACCGTTTACAGTTGCCTTTGTTAGCAGGTCGCTTCAACGTCTCGTTTCCACACGCTTTCAAGGGAGCTTCCTGTCTTTCCACTGCTAACGCCTCTGGATTGTGGACTAAAAATCCAACTTTTCCCCATGCAGTTCGCCTGAAGCGCTATTGGAGTTCACAGCAAGACCAAAGGTGTCGATGGGATCCCAAAAATCTAATTTTTGATCCAGATAATTGGGTCTTGAATTCGCCAGGCTAATCATCAGAGAAAACCAGGTTCAGATATCTATAAGCCATATCTAATTTGACGATACAGACCGAAACTTCCTGCTTTACTTCTGACAATTTACCGTTTTCGCCCGAATTCCGAGCGAAATACTAGTCCAGCAAAACAAGTAAATACAGAAACGAATCCAGCGTATCTCCTTATCCCTACAAAGAACATCTAAACCACTTTAAATAAAACTATGACTTGAAAATTCCGGTTACAACCGGATTCCGCACTAATTATATGTCCGAGTAATAAATAATTTTCATATACAGACTCAGCGTCTCTTCTTACCCCTAAAACTACGAACGTGACCTTATCCTTGACCCGAAGAATCCTCACACCAAGTTTCATCAAAATATCTAATTCCCTTCGAGAGTTATCGTGCTAACATACGGACAGACGGACGGAGGGACAACTTTTGCGATGTCATAGGTATCCCTCCACTTAGGTTTTGGGATCCTAAAAACATAGATACAAGCTTGGTCCAAGGCAGGGAAGCTTTATAAGGTGAAAGTCGAATGAACAGGCCATCAAAAAACGCTACTGTAGCTCGCATACATGTTGGCGAAAGCCTGCGTAAACATACAGATTGCATGGCGAAGATTTCAGATCTCCTATAAACGCTATCGCGGCCGAATAACGCACACTCTACGATTGGTGCACACAACTGACCGGGAAGGCAGGCGGGGTGGAAAAAGGCATTTCCGAGGCGTCCGAGCAGGTTTGAGGCAAACCCGACACTGTGCATGGCTGTTGAACGGTGGAATGGAATACCGAAACTTAGCCTATCCTGAAGGTTGGTTGCTCAGTGCTTTCTCCTTAAAAATCCTGAAGGGGGAGAAAAAAAATAGCAGACACTCAGTGGCAGCTGAAGGAGTACAAAAAAGACACACATGAACACCCAAAGCGCATGCCGTTCAACAGACAAGCAAGCTCCCGAAGCAATGTTATACACTTCGTCGCACGAAGATAGTCCAGAAAAAGTAGACAATTTAATGGTGTCAAAAAATCGTCACATATGCCAAACTCCCACCAAGGAAATTTCCGGGTTATTACCACATAATTCTTTACTTCGGTCATTGAGCAAATTTAGAAGTGTAACTTCCAGCGACCTGATTTGTCATGAGTTTAGCTGAATAGGCCTACGTAATTTGGTGGAAAAGACGACAAAAAATGAGAGATGAAAGGGGCATGATGTTCAATTTTCAGCCATGGCAACAACAACAATAGGTCGCACGAATTGTAATTTTTTCGCTCTGTTGGAAATCGGCCAGAATCTCAAGTCAGATCATGAGAAAAAGTGGGACATGTCTTATTTCTGACCCTCGATAATATAGGCCTATGCTGGCACATATTTTTTTTTTCATTCAGAAAGGGACAATGTACATCCAAAAATTACTAAAACCTACAATTAGGACAAGGTCCCACTGAAAGCGACTTTCGATTACTTTCCGAATTTCCAATCACTGAAAGGTGGGAGTGAGAACTTTTCTATACCATGAAGCAATGCGAAACGAAATTCTCCCCCGGTGGGAGTAGGTTTTTATTACTTTAGGGGACAAAGGACACCTCCCATCAAGGCCGTATCCAGGGGGGGGGGGTAGGGGGTAGACCATCACCCCCCCCCCCCCGAAACATACAGAAATGGTCATTTTTATAGGCTTTTCCTTCTGATCTATGTCTTTTTTGTACTTTTTTTTATTACAGAAGGTTCGGCTGTTCTTAGTCCTTTTCTGTGTCCCTTGCCTTGGATGAAAAACTCCGAAGACCGGCATCGGACCAATAAGCTTCTCTGAAACAGTCACCGGGAGCCTGCTACGTCAAGTCAAGAAAACAAACTTGGCTGCAAGCGTGACAATCAGTGTAGCTTAATGCTAATAGAGGAGATAGAATACGGTTAGAAGTGTAGAATTTCGGGAACGATAATGGATAGACTACTGAACAAGAATGTGAGTTAATATCATAAGTACGGCGTGTTCTTTCACTATCCGACAGCGAACCCGAGGGCGGATAGCCGACATTCTTTGTTTAGCAACGAAGGTGGCAGGTTACCCTAGTTCGTGAGCTCTGGAAAAAAAGTAAAGGAAGAAAGGATATTTTTTGGTTTGAATATATATCATTTTGAAGCACAGATTCTCAGGTTGAATAGGTGCGGAAGGGGAGGAGGAGCGAAGCAGCTTCTGCTCCCCAATTTTAGCGGGCTATCTGACCTACGGGAAGATGTTGGATAGAGTACTATCCGACAGCGAACCCGAGGGCGGATAGCCGACATTCTTTGTTTAGGAACGAAGGAAGTTGGTTCTCCTGTTACGTCAGCGAAGATCTCGTGATAACATACGTAGACAAATCTGAGGACTTGAAGTAATGGGCCACTTTATTAGAAAACAAGAGCTACGAGCTCATATGGCACTTGTACGAGTAGGCTGTACAAGAAAGTAGATGAAAACGTCACAAAATACACCCGCCATCCAAAAAGGCGGTTCGGAAATAGAAATAGGATATTTAGTTTCACTCATTTCTGAGCAGTTCCGGCATCGTCTCAATTGCAAATGCACATGACTGTTCAAACTTTCATCCGAATAAATCCATTTGTTTGATCCCTAGACGTGCTACATGATTTCCGGTACTCACTCTATTTCCACCTACCGTGGCCGAATCTGGTTCGGAATAAAAGAAAATCGACCACCTAAAGCATCTTCGTTTATACCATCTACCAAGTTTCACTCGAATCTGAGCATTTTTGGAAAGTTCCGGTATCCCCCCCCCCCTTCCCACCAACATTGTCGGAGCCGGTTCGGGCCCAATCTCTTAATTCCCTCATCAAGTTTGACTGAAATTGGAGCATAGCCTATCTGCAAGTTTCCAGTATCCCCCCCCTACCTTGGCCGAATCCGGCCCAGACGCCAAATAACAAATCTAGGCCGCATAAACTCGGCACTGTCGAATTGCATCTCATTCGGTCCATCCGTTTGGTTTTTGTGCATGTCAAAAGTCCCCCCACCCCCAATTCCCCTAATCGTGGTCGCATATGGTTCGAACGCATGTTTTACATGTCGAGGCCATCGATTCGTATCACCCATGAAGTTTCACTCGAATCAGACCACTCGTTCGCAATTTATAGAAGTCCATATTTCTCTTCTCTTGCTCCCCCAAAAATGCTCGGATCTAGGAACGGAAGTTTCCGGGGGTATGTTGTGTCAGGTTTTTAAGTCAAGATAATTCGGGTCGCTAATATGCCTGCAAAGTTTCGTTGTCGTTTTACATCTGGAACTATTCTAACTCACGACTACCGGAATTCCAGGAAACCCCCTCCAACTCCCCCCACAGAGCCCCGAAACCATCTGGCTCCGTCAATTTCATCTAGGCCTAATGCTTGTTCCATCCATTAAGTTTCGTCCCAATCCCTCTGCTTTTAGAGTTTCTTGAGTTTTCCAACCCCCCCCCCCCCATCCCCACAGGTATCGGACCCGACTCGGACGTGACACTGAACGTCCGAGGCGATAGCTCACCAGACAAGTTTCATTCAAATCCGATCACCCGTTCAAAAGTTATGCACGCCACTAGATTCCGGACTCCCCATCCACCCACTCCCCCCACGATGGTCGGGTCGGGGAAACGGCTGTTCTCAAGTCAATCTGTTCGGATCCCTGACATACCTGCCAAGTTTCATCGCCCTAAGACATCAGGAAGTATGCCGAACTCGCGGGATCGCTAGAAATCCGGACCCCCACCCCAACTCCCCCACAGTGCCCTGATCCGGTCCGGTTATGTCAATGACGTGTCGAGGACCTGTGCTTGTTTTTCCCACCAAGTTTCATCCCGATCCCTCCACTTTAAGCGTTTCTCAAAATTTCCGGTTCCCTCCTCCAACTCCCCCCAGTGTCATCGGATCCGGCCCGGATTTAACGTGAGGTGTCTGAGACACAAGGTCATCCTAAATATCAATTTTCATCAAGATCCGATCACCCGTTCAAAAGTTAT
Organism: Branchinecta lynchi; assembly: GCA_023053575.1. Classification (NCBI taxonomy): domain Eukaryota; kingdom Metazoa; phylum Arthropoda; class Branchiopoda; order Anostraca; family Branchinectidae; genus Branchinecta; species Branchinecta lynchi. Next base: position 22,020,020 of record JAKZAP010000002.1, read on the forward strand.
GCACGCCACTAGATTCCGGACTCCCATCCACCCACTCCCCCCACGATGGTCGGGTCGGGGAAACGGCTGTTCTCAAGTCAATCTGTTCGGATCCTTGACATACCTGCCAAGTTTCATCGCCCTAGGACACCAGGAAGTATGCCGAACTCGCGGGATCGCTAGAAATCCGGACCCCCGCCCCAACTCCCCCACAGTGCCCTGATCCGGTCCGGTTATGTCAATGACGTGTCTAGGACCTGTGCTTGTTTTTCCCACCAAGTTTCATCCCGATCCCTCCACTTTAAGCGTTTCTCAAAATTTCCGGTTCCCCACCCCAACTCCCCCACAGTGCCCTGATCCGGTCCGGTTATGTCAATGACGTTTCTAGGACCTGTGCTTGTTTTTCCCACCAAGTTTCATCCCGATCCCTCCACTTTAAGCGTTTCTCAAAATTTCCGGTTCCCTCCTCCAACTCCCCCCAGTGTCATCGGATCCGGCCCGGATTTAAAGTGAGATGTCTGAGACACGAGGTCATCCTAAATATCAATTTTCATCAAGATCCGATCACCCGTTCGCAAGCTAAAAATACTTCGAATTTTGGCTTCACCCTCCCTCCACTCCCCCCCCCCCCCCCAGATGGTCGAATCGGGGAACTGATGATTTCCTATTTAAGCTGGTCGGGTCCCAGACATGCCTGTCAATTTCCATCGTCCCAGCACATCAGGAAGCACGGAACTCGCGGGATCACTACAAATTCGGACTTCTCTCCCCCCCCCCAACTCCCCCAAAGTGAGCGGATCCGTTCCGGTTATATCAGTCACGTATCTAGGACTTTTGCTTGTACTTTCCACCAAGTTTCATTCGGATCCCTCCACTCTAAGTGTTTTCCAAGATTTGCGGTTTCCCCCTCTAACTCCCCCCAGTGTCACCGGATCCGGTCTGGATTTAAAATGGAGGGTCTGAGACACGAAGTCCTTCCATGTATTAAGTTTCATTAAGATCCGATCACCCGTTCGTCAGCTAAAAATATCTCATTTTTCCTATTTTTTCCGGATTCCCCCTCCCTCCACTCCCCTCCAGATGGTCGGATCGAGGAAGCGACAATTTCTAATTTAATCTGGTCCAGTTCCTGATATGCTTGCCAAGTTTCATCGTCCTAGCTTATCTGGAAGTGCCCGAACTAGCAAAACCGGGACCGACAGACCGACAGACCGACTGACGGACAGAAATTACAATCGCTATATGGCACTTGAGTAAGCTCAAGTGCCATAAAAAAAGAAAGAAAAGAGAGTCAAAGGGAGAAAGAGCGTAACGGAAGAATAGGTTTCCCTAGGTTGGATAGCATCTCTTAGCAGTTGCTATAGCAGCTTCTGCTCACCAATTTTAGCAGGCTATCTGACCTACGGGAAGATGTTGGATATAGTACTATCTACTGCTATGCAGGACGGAGTTCCAAAAAGCAGAAATGCGCAATGGTTCAAGATTAACCTAAAGAAAGTTCAGCATTGAGCATAGGCAAGTTATACTCAGCTAAGCGTGTGATGCACAGCTATTAATACGACAGTCTGGACTCAGCGACATAATAAATAGTTCTTCCAGAGACGGAATGACGCGAGGCTCGCCACCTAGACATGGTGGATTTTTTTTGATTTTTTTTTTGCTGAAACGATGTTGGAACTACAAAACCAATTATCAAACAAAATATTGTTCTTCTTTTCGATATACTAGAATCTATTTTCACAGCCGCCAGATGATTTGATACGCCCCCCCCCCCCCCCCTTGTAACAAGCCCTGGTTTTGATTATAGCAACACTTGAATGAGGGTGTTTTAGACAAATGAAATGCAAGAATGATTCTGAATTAGATCCTTTACTAACTTAACCGTTGCAGAAGGTCTTCGGGTCTATTGCTTCCCCCGAAGCGACATTCGGTTATATATTGTTGCATGGTCGAGGAATCGGCACTGGCGAGGAATCAATTCGTTAGGTCGCTAAGCTATTTGCAATGGATTTAAAATGAGCGCACAGGGTTCGTAGGGTTGGAGAAAGTCCAGTACCTGTACATCCGATTTCTGTAGTACCACTGGTATGTCAGGTCGAACAGGGCGACATGGGAATATAACCTTACTTCGATGGCTTGTCGTAATTACTGTAGTTCCAGTCGCAACCAGTATGTGAGTCAGGAGGTGGTCGGTAGACCCTGCAAGCCCTTAACCGGTTAACATGCGAAGAAGTGGGTTAAAACAAGCCATAGTGGTAAACACGTACCGTAAGTAAGCACAAGATGGAAGAAGGAATTATAGAAAACGTGCTGAAAGAATATGAAGAAGTCAGTCTGCCACAACATGTGAAACAAAACAAAAATCGAACATCGATTTTGGTGTTACTAAACGGACTGGTCACGTGTCTCTATTTTGGCATGTAGCTGGCTCCTCCGTCAAAAAATAACAGACAAAAACTTGAATTTTGAATCAAATAAAATTATAGTACCTTTAGCTAATATATTGTATCATAAAAAAGGATTTTGTCTCAACATATTACGAAGAAATTTTGAATAACCATAATGACAGTTAAAAATTACAAGTATTAGAGTTTGAAGCTTTTACTGATTATCCTTTAACGGAAAACGACAGGTTGAGTTTCACTGGACTAATCCGTTCAGCAACAACCTACATGATATCTAAGGCTGAAGAATAAAACCGAATAAGCGTGCTTGGGGGACTTGGTGACAATGTAATAGAGCGCAGGTGTGCCTCTTGGAAACTTTTACAAATTTTGCACACTTTGGTTTTGTTCTTCGTCTCTAAATGTGACTGATAATTTTCATTTTTAATGAAATAATCAAGAGTACAACATTTTCAATTAAATAATTAAGAGTGCAACCAATGTGCAACAGCAACCGAGGAAAGGACGTAAGCACAATTCCCTCTCTAAATTACGTGTACATTATACAGCCTACTGTTTCTCACTAACTATTGTTGAGCTGTTTTCCTCCTTAATCATTTTGAGATCCCGGACATGGATTTTAACGACATAGACGGAATAAAGCGGGATGCGAGATGAAAGCGTCGACTTTGAAACCAATTACAAGGAACATCTAAACTTAACTCAGGAATGTAACGTTAAGTTTCCCAGATGTTATTGTCTATTTGCACGTTTATTAGACTAGTCAAATGCCGAATTCCTAGTCCTGCGAGCTTTCCGAACATACAATGGTCTGCTAAGTTCCATGTCTCTCTTTCTGTATTTTCTCACACCTGTATAACAGTAAGCAGAGCAGGACCTTTACCCCTTGAGCCCAAGCTGACTGGAAAACATATATTCAAAGTTCAAACAATAAATGAAATAAATACGTCAGGTACAATGCTTCGGCAGCGATATTTAGACAGTGATAAAGTTTTAATACAGTGGTAACTAAAAGTAATTTCCCGAAATAGAATCTTTATAGTCGGTAAAGCTTCAGCTATTTATTGCAGGTTCATTTCTTCCCCAACCGTGTCCCTGACGTTCGACAGCCTGACTAGGACCCTTGTCAAGAAGGGCCGAAATTTCACTGCGAAAGCATCGCAGCTGATGAAGGCTATCCGTTTTATCGATTGTTTGAATAGACGACAATTACCTACAATGGGTGAAGTTTACACGAACGAAATGGCTCCATTTTTCTTTTCCGAAATGTACAAGTTTGAGTTAAATAAACGAAATTAATGAAGATTCCTCAGGGTCACCCTACTCCACCTGAAGGTACGCCTCAGAGCCAACGTCAATGAACCTCATTTGTATTTAAGTTCCAACTAAGTTCAATGGCTCCATGCACCACCAGGAAGCACCCTCTCGTCAGGATCAAAGCCGCTTTCCCATTGACGCGTCGTTGCGTTGCCTATCTTTCACTCTTGCGAGAGAAGCTTTCACGTTGGGTGCATATTTCAGTTTTACTTTCTCGGTTTCTTCTGCTGAATTTTGTTTCTTTCCTCATAGTAAGTTTTTCTTCATCCCTAGTCGTTTTTACTTCAAAAAAATCTATTTTTCACTGAAACATCAGATGCGAATGCGTCGACAGAATTTTATTTGTCTGCGCTGCGTTTCATTTGCCTGCACAAGCTCTGCGTTGCCAGGGCAAGCGCGACGCAGAGGTTACGTAGCTCAGTGTGAAAGGCTCAACGCGTCAATTATGAAGAGTCCTTTGCTTGCGTAAACACCAACCTCCACATCAAACCCGCATCAAAATAATATCTAATGTGCAGCTCACCATCTACGTAGACATAAATTCTCTTTGCTTCGAGGAAGTTTTCGAAATCAGTGGTTCCTTCGTGTGAGCAAGCAAAATAACCTGTATCCAAGTAGGATGCGTCAGAAACCACAATTTGCGACAAATATTGATAATCGCTTTTTGGATTCGTCCAGTGGTCTATCTTTGTCCGTTGCTCAAGGTCGTGGTGCCCAATCGTTAACTCCTAAAACATATACAAATTAATAGAGACTCGTGATTCAGAAGAAACTAGCTTGCCTGAAATGTTTGCCCACGCTCCCCTTTAACGTCCCCCAATCTGTATTTCTGAACAAAACGCCAACGCTATCACCTGGAATCCAGTGAGGTGTTTTCGGATAATATGGATGGATATTTCGGACAAATATGCATGGCCATAATTTTTCAACCTAATTCCCAGCGCTTGGTTTACCTTGAGAGGAGGTAGGCAGGGGCGTAACTAAGGGGGGGGGGGGGGGGGGGGCAACAGTGACCGCAAGAGTGGTTTGTTCACAAATGAACCCTCCTTTAAAAATGCGTGATTACAGTAAAAGTAGATTATTTTGGACGTTAATTATCTTTGAACGGCATCGAAGAATACGGTGACGAGGGATTAGATTTTAGGGTGGCACCGGTTGCCACATGTTAGAACAATACGATCAGCATGTTTAGAAGCGGGAGTCGCCTAATTATGACCGGCACTGGTGCTGGCCCAGCTGGTTTCGGTCGGTGCCGGGAAAGGGTGTACAGTCGGGGGTGGGTAAACTATTGAATATTACGCACAACAATGAGCGCAAATAAAAATTTAGGCTAAAGAAAATTAAAGTCATATAAAAGCCATATATTTTTCTTCGTGCGAACCTTTGGCTATTTTTTGCTCAGTTGCTTTTTAGCAGGCCAGGTTATCTAGTACTGCAGTACTGCAACAGTTACTTGCATGACCATCCCAAGCATCCCACCAGGAAAATAAAACTTGGCAAAGAAAAGAATTGAATTTTTTCCAAAGAAAGTGGGAAAAACTTCACACAAAAGTTGACAGTTCATAATTTACCCTCCCGATCTGACTGTTTGTTGCAAAATGAAATCATGGTGACCTAAAAACATACCTTTACCATAAATATAATTATGCCGATATACCCCTAGATATATCAGGTAATAAGAGACTTGGAAATCATACTACTGTAAAGCCATTGTAAATAACTACGAACACCATATCGTGGGCCCTTCGTATGAGGTATACAAGACTTACCGTCTGGGGATGAACTGTGTAGTTCCACATAATTGATTGTTTCGCTTCGCATCTTATCTTGATTTCTTGGCCAGCTGTAACAACGATTTCTTCTTCGTCGGGAATCAGCTTGAACGGAGAGCCTCTAGCGACCAGAATAGCACCTATAAGATAATCTGACACTGAAACACTCAAGATTTACCTTATTTTAATGCTAGTTATCTGCTTTCTTTAGTTTTTGATTAAATAGGCAGTTTTAGGGAAGTTTCCGGACTTAGCTTATATATTTCAAATGATTTTGGGATGAACTTTCTGGGATAACAAAAGAGAATCTATAGCCTAAATTAGGAAAAAAAAACCTTTTCGCCAATCCTTTCTAAGCAGATGCAAGACGTACAAAGAAAAATCGTGCTTTTGTCAAGGTATAGTAGTAGCAGCTTATTTACACTAAAGCCTTGACAAGCCTGGGAAATAAAAAAAAATCAATAAACAAAATGAACATGTTACCTAAAAGAAACAAAACGAAACGAAACCGAAACCCAGGCAAGGCAAGCTTAGAGGAAGTCTCCCTGTCCAACATTTCCTGAAATATGACCCTTCATATATTTGTAATTCCTACACAAGGTTTTCCTCCTTATCTCCGTAACAACCAATCCTTCCCCCTGTATTCCAACCAACAAGAAATCCCTCCTTAAACGACCCGTTCTGTCAACACTGTCAATGATTCCGTGATCTCTCCATCCAGAGACCTGAATTTAATAAACAAGCCTATATTCCAACCCCTCAAAGACAATTCAACGATTTTCACACTTCGCTGTTTTCTTTAACATGCTCCCGACGACTGTATAGGAGAAGCTTGCACGTGAGACAAGATCAAATGTTTCGATGGGATCCCATAGGGGACTATTTGCCACGGAAATTAATAATAATACATAGACGGCACTTTACACTAGGGACTTGTACCGTCAGCAATAAACCAGAAACAGTTTTTTCGAATTTAATTTAGAAGTCTAGGACGGAGTCCTAGACTCCTAAAAATCTTTTAATACAGATAATTAGATCTTCCAGAAGAAGTCTTTGCCGAACCCGTAACACTTTGATATCGTTCAAACAGATCACTGAACAGAAGCCACTAAGTTCTACTTTCCAGCTAAAAGCATATCAAACAATCCGGCTCATTCGAGAATTTCCTGTTTTGACTAGATTCCAACAGGGCTATCCACCCGAGGTGAGAATAAAGAGTGTTTCCTGATTTCCTGACTGTACGCCTAACTCATCCAACGGCTCCAACCAGCTTTATCGACATCAGAATTTTATTTACTTCTTCGAAATTTCCGGTTTTGGCCGGACTCCGGCCAAACTACTTTTCCGGTGGGAAAATAAAGATCATATCTGGATTCTGCATATATGGTTAGCCCCTTATTGATGCTCCGATCGACAAATTCAGGTGCATCCATGAATTCAGCTTGTACTACTGCTCCTATAAGGGTGTTCCGATTGACTTCAGAATAAACTTTATTCATACCAAATTCAGCTTTTCACCGGGTTCCGGTCAGTCTACTTGTCCGGCGGGAACATCAAGTTCAAATATGGATTCAGACGTATTCTTATCTTTAATGACGCTCTAATCGACTAACGTTTTACCTCTAATCAACTTCAGATAAGACTCACTCTTACCAAATTTCCGGCTTTGGCCGGATTCCGGCAAACTACTTGTCCCGACGAAGAAGAAAAATTCAAAACAGATTCAGCGTCCATTCATAACCCTGTATCGAACTTATATTACACTTCAGATAAAACTTTACTTTTGCGGAAATTCTGTTTTCCCGGATTCCGGGCGAACTATTTGTCCGGTGAGAAAATGAAGTTCGGTTCTGGATCCAACGTGTCTTTTTACCCCTAAGTGAACTCTCTTATTAGCTTGAACAAATATTTTTTTTCAACCCTTAATATAAAACCCACCCCTAAATGTAGGACTACAGTCTATGGTCATACCTGTACTGTGACCCAACTGATCCTAAAACAAAGTTTGAACTAAATCTCCCAAAACCCCTTCGAGAGTTATCGTGCTCACAGACGGACTGACAACTTTTACGAAGTAATAGGTATCCCATCACTTACGTTCAGGGATAAAAAAAAAAAAACAGTTATATATTTTCTGTGCCTGCTGAAGTGAATGGGCAAAGGCCGTAGAGAGTTTATTAAAGCAGAGCCTACTTTTAGAAAATTCAACATTTCAAAATAGGGAAGCGAAACCAGTAGTGCAAGATATGATTTCAATATTTTCTCGGTAAAGAGTGTTCCAAGACCATCCATTACCTATCCACTAACTATTCCCAGATTTTTCCGTCATTCTTAACTGCCCTTAACCTACAAGTCATACAGTTTGACTTCAGCAATACAACTGAAACAGTAGCAGTTTCTGAGAATTCTAGGTTAGAGCCGAAAGCCTAAGAAATCGTTAGTGTTATTTTGCCTTAGACTCCAGCTTCTCTAGTAGGCTACTTCAGGTTATCGAGTCGTTTCCGTGTAAAAAGTGTGTGCGAGACGGTCTTGAACGCTTGCTTTGAACAACCCTGGTCGAATGACCTTGACAAATATATTCCGTTTTACGAATATCTGGAGTTCGGGAATGGTCACCTATGTACCTGAAAATCATATGGTAAGTCGTCAACAACATGCATTCCTCGCCTCCTTGCATAAGAATTCCAAAGACGGTCATATCTCTAAATCGATGTGCACCAATTTTGATCAAGGCCTACTTTGCGCACTTGAAAGAACTATTCGAATTATAATGATTCTATCTCACCAAGTGAACGCGAAAACAAAATAACAATGACCAGAAATACCGGGTACTTTGTCCGGCACATGTTCCTCGTGTAACTGAAACGATGTTTGGATACTCGCCGAAATTCCGAGTTTACTTGATACTCCTTCTTCCGGTAGAGATAAAGCTGCGTCATTGGCGTCAGGAAAACCCACCTGTTTACCTTGTTTCTGCTGATTGGAAATAGGCCTACAGCGAATGATAGTAAAGAGTGATTTCATTCTTTGGTGAAAAGGATCTGAAACTTTTTTGATGCGATCTCCACTATCCCGATTTTGTATTCGATATTACGCAGAGTCAGCCTCTGGATTTGGATTAGGTGGGCCATCATCCCTTTGCTGCTGATTCTAAACAGGACTATTCTGAATCATTGCGAATAGGGATTACATTATTTGGCTGAAACTTATCAAAGCCAACCGTTCTCTGCCCAGATTTTATTTCAGATTCACTACCCTGTTGTTGTAATATCTAGAAGTCACTTTTCCTAATCGGGAAATGTGGATTAATGCACCCACCCTGTATACTAAACTATTGGTTACTATTTCCGTTCCAACCTCGTCGAAGTTACTACGCTGACTGTTCCAACCTTCTCGAAATAGTGACTATTTGCTTACCATAATCGAGAGCGTAGAAAGCGTGGTAATCACGAATCGTCTGTAATTTGGTTGATCGCATTAGCCTGTGCCATGATATTTTGACGAAAATGGACAAATGCGTTCCAGCCTTGTCGGCCTTGACGTCAAGAAGCCAAAATTCGCGACGTCGTGCGTAGTAACTATGGAAAGTAGGATGGAACACGCACATACTGTACCTATAGGGCATGTCAGGCATTCCAACCCAAGGAAACTACCAACCAGTTGACACAGACTGTAGAAAAGTGATTGTGTAGAAAATAGTGTTGTGCCTGGGGACTTTAGTTGGTGCAGACTTGACTTGGAAATAACCGAAAAAAAGCTCTATCGCACAAGATGGACACCTACTTAGCGGGCGAACCATCAAATCACGGAATGTGACCTTACGGGTTACGGGCAGTGACCATAAGGATCAGGATCAGGACTGCCAGTGGTCCAGACGGAGGTCTTTATGCTACTGCTGGCACAATCGCGGATTGATGTGCACTAAAACACTAAGTAGACCCAGTGGCGAAACTAGCCCATTTTCGTGGGGGGGGGGGGGGGGCAAGCCCAGATTTTACCGACAAGATTTAAAGATTTGCGCGGCAATGGCGCACGTTCCACGCGAACACATCTTACAACCATTGCAATAATTAGTTGTAATATAGCAATTTAGATGGTTTTCTAATGAAAGTTAATGAATTTGCCGTTCACTACCTGGCACCAATGAAAATCACATGGATCCAGGAACATGATATGCAGTCAATAGTCTTGCAAACCAGAAAAGAAGTGATAAGACACTGCAACAGATTACTTCACTGTTTGAAGATTTACTCGGCTGTCTTTTTCGCTTGTAAACTAAGCGACTTTTTGGGGTCCAAAACGTTAGCGTATACGGGTTGGTAAAGTTTCTCTGTCCGTCCGTTACCGTGATAACTCTCACAGGGGTTTAGATATTTTGTTGAACTTTGGTATGGACGCGTTGGACCACCAGTACAGGTGAAGTGAACGGGCAATCTAGTTTTCTGGAAACTTGGTGGCTGATGGGAGCAGATTTGCTGCTTCTGTGTCCAAACGAAATCCGACATCTGAATGGAACGTAGGGGTCAGAGTAACTCTGGGATACTTCTCAGAAACCAAACCGGCTCATGGGTCCTAGAAAGTGCTCGGGTTCGACTGAAACTTGCCCAAGATGTTTATCGCCGTCCGAGAACAGAGCTGCAAGGAGGTCTCGGAAATATTGTAATACGAGTAGGGGACGAACGGATAGAGTGATTGGGATAAAACTTGAAAGGTTCAAAATTCATGGGACCCAGTCATGTAATTTCAGGCCCAAACGGGATATGTCGTCCGTGGGGTGAAGGTGGGGCTGAGGGGTACCGTTCTGGTAGGCTTACTGGACGCTTTTCGAAAATGGTCCGTTCGAGTGATGCTTGATAGATGGTAGACGCCAGATGTCAAAAACGTGCCGTTTATGTGTTCAAACCTCTTCTTGCTATTATGGTAGCGCTGTGGGGGGATTAGACTTCGGTCCTGCACATTTTCTTAAACGCTTAGGGACCAAATAGGTTGAGCGATTGAGATAAACTTGGCGATACTGCGCCCATGTGTCCTAGTTGTGTTATTCAGATATCCTGGCCTGGTCCAACCTCGGTGGGCCGAGTTGGTGGGAGTATCACCGACGGGAATATGTGACTCATAAGTCCCAGGATAAAGTAGACCATTTCCCGGATTGATGTACAGCCAAATAACACAAAAGGACAGGGTGGGAGCAGAGATATCACTCAAGATCAATTCAAGGAAGTAGGTTTGCCAGTGTGGTTGGTTTACCGTCAAGGAACAGAAAGTAATGAAGAAGTGTTTGGTTAGTGTATTTTCGGACTTGTCGACGAGATTATTCCAGTCAACACATCAAAAAGTCTTATCACTGACGAAAAGTTCACAGTTACTGACTTTAACGACAAGATTTTTATCCATTGCGGATGTAAACAGACAGAAAAAGAGAGTTCCCAGTTTACCGACAAGACTTTTCCCAGTCATCATATGGAAAAATTAAAACAACCCAAATCAGGATGTCGATCTGATTATCGGCTTGATTTCCCGACAAGGCTTTTGTCGGTATCATCTCCACACTGGCAGAAAATTCTGATTTCCAGACAAGAAGCTGCCTGATTACCCACAGAGCTCTATGGGTGTCAGATACGGTATGAGGAAACTGTTTTATCAGAGCTCTTGCCGGTATTGAAAACGGAATTCGCCCACCGTCTCCGCACCGACGAACACTGCCGACTTCCAAACAAGAACTTTTACTGATTTACCTAAACAGCTCTTGTCGGTACTGAAAATGGAATCCGGGCACTGACAGAGGTTGCCGATTTCCCTACGACAAGTTTCATGATTTACCGACAGAGCTATCGTCGGTATCAGAAACGAAATGAGGAAAGTGTTAGTCAGAGCTCTTATCGGTACCGAAAACCAAATCCGAGCGCCGTGTTCGCAACGAAAAACGCTGCCGATTTCCCAGCAAGAAGCTTCCTGGCTTACCGACAGAGCTTTTGTCTGTATCAGAAACGGAATGCTAAAGCGTGCCAACCGACAAACGCTGCCTACTTTCCAACATGAAGTTTCCTGTTTTACCGACAGAGCTTTTGTCGGTATCAGAAACGGAATGCTAAAGTGTGCCAACCGACAAACGGTATTTTGAAAGTCGAGAGATGAATATTAGTACCATGTCAGAGCTGACGTGAACCAATTTGCTAAATGAAACTCGTCGATCACAAACCAAAACAAAGAGTCTCTAAGAGACCAAAAAGCACTAGCTGAAATCATATACTGACTAGCCTACTTCCCAACAGGAAGTTTCCTGTTTTACCGACAGAGCTTTTATCGGTATCAGAAACGGAATGATGAAAGCGTTCGTCGGTGCTTCGCACCGACAAGCACTGCCAATTTACCGACAGGATTGTTCGTGGGGGGCAGCTGCCCCCCCCCCCCCACTACCCCCCCTAGTTTCGCCACTGAGTAGACCTACGTTGCCTGGGCAACGTTAAGTGTTGCAGCAACCTTTGTTCGGCTTCGCCAAATTAAGGGTTAAATGCTGAATTTGTCAACCCATCGAGGTTTTAAAAATGGTACGTAAAAACTCAGCTGAAATCACGATCAGGAATGGGTAGAAACAATAGATGGCAGTACTTTCGGACCCCTGGGAAAACTTTCTTGTTTCTGTAATTTTTCTATTTATCACTAAAAGAAGATATATTGGCTGTGGGGCCAGGGAACTGCCGCACAAATTTAGCACTTATGGATTTTACTCCATCTTCAACTTAACACTGGCCCCTGTCTGCTTGTCTGCTAGAACGGAGCTTTCCACTCGAAAGCAGGAACTTGGTTTGATGAAACGAAAGCTTGGCTGCATAACTTCAGATAGTCTTTCTGACATAGGCTATAAAACTCCACTTCACTTCACACACTATAGGCTCTGGCTCAATTACAAGCAAATACCTTCCTTTTCGGCCCCAGGCAAGAGTTCTCGGAGCTTTCCAAAATGTAATGTCATATCCATCAATCCGGCCTACGGTCCACACTTTCCGTAAAAGCCGCACAGGTTAGACCCTTATCACTTTCTAATTATAAGCTGAAATCGGGGTAATAAGAAAAAAAAAAGTGCACAAGAGCTCAGACGTGGAGTGAAAGAAAATTGTTTATCACAGTGTATATACAAACAGCTTTAGAAAGAAACAAATTTCACATTTTTTTTCACATTTTCACCGCAAGTATAAATCCAAAGAAATGTTGAAGATCTTGCACGAATCCGTCAAGTTCTAACAATGGTCTACAAGCCAGTCCGACCCTTTAAACCTCTTTTCCATTAGCAAGGTAATAACAAGTGCAATAAACCAAATCGTAGCAGCCTAATACCCCCTTTTTCACAATTCATTAAGAACGACATACCAAAGATTAAAGTACGTCGCGTCGTCTTATTTGTTGTTGTTAACCCAAATCCTCATCCATAGATATATCTCCCCAAATATACAAGAATTGGACTTGAAACCTGTCACAGACGAACTTAACTCATGGGAAATCTGGGCCCGGCTTCCCAAGAACGGGAGGGGGTGGGACCCATCAAAATGCGTATTTACACCTCTTTTTCCTCAAGTATACCAGCTCAGAGTTAGATTCCAGTCTGGGGTCAAAAACTTTTTTCGGAGAGGGTGGGGGGTGGTTCATCTCCAGATATATCCCCAACCCCTATGATCCAAAAGAACAAATGAATTTCATCGCCTTATTTCCAGGTATTATCAAGTTGAAAACATTAAAAATGGGCAATCCGGGCCCAATTACCCCTGAACCAAGTGGGGCTGGGGTTTGGGACCCGTAAAAAGTAAAAAGAGACCCCAAACGCTCACAAACCTACCCAGTTTCAACCTAATACCTGTTGATTCCTGTCACGAGTACCGAACTTTACTTCTGGGCCATCTGGGCCCAGTTGCCCATGAACGGGGTGGGTGGGGGAGGTGCAACTTTGAAATCAATTTCCAAGCCCCAGGATCTACATGTACAAGGAATTTCATAGTCTATGGCCAGTTCTGGTCAAGTGATGAACATTATTCACTGGGCAGCCTGGGCCCATTTGCCCCTGAACCGGGTTGGGGTGGGACCCCCAAAAAGGCACAACTAGACCCCAAGACCCACTAGTGTACCAAGTTTCAACTTGATACTTGCATTGGTTCACCAGTTATGAGCTCCAGAAAATACGATGAAAACCGAAAACCAAAAGCTGCATTCTCCTACCGCCTACCAAGTTTCACTCGAACCTGAGCCTTTTTCGGGAAATCCCGGTACCCCCCCCCCCCCACACCATGGTCGGATCCAGTCCGGACCCTAAAATATGTCATCTAGGGCATGTGAGATCTCTAATTTCAAAATTTCATTCAGATCGCTCCACTGGTTTGACCCCTATGCGAGCCACAGAGTTTCCAGGACCCCCCCTGCAACTCCCTCCACTGTGGCCGAATTCGAGTCGGAAACGTAAACTTCGCATCTCTGACATCTCGTCTTCCCGTCGATCAAGTTTGACTCGAATCGGAGCATATCTGCAAATTTTCGTTTCCCGCTTCATTCTCCTCCTACCGTGGTCGGATTCGGTCCGGACGCCAAATAACAAATCTAGGCCGCATAAGTTCGGTACTGTAAAACTTGCACCTCATTCGGCCCATTCGTTTGGTTTGTATGCACGTTAAAAAGCTTCCCCCCCCCTGTTACTCCCCCAACCATGGCTGCATGATGTTCGAAGACACGTTGTGCATATTTAGGGCATCTGTTGTCATCAACCATAAGGTTCCATTCGAATTGGTCCACCAGTACCAGTACTTTCTGGATTCCCTTCTCTAAACTCTTGTCGGGGCCTTAAGCCTCCATGTTCGGGTCACTAATTTGCCTGCCAACTTTGATCGTCCTTGGCACATCTGGAAGTGTCCTAACTCGCAATCACCGGAATTCCGGGAAACCCCCTCCAGCTCCTCCCAGAGAGGCCCGATGCGATCTAGTTCTGTGAATAACGTATCTAGGGCTTATGCTTGTTCTTCCCACCAAATTCCATCCCAATCCTTCGTCTCTAAGCGTTTCACGAGAATTCCGGTGCCCCCCATCCAATACCCCCCCCCCCCCAAGGAATTGGACCCGGTCTGGACTTGACATGGAACATCTGATGCGTTAGGTCTCAGTTTACTAATGTTCATTCAAATTCGGTCACTCGTTCAAAAGTAACAGGTGCCACTAGATTCCAAATTCCCCATCCGTCCACTACCCCCAATATGGTCGGATCGGTTGAACGACTATTCTCAAGTCAGTCTGCTCGGGTCCCTGATATGCCTATCAAGTTTCATCGTCCTAGTACCGAATTCTCGAGATCGCCGACAAAAAAAATTCATAGACGGATTAACATGTCTCCTTACCTCTATACTGAACCTCTACTCAACCTCGTACATTATTAAATTCATTCTAATCAGCTTGAGATAAACTATTTGTCCGGAGAGAAAATAATTTACACACACGGATTCTGCATATCTCCTTACCCCTAAATCTGCTATCTCATTAGCTTTCAAAAATATTTTGTTTGCCCCATAACTGAACCCCCCCCCCCCACCTACCCATAAATATAGAGCTACGGAGCTCATCTACGTATCTTTATCCTTTATCCACAGAATCCTCAATCCAACTCTGAGCACAGCTCATTCCCTTCGAGAGTTAACGTGGTTACAGGCGGATGGACGGACGGACAGACGGACAACTTTTACGAAGTCATAGGTAGGCCCATCCCATCACTTATTTTTTATGGTACTTGGCCGAATCGGCCAAGTGCCATATAGCGATCGCTTTTTCTGTCTGTCTGTCGGTCGGTCGGTCGGTTGGTCCGGGTTTTGCTAGTTCGGGCACTTCCACAAAGCTAAGATGATGAAACTTAGCAGGCTTATCTGGGACCCGACCAGATTAACTTGGAAATAGTCATTTCCCCTATCCGACCACTTGAGGGGGAGTGGAGGGAGGAGGAATCCGGAAAATTGAAGTTACTAGACTTTTAACGGGTGATCGGATCTTAATTAAACTTGATATTTGGAAAGACCTCGTGTCTCGGACGATCCACTTCAAATCCCGACCGGATCCAGTGACTCTCGGGGAAGTTGGAGGGGGGGGGGGGGGGCCGGAAATCTTGGGAAACGCTTCGAGTACAGGGATCGGGACGAAACCTGGTGGGAAAAACAAGCACAAGTCCTAGATACATCGTTGACATAACCGGACCGGATTTGGGTACTGTGGGGGGAATCCAGAATTCGATGATCCCGCGAGTTCCGGACTAGGGTGATGAAACTTCGTAGGCATATCAGGGACCCGACCAGATTAGCTTGGAAATAGTCATTTCGCCGATACGACCATCTGGGGGGGGGGGGGTAGGGAGGGGTAATCCGAAAAATTGAGGTACGAATAACTTTCGAATGGGTGATCGGATCTTAATGAAACATAATATTTGAAAGAACTCGTGTCTCGGACGACCCACTTCAAATCCAGACAGGATCCTTGACTCTGGGTGGAGTCGAAGGGGAAAACTGGAAATCTTGGGAAGCGCTTAAAGCACAATGGACACTTCTAATGCTTTACTTTGTATTAAACGCTTCACAAATAAACATTTCCGACTTCCTTTAGAAGGCGCTGCGAAAATCGGCCGTTTTCTTGTTATCCCTTGTCTTTACCTCTCTGGCATTTCGGCGATCCAAATCTTAGGAGCTGGGATGTCGTGGAGGAAATTCAAAAACTCCAAGCAATGCTTGATAGAAAAGGATATATTTGAGATGTCACCAAAGTCAAGCCGCAGATGCAGTTTACCTGATTGTTCTAGTGTTTCATCAGAAGTTCCATGGCTTAAAGTACTTATTAAAAGTTTTTCTTTGTGGAATAGTGTTGTGAAGCTTGATTAACTTGCTTTATAAAATGTCCCAGAATATGCAATAAGATTATAAAAAATAAAATAGCAACAAAATTCATTCAAAAACAAATGACCAATTCAAATCTGAATTATACAAGCTGATTTATGCATAAAATAAAGATCAACTAGACCTACGTTGCCTGGGCAACGTGAAGTGTTGCGGCAACCTTTGTCCGGCTTCGCCGACTAAAGTGTTGCGAGAGCAACACTTTGGTTTTGTTTCTTCCCTGTAGGTTAAATGCTGAAGTTGGCAACTTATCGAAGCTTTTAAAGTATGTTCTAAAAAGAATCATCACATGATCAAAAGCTATTCTTCAGCCTTGTAAAAACAACAACAAAAGAATATCGGAAGAAGGGACTAAATTGACTTTGCAGTCAGTTGAACTTTTATCCTTTTCAATCGTAGACATCGTTACGGATGAAAACTTGGAACAATATCTTAATCTTATATAATCTAGTTGGTATTATAAGGCTATCCGTAACTTTTCAGGATTAAAATACCGTAGATGACACTATTAACTATTACGAAACTACCTAATTGTTTTACATTATCGTTTGTACCCGTTGCGTAAACAGTTAATCCTAGGTTACAGCGATAGACCATCGATACAAAGTTTCTGCCGTCAGGTTTACAGAAATCGAATACAATGTGCACCAATTTACAAAAGTTCTAGCCCCTCGTGAACCTATTCTACTTACAAGTCTCTATCCCATGATCGACATCAAGTTCACCGGATAAAAATAATGGGTACACCAGCTAGCAGAAGTTGTAAACCCCTTATCTCTGAAGATGATTGTAGCATAACAGCCGCTTATTACTTACAAGCCCCTTGCATGTCTTACAATTGGGAACCAAATTGTTCTTACCATCGAATACACCGGAAACAAATAACAGGTACACCAACTAGCAAAAGCTGCAAACCCCTCATTGCCGAAGATGATTATGAGCCAACAGTTGACTGTTGCATACATGTCCCCACATGTCTCACAACTGGTATCGCCTATTTTTGGTTTTAGTGTGTACGTTACTACTGAAGTTGTCAACCCCTTTAAACTTTCAAACTGGTTTTGTTTCTTCGCTGTCGGTTAATGCTGAAGTTGTTAACTTATCGAAGGTTTTTAAACGGGATGTTCTAAAAAAATTAATCATATGATCAAAAGCTATTCTTCAGCGTTGTAAAAACAACAACAAAATAATATAGGAAGAAGGGACTAAACTAACTTTGCAGTCAGCTGAACTTTATCCTTTTCAATCGTAGACATCGTGACGGATAAAAACTAGGAACAATATCTTATATTATCTAGTTGGTATAATAAAGCTATCCGTAACTATTCAGGATTAAAATACCATAGATGACACTATTAATTATTATGAAACTACCTCATTGCTTTACATTTTCGTTTGTATCCGTTGTGTAAACAGTTACATCGACACAAACTTTCTTACCGTCAGATTTATAGAAATCGAATACAATGTGCACCCATTAGCAAAAATTCCTAGCCCCTCTTGAACCGATTCCTACTTACAAGTCCCTCTCCCGTGATATACATTAAGTTAACCGAAAACAAATAACGGGTACACCAGCTAGCAAAAGTTGCAAACCCATAATCGCAGAAGATGATTGTAGCATAACAGCCGATTATTACTTACACGTCCCTTGCATATCTTAACATTGGGAACCAAATTGTTCTTACTATTGAATACACCGGAAACAAATAACAGGTACACCAACTAGCAAAAGCTGCAAACCCCTCATTGCCGAAGATGATTATGAGCTAACAATCGACTGTTGCTTAAAAGTCCCTTACATGTCTCATAACTGGTATCGCCTATTTTTGGTATAGTGTACCTTACTACTGAAGTTGTCAACCCCTTTGAAACTTTCAAACTGGTGTATCTCATGAAGGAATTTTTGTACCAAAAAATAGATGACATATACTTTGATCAGCTCATCAATGGCTATCGATTGCCGTCGACAAAAAAAATCTACCTGTCTTAGTTCAAAAGTTGACTTTTTTGCCGTAGGCCAACTTTCTAACATCACGACTTAGAAAGGAGCAAAGGATAAGCTCTAGTTTCTTTAGCAATGAGAGAACTTTTAAAGTTTAAGAGGCACATCTGATACCGTTACTCTACCGCAAACCCAAGTGCAAAATTTTTGTTTGATAAACTCAGCTGAAATCGTCGCAGACATAAATAGAAACAATAGATGGCAGCACTTTCGGACCCGTGGGAAAAAGCCACTTTTTTGTCTCTGTAGAATTTTCTATTTATCACTCAAAGAAGATATGTTGGCTGTGGGGCCGGCTAACTGCCGCATATATTTAACACTTATAGATTTTAGTCCATCTTCAATTTGAAACTGGTGCCTGCCTACTTGCGTGCTAGAACGGAGCTTTCCACTCGAAAGCAGAAACATGGTTTGATGAAACGAAAGGTTCGCTACACAACTTCAGATAGTCCTCTCTGACATAGGCTATACAACTTCACTTCACTTTGCAAACCGTAGGCTCTGGCTCGAGGACAAGCAAAAACCATCCTTATTGGCCCCAGGCAAGAGTTCTACGGAGCTTTCCAAAATGTAATGTCATATTCATCAATCCGGCCTAAGGTCCACACTTTCCGTAAAAACCGCACAGGTTAGACCCTTCCCAGTTACCAGGAATAAAATGAAATCGGCGGCATAGGAGAAAAAGAAAAAAAACAAGAGCTACGAGCTCATATGGCACTTGTACGAGTAGGCTGTACAAGAACGACACCTCACTAATCTTTGCATTTGCCATATTTCACTATTTTCCGTGTTCGTTATGCTCCGAAAGAGTTTTCGCGTCTCATGCTACAGATGCGTAAAACCGGTTATCTGGATCTGGATATTTAGTTTCACTCATTTGTGAGCAGTTCCGGCATCGTCTCGATTGTCTGTAGCAAATGCACATGACTGTTCAAACTTTCATCCAAATAAATCCATTTGTTTGATCCCTAGACGTGCTACACGATTTCCGGTACTCACTCTATCTCCACCTACCGTGGCCGAGTCTGGTTCGGAATAAAAGAAATCGACCACCTAAAGCATCTTCTTTTATACCATCTATCAAGTTTCACTCGAATCTGAACATTTCTGGAAAGTTCCGGTACACCCCCCCCCCCCTCCCACCAACGTTGTCGGAGCCGGTTCGGGCCCAATCTCTTAATTCCCTGTTCCTGTCCATCAAGTTTTACTGAAATTGGAGCATAGCCTATCTGCAAGTTTCCAGTACCCCCCCCCCCCCCTACCTTGGCCGAATCCGGCCCGGACGCCAAATAACAAATCTAGGCCGCATAAACTCGGCACTGTCGAATTTGCATCTCATTCGGTCCATCCGTTTGGTTTTTGTGCATGTCTAAAGTCCCCCCACCCCCAATTCCCCTAATCGTGGTCGCATATGGTTCGAACGCATGTTTTACCTGTCGAGGCCATCGATTCGTATCACCCATGAAGTTTCACTCGAATCAGACCACTCGTTTGCAATTTATAGAAGTCAATTTCCATATTTCTCTTCTCTTGCTCCCCAAAAAATGGTCGGATCTAGGAACGGAAGTTTCCAGGGGTATGGTGTGTCAGGTTCTTAAGTCAAGATAATTCGGGTCGCTAATATGCCTGCAAAGTTTCGTTGTCGTTTTACATCTGAAACTATTCTAACTCACGACTACCGGAATTCCGGGAAACCCCATCCAACTCCCCCACAGAGCCCCGAAACCATCTGGCTCCGTCAATTTCATCTAGGCCTAATGCTTGTTCCATCTATTAAGTTTCGTCCCAATCCCTCTGCTTGTAGAGTTTCTTGAGTTTCCCCCCCCCCCCATCCCCACAGGTATCGAACCCGACCCGGACGTGACACTGAACGTCATAGGCGATAGCTCACCAGACAAGTTTCATTCAAATCCGATCACCCGTTCAAAAGTTATGCACGCCACTAGATTCCGGACTCCCCATCCACCCACTCCCCCCACGATCGTCGGGTCGGGGAAACGGCTGTTCTCAAGTCAATCGGTTTGGATCCCTGACATACCTGCCAAGTTTCATCGACCTAGGACATCAGGAAGAATACCGAACACGCGGGATCGCTAGAAATTCGGACCCCCACCCCAACTCCCCCACAGTGCCCTGATCCGGTCTGGTTATGTCAATGAAGTGTCTAGGACTTGTGCTTGTTTTTCCCACCAAGTTTCATCCCGATCCCTCCACTCTAAGCGTTTCTCAAAATTCCCAGTTCCCTCCTCCAACTCCCCCCAGTGTCATCGGATCCGGCCCGGATTTAAAGTGAGATGTCTGAGACACGAGGTCATCCTAAATATCAACTTTCATCAAGATCCGATCACCCGTTCGCAAGCTAAAAATACCTCAAATTTTGGCTTCACCCTCCCTCCACTCCCCCCCCCCCCCCCAGATGGTCGAATCGGGGAAATGACGATTTCCTATTTAATCTGGTCGGGTCCCAGACATGCCTGTCAATTTCCATCATCCCAGCACATCAGGAAGCACGGAACTCGCGGGATCACTACAAATTTGGACTTCTCCCCCCCCCCCCAACTCCCCCAAAGTGAGCGGATCCGTTCCGGTTATATCAGTCACGTATCTAGGACTTTTGCTTGTACTTTCCACCAAGTTTCATTCGGATCCCTCCACTCTAAGTGTTTTCCAAGATTTCCGGTTTCCCCCTCTAACTCCCCCCAGTGTCACCGGATCCGGTCTGGATTTAAAATGGAGGGTCTGAGACACGAAGTCCTTCCATGTATTAAGTTTCATTAAGATCCGATCACCCGTTCGTAAGCTAAAAATATCTCATTTTTCCTATTTTTTCCGGATTCCCCCTCCCTCCACTCCCCTCCAGATGGTCGGATCGAGGAAGCGACAATTTCTAATTTAATCTGGTCCAGTTCCTGATATGCTTGCCAAGTTTCATCGTCCTAGCTTATCTGGAAGTGCCCGAACTAGCAAAACCGGGACCGACAGACCGACTGACGGACGGAAATTACAATCGCTATATGGCACTTGAGTAAGCTCAAGTGCCATAAAAACGAGGACAAAACCAAAGTGTTGCTCTCGCAACACAACTAAGTGTTACAAGAAACATCACTTTTATCTTTGTCCAAGCTAGTAAATTGAGCATGTAGCCTACTGGCCCCAAAAAATACGCTTTGAAATATCACAGAGAGGAAACTGTTGAAAAAGCTGCTGGTCTAGGGCGTAAGCATTGTTTCTAGGTTGTTATAGAGTGGGATTGGGTAGTTTGATGTGCCCATTGAACTTTATGAGTGGAGGCATCGGGACGAAGCTTGGTGGGAAAAACAAGCACAAGTCCTAGATACATCGTTGAGATAACCGGGCCGGATTTTGGAACTGTGGGGGGAGTTGGAGGGGGGGAGTTTCTGTAATTCGCTGATCCCGCGAATTCCGTACTAGGACGATGAAACTTTGTAGGCATATCAGGGACTCGAACAGACTGACTTGAGAATAGTCGTTTAACCGATCCGACCATCGTGGGGGAGTGGAGGGGTGGGGAATGAGGAATCTAGTGGCATCTATTAATTTTGAACGAGAGACCGAATTTGAATGAAAATTAGTAAACGGAAAGACCTATCGCCTCAGATGTTCCATGTCAAGTCCAGACCGGATTCAGTTCCGGGGAAGGACTGGAGGGGTGCACCGGAAATCTCGTCGAAGAGTCGGAAGGATTGGGATGGGATTTGGTGGGTAGAACAAGCATAAGCCCTAGATAAGTTATTGAGAGAACTAGATCGTATCGGGGCTCTCTGTGGAGGGGGTTTCCCGGAATTCCGGTGATTACGAGTTGGAACACTTCCAGATTTGCTAAAGACGATCAAAGTTGACAGGCACATTAGTGCGAACAAGTAGGCTTAAGGACCCGACAGGAGTTTAGAGAAGGGGAATCCAGAAAGTACTGACTTCCGTAGGTTGCGAACGGGTGGACCAACTCGATTGGAACTTTATGGGTGATGAGAACAGATGCCCTAAATATGCAGAACGTGCGTTCGAACCACATGCAGCCATGTTGGGGGAGTAACGGGGGCGGGGCGGAAAATTTTTAACGTGCAGAAAAACCAAACGAATGGGCCGAATCAGTACGGCCCATTCATTTTTACAGTACCGAGTTCCGGCCAGGGTAGAGTAGAATGAAGCGGGAAACGGATATTTTGCAGATATGCTCCGATTCGAGTCAAACTTGATGAACGGGAAGACGAGATGTCAGAGATGCGAAATTTACGTGTCTGAGTCGTACTCGACCATAGTGGGGGGAACTGGAGGGGGAGTCCCGGAACCTCTGTGGCTCGCATAGTGGTCAAACCCGTGGATCGATCTGAATGATATTTGGAAACTAGAGAGCTCACATGCCCTAGTTGACATATTTTAGTGTCCGGACTGGATCCGGCCACATTTTGTGACATTCTCATCTACTTTCTTCCACCACGTACTCGTAACAAGTGCTATATGAGCTCGTAACTGTTGTTTTAGAACCGTTCTCAACAGAGCCACAGATTTATATTGGGTTAAATAAAGAAGATTAAAATACTGACACGGCATCTACTGAATCTCGATCTCCGTCGGCAAATGCACCGGTTTCGTAAAAAGCAAATAAAAACAGAAAAAAATAGGCAAAAATGAGACCTAGTAAGCAAAACACCTTGCTCCCTAGAAAAAGAATGCGGCTACTAAAGGCTCTGCCTTTACAACCAGTAAACCAACACTGCAGAAAGATTCCAATCCGACAAAATCAGCAACTACAGGATGATTTAAAAAAAATTACCGATTTTATGTTGAAAAAAAAAAATCCAATTATATCTGAAGGTTGAAAATAAATCAGCTCATTAAGCACTCATATCATGTGAAATGACGGACCGGGCGATAGAAATTCACTAAGCACGTCTTTTGATGTAAAAACTACTTTTTTCAGCATCAATTCAGAACAAATCTACTTTATTTGGAGGGCTGCTATCTATTTTTATGGAAGGTCGGAGTGAAAGAACCTCGGAAAGAACTGTATTGTCATTGTCTGTATAGGGTGGGTTTTTTGTTAATTGTGCACGATCAGTGCTCGATTACTGGTAGGCTAACCATAAAAGTTAACATGTCATCTTCAATCAATGAACCAAATTGAGTAGAGAATACGAAAACAAGAATACTAACAACTCACTGATAATCCAACCAACTCACCTAAGAGAATGGTCAGTCCAAGACCACTCTGTGCACATCTATTCGTTCTCGACATTCTGATACAGACCTCTATGTGCACATCCTATTCAATCCATAGAACTTCTTTTAGCAAACACCTGAAATTCCTCACTTCAAATTTTACCACATTGGGCTATGCTACACTAGCATAACTTGGCAATCAAACATGATTCACGATCACACAGCGAAGAAGGAAAACTAGACTGACCAGAAACTGCATGACGTCATTCGTGATAGTACAGCGCGAAAGTCACACGCAGGACGCTCTCTGTACATCTGTTACCTACCGGTAATGTTTAGCAGAAACGAAGACTGCTCGAAAATCATAGAATATAGATGCCGCTGAAGCAGTAAACTGAACAGGAATAGCTTGAACCTTTTTATGGCACTTGCAGCTCCGCTCAACTGCCATATACCGATCACTTTTAGGTCAATCGGTCGGTCGGTCCACTCATCTCGAGTTAGGGCACTTCTAGATGTGCTAGGAGGATGAAACATGGTAGACATATTGGGGACCCCACCAAACTGACTTGGAAATTATCATTTCCCTGATCCGACCTCCGCGGGGGGAGTGGAGGGAGGAGGAATCCGAAATATTTATGTATTTATAACTTTTGAACGGGGAAACGGATCTTAATGAAACTTGACATTTGGAAAGACCTCCTGTCAAAGATGTCACACGGAATGGATCCGGTTACTTTAAGGGGAGTTGGAGGGGGGGGGGGACCGGAAAATGGGTGACATGTTCAGAGTGGACAGATCGGGATGAAACTTAGTGGGAAGAACAAGCACAAGCCGTAGATACAGAGTTGACCAGACCGGACCGATCCGAAAACTGTGGGGGGAGTTGGAGGGTGGGTTTCACAATTCCGGTGATCCTGAGGTAAGGTGCTCTAGGGCGATGAAACTTGGCAGGCATATCAGGGACCGACCACCGTGGGGAGAGTGGAGGGAGGGGGAATCCGGAATATTGACGTATTTGTAACTTTTAAAAGGGGAATCGGATGTTAACGAAACTTGATATTTGGAAAGACCTCGTGTCCCAGATGTCACATGTCAAGTCCGAAATGGATCCGGTGACTTTGGATTTCTGGTTCCCTCCTCAAGCTCCTCCCAGTATCATCGGATCCGGTCCAAATTTAAAGTGGGACCTCTGAGACACGAGGTCATCCTAAATATCATTTTTTATCAAGTTCTGATCACCGGTTCGCAAGTTAAAAATACCTAAATTTTTGGTTTCCCCCTCCCTCCACTCCCCCCCCCCCCAGATGGTCGGATCGGGGAAACGACTATTTTCTATTTAATCTGGTCGGGTCCTTGACACGCCTGCCAATTTTCGGACTCCCCCCCCCCCCTCCCCAACTGCCCCAAAATAGAACATCTGAGACATGAGTTCCTTCTACATATCAAGTTTCATTAAGATCTGATCACCCATTCATAAGTTAAAACTATCTCATTTCCCCTAATTTTTCCTCATTTTTCTGGATTCCCCCTCCCTCCACTCCCCTCCAGATGTTCGGATCGAGGAAACGACTATTCTAATTTAGTCTGGTCCGGTCCCTGATACGCCTGCCAAGTTTCATCGTCCTAGTTTATCTGGAAGTGCCCGAACTAGCAAGACCGGTACCGACAGACCAAGTGCCATACAAAAATTCCGTGAAAAGGGTGGTCTAAAGTAACATTTGAGTCACTGCCTTTTGAAAACGGGTGGTCCTATGTCAGACTTCGCCAAATCCCTTTTGTAATTGGGTGATCCTAACTCACAGTTCGCTTAAGAACTTTTAGTGGGTGGTGGAGTCCCGTCCAATTTAGAAATTTAATGATCCCTTTTTGGGATCCCTAAACGTAAGTAAAGGGATACCTATCTATGGCATCGCAAAAGTTGTCCGTCTGTCCGTCTGTGCGCGCTATAACTCTCGAAGGGAATGAGATATTTTGATTAAACTTGGTGTGAGGATCCACTGGTTCAAGGGTAAGGTCAAGTTCGTAGATGGGCTCATGTAGCCCTACATTTAGGGGTGTGGGAGGGGGTTCAAACTAAGGGACAAACAAAATATTTTTAAACAGCTAATGTGATAGTCGATTATGGCGTAAGAAGGCAGCACGCTAGTGAAAACCATGTTCTCGCCGGACAAGTAGTTCGTCCGGAATCCGGCAAAAACCGGAAAATTGGTTAAAAGTAAATGTCTGATTTGAAGTTGATTAAATGGTCGATTTCAAGGTAAGAAGACATACTGAACACGATGGTGAAAACCATTTTCTCGCCGAACAAGTAGTTCGTCCAGAACACGCAAAAATCGGAAAGTCAGTTAACAGTAAAAGTTTCATTTGAAGTTGATTAAATGTTCGATTTCTGGGTAAAAAGACATGTTGAACACTATAGTAAAAACTATTTTCTCGCCGGAAATCTATTTCGCCCTGAATCCGGCCAAAACCGGAAAAGTTGTTAATACCAAAAGTTTTATTAGATGACAGATTAAGGGGTAAGAAGAGAGGCTGAGTCTGTATATGATAGTCATTCGTCCGGAAATATGATTAGTCTGGAATCCGGTTGTAACCGGATTTAAGTCAAACTTTTACTCAAAATTTATTTAATGTTCTTTATAGGGATTTGACGCTGGGTTTGGTCCTGAATTTTCTTTTTTTGCTGGACTAGTAGTTTGTTCGGAATTCGGGCGAAACGGGAAACTTGGCAGAAGTAAAGCAGGAAATCTCGGTCAGTACCTTCAAAATAGATATAGCTTATAGAGGTATATCTGAATTTGCTTTTCTTTGAGGATTAGCCAGGCGAAGACCAGACCCTATTGTCTGAATCAAATATTAGATTTTTGGGATCCCATCGACACCTTTGGTCATGTTTAGGCATGACATCTCTCTTTTGTATCTCTGTGTCCTCCTGGTCTCGCAACAGAGTTCGGCGCGGCTTCGTGGACTACAGGCGTATTCTCGCCGTTCCCCGAGGACTCCTGGAGGAATCAAAGGGAACGGCGAGAGTAGAGGGAGTCACTCCACGCGGACTCCGCGGACAGAAACGGCGAGAACACGGAGAATGCTTCCAACATGATTTTTGTTTAAAAAATAAATATGCAGTTCAGGAAATTAGTCTGGAGCCAATTTATTTTTGGTTTTGTTTATTCTGATTACTTTTAATTAAGTTTACACTGCACCAACACCAGCAAAAATGGATTCCCCTCCGAATCTGAAAGGGAGTCCTTTTTGATGATGGTGATGATAATCAGAGCATTCCCCGTCCGTGGGGACTCGCGAGAATACGGGGAGTGAGTCCCCGGGACCAACAAAAACGCGGGGACTCCTCAAGTGGAGTCCGCGGGGAACGGCGAGAGTACGCCTTACATGGAAACCAAGCAGCTTTCCCGGATAGTGATTCTAGAAAGTTAGTGGAAAGCTCGCTGGAAATAGCGAGCTTTTTCCAAGTGGTCCAGCCAGAGGGAAAATTGACAGCGATCTCGTGAATCTCTTTCCTACTGTTTTCTAGGTGCGGTTTGAACGCCGGAAGATGATTACGGAATCTCGCGAAAACCCTCTTATAGCACTCTAGATGATATGTAAGTAAAGTGGTGGAATAAAACGTGCATATCCTTGCACTTTCTTTCGGAATATTTATCATCTTCGGCTGTTCGGCAGTCCGTAGTATAGTTTCTTAAGGCGTATCCTCGCCGTTCCCCGAGGACTCCACTTGAGGAGTCCCCGCGTTTTTCCCCGTATTCTAGCGAGTCCCCACGGACGGGGAATGCTCCGATTATCATCCCCGTCATAAAAAAGGACTCCCTTTCAGATTCAGAGGGGAATCAATTTTTGCTGGTACTGGTGCAATGTGAAACTAATTAAAAATAATCAGAATAACCAAAACCAAAAATAAAGTGGATCCAGACTAATTTCGTCAATTGCATATTTCTTATTCGAACAAAATCGATTTTGGAAGCATTGCCCGTGTTCTCGCTGTTTCTTTACGTGGAGTCCGCGTGGAGTGACTCCCTCTATTCTCGCCGTTGCCTTCGATTCCCCGAGGAGTCCTCGGGGAACGGCGAGAATACGCCTTTAGACGAAAAATCGACACGCTCATTGAGTGGTAGCTGTATGCCAAGTTCTCCGCTATTCAACTACAAAGCATGAAAGGATTATTCAATGGCAAAACTTTGAAATTTTGTGAATATGGTAGTTAGATAAACAGCCACCAAAGAAGTATCTTATGAAAGAAGTGATGAGAATAGGCGATGTTAATCAACAACAACAACAAGTAAACTAAAATGGATGGCTTCTCACTCGGTAAGTCACAAACTATATTTTAGAGG
Source organism: Branchinecta lynchi (assembly GCA_023053575.1). Taxonomy (NCBI): domain Eukaryota; kingdom Metazoa; phylum Arthropoda; class Branchiopoda; order Anostraca; family Branchinectidae; genus Branchinecta; species Branchinecta lynchi. The sequence goes on from JAKZAP010000002.1 coordinate 22,047,935, forward strand.
TATGCTTATGCAGTACAGTACAGGAGTGCTGCATGAAGCCGCCACCCTAAACTCCTATTTTTGGGAAATGGCTTAGGGAAAAAGAGTAAAGGTTGAGATAAAATTCAGTGGAGTATCCTGAAAGGAAGCTTAGAACCTTCACTTTCTGCTGGTACCATAGTTTAGTTGTAATTGTTCAAGGCTAAGCTGGAAAACACGAAAGAATATAGGCACCCAAGTGATCATGAAGTCGCCCACTTTGCTAAAAATAGTATTTTGCTACATGGTGAAGTTAGAGGCCAGCTGTTTGGTCAGAGAGATTCCTTGACCTTTTGCAAATAACAAAATTTGCTGTTTTCTTGGAATTTGCATGATTTTTCTGGGGGTGGCAGCTTCATGATCCAAGGTGGCAGGATCATGTACCATGGCCAATTGGGGGGTGGGCCGTGCCATAGTAAGGGCAGCTTCATGCAACACTCTTGTAGAGGTATGCTTATGTGAACACTTTTTTAACTGTTAGGCTACACTACCTTGCATTTGTCAATTACATATAAAATAGTAAAAGAGAAAAGAAAAATTATAAATGATAAACTTAATATCAGCTTACAGCCAAGTATTTCAGGGTTATCCCAACACAAACTTGAAGACAAACTTGAAGCAGAAATTCAATTTATTTTCTTTGATTTTGAATTTAAAAAAAAATCTACTTCCTCTTTTGACTGCATCTGCAGGTTCGGACCGCCATCTTTTCCATTGAAGTTGCATTCCACTTGGACAAAATTTTCAAAATTAACAAAGGAAATCAGCTGATAGTTCAGAGTACCCTAACTCGCAAACACCGGACTAACCGACCGACCAACCGACCGACCGACAGACCAACGGAAAAGTGATCGGTATATGGCACTTGGCCTGAAGGCAAGTGCCATAAAAAGTTAAAGGTGCCAGCATCAGCATTGACAGATTCTCTGCGTTCAGGCATGAAGTGCAATTGCGGTTGGAGGTCAGCTATCCTGGTGCTTTTACACACCTTCCTGTCACTTTCATCATTGAATTAGCAAAATATTCTAAAACTGCAAACGGCATGAATGGTTATTATCAGTAGCCTATTTATTGGAAAAAGTGCCTTGTTTGGGTTTTAGTTTTTTCTTCGGCGATCATTCACATTTACAAGACGTTCACATAAGCATACTTCTACTGTATGCTTATGTGAACGTTTGCTAACAGTGAACAATCGCCGAAGACAAAACTAAAACCCAAACCACACATTTTTTCCTATAAATACTAGTATTAATCATTCAAGCTTTTGTCACTTTTTGAATATTTTGCTAATTCGCCATTCACCTATGAAAGTGACTCAGCCGACACCTCTGTTTTATTTTTTAGAATTTGAAAAGTTTGGAATGCACCTTCAATGGAGTGGCGGTCTGAACCATCAGACACCTTCAAAAGAGGAAGGACCTTTTTAATAAATTCAAAATCAAAGAAATCTAATTGAATTTCTGCTTCAGGTTTGTGCCAGGATAACCCTGAAATAGTTGGCTGTTAGCTGATATCAAGCTTGTTATTTTTCTTTTCCATTTTACTTTTTTATATGCAAGTAAGAAAGCCAAGGTAGTGGAACAGTTAAAAAGTGTTCAAATAAGCATACCTCTACGTTTCTGTACGTTGGTCTAAGTTTGTGTCTAAGGCTAACTACAGTAGAGGCACGCTTATTTGAACACTTTTTAACTGTTCCACTACCATTGCTTTCTTACTTGCATGTAATAAAGTAAAATGGATAAGAAAAATAACAAACTTGATATTGTCTAACAGAAAACTTTCAGGGTTATATATCCTGTCATAAACTTGAAGTAGAAAGTCAATTAACTTTCTCTGGTTTTCAATTTATTAAAACGGTCCTTCCTCTTTTAAGGCATTTGCAGGTTCCGACCACCATCTTATCAATTGAAGGTGCATTCCTTGTGGCCAACTCCTCAAATTTTATTATTATTATTATTTATTTATAACCCATCAACTGGCTGAGGCTAACAAGATGGAGTATGGGAAAGAAAATACAAAAAATAAATGAATAAGTAAACACAGTAAACTGAAGCACAAAATAACAAAACAATCCAAACAAGCTTGAGTTACACCCGTTTCAAGGGGCTCGCATTAGTTGTTTGTAGACTTCGTAAATTCAATGACTTTCGGACAGAGTAGGCTGTACGCAGAGTGTTTGACACTCCCACAATTTGTGCACTTCACAGAGGTTGAGGTGCACGGCTCTCATGGCTGGATTCGTGGCTCCCACCGCACTTAGAGCATTTGACGTTGTTCTTGCAGTCAGAGGCTAAGTGGCGGAAATCTTGGCACCGCTTTGGGGCACAAATGTACTTGAATATTGGGAAGTAGTCGTAGTCATTATGAAAACCCTCTTGCAGATTTCTCTCAAGATCGTCTTGGGTTTCAAACTAAATTTTGACGGCAAGGAAGAGTTTGGAGGGGGGGGGGGGTCCGGTGACTTTAGCAGGAGCCAGAGGGGGGAACCAGAAATCTTTGGAAACACTTAGACGGATCAGGATGAAACTTGATGAGAAGAACAAGCACAAGCCCTAGATACATTGTTGACAGAACCGGACCAGATTCGGACACTGTGGGAGAGTTTGGGGGGGGGGGGGCTTAAACTGGAGATCCCGCAATGTTCTAGGAAGATAAAACTTGGAAGACGTAAAGATTTGACATCCACAGAAACCAAACGGATAGACAAAATAACATGCAAATTGGATACTGTCGAGCTTATGCGACCTTGATTTGTTATCTGGCGTCCGGACAGGATCCGGCCAAGGTGGGGGGGTAGGGGAAGCAGGACTCGGATATTTGCAGATAGGCTCTGCTTCGATTCCAGTCAAACTTGATGGACGTGACCAGGATAAGTCAGAGATGCGACATTTATGTTTCCAAGTCGTATTCAGCCACGGTGGGCGGAGCTGCAAGGGGAGTCCCGGAAATTTTGTCGCTTGCATAAGGGTCAAACAAGTGGAGTGGTTTGAATGAAACTTGAAAAGGTACAGAGATTGTGTGCCTTAAATCACATATTCTAAGGTTCGAACAGGATCCGACCACGGCGGGGGGGGGGGGGGGTACCGGAAGTTCCCCAGAAAATGCTTCAGATGATCCAATTAGGAACGCGGACCAGTCGGTTGTGGTGTATGGGTGGGTTGGAAGGGGTACCAGAAATCTTGAGTACGTCTAGCAATATAGCGAGTGGATTTCTCGGGTTGAAACTTGGAAGGCTGGCGATGGCTTGGAGGTGATGTTGGAAATTTTCAGACTTGAGGGAATCTAGATATCCTAATTCTAGGTCCGAACAGCATTTTTGGATGGCGGGGTGTTTTGTGAAGTTCTCTTCTACTTTCTATTACCACCTACTCTGAACAAGTGCTATATGAGCTCGTAGCTCTTGTTCACAGACTTTCACAGAAGCATACCTCCACTGTAACAGTTCTGTACCAGTTAGCCAAAGTTTGAATTAAGAACATCTACAACCTTAAGAGTCATATGAGGGAACTGCCCAGATTAACTTAGAAATAATTACTTCACCAATCCAGGCATTGTGGGGGGACTGGAGGGATGGGGAAAGCGGAAACTAGTAACATGCATAACTGTAGAACTGGTAATCAGTCAGGCATGAAAATTGAGAAGTGTCAAGAACAAGTGTCTCAGATGTTCTGTTTCAAATCCGGACCGGATCTGATAATGGGGGGGGGGGAGGCTTGAGGAGGGCACTGTACATCTCCTGAAATGCTTCCACGTAAGCTAGGACCATGAAACTTGAAAGGTGTACCAGGTAACCGACCAGATTAACTTAGAAATAATCAGTTGTCCGATCCGGCCATCATGGGGGGAGTGGAGGGATGGGGAATCGGGAAACTAGTAACATGCATAACTTTGGAACAGGTAATCGGACATGCACGAAACTTGAGAAGTGTAAAGAACAAGTCAAATGTGTAGTTTGAAAATCGGTCCAGATCGGATAACTGGGGGGAGTTCAAGGGGGCCACCGAAAATCTCTTGGAATGTTAGAGTCAGTGGATTGGGAATTGGGATGGAACTTGGAGGGATGACATAACATAAATTGTAGATACATTATTGATCAGATATTGATCGGATATACACTACTGACAAAACAGGACAGGATTGTATCACAGTGGGGGGTGGGGTGGATGGGATTTCTCAAAATTCGTGATTATTAGTTAGGGTACTTCCAGATATGCTAGGGACCATGAAACTTGGCAGACATATTAGGTACTCTACCAGATTGGCTTGAAAATAGTCCCTTCCCTGATCCGATGATCGTAGGGGGAGTGAAGGGATGGGGAATTTGGAATTTAGTGACATGGATAACTTTTGAACGGGTTATTGAACGTGCATGAGACTTGGCAAGTTTCAAGAACAAGTGTCTCTGAAGTTCAGTTTCAGATCTGAACCGTAACCAATAAGTGGGGGGGGGGGAGAGCTGGAGGGGGGGTACCGGAAATTTCATGGAATGCTTAGAGTCGAGGAATAGGAATGGGACTTGGTTGAAAGAACATGTTTAAACCCTAGATACATTATTGACAAAAGAAGACCGGATTGTGTTTTGGAACTGTTTTTACGAAAAATTGACTGTTGATTTTAAGAGAAAACAACTGTTTTTAAGAAAAAATTGACCATATTAACGAAAAACCGACTGTTCTAGCGAAAAATCGACTGTTTCCACGAAAAAAATCTACTGTTTTTACGAAAAATCGAGGTGCTTCGCACCAACTTGGCTATTTCTTACCAACAACATTTGGAAGGGGGGGGGGGGCCATACATGATGCCTGTGGTTGTAGTCCAATGTGTCATTCAGAACAGCGTTGAACGGATTCTGGGACGACAAGATTATCTTCTGGAGCAAAAGATAAGAAGAACTATGGGCTTCAGAAATAAATGAGCAAAGACGACATTTTCATATTTATTGTTTGAGCCCAAATCTTGTCACGCATACTACAACACGAGTTGTCTCCCGACACGATGTAAACACAATACTATTCAAATATGGGCAGTAAATACGTACACATGGTTTACTTCTTCACAAGGAGTTGCCTCCCAACCTTCAGTTTAGTAATTTGAATAAATGAACCTATAGTAGGGTATCACTTTTACCTTAGACCTTACCTTAGTTCCTCTAGAGCCATCGGTGGCGCATAGGGCGTCGACAAAGGCTCTCCATTCGTCCCGCATTGATGCCGCAGCGGTGACGTCTTCCCATTCAGGTACTAGCGAGGTACCAGCCATCCTCAGATCTCGGTCATATGTTTGCCTCAATGTATTTTTGGGGTGGACTCGCTTTCTTCTCCCGTCTGGCTTCCACTTGTATGTTTTTCGAGGAAGGCGGCTCTCATCCATACGAAGCACGTGTCCGAGGTATGTCCACCGCCTTCTTTTCAGCAGCTCTTATGACAGACGGCTGAACGGTTTTTCTGCGTATTTCTGCATTGGCGATTTTTTGTTGCCAGCTTATATTCAAGATTCTTCTGAGGCTCATATTTTCAAATACGAGGATCCTTTTTTCAAGCTGGGTGTTTATTTTCCAGCATTCACTTGCGTAAAGGAGTATCGAGAGTGCATTGCTGCTGAAGAGTCGTAGCTTCAGTCACATTGAATATTTGTTGCTTCTCCAAATGGGTTTCAATCTATCAAAGGCACCTGTTACTTGCCCAATTCTACGTTTTATCTCGGTCGAAATCTTTCCATCACACTCAGTCCAGCTACCCAGGTATTTGAACTCCTGGACTTGTTCTAGATCCTTGTTTTTGGGATCCCAGAACGTAAGTGGAGGGATACCTATGACATCACAAAAGTTGTCCGTCTGTCCGTCCGTCCGTACTCTCGAAGGGAATGAGATATTTTGATGAAACTTGGCGTGAGGATTGTTTGGGTCAAGAGTAAGGTCAAGTTCATAGATGGGCTATGTAGCCCTACATTTAGAGGTGGGGGAGGGGGTTTAATTTAAGGGGCAAATGAAATATTTTTAAACATATAATGTGATAGTCGATTATGGGGTAAGAAGACATGCTGAGCACGATGGTGAAAACCATTTTGTCATCGGACGAGTAGTAAAACCGGAAAGTTTGTTAAAAGTAAAAGTTATATTTGAAGTTAATTAGATGTTCGATTTAGGGATAAGAAGACATGCTGAACATAATGGTGAAACACATTTGTTCGCCGGACAAGTTGTTAGCCCGGAATCCGGCCAAAACTGGAAAGTCTGTTAAAAGTAAAAATTTTATTTGAAGTTGATTAGATGTTTGATTTAGGGATAAGAAGACATACTGAACACGGTGGTGAAAACCATTTTCTCGCCGGGTAAGTAGTTCGCCCGGAATTCGGCCAAAACCGGAAAGTTTGTTCAAACTAAAAGTTTTATTTGAAGTTGATTAGATGTTCGATTAAGGGATAAGAAGACATGCTGAACCCTTATGTGAACAGTATTTTCTACCAGGACAACTTGTTCGGCCGGAATCAGGCCAAACCGGAAAATGTGTTAAAAGCAAAAAGTCTTATTTGAAGTTGATTAGATGAAAGATTTAGGGGTAAGAAGACACGCTGAATCTGTATATGACAATCTTTTTTTTTACCTGGACATATAGTTCATTTGGAATCCGGTTAAACCGGATTTTTTTTTATAAGTTAAAGTTTTACTTAAATTTGATTAGATGTTCTTTATACGGATAAGGAGATGCGCTGAATTCGTTTCTGAACTTTTTTTTTCTGGACAAGTATGGTAGTTCGTTCGCAATTGTCTGGATCAAATATTAGATTTTTGGGATCGCATCGAAACCTTTGGTCTTGTTACAATGGAGAAGAAGCTTGTGATGGCCATGCTCTTCGATTTATGAACGTTTATTTTTAGCCCTACATTCTCCGCATTTTCAGGGATAGTGTCAAGTAGCCGCTGCAGCCGTTCTTTAGACTCTCCGAGGGCAACATCGTCCGCAAAGTCCAGATCGAACAGTTGCTTGTTGCTTATTTTTACACCGTATCCCAATGCGAATCTCAGGGCATAATCCCTTATGCTTTTAAAGAGCATAGGGGAAAGTACACACCCTTGACGGACACCAGACATAATCTTGAAAAATCTGGTTGTACCGTTTTCGGTCTTGACGCAACATTCCGATTCTTCATAGAGTGCTATAATCATATTTATTATTTTATCGGGAATTCCATAATATTTCAGGATTTTCCACAAGCAATCTCGGTCAACTAAGTCAAAGGCCTTTTCGAAGTCAAAGAATAGGAGGTAGAGCTTTTTTTTCCATTCTTTTGATTCTTCCACAAGCATTCTCAGTACAAATATTAGATCAGTACATGATCTCCCAGTTCTGAAACCATGCTGCTCTTCTCGCAGATGCGTCTAGTGCTTTTCGCAAACGCTGCAAGATGACGGAGGCCAATAGTTTGGATGAGACAGGGAGAAGATTGATACCTCTCCAGTTATTGCAGTTCGTCGTGTCTACCTTTTGAAGAGTTTGATTGGGATGCCTTTGCTCCAATCTCTTGGGACCTTCCCTAAGGTCCATATCTTGTTGAACAGGGCGAGCCAAATGGATATGCAGGTACTAATTGAGTACTTCAGTATTTCTGCTGAGGTCCCATCAATACCCAGGACTCGTCCATTTTTTAGCTTCTTTGCAGCATGCATGATCTCCTCGGGACTCGGAGGGTCTTTATTGATCTTTAATTGCATGAAAGGGATATCGGGTACGTTTGCTCGGGCACAGGTTCTCGGTCTATTAAAAAGTTTTCCGAAATGGGAAGCCCTTCTCTCGTCGATTTTTTTCTGGGTCAGATATGATTACTCCATTTTTGTCCTTGACAAGGGTGATTCGGCTGCTTTGCTTTCCTACCATCTCATTTGTCAATCTGTAGACAGTCTTGGAATCAAATCAGAATTCGTCTTTTTCTTTGTAGAGCTGTTTTGTTGTCATCTCTGCGTTCCTTGTCGTAGCTGTGAGCGTGGCATACTTGAGCGCCTTTCGTTCATCAATCAGCTTCCAGGTAACGTCAGAGATCCAGCTTTCCTTTGGTTTCTTCCGGAAACCTAGCTTTTCTTCGGCAATCGTTGTGTACACATTTTGTATGTTGTCCCATTCCTCTTCGACATTTTCTGAGTCTTTTGCCTTAACAGCCAAGGTATCGAATTTGTTCCGTAACGATATACAGAAATCTCTGCGGACCTTTCGATCCTGCAGCTTGCCGTGTCGCACGGTTTCTTCAGATCTTGCATTGTCTTCTTTTGGGCACGTAGTTTGACCTGCACATGGGCGATCGTGAGCATGTGATCGGACTGAGCATATGCTCCTGTATACCCACGCACATCTAACAAGCTTGTGCACCACCTTCTGGCGATCAGGAAGTGGTCAATTTGATTTCGCGTTGAGCCGTCTGGAGATGTCCATGTGTACTTATGCACATTTTTATGTTCGAAGAGTGATCCACCAACGACAAGGTCATCCTTAGCGCAAAGTCCACCAGTAATGCGCCGATTTCGTTGATCTGACCAAGTCCATGCGGTCCTAGGACTTCGGGGCAGTACTTGCAATCGGTTCCCACTTTGGCATTCAGATCACCAACAACACACAGGACATCATGTTAGATAGATAGATAGATAGATAGCTCATGGTCTTTTTTGTCTCTAGGGTTTTGCTTGGAAATGATTTAGAGCACCCTTAAAGTGCGCAATTAAAAACAAGACCAAAGGTTTCGATGGGATCCCAAAAGGTCAATATTTGATCCAGACAATTGGGTCTTGTCTTCGCCAGACTTCTTGAACATTTTTATTATTACCACTTCTGCCAATTTCCCCGTTTCAGCCGGATTCCGTAACTACTTGTCCGGCGAAAAAAGAAAGCTCAAAAAACGAACTCAGCGTATCTTCTTTCCCCAATATTGAACATCTAATCAACTTCAAATAAAAATTTAAGTTATAACAAATTTTCCGTCTCCAGACGGATTTCGATCGAACTATATGTCCGGGGATTTTCATACACGGATTCAGCATCTCTTCTTACCCCTAAATCGGATATCTAATCAACTACAAATAAAACTTTAACTTTTCCGGTTTTGGCCGGATTCCGGCCGAAGTATTTGCCCGGGTAGAAAATTGTTTTCACAGAAGTGTTCACAATGTGTTCTTACCCCTAAATCGAACATCTAATCAACTCCAAATAAAACTTTTACTTTTAACAAGCTTTCCGGTTTTTGCCGGATTCAGGGTGAACTACTTGTCCTGCGAGAAAATGGTTTTCACCATCGTGTTCAGCATGTCCTCCTACCCCTAAATCGAACATCTAATCAACTTGAAATAAAACTTTTACTTTTAACAGACTTTCCGGTTTTGGCCGGATTCCGGGCGAACTACTTGTCTGATTACAAACTGGTTTTCACCATTGTGTTCAGCATGACTTATTACCCCATAATCGACTATCACAGTATCTGTTCAAAAATATTTCATTTGCCCCTTAATTTAAAACCCCCTCCTCCACCCCTAAATGTAGGGCTACAAAGCCCATCTACGAACTTGACCTTACTCTTGACCCAAAGAATTCTCACACCAAGTTTCATCAACATATCTCATTCCTTTCGAGAGTTATAGTGCGCACAGGCGGACGGACAGACATACGGACGGACGGACAACTTTTGCAATGTCATAGGTATCCCGCCACTTACGTTTTGCGATCCCAAAAATACTTTTGACCAAACCATACATATCCATGATATTCCTTTACAATAACAACAAAACCACCAATCCTCCCAAAGTTAAAACTTTATCATTGTTTTCAAAATTCCAAATTTATAATCGAAAACAACAAGAATTCTTTTGAATGTGCCCTCGGGCTTTAAGTAAAATATATCATATCACATAGTTAAATAGACCTGATTAAGTAAATTGTCCAATGCTATGCGTCTTGATTTATGAGCCAAATCAAATTGATTAGATTTCCTTTATTGCCACTCCATTACCCTGGTGCCTGGAATCTTGGGTCGATAGACATCTACAGTCTCAGTTCCTTTGTAACCACAGCTTATCAACCTAGGTTCATAAGCTGTGTTTCGAACATTTAAAGTTTCTACTTGATTCAGGATTGTGGGTTGTGACAGCCTAATTGGACACCAAAAATAGAGGAGGAGAGTCAACAAATTAATATTCTGGGCACTTCTCTTTGTAACTTTTTTTCTCTCCACGGCGACTGAAGACTCGCTTAATTATGAAGCCATTTTTGCAGTTTCCACAAGCGGTATAATGAACGCTGCTGTGTGAATATGAATAAAACAGGGTACTTTTCGGAGGCAGGGAGTTTGATTCGGACGGGGAAACTTAAGAAGTGATTTTTTCGAATGGTTGGGCAAAATCCTGGGCAAAATAATGGGGATTGACGTGACGAGGATTTTGAGTAAATTTTGACTTCAGACGACGTGATACTAACAATGAGAGATGAACTATGACTAACTCGATATAAATTTTAATTGCTTTTTGCTAATTTTGTCGCCAACCAGCAGTATTCACAAACGGTAATGAAGCTGTGGCCCTCTCTTTAAGTATTCAGTGACTTTGATTGCATTCATTAGGCTTAATAACCTTTACTTATTGAAATATGGCTCACTTTGAAGCGAGGAACGCGAAAACCTCAAAACTAATTAGTGAAAGAAGTAAACACTTCCGAGAAGTGGCGGAAACTAGCTTATTTTCTCGAGGGGGGGATTCAAGTCCGTATTTTACTGAAAAATCACCGTTTTGCCGCTTTCCGACAACTGAGCACAGTAAGCTCATATGAGACACTTGCAAGCATATGTAGTAAGTAATACACGAACAAGAAAAAATGAAGCGCGCTAAAAATTTAACCTATCGTTTCCCTTTAGGTATAAAAATAGGAGAGAAAGCAAAAGAAAATAAGAAGGAAAACAACAAGAGCTGGAAGCTCATATGGCACTTGCAAGGCTTGCTAAAAGGATGAAAGTGGAATTCGCCAATTCGTTGGCTTGTTGTGATAATTTGTAATCAAAACGCTTGAGATAAGAATGACGATGGAGCCTTGGAAATCACGAGAATTTATCGTTTGTTGAAAAATTTTTTTTTGCACTGGCTGTGATGATGTGCACTCTAAGGGCGCTAGAAATTCCTCTGTCATCATAACCCTTGAGGCGAAAATAATCCTGGGCCCTTTACGATTATGAATATAGATGGTTTGGTCAAAAGTGTTTTTTCTTAATTTTAGGTGATGATGCCCTCTTTAAGGGTGCTAGAGATTCATTTCTAAGCAAAACCCTTAAGGCAAAAATTATCATGGGCCCATGGGGATCGTGAAAATATAGATATTGCTTAAAAGTTCTTTTTGTACTTTGTGGTTAAGATGAGTACTTTAAGGGATGGTCGGATCTGGGAAGTGACAAGTTCTAAGCCAATCTTGTCAAGTCTCTAACGTTCAAGCCAAGTTTCATCGTCCTAGCACATCTGGAAGTACATTTAAATTCCTATCACCGGAATTCCGGACCCGTCTCCATCTCCCCTCAGAGTGATCAGATCAGGTCCGGTTCTGTCATTGATGTATCTAGGGCTTGCGCTTGTTCTTCCGACCAAGGGTCATCCCAATCGCTACACTTTAAGCGTGTCACACAATTTCCGCCCCCCCCCCCCCGACTCCCCCAGATTGATCGGATCCTGTCCGCACTTGAAATGGGACATCTGAGACACGGGTTCTTCCCGAATGTCAAGTTTCATTAAGATCCGGTCACCCGTTCAAAAGGTGGACATACCTCAAGATTCCGGATCCCCCCTCCCCCCCCCCCCGATGGTCAAGTCGGAGAAACGACTTTTCTTAAGTTAAAATTGTAGAGTCCCTGATATACCCGCCAAGTTTCCTGTCCTAGCACATGTGTAAGCATCTTAAGTCGGGATCATCGTAATTCCAGAACCCTCCCTCCAATTCCCCCACACAGTGCTCAAAATGGTCCGGTCTTGTCAACTATGTATCAAGGGCTTGTGCTTGTTCTCCCCACCAAGTTTCATCCCGATCCGTCGACTCTGACATGCCACCGTTTCCGCCCCCCCCTCCAACTCCCCCGAAAGTCACCGGATACATTCCGGACTTGAGGTATGACATCGCGGTCGTTCCAAATATCAAGTTTCAGTAAGATCCGATCACCCGTTCCAAAGTTATACTTACCCCAAGATTCCTGATTCCCCATCCCTCCAATCCCCCACGATGGTCGGATCTGTGAAGTGACTATTTCCAAGTTAGTTTGGTCTGGTCGCTGATATGCCTGCCAAGTTTCATCGTCCAAGCATATCTGGAAGTACCCTAACTCGAGAACAGTGGCCCGACAAACTGAAAAGTGATCAGTATATGGCACTTGAACAGAGTTACAAGTGCCATAAAAACAAATAAAGAAAAGAAAACAACAACTAGAAGAAACAAAATCGTGCAGACTATTCCTGCTGCTGCGTTGCTGCTGCAGTGCTGTTCTGGCCGTGCGACGAATTTATTCAAAAGTGAGACATCTCTTGGAAACGGGTGCCGATCATACACTTCAGACACGCGGTAGCTTAAATAAGCGTCGGAACACAGGGATATGGCTTATTTTAACATTGCTAAGACTCTTAGCGGTAGGATTGATCACCAGTGCTAGAGCAAAAAGATGATAACAGTAAGTTCTAAATAACTGAACGCGTACAACAAGGTCCGGTTTGCTAAACTTTCGAATTAAAACATCAGCGTTTACATAGCCCCGATTTCATCGCTTTAATAAGGGTACTTAATATGTATATTCGAATTATTTGTAATTCAGCAGTTGAGATGATTTGTTTAAACAAAATGCGTGTATTTGCCATCTACTCTTTGTCATCAGTGGACCAACCGTTCTACAGTCACCACATGGAACCACGAACATGACTGAGCAGAGCAAATTGTGACGGGCACTTGCAGTAGAAGCAATGCACAATTTATAGATTAACGCGCCTGTCTTTTTCACTTCCAACCTTAGTACCACATATTCAGCTGTTTTTGTTTACTGTTAATTCGTACATCAGCCAATATTTGTATTTAATTTTTATTTTTTTTGCTGAGTGCTACTTTGACAGCCCCACGATAGGTACTTCAGAATTCGTGCCACAACAGCCCCCCCATCTTTGTAGTGAGTTCTGGTTTACCCAGCGTCTTGATAGTGTTTTGTTAGCCTACTGTTGTGTCCTAGGATGATGTTGTTATTGTTTGAAAGGTATTGGTTGTTTCTAAAGAATGTACCCCCCCCCACCCCAGGTGTCTTTTTTTTTAAATATTCCTTCAGCCCAAGCTGACTGCGAATCATATTTGGCAATGCAAAACAGATACGTCATTTACATTTTATTCGAGCTATGTTTCGGCCCTTCTTGGCAAGGGGCCGTTTCAGGCTCAAGCTGGACAATGAACAAGCATTCCGCTTGGGAGACGGGTCAGCCACTTTATGCTCTGTTGGTAGACATTAAGGGTGCTTTCGATAATCTTTCGCATGCTTCAGCTCTGTTAAGTTTATATTATGCTAATTGTGTTGCGAGAGCAACACTTTGGTTTTGTCCTCGTTTTTTTTTTTTTTTTTTTTTTTTTCCTTTGACTCCGATTTCATTTTATTCCTGGTAACTGGGAAGGGTCTAACCTGTGCGGTTTTTACGGAAAGCGTGGACCTTAGGCCGGATTGATGAATATGACATTACATTTTGGAAAGCTCCGTAGAACTCTTGCCTGGGGCCAATAAGGATGGTTTTTGCTTGTCATCGAGCCAGAGCCTACGGTTTGCGAAGTGAAGTGGAGTTGTATAGCCTATGTCGGAGAGGACCATCTCAAGTTGTGTAGCGAACCTTTCGTTTCATCAAACCATGAATGAATGAATGAATGAATGAATTTAATTCCAAAAAAGCCCAAGGGCCATGGCGGAAAACATAAAAAAAATAACAACAAACAAAATATCATACACTCCGAAACAAACCAAAAATCAACTTCTATAAAAATAGTTCGCGGTGGGTCATAGCTATCTTCAGGAATCTACCCAGCCTTCGGAGATCACCAAAACACTTACTTCCCATAATCGAAGTCAATTCCCTTTCATCCCAAACCTCCCGGCCAAACACTTCCTTTCTTAATCCTTTCAACTCCTCGCAATAACACATCAAATGTACCGCATCCTCCCCCTCAACACCACACATCGGACACACATTCGAGTGGAAAGCTCCGTTCTAGCACGCTAGCAGGCAGGCACCAGTTTCAAATTGAAGATGGACTAAAATCTATAAGTGTTAAATATATGCGGCAGTTACCCGGCCCCACAGCCAACATATCTTCTTTGAGTGATAAATAGAAAAATCTACAGAGACAAAAAAGTGGCTTTTTCCCACGGGTCCGAAAGTGCTGCCATCTATTGTTTCTGTCCATGTCTGTGACGATTCCAGCTGAGTTTATAATTTTTTTTTTTTGCACTTGGGTTTGCGGTAGAGTAACGGTATCAGATGTGCCCCTTAAACTTTAAAAGTTCTCTCATTGCTAAAGAAACTGGAGCTTATCCTTTGCTCCTTTCTAAGTCGTGACGTTAGAAAGTTGGCCTACGGCAAAAAAGTCAACTTTTGAACTAAGACAGGTAGAATTTTTTTTTCGACGGCAATCGATAGCCACTGATGAGCTGATCAAAGTATATGTCATCCATTTTTTGGTACAAAAATTCCTTCATGAGATACACCAGTTTGAAAATTTCAAAGGGGTTGACAACTTCAGTAGTAAGGTACATTGAAACCAAAAATAGGCGATAGCAGTTATGAGCCATGTAGGGGACTTTTAAGCAACAGTCGACTGTTAGCTCATAATCATCTTCGGTAATGAGGGCCTTGCAGCTTTTGCTAGTTGGTGTACCTGTTATTTGTTTCCGGTGTATTCGATGGTAAGAACAATTTGGTTCCATTTGTGTACGCGATTTCAGCTGAGTTTATCATTCGTTTTTTTGCACTTGGGTTTGCGGTAGAGAAATGGTATCAGATGTACCTCTTAAAATTTAGAAGTTCTCTCATTGCTAAAGAAACTAGAGCTTATCCTTTGCTCCTTTCTAAGTGGTGACGTTAGAAAGTTGGCCTACGGCAAAAAAGTCAACTTTTGAACTAAGACAGGTAGAATTTTTTTTTTCGACGGCAATCGATAGCCGCTGATGAGCTGATCAAAGTATATGTCATCCATTTTTTGGTAGATACACCAGTTTGAAAGTTTCAAGGGGTTGACAACTTCAGTAGTAAGGTACACACTGAAACCAAAAATAGGTGATACCAGTTGTGAGACATGTAGGGGACTTGTACGCGGCAGTCGAGTGTTAGCTCATAATCATCTTCGGCAATAAGGGGTTTGCAGCTTTCGCTAGTTGGCGTACCTGTCATTTGATGGTAAGAACAATTAGGTTCCCAATTGTAAGACATGCAAGGGACTTGTCAGTAATAATAGGCTGTTATGCTACAAAAATCTTCAGCGATGAGGGGTTTGAAACTTTTGCTAGCCGGTGTACCCATTATTTTTATCCGGTGAACTTGATGTCTATCACGGGAAAGGGACTTGTCAGTAGAATCGGTGCACGAGGGGCTAGAAATTTGTGCAAATTGTTGTACATTGTATTCGATTTATATAAAACTGACGGTAAGAAAGTTTGTATCGATGGTCTCTCGCTGTATCCTACGATTTACTGTTTTCGCAACGGGTACGAACGATAATGTAAAATAAGGTAGTTTCGTAATAATTAATAGTGTCATCTATGGTATTTTAATCCTGAAAGTTACGGATAGCTTTATAATACCAACTAGATTATATAGGATATTGTTCCAAGTTTTCATCCGTCACGATGACTACGATTGAAAAGGATAAAGTTCAACTGACTGCAAAGTCAATTTAGTCCCTTTTTCCGATATTCTTTTGTTGTGGTTAGGGCAATCGATGCCCTTGATGAGCTGATCAAAGTATATGTCATCCATTTTTTTTTAACAAAAATCCTTCATGAGATAAACCAGTTTGAAAGTTTCAAGGGGTTGACAACTTCAGGAGTAAGGTACACACTGAAACCAAAAATAGGCGATACCAGTTGTAAGACATGTAAGGGACTTGTAAGCAACAGTCGACTGTAAGCAACAGTCGACTGTTAGCTCATAATCATCTTCGGCAATGAGGAGTTTGCAGCTTTTGCTAGTTGGTATACCTGTTATTTGTATCAGGTGTATTAGATGGTAAGAACAATTTTGTTCCCAAAAAGCCAAAACGGCCTTTATGCTATAATCATCTTCAGCGATGAGGGGTTTGCAACTTTTAATAGCTGGTGTATCCATTATTTGTTCCGATGAATTTGATGTCAATCACGGGAGAGGGACTTGTAAGTAAGAATCGGTTCACGAGGGGCTAGAAATTTTTGAAAATTGGTGCACATTGTATTCGATATCTGTAAATATGACGGTAAGAAAGTTTGTATCGATGGTCTATCGCTATAACCGAAGATTAACTGTTTACACAACGGGTACAAACGATACGGTAATCTAAAACAATAAGGTAGTTTTGTAATAATTAATAGTGTCATCTATGGTATTTTAGTCCTGAAACGTTACGGATAGCTTTATAATACCAACTAGATTATATAAGATATTGTTCCAAGTTTTCATCCGTCACGATATCTACGATTGAAAAGGATAAAGTTCAACTGACCGCCAAGTCAATTTAGTCCCTTCTTCCGATATTGTTTTGTTGTTGGTTTTACAACGCTAAAGAACAGCTTTTGATCATGTGATTATTCTTTTTAGAACATACCGTTTTAAAAGCTTCGATAAGTTGACAATTTCAGCATTTAACCGAGAGCGAAGAAACAAAACCAAAGTGTTGCTCTCGCAACACTTTAGTCGGCGAAGCCGGACAAAGGTTGCCGCAACACTTCACGTTGCCCCGGCAACGTAGGTCTAGTATCCCTCTTGCATTGGTAAAAGTTTTTAAAGCTTGGTATTCTGGTTTAAGTGTCCGAGTAGTTTTTAGATCAGTATTATCTGTGTCAAAAATTTTTGTAAATAAGGGCGTGAGGCAGGGTGGGGTTCTTTCACCTTTTATTTTCAATCTTTGTCTTGGTGAATGTTTCCGGCTTTTAAAAACGTCTCTAATACACCTGGCTGTTGATTGTACATATATAGCTTACGCTGATGATATTATTCTTATGGCTCGTTGTAAAGATCAGCTAATTGTAAATTTTAACATTTTGGTGGCGGAACTGAGGAAAAAAGGCCTTTGCGTTAGTCCTTCTAAGTGCCAATGTTTTGTTATTAATGATCCGCATGGTATTTCGTCCTTAAACTGTGGTTGTGGGAACCTTTTCCAACCCCTTGATGTTGTGACTTACCTTGGAATCCCCTATTGTTCAGTGAAACGTAATTTTCAATCAACTGTAGTAAGAAATATTGAACTAAAAATCCGTAAGACGTTTGGAGCTTTAATCCACCTGAGGGGTAAGCTTAGACGTGATATTCTTGCCCGTCTATACCAGTCAACTGTTTTACCAAAAGTCATTTTTCAGCGGTGGTGGTGAATGGTTTTAATCGTGGTATGATTGCTAGTGTCCGTGTGTGCTATTTTAAATACTGTAAATTTTGCTTGGATACCCTTTATTTGCTAGAAATACACCTCTAATTAATTCACTTTCAGTTAAAGATCCTGCCCTGGCAATTCAGCAGAAATTTGATAATTTTGTAGCTAAAGCTAATAATATTCTGATTCTGAAGAATCTGTTTCCGTTTTTCGCTAAAAAGCTAACAGTTAAGTAAGTACAGTGCTTTGTTTAATGTACGTCAATTGTTATTTATTGTTATGAAAGTTATTTGTAACAGTGTTTTTTAAATTTATTTTAGTACTCCTCATTATATATTCTTTGAGGGAAATAAATAAATGAATGAATGAAGGGCCGAAATGTAGCTCGAATATAGTGTAGCTGACGTATCTGTTTTACATTGTCAAATATGATTTTCTTTTTTTCTTTTTCACATTTGTTTGCAAATTTGACACTTCATACACTTTGCGCAAACTCATGTTGCTTCCGATTTCCTGATTCTCAATCTGAACGTATGCGAAACACGATATGTAATAGAAGCTGTTTCGGAACCGGTCGCAAATTAGTCGTGTGGAACTGTATAAGCTGTGGTTGTGAGAGTCTCTTTCAGTCGGAAATTTCTAATAGTCTGCAATCAAATTAGGATAATGACAGTTTTGGGTTTGATAAGAGAAAGAGCCAACATATGCTGACCTCCCTCTGTGTGTCAAAGTGGATTCAGCTTTTGTGATTGTGAAAAATTCTGCTGAAAATCCTTGAGCCGTTTCTTGCCGTTAACCGGTTACAGATCTGTAAGAACCGTTAATTGAACATGACGGCTGATTAGTTCTGAAATCGCCGTTGAAAGGAAGCGGTGAAAAATTCAGGATCCTGGTCCTCTAGCTCTAGAATTGTCTGTCATTTTAACGAGATTATTGGCCAATAAAAGTATTTTGGTCTCAATGACTGATATGTACTCTTTTCTTTTCGAAGATGAGCGAGAAGACGTTCAACGTAAAACGTTTGGAAAGTGGATCAACTCGCAGCTGTCAAAGGTACGTAAGAGGACCTTGTTTTCGCGGTTAGCCACTTGCAAAGTTAGGAAAAGCCAGATGTTCGTCCGCCTACCCTTTTAAACTGATGCAGATTGCATAGCTGTAGTCTTTAAAAGGAAGTTTTAAAGGTTCGGTGGGATCGAGATATGTTTGGATCTTCAGAACTAATCCAACAGATGTTCTAGATTTCTTGTTTACACTTTTTGCCGAATTCTGTTTCTTTCTGACAAGACGTAGGCTATCAAGACAGGCCACCAGAAAAAGAGGTCTAATCTCATTCTAATATCGACATGTATTTAGAATCGTTTTGTTCGACTGGATCCCCAGTTTTCGCCGGTCAGACCAATTGCAGATCCTTGGAGAAAATAGAGGGCAGATGTAGATTTAGTGTATCTTCTTGCCGCTAATTCGAAGCTCAAATTAACATGAACAAGATACTTATTCTCCTACGAATATCTGGCGTTCGCCAGATGCTTGTCGGACAACTTCACGCTTTGTACTGAGAACGGCAGACGTAGTCAGCAGCTGTTCGTACCCAACATAGATGGTCGCCTTGACCAATCCTTTTTTAATTGTACCGAAATTCCGCTTTCGGGAAGTTTCGGACGAACAGCCTACCGATCCGAGAAAAAATAGATGTATAGATTCAGGATGTGTTCTGATCCTCGAACTATATAGTAATGATAGTAAAGCCTCTTAGGTAAAACATTATTTCCGCACTTTTGTTTAATAACCCCTATCCTCACCCCTCTACGCAGTCAACATCTACTCTTAGTTAAAGGATCATGAACTTAGACCAGTATATCTCAATCTTTTCGAGAATTACGCCTGTCTTGCTCATAGACAGACGTCCGGACAGACTGGTGGACCTTACTGACTGTTAAAAAACACACTTTTTTTTTGCAAGCTGTGCATTGCTATGGCACTTACCCTCCGGCCAAGTGCCATATAGCGATCGCAATTTCTGTCCGTCCGTCGGTCTGTCGGTCTGTCCAGGTTTTCTAGTTCGGGCACTTCTACAGAAGCTAGGACGATGAAACTTCGCAGGCATATCAGGAACCCGACCAGATTAACTTGCAAATAATCACTTCCCCAATCCGACTTCCCCGGATCCGGGAGTCCGGAAACTAGCAACAACGGTAGCCGAAGGGGAGCAAAAGAGCGATGTCCAAATGCGGTATCGATCCAACGACCTCCGTGGTGTAGGTCCAGCGCTCTATCAATAGGGCTACGCTTGAGTATATTTAGAAGCGAATGCGGGAACAGATACGGTTGTAAGATTAAAGACCAAGTGGTCAGAACGAATGCTAAATAACCAGAGCAAAATAACTAGAGCTATTTTTTATTTATTTATTTATGACCCGCTTTTTGCGTAACAGCGGAGTATAAAATACAAAAGTAAAATATACATATTAAAACACTTAAGCAAAACAATGTAAATAAACACGACAACATTCTTTTCATATAAAGAAAAAACAAACACTAAATAGACTTAAAATTTGTACACAGTGACAAGCACATTAATCGGGTTCAGGAATGAACCCGATTAATTCGCTCTGATGCTAACTAAACTTAAACTAAACAAATCGCGTGAAACCTTCCACATAAACTAGGACAGTGAAACTTGGCAGGCATATCAGGGAGCCGACCAGATTAACTAACTTGGAAATAATCACTTTCCAGATCCGACCATAGTGGGGGGAGTTGAGGGATGGCAAATCCGGAAACTATTAACATGCATAACTTTGGAAAGGGGAATCGGACATGCGTGAAACTTGACCATGTGTCAAGAACAAGTGTTTCGGATATTCACTTTCAAATCCGGACCAGATTCGATATCTGTGGGGGGGGCTGGAGGGGGGCGACGGAAAGCTCCTAAAACGCTTCCACATAAGCTAGGACAAGAAATATATGAAGAAACCGACCAGATGAACTCGGAAATAATCACTTCCCCGATCCAGCCATCGCGGGGGGAGTGGAGGGGTAGGGAATCCGGAATCCGGAAACTAGAAACATAACTTACTTTGGAATGGCTAATCGGACATGCATGAAACTTGACAAGTATGAAGAACAAGTGTCTCAGATTTTCAATTTCAAATGTGGCCTGAAACCGATAGCTGGGGGTGGGGGGTAGAGGGGGGGGGGAATCTTTTGAAAAGGTTAGGGTCGAGGGATCGGGATGGAACTTGAAGGGAAGAACGAGCATTAACCCTAGATACTTTATTGACAAAATAGGACCGGAACTTGTCGCAATGGAGGGGGTCGGAGAGGGTTTCCTGGATTTCCGCGGTGATCACGAGTTAGGGTACTTCCAGATGTTCCAGGACCGTGTAATTTGGCAGACATATTAGGGACTCTCCCAGGTCGACTTGATAATAGTTCCTTCCCCGATACGGTGATGTTGGGGGGAGTGGAGGGATGGGGAATCCGGGATCTAGCGACATGGATAACTTTAGAACGGGTGATTAGACGTGAATGAAACTTGATAAGTGTCAAGAACCTGTGTCTCAGATGACCAATTTCAAGTCCGGGACGAATCCGATAACTGGGGGGGGGGGGGGAGCTGTAGGGGGGGGGGGGGGGGGGGGGGGGGGGGGGGGCAAGAAATTTCGTGGACGCGTAGAGTCGAGAGATCGGAATGGGGCTTGGAAGAAAGAACAAGCATAAGCCGTAGAGACAGTTCTGACAAAACAGGACGGATCTTGTCACAGTTGGGGGAGTTGGAGAGGTTTTCCACAACTCTAGTCATCACGAGCTGGGGTACTTCCAAATGTGCTATGACCATGAAACTTGGCAGGCTGTGCTACGACCATGAAACGTTGGCAGGCATGTCAGGGATTCTATCAGACTGGCTTGAAAATACTCCCTCCCCCGATCCGATCATCGTTGTGGGAGAAACAGTTATCAGTGAGTGGAATAACCATTTCAGATTTAGTAGATCAAGCCGATTTTCTGATGAAATGAGTATCGGGAGAGAGATGCAGCCTTGACAACCGCAAACCGTATCTGACAAACATGCCAACTGTTCTTACAAGTGCCATATTTTATTTTATTTATTTCATTGAACTAAGGACCAACTAGGGCCACTCAAAAACATACAAAAAAACAACAACAACAACATATTAAACAATAACAAAATAAGAGAGAAAAACACAAACAACAAAAAAGGTGCTTGAGCATCAAGTTCGTTGTGTATAGATCTCACCAGACCATGTCCGCCAAAGTGGCAGAGATACCCGAAAAAGCGGCCCCGAAAGCACCCGAAGGAGCGGATTGTCCGAAGCAAGAATCCTTGTCTGGATCGAAAGAGATGATCTCCTACGAAGTTCAGGAAAAGAAGGGAGGCCACCACCAACAAACATTCCGGAAGCACTACAGTTAAGGGAAAGACCAAGAAGCCACCGAAAAGAATTGTTATACAGAACCCGAAGAGAGTTCTCACACTTAACAGATACAGATTGCACAAAAGCAAGACCGTACAACGGGGTGCAATAAGCTCTGAAAAGAAAACACCTCACGGCAGGGTCGCATTTCCCGAACTTACAAATAAGTAAGTTAGCCCTGCAGCACAGCGAACGTGAAAGTGCTTTAACATGGAGCTCGTCACTCAGGGAGGGAGCCACCGTGAATCCAAGATATTTGTAGGACTCAACGAAAGACAGCGACACTCCAGAAAGCAATGCCATAGGGATGTGTTTCAGGGATGTGTATTAGCTTTCAGCTCTTGTTGTGCATTACCTAGCTACCATGTAATACTGCTGAAAGTGCAAAAATGTTTTGAGACTGGACCTTTTAGCAGGGCCATCCAGTCAGTAAAAAATAACCGAGTCGGCGCGAAGCGCCGGGATTTCAAACTAGTTGTTTTTGGGATCCCAGAACGTAAGTGGAGGGATACATATGACATAGTAAAAGTTGTCCGTCTGTCCGTCCGTCCGTCTGTCCGTCTGTTACCACGATAACTCTCGGAGGGAATGATATATTTTGATGAAACTTGGTGTGAGGACTCTTCGGGTCAGGGGTAAGGTCAAGTTCGTAGATGGGCTCTGTAGCCCTACATTTAGGGGTGCGGGTTCAAATTAAGGGGCGAACAAAGTATTTTAAAATAGCTAATGTGATAGTCGATTATGGGGTAAGAAGACATGCTGAACACGAATGTGCAAAACAATTTTTCGTCCGACAAGTAGTTCGCCCGGAATCCGGCAAAAAACGGAAAGTTGGTTAAAAGTAAAAGTTTTATTTGAAGTTTATTAAATGTTCGATTAGGGGTAAGAAGACATGCTGCACACGAAGGTGAAAACCATTTTCGCGCTGGACGAGTTGTTTGTCCGGAATCCGGCCAAAACCGGAAAATTTGTAAAAAGTAATAAGTTTATTGAAGTTGATCAGATGACAGATTTAGGGGTAAGAAGAGACGCTGAGTCTGTATATTAAAATAATCTTTTAACCGGACATATAATTCGTCCGGAATCCGGTTGGAACCGTTTTTTAGAAGTTAAAGTTTTTATTTGAAATTGATTAGATATTCTTTATGTTCTTTATAGGGATAAGGAGATACCGGACGCTGAATTCGATTCTGAACATTCTTTTTTTGCTGGAAAAGTAGTTCGCTCGGAATTCGGCCGAAACCGGAAATTTGGCAGAAGTAATGCAGGAAGTTTCGTTCAGTATTGTCAAAATATATATGTCTTATAGAGGTATATCTGAACTTGTTTTTCTCTGATGATTAGCCTGGCGAAAACTGGATCTGGCAAAGACAATACCCATTTGTCTGGATCAAATATTAGATTTTTGGGATTCCATCGAAACCTTAGGTCTTTTATGATTTTTCTGAAAATCAGTTGTTTTCCTTGAAAACAGTCGTATTTTCCTTGAAAACAGTCGTTTTTTCCACAAAAACAGTCGGTAAAAATGACCAGCCAGTCGGTTAATTCCTTGCCCCCCCCCAAACATTTGGCTAGTAACGCCTCTGCCTTTTAGACATACTGAAATTTACGTTCGTTATGTTATATATAGAAAAGGTGGCCGTTGGACCGCATTTTAAACGGTCGCTATTAACCTTTCGGCCGAATCCTTTAATCCCGGAAGCTGCAGTTGCGAAGGGTTTAGCTGTAGACTTGTACGAGTAGGTTTGTATGCCAGATATTTATTTATTTATTTATTCATTTATTTCCCTCAGTACTCAGGATTACAAAATAACGTATAAAACAGGACTATGCCGAAACCATCTGGTCCGTTCAACGACACAAAAATATTATAAAAATTCCCAAAATTTCGACAACTAAGTTAAAACTATTTAAGCACCAAGTTATTCACTTGTTAAACAAGACCTAAGGTTTTGATGGGATCCCAAAAATCTAGTATTTCATCCAGACAACTGGGTCTTGTCTTCGCCAGGTCCAGTATTCGCCAGGCTAATCATTAGAGAAGACCAAGTTCAGATATACCTGTATAAGCCATATCTATTTTGACGATACTGATCGAAACTTCCTGCTTTACTTCTGCCAAATTTCCGGTTTCGGCCGAATTCCGAGCTAACTACTTGTCAAGCAAGAAAAGAAAATTCAGAATTGAATTCAGCGTACGGTATCTCCTGATTAGTAAAGCACATCTCGTCAGTTTCAAATAAAACTTTAGCTTCTAAACAATAACGGTTACAACCGGATTCTGGATGAATTATAAGTCCGGTTAAACAATGATTGTCATATACAGACTTAGCGTCTCTTCTTACCCCTAAATCTGTCATCTAATCAACTTCAGATAAAACGTATTACTTAAAAAAAAAGTCCGGTTTTGGCCGGAATCCGGGCAAATAAGTTGTCCGGGAAGAAAATGCTTTGTACACAAGTGTTCAGCATGTCTGCTTACCCCTAAATCGAACATTTAATCAACTTCAAATCAAACTTTTACTTTTAACCAACTTTCCGGTTTTAGCCGGATTCCGGAAAAACTACTCGTCCGGCGAGAATCGTGTTCAGGATGTCTTCTCACCCCATAATCGAATATCACATTAGCTGTTTAAAATATTTTGTTTGCCCCTTAATTTGAACCCTCTCCTCCACCCCTAAATGTAAGGCTACAGAGCCCATCTACGAACTTGACCTTACCCTTGACACAAAGAGTCCTCACACCAAGTTTCATCAAAATATCTCCTTCCCTTCGAGAGTTATCGTGCTAACAGACGGACGGACGGACAGACGAACAACTTTTACGATGTCATAGGTATCCCTCCACTTACGTCGTGGGTTTGGAGGGCTTCCGAAGCTTTTTTTTTTTTTTATATAAAAGTTTGTCATCTTTTTCTTCAAAATAAAAACTGTGTCTTCTACTTTAAAATTGGAAACCGCACTGCGAATTGCTGAAAGAAATGGGGAACCCAAGGAGAAATTTGGAAAATTTGAAATATGATATTTTAATAGCAGAAATGTCACAAATTCGAAAATTTTCTACGATTGTTGCAGTAAAAAGAACATGAGGTAAAGTAATGGCGGTGAACAATGACCCGAGGATGTCTTTCCTATATCGCCCACAAAAACGAATTAAGAGGCCAAATGCATTGCGATTTCTTTCTTATGATTAACAATGATAGTCTGAGAAACCTTAGCTGGCGATCCATACGGGGTCCCTAAGTACGTCACTATATCACATGCATATCCTATCGCCTGACCTGGCTACTTAGTTCCTGACTTGGCTTCCAGTTCCCAGACAACTAGTTCCAAGCTTTACTTTGCTTTTTAGGGAAAGTTTCCTCTGGTCACAGATCTGTCCTACGATTTGAGGGATGGAACGAGACTACTCGCCCTTCTGGAAGTTTTAACTGGACATCCTTGTGTAAGTGGTCACTTATTATTGTTAGTGGTATTTTGTTTTTGCCTTCTCCAAATAGAATCTTAGCTCTAGCTTTCCCCTCCAGCAATTCCTGAAAATATTTGACACTGCAGAACGGATGTGTCAGCTCAATTTTATTAGAGCTAGTACAGTGTATTATTATCTCTATGTGTGCTTTAATAAAACGTATGTGTTTAGCAGTGTCAGATTCAGTTCGCAGTCAGCTGGGGCATGAGGAATCTTTAATTCCTAAGAACATTCCTCCCAAAATGCTAGAAACCATGTCAACTTCAACGCATGTTAAGACTTTAAGCCACGTCGTGAGGAGGACTCTTTCCCAAAAATGCAGCAAAAAATCAACTGGCTAACCGGTTTAGCAGCACCAGATATCTGACGACATCTTTACAGATGTCGTCAGTCTAAAGTGTGTGGGTAAAGTCTTGTTTCAGGTGTCTTAATCCTAGCAGAAATCTTGGACATTGTCATGTTATACGGAAGTTGACGACTAGGTTGGATAGTCAAAACGCACCATGTGACCAATGCCACCTGTGAACAGATTCTGTATTCTTCACTTGCTGCTCGATCCATCCTTTTCCCGAAGCTTTGAATTTAGTACGATGTATAGACCAAGGCCGTATCCAGGAATTTTTTTCGAGAGGGGTTCTCCCGTGGGTCGGACCTAATCCAAGCCTTACTCCCAAACAAGAACATAGATCTATATATTAAGTCTAGAGCAGAAGCGTCACGTATGGGGGGAGGGGGGGGGGCGCCTTCCCCAATGTTGTCGGACACTCGGTAAAAGATTTTTTTTGTTTTGTTTTAACGGTCGATACCTGTATTGTATCAACTAAGAAGACTGCCAAATTCAAGTGGGCATAAGATGATTTACTAATCCTAACGAGTCTGTTGCTCTCAGGTCAAGGCAATCACTAAGCCGTCAGATGTTTACGTGAAGACACAGTTCTTTATTCGAAGTAGGGTAACGATAAAACCAAATACAAATTAGGAAAGACGACTCCAAGATCCGGGTCTAGATACCCCCATTTTCCAGAAGTAACACATAACTTTAAAGGCTGACGGAACACATAAATTCCTGGAGACATATTTATGTCAAACCTCGAGTCCAGCGTGGGAAGGCCTTTTCCAAAAACCTGCCTTTGTTCTCCTTAGTCCAGTTTCTTTTCTAGCGTGTGAGTTTCTTGAAGAGGTTAAAGCATATAAAAAATACAATTTTGTTTCGGTATTTCGGGGGGGGGGGGGGGGGGGGTTAGACCCCCCTTTTTTTTGGCTTTGGCCAAGTGCCATAACATGATCGCAATTTCTGTCCGTCCGTCGGTCTGTCGGTCGAGCGGTCGGTCCAGGTTTTGCTAGTTCGGGCACTTCTACACGAGCTAGGACGATGAAATTTGGCAGACATTTCAGGGACCCCAAACGATTAAGTTGGAAATAGTCACATCTCCAATCCGAGTATCGTGGGGGAGTGAGGGGAGGGCATCTGGAATCTTAAGGTATTTATAACTTTTGGACGGGTGATCGGATCTTAATAAAATTTGATATTTAGTTAAAATCCGGACCGGATCCGGTGACTTTGGGGGGAGGTGGAGGGGGAACCGTAAATCTTACGAAACGCTTGGAGTGGAGGGATCGGCACAAAACCTGGTGGGAAGAACATGCACAAGTTCTAGATAAATCTTTGACGTAACCGGACCGGATTCAGGCACTGTGGGGGGAGTTGGGGGGGGGGGGGGCGGAAATCGGTGATCCCGCCAGTTTAGTACTAGGACGATGAAATTTGGTAGGCATACCAGGGTCCCGAGCAGACTCTCTTGAGAATAGTTGTTTCCCGATCCAACCATCGTAGGGGGAGTGGGGGGATGGGGAATCCGAAAATTAGTAACATGTATAACTTTGGAATGGGTAATAGGACGTGCATGAAACTTTTCAAGTGCCAAGAACAAGTGCCTCAGATGCGCTCAGATGTTTCTTTTCAAATCCGGAACTGATACGATAACTGGGGGGGGGGGGGGCTAGAAGGGGGCACCGGAAATCTTCTGAAAGGCTCAGAGTCGAGGGATCGGGATGGAACTTGGTAGGAAGAACAAGCCTAAACCCTAGATACATTACAGACAAAGCAGGACTGTATCATGTCACAGTGGCGGGAGTTGGAGGGGTTTCAACGGAATTCCGGTGATCTCGAGTTAGGGTACTTCCAGATGTGCTAGTACCATGAAACTTGGCAGGCATTTCAGGGATTGTACCATTTACTTGAAAATGGTCCGTTCCCGGATCCAATCATCTGGAGGGGGCACTGGTCTCATGAATCGGTTAAAGTCGAGGGATCGGAGTTGGACTAGTTGGAAGAACAAGCGTAAACCCTACATATATTCCTGACAAAACACAACCGGATCATGTCACGGTGGGGGAAGTTGGAGGGGGTTTCCCGAAGTCCCGGTGATCTCGAGCTAGGGTGCTTCCAGATTGCTAGGACCATGAAACTTGTCAGGGCTATTAGGGACTCTTAACATATTAACTTGAAAATAGTCTCTTCCCGATCCGACCATCGGGGGGGGGGAGTAGAGGTATGGGGAATCCGCGATCTGGTGACATTCGTAGCTTAGGAACGGGTGATCGGACGTGCATGAAGCTTGATAACTGTCAAGAACGAGTGTCGCAAGTCTTCAGTTTCAAGTCCGGAGTGGGTCTGATGACTGGGGGGGGGGGGGGGCTGACAAACATACTAATTGTGCCATATGAGCTTTCAGCTCATGTTTATATATATGACTGGCCTCGGTTTGCGGGCTAAACCGAAAAAGTGTAACGGTTGACAATACGACTAAAATATTTCGATAATTTCCAGTAGGCTAAAGGAAAATAATATTCTAGAAGTTCGGAGCGAAGTCGTAAATAATCTTGCATTTCTGTTAGTATTCAGACGAAACAGTGTAACCAGTCGACATAGGTGAACCTAATTTTAAGAATTTGTCTTCAAATTTCTTTCAGAAACCCGAGCGCGGTTTGCTTCGAGTTCATCATGTCAATAATGTCAACAAGGCCCTGGCAGTTCTCCAAAGGCAGAATGTTCGTCTGGTCAACATATCTCCCGAAGAGATAGTGGATGGAAATATGAAGTTGACCCTCGGCCTCGTTTGGAGTATCATACTGCATTGGCAGGTAGGACTTGATTCCCTAACTCGCCCAATCACATTTATGGATCTCATACTTCGTAAGATCACATCACTTCTTGGGGGAAGGGGGTGTTTTCCAAATATTTGTGTTTATATATTATCAGTGTGCGGTAAGTCTTTTGGCATCCCAGCCAGTGCTTCCACAGTCCCCGAATTTCGGGCTTTCTCCGAAATTCCAGAAAATCCCCGTCAACAAAATGGCGTTCCCGGAATCCCCGAATATCTTTCTTCTCCCATAAAATTTACCGACAACAGAGTTAGTGGATGGCTCACTTCAGCCTTCGCTATTTGTTCCACAGTTTTTTAATACTGTTTTTCACCTTTCTATGTTGTCAATACGTGGTAGATCATTATAACAGAGACATTACCTTTCTAGGGGGCTCAGAGCTACCCAGGTAAGCCCCAGAAAGTAGCCCGAGAATATCAGTTTCTCATCAAAATTATGACATCTGGCTGCGCCAGTAGGAAGTAGAGAGGGTCAGTAAACACTCGGTACCTTTTCGACTTAACCCCAGCTTGTTTATTTTGTAAAACAGTAGAAAAGCTTTAAATCAGTGTCTGACACGGGTTGCCGGAAAGGCTACTCTGTTTCAATTTTGTCTCGGGGTTATTTTATTTGGAAAGTTTCGGTGTACCAGTTTTCACTTAAATGTCTCAGACTGTGTCGTGACCAAACACTATGAGCTTATCTATGATAGGTGGGCCTTGCTTTCATTTGTGATCCAAAAAAGCACTCTGACCATTGAGAATTCCAAAATTTTCGCCTGCGGCACTTTTTGTAGTACGCTCTGTTTACTTTGAGGTTTGGGCTTACATTTTTGTTGATGGGCCATTTTAAACCCTAAAATTTGTTTGGGAAGTAGTTAAATTTAGTTATAAAATGCAGATTAAAAAAAAAAATCTCGCCTGCGGCGCTCAGAAGGTGATGCGGTGGCTTTGCTTTCCAGGGAGCTCCTCTTATTAGGCATGACCTTTACCTTTCACAAACTTGTTTCTTGAAGTTCATTTCTTGTCGTTTGTCCAAAGCACTTCAGGCGGCGGCGTTGCCCGGGACGGCGCCGCTCGGCCCTTAGGTTTCAGCGAAATGACGCCTCTTCATTATACAAATTCAACTGGCTTTCCCATCCCAAATACTGCATTTTGTGCAGAAGAAACTGAAATCACAGTTAAAAATCGTCAACCTCTGCGGTAGAATGCCCTGCAGAAACATGCGATGCTACAAACTGCGTCCCCGAATTTTTCACCGATACTAAAGTTTTGTCTCCCCGAAAACGTCCAGAATTTCCAAGGCTTGTTCCCGAATTTGAAAAAAAGAAAGTGGAAGCACTGATCCCAGCAGTCTTGGCGGCTAATCCTCAGTTTCAGCCGGGCTTTAGGAAAGAGTGCACATCTCTTTCAGAAGAGTAATTGAAACAAGTAGCTTATGTAATGCATGAGTGTAGGAGTCTCTTGACATAAGGAGTTTCTAAACGAGATGAGCTGAAACAGACTCCGGAGCTTCCGGTGCTAAATTCTTTATTATCCTTTTTTGCAACGTGCTTCATTGGATGATGTGCAACTTCACGCCAGACCAGTGACGTCAGTACATGTGTCTGAGTCAGAGCCTTTACGTATAGAGATTATTAAAAGCCCGCGTTTGTTTCGGATGATTGTTATCGCCGATCCCTTCTAAGGATAAAAAACACGTATTAACATCCGTTCTTGAGTCCCCCCCCCCCCCGCGAAAACCCATGGTGAATTCCCTGCTAAGGAAACCCCAGCCCATATGGAAATTAACCCAAAGAAGCCCCCCCCCCGCCCGTGTAGGAGAATCCTTCTACCATTTAACGGAAGTATAAAACTAAATACATAAGACCCGTTCAAAGTGAAGACAAGACCCTGAAGAAACAGGAACAGGTTGATGCATACCATCCTGGCTAATGATAATCGAGTAGTAAGTTAGTAAGAAATAGGATAGGAGGGAAATCTTGTGTAGGGAGGGGGCAGTTGTCTGGCTCTGAAGCATGTGCGCGTATGCGTTTGTTTAAATCAGGACCGGTTCAACCCAGAGGTTCATGAGTTGTAGAATATTGAATTGACGTTGCAGTGGGCATATTTTCTTTTGAACGAAGGCTATTCTGAATTATTTTTACTGCATAAGTCTGGGGTCCTGAATAACAAAAAAAAATTGCAGTTAAAGATATATATCAGTTTTGTAATAGTTTATAGTGACAGTCATTAAATATGCTTTAGCTTGACAAATGAGGTTACAGTGGAGGTTTACTTCTTTTGAACATTCCGGAAGTTTCGTCGATGGGGAATGATCTGCTGAGAGCCAGGTGTTTCAGTGTTCTTTTACCGTAAATTCAGATAATTAAAGTTCATTTAATTCTGTCATCCATTTTTTTGTAATATTGTTTTTCTTCTCTTGGTGGGCAAAACGGGCCAAACGATACAGACGAATTTTAGTGTGCAACTGTAGTTTCACTTTAATTATTACTTTAATTTGATTTAATTATGGCTTCCACTCAGCATTGTGCGGATATTTTTGCTAGTTCTGCATTTTCTCATGTTCTTCGGCGCCGTTCAGACTTGGGCAACTCTATTACCCCTGTCAAATATGTCCTTTCAGGTCCACGATAAGCTCAAACCAATGATGGCCGATCTACAGATGAGCAACTTGGAGAAGACTCTGCTGGCTTGGTGTCGGTACTCTGTACAAGACTACGAAGGGGTGGAGATAAACAACTTCACGAGCTGTTGGTCCGACGGCTTAGCATTCAACGCCGTCATTCATCGTTGGAAGCCGACTCTGTTTGACTGGGAATTTGTCTCCAGAAGGCATCCGAACGCTCGACTTGAACATGCGTTTCGAACGGCGAAAAATCATCTGAACATCGAACGACTTTTGGATCCGGAGGATGTGAACTGCACTTCTCCAGATAAGAAGTCGATTTTGATCTATGTCCTATGCCTATTTCAGGTTAGTACAGTTGTAGCGTATATTACAGGGGTTAGGGTGGGACGAAGTCCCCCAAGAATTTTTCAATCCGACTGTTTTTCATGGACGCTGACGACATGTTTGTTTATTTTCTGGTTTTGCTTTTTAAGTTTGTTTGTTTTTCCCTGTTTATGTTCTTTAGCTGGTGGATTAAACCCAGATAAGATACGATTAGCACATAGTAGAGTGGCTAGGGCGGATTGACGCACCCCCAAAAAATATTTGGATTTTTTCCTTCTCTTATTTTATACAAATATGAAGGGTACGTGAAACATAATTTACTAATCGACCCCCAGAACAGGGTCGAGGGTTAAGACTATTCGTCTGTTGAATCACGCAGAGAAACGCAGTGTCTCCGTCTTGTCTATGTCGTGATAGTACCCTCGGAAGAAGAATCAGAAGAAAAATACAAATTAAAATACGTGAGCTTAGTAAGCTTGTTGGAGTGTTGAACGAGAAGAATCAATCACTCGTGGTATCCCGCCTCTGTGGTTATTCGTACTCGGAAGAATCATACAGCGTTTTGATGTCCTGTTCTATTTCTACCGGTTGGCAAAGTTTCGTCTAAAGTTGCCTGTGAAAAATGTGATTTTGTTTTTTAGCTTTTTATCAGGGGTAGAGTAGATTAAATTGGGTATCCAACATTAGCATAGGCTATGCAAAACGCTAGATATCTCCAGCGTTTGGCATAGGGTATCCTAAAATCAGGGGTTCGTGGTTGACTGATCCCTCCTGTAAATCTCACCAAGTAATTTGAGCTCAGGTGAAATTCAAATACTTTCAATTATTAATACTGAAAAGGAATTTGACTTACACTGTATAAGCCACATTTTAGTTAGATTATAGACTACTTCTATTTGTTTTTTTAGGTTGTATCTTTCGGGTTTATTCATAAGAAGTATCTTTCACTGCGGAAGCGCCGAATTTGACGTCTACGTCAAACATAATCACTAAAATATAAATATATTTAAAATATGTTGTTTCGTTCTAACTCAGTTATTTGTAGGCCTTACCTCATGGTGATGTGGACGTATCTGGCCTTGAAGACTCTGCTTCAACTGAGGTGGACCTCGCTTCATACCAGGTTCTCCTCGAAGAAGTTCTCGTTTGGCTGCTGTCGTCTGAAGACAAGTTGGACGCCATGCCCGCTGTCGCGAAAGAGCTGAGAGCTGTGAAGACCCAGTTTCACGACTTGGAAGAATTCCTAATAGAGTTGACTCAGCAACAGGGCTCTGTTGGAGAGGCGATAAAAGAGGGTGGTAGATTGCTAAGAGATGCGAAGCTAGCCCCGAATACGATCAGTGACATAAACTCCCAGATGCAGATGCTTACGGAGCGCTGGGAACTTCTACGAACGAAAGCTATGGCGCGCCAGTCTGAAATCCATAAACTCTTGATGAACCTTCAGAAAGCGCAGTTAGAGGTGTTTAAAAAGTGGCTGACGGAATCAGAAGATCGGATTTCGAAACTTGGCGTAATGCCACAGGACACGGCCGCGCTTGAGAGTTATATCGAAGATCACTCAGGCCTGAACAAGTTCCTTGCAGTGAAGCAAGATGATGTGCAGTCCCTCTCCAAGCTCGTAGTGGTTGTAGACGAGCGAGACTCGGAGGCTGGAGTCCAGCTGGAAGACCAGCTTAATGCTCTGGGGGAAAGATGGGTTCATGTCTGTAAGTGGTCGGAGGACAGATGGTTGCGAGTGCGAGACCTGAGGTCAAGTTCTGAAGAAGTCAAGTCAGTTATGAATGCGTTAAAAAGTGGGGTGCAGTCGGCAGAACAGGCTTTGAAGTTGCTGGAGGGGAATTTGGATACTCAACATGGAGGACAGGATGACAAGCTTGCGGTAAGCCTCTATTTGATTATTACAGAGCCAATAGCCAACTTGAAATCTGCCATCGTAAACCAATTTTAGCTTGATCGTTTCTTACAAAAATGCCTTTTTTCTGGGCAACCATCAGAACTCAGGAAGCGTCGGATCCATGATTCAAGTATTTTTTATTATTTTAGTTAATTCAGGTTTAATTTCGGACATCGAGGTCGGTATCGGAAAATAACATCGAGCCTGCCATTTAAGATAATCTATCCGAGCCAAATGTAATGCAGGTTATGGAACTTCTACTGAGCTGAGCGAAGTTGACGTTTTTAAATGGCCTTGGAAATTGTGTTCAGAAATTAACCGAGACGAAGGAAAGTTTTTTTTCGAATAGAACCTTTTGTTCGAGGATATTACTTTTTCGTCTTCGGTAGTACGTTTTGGTTACTTGAGTAGACCCCACTGTAGACCTATTGCCTATACTGTAATCTGCAGGGCTGCAACATTCATCAGAATTCTCGCAAAACACCATCATTAGTATGCCCTAAGTTTGATTTTAAATCTTTGCTTGTTATCTCGCCTGTCTATGTCTATGCCAGTATATGAAGAACGGAACTTGAAGCTCAAATCCTTAAGACGTGATTAGGCAAGTAGTGATCTCTAAGGTAATCTTGATTAGCAGAATTGTATTACTAGTCATGCACACGTTAAGAGGGTGTCAGTTGTTTGGTGAAATTGTCTGTAATCCTCCGTGATTGACCTGTCTTATCGTGGGAACTTAGATGTCTTGGTTTTCCGGTAACCACGTACAATAGGCTACACTTATTGACAGAGAGTTGTTGTTGCTTACTCGACTCAAAAGGTGCCAGGTTATAAGACTATCTTTGAGTGATTTGTCTTAAAAGAATGTAACCACATGGCTGAAAACAGTGTAGAAATTCTCATCGGTTGACAGAAGTGATTATTTGTACAAATTACTATAACTTTTCCTTATGCAAATTTCTGACAACACCCAATATGTTATCGCCTAACAGAAATTTAATCGACCCTTTGTTACAACGAGTCATTAGTTGCGTTTTTGCAGATACCACGGTCTAAAGTTGTTTTTGCAGTTATAGTGGTATCTGATACCACGGTCAAAAGGATTTTTGCAGGTATCGTGGTATCTGGCCAGTTATCGTGGTATCTGATATTCAGATACCATGGTCCGACCGTGGTAACTGATCGTAATATCTGACAAAGTCATCTCACTTTCATAAATTTTTTGTCAAATTGGTGGGAAGAAGTTTGGCACTTAAGTAACGTGACTGAATATCAGTTTTTCTTTTGGGATAACTTCGAAAAGCGCAATTTCGTCAGTCGTTTTTGCGGAACAACCGTATATGATACCACGGTAACTGCAAAAACTACTAATTGCAGATCCAATTACCGTGGTAACGATACCATGGTATCTGCAGAATCGCAACTATTGAGTCCCACCGGGTCATAGCTGCGTGGCCTTGCTTACTGGACAAATAATTTCATCTTAGAAACTTGGTCAATTGGTAGGCATTCGATGCGCAAACGGCAAAAACTGCAGTGACTTAGGTAAAATAGATAAAACTAAGAAATAGACAATACTAAATATTTAGCTGATTTGTATACGTCTTATTCAAGTGGCTACCAGCTATATTTGTTTGTCTGATTTCGTACTACTAGTTCTCATATCGAGTCGCGGTTTCGGAATCGTGGCTTTAATGGGGTTGATTGGGAATTACAAATGCTAGAATGCTCACGACTTAATTCGTTAAACCTGTCCATTTAGCTGTGAATCTTCTAGTAACTGAAAAAAATATCAAGGAGGAGAACAGTCAAACTGTGACGCCTTTCACTAACCTCTCAGTGCCAACCAGCTGGGGGCAGACAGTGACTTTTAGAAGAAGACTGGACACACAATAGGCTACTAGAGTTTCCAAACTTTCTTTCATTTAAATTTGTAGCTACTGCCTAAAGAGAACCCTTGCCAAGACAAGAAGGGATAAGATCGCCAAAATAAAATCTCAGCTGACCAATTCGTTTAGGACCTTCGAATACTTATTCATATGGTCAGCGACCCTGGATTTGCTCCACCAGGCCTGTTCTCCCTCTCTTCTCTTGTTGTAGGCTACTTCCGTTCATGAAAATCTGTAATGAGTAGTAACCCATCAATACGAATATAATAGGATTAATATAACAATGGTAGTATTTGCGTGAAAAGTAAACAACTTCTGTAAAACACGACATCAGTTTATTAATTGTATTTCTTCAGGGTTATAACGGTATTTAACCTATATTTTTCTAGGTTCTCGAACAAGAAATTAAGTCTCTGGCCTCAGAAGTCTTCCGGCTGGACGGCTTGATCCAAAAATTGATCCAGACAATCCAAAGTTTGTTTCAAGGCACAACGAGCAAGGGACGGAAGCCATCGAAGGTAGCGTTTCCCTGATATAAGTTCGAGTCTTTCCTAACAGTTTTTCAGTTGGGGCAGGACCTCTTATCCACTCGCCACACAAGCTTCCAGCTATTGAACAGCTTACTTTTCGGTACGGTTGAGAAAACCGGCTTCTGTAGTATTTATAATCTCTGAATTGGTCAGCTTTCACTGGGGTAAGGGACGTGATCGATTTTTCGTCGAATTGCAGGCAAGAGAATGGCCGTCTGACAAAATGAAACTGTAACTAATTTATTGTTTCTATAGTATATAGTCTAATCATGAACTAAAAATTAAAATATTTACTCTTCCAGTACCACCATACAGCCACCGCCAGACAGTGGCTACGGCTTAAGTTTCATTTATTTTCTGTGATTATAGGAAACACAACATAAAGACTAGAAAAAGAAATGGAAAAAAAAATTACAAGACTATAAAACTAACAAGAGAAAGCAAAATCAGAAATTGAAAGCAACAAGCGCACGATTATCAGAGGACAAGAGTGAAAGACCGAACCGATTTAATTGGTTTAATTGAAAGTAAACTGCAAGCGAATACCTGAGGCAAAGTTCCCAATTGAGACGTAACTGATGTGCTGGGGGGGGGGGGGGGGAACAGGTGGGATTTGACTTTCAGAGGTGGTTACTGTATTCATAGATTTTGAATGTCACTGCCATGTCAGCCAACTTTTTGTTTGAAGCAGATGTGTTATGTCTCGACAGGGCCAAGAGCAGCTTCAGTTTGAGGGATCGAAAGTTGAAAAATAGGATGCTTGTACTATCTGATAAACTGTGGGACAGTCTGACTTGTTATGTCTTTTCAGATTCCGAAAGCTGTTCCGAAGTTCGGCACGCAGCTCTTGCAAGAAGCAGAAAATCTCCAGGATCGACTGGATGCCTTGATGGAGATATTGGATGTCCAAAAGCAAAGGGTAATTTTTCACCTTCCTTCTGGGTTCGGCTGGATAGGATATTCTGCGTGACCTGGTGATCGCCTTATTTCATGCAAGAATACATAACCTGTAATTCTGAGATGACATAAATATTCATTATTGTTCTTAAGAATTTGTACAGCCTGCTACGCTTGTTGTTACCACCCCAACAATAGATTTGATGTTCAAATCTCCTGTGAATTTTGGTACCAATATTGTTAATAAAATAAATTAATGCTGCCTAGGAAATTTTGACGTCAAAATAAGTCGCCCAGGGTTTCTATCTAAGGTTTCGAGAATTTTGGTACCAATATGCAACTAAATAAATTAATGCTACCAAGAAATTTTGACGTCGAAATAAGTAAGCAAGTAAGTAATTTATTTATAACCCGCCATTTTCAGAAAGTGGAGTAAATGAAGAAAATAAATAAAACACATATAAGTCGCCCAGGGTTTCTAGGGTGTCTGTCTATGGTTTTGCGAATTTTGGTACCAATATTGTAACTAAAATAAAATAATGCTACCAGGAAATTTTGACGTCAAAATAAGTCACCCAGGATTTCTAGAGTTTCTATCTAGGTTTTTTTTAGACCCTCTCCAAAATGTCATCTGATTTTTTTTCTTCTGAATCTGGAATGGCTGATGGCGCTAAACTGATAAGTAAGCTGACGCCTTTCGATCTAGGCATGGGCACTGTTCTGTTTTGTCATTCGAACAGGAACAGGCAGAAACGGGTCACATAAGAACAGAAACAGAAAGAAAATAGGAAACTTGTAAACAGGTCCTGCTCTGTTTTAACAGAAATGATGACTTCGAACACAGAAACAGCTGTTAAACAGGCGAAAAAAAAACAACAGAAACGGCTGTTTAAAACAGTTGTATTTGTATTATTATTTCCCGTATTTTTTTTTTTTTCTAGCACAGCTCACCTGTAGTTTGCCCTGTACCTAGAAGTTTCTTAAATAGTTCGTCTTTGCACCGCACAGATATCTGCCTTTTTTCGAGTTTATTTTCATAGAACAAAAAATATCTTGGTCCAGAAATCTAGCTGTGTATAAATGAATTACACTTTCTCCCGACGGAAAATGAGCCATGAAAGGCATACCTTTCCATTTGGACTGTTTGTCATAGTGATTGGTAATACACTAAAGGTTAAAGATCATTACAACTCAAAAGATAAGGAAGCTTCACATCGTGACAGTGATAAGTGATGATGGCCATTTCTTCTGGTCGCGAGGGATGCGTCGTTCAATCGGAATATCGAATAACTTTTCGTCGGTGGTTTCTTTTGAGCATTGTCGTACTAGGCTCAAAATTGCACAGATTCGAGAAACTACGTGGATTTCTCGGCTGAATGTGAGTCTACTATTCTGCGAAGATCCACGAAATGGAGGTTCATATTCATCACCAAGTTGAATAAATATCAACTTTTCCATATGGAACTGATGCTGTGCCAAAAATCCTATCAGGACAATCCACTCTTGCGGCCACGATAGCCGGTTCACCGTTTTTTTTGTGTCAGCTTTATCTCGTGAACCGTGACAGATCAAAACTTCAGTTCAAACTTGGTGTACTTGTGGGCCTTAGGGTCTAGTTGCGCCTTTCGGGGATTCCACTCCCCATACTCTCTCGGTTTAAGGGAGAAATTTGGAATGCGTATTATCATTGTTCGGATGTGTCTTTGGAGTTTGTTCGTACATACCACGTTTGAGCGCTTGCGCACTGTTCAGATTGGACCCGGTGACGGCCGCTGCAACGAAGGGTCGGAATACTGCAACTATACCTTACGACTTCGCTGACTAAATGTCGATTGAGCTCAGTCAAATGTGATTAGAAGTCAGCTTGGGCTGAATAAATATTTACGGTATCTGAAGTTCCCATTTTTTCACGATCTCGAAAAAATAAGCAGAAATATTTTATTATTTGCGGTTCGTCCTACTATTGCTTGATTCTTGCTCGATATTTTTCCTGGCCGTCTTCGCATCCACATTCCGCATGGGTACTGGTAAAGTTGACAAATTGTCCTCTTTGGAATGTGGCATTTCGAAATGATGGAAATCTTGAGTTGAAAGATTTGTTGTACTCATAGGGTGGATCGCCCCCAAAAAACAGATTTGGCTATTTAAACAGGTACAAAAAAAAAAAACATGAACAGGGCAAAACAGGACACACCAAAACGGAACAAAACAGGTGAGATAAAAAACAGCTAGGCTTCAAAACAGCTGTTCTGTGTATTTATAGGTGCCTGAAACAGAAAACAGTAAACAGTAAAACAGGAGGAAAAAACAGAAACAGAAACATAAAACAGTAACAGTGCCCATGCCTCCTT
The DNA here is from genome assembly GCA_023053575.1 of Branchinecta lynchi. Classification (NCBI taxonomy): domain Eukaryota; kingdom Metazoa; phylum Arthropoda; class Branchiopoda; order Anostraca; family Branchinectidae; genus Branchinecta; species Branchinecta lynchi. Next base: position 22,087,094 of record JAKZAP010000002.1, read on the forward strand.
CGATCGATTTACTTTTCCCTAATTCACTCAAACTTAAATTACTGTCCACTTCTTTATTTAAACTCTTTCTCAACAAACATTATTGTTTGGCTATTCAGAGACAGCAAATCAAAGCACTCCGCGTTCTTAAGCAAAACCCTCTCTGCTCAGCCTCTCTAAAAAAGCTTCAACCGAAACTCTTTATTTTGTTCTTACCATTTTGCCAGTTGGTCTTTTTGTCATCATCATGCGATACCATTTAAAGTTAATCACCATTAAAAATAAAATAGAAACAATTCTTCTGGTTGAATATTGAGCGATTAGTACATAACTTGTAAGAATATTGATGCTCGTGAATTAAGTATTGGCCCTTTAATTATTTATTAGTCGTCTCGTCTTTTTTTTTTTTTTTTTATTTATTAATTCTGGAGATACTTGCTAGGTGTCTCCTTTATTGGGGCCAGACGGTAACTGTTATATAGTATACAGTTCTGCCTGACCATATTTAAGTTGTATTTGTTACTGTTATCGTCTGGCCTGCGAGAGTTTGATTATTTTCCAGCGTTTGATGGGGATCGGCCAATTATGTTTTTTCGAAGTTGGGAAGAAATAGGCCAGCCCCCTCAGTGGCTTACTTTCCTGGAACTGGCAGGATTATCTTGGTCAATAACAGTACATTCTCCTTTTAGGCCGCTATGATGGGGAGCCCTCGCAAACGCAAATCGGACAATCAAATTGTTGACGTAAAAGCGAAGGAAAATAAAGCATCAATGGAAGACATCCGTTTGTCCGTTGCCATATCCAGCGATCAGATGGATACCGTTGGGCTCACTGATTGTTTTGAAGTCAGAAAAGCCGTTGAAAACGTGGATGAGCAATTGAGAACCGTTGAGAGTCTCATGTCCACTGAACCCCCGCTTGTGTCGATGTCGGCGAGCTTTAATGCAATAGTCGAACAATACAAGGTGAACTTTTCCCTTACTTCTTTTATCCATCTCTTTATGCATGGAAATAAAATGAGGCTTGTCAGTGCAATTAAAGACAAATAATCATTTAGGGACGAGGGCCTTCAGAGGCTCCACGAGTGCCACGGCTATAATTCTCAAGTATGGTGGCTATGTCTGATAGCCTGTTACACCGCTTGGCCTGCTACATAATGCTACATTCACTTTTTTTATCTTTTTTTTTATCTATCTGCCTTAAAAGATCCCTCGCACTATTTACTCTTCAACCTACAGTATTTTAAAAGTATTTGAATACTGGCTGTGCTTTCAACAAATAAGCCACGGATTTGGCTGTTTTAAGCCTTTTCCGAGACCCGTTGGCTTGAAGCGAAAACAGGGAAACAATTTACACAACCATTTTTTCTGATGGAAGAATATCTCGCATACAACCGTCGACAGCGTGATACACATCGAAGGTAGCAAAACGCGGCAATTGAGAAATCAGCGCGGTTTTGTTAGAGGTGTTAGAATGTACCGTACGAAATTGGGGTCTCCGGGTTTAGAAATACATGGAGTGACTATGGAAGTAAGTTACTTTAGTATTATAGATAAGATAGGTCCTTTAAGTAGAATCCGCCATCAGAAGCATATTGTCGGTTGAGTTTCGTTTGAGCGAAATCGCTAATATTTTTTTGTTTTAGACCGTTCTCGACAGAACTACTACATTCCGAACCGATCTGGATATCATTTCTCGAAATTCCAGTAGAGACGAAACATTCCAGCGCCTTCTGAACCAATGGGAAGTGGTGCATGAAAAATTAGCCAATAGGATTCGAGGTTTAGACAGTGACTTTAGTGCCGCCAAGCGGTCAGTAGAGGAGTGTCAGTCGCTATCTACGTGGATCCAAGATGTGGAAGGATTTCTGGACACTGAGGATTTGGCTTATGGGGACTTGGAGGCCCTGGAAGCCCAGCTGGGGCAAATAAACGTAAGTTTGTTTTTGTGTGTCCTATATGTAGAGCTATGGTTCTTTGAACGTTTGTCAACTTTTAATCAGTCATTCTCGTCCATTTGCTGTAACAGTAGTCACTCTACTAGTCATCTAAAGTAGCTGATTAGCGGCTCCTAAGAATATCTGCAGAGGCATCATTTTGCGAGAACCTAGAGGAGGCAACGGCGTCATTCCTAATCATTAGCGGTTTGCGGAAGATCAAGGTCTGCTGAAAACCGTATTGAAATCCACCTTGTACGACTGCCAGTCATAATGATCTCAATTACATTCTCAAAAGTTTTGTGTACATCTTTTACCATTTAGGACGATTTCGTAAATGTTGGCCGTCTGTAAATCGGTAAGCACGGTAACTCTCGAAGGAGTTGATAAATTTTTATAAAACACGTTGTGAGTATCCTTCGGGTCAAGGACAGATCAAGTCCTTAGATGAACCTTGTAGCACAAGTAGTGCTACAAGGTACTAATTGCAGGACAAGTAGTTTTCCCGGATCCAGATTGAACCCGGAAATTTCGTAGAAGGAAAAGTGTATTGTGAAGTTAATTAGAGACTCGGTTATACTGTTCTGTTCAAAGTTAACTAGCGATCAGAGTAGCGTACCTCTGCTTTACCTCTATTTTTTTGCGCGATTTTTTTGGGCGATTTTTTTTTGCTTTCATTGCTTCCTCCGATGTATGGAACTTGCCATCTAGTATGACCAAACGTAAAAGCCAACGAAGTCTACTACGAGGGATCGATCAGTCATTACAGCATTGGAAGAAAACCATTGCAGTCCTGAACAGTCCTACTGCCAGGCCGCAAAAGGGAAGGGCCTAAGTGGAGCGTCACGCCGTCCAAGAGGCCTAACTTACAGAAGAAGAAGGAGAGGCTTCTTTCGACTTTTTTTTATGGCACTTGCGTCTTCGCTCAAGTGCCGTATACCGATCACGTTTCGGTCTGTCGGTCGACTCTTCGCGAGTTAGGGTACTTCCAGAAGTGCTAGGACGACGAATCTTGGCACGCATATCAGGGACCCGACCAAACTAACTTGTAAATAGTAATTTCCCCCATCCGATCCCCGTGGGGGAGTGGAGGGATGGGGAATCCGGAATATTGAGCAAGGTATAACTTTCGAACAGGTGATCGGATCTTGATGAAAATTCATATTTGGAAATACCTCGTGTCTCAGATGTCTCATTCCAAGTCCGGACCGGATGTGACGAACGTGGGGGGAGCCAGAGGGGGGGGGGGGGATCTTGTGATGCGCTCAGAGTTGAGCGATTGGGATGAAACTTGGTGGGAAGAACAAGCACAAGCACTAGATATATCAGTGACAAAATCGGACCGGATTCAGGCACTTGGGGGAAGTTGAAGGGGGGGGGGGGAATTCCAGTGATCGCGTTTAAAGATACTTCCCGATGTGCTAAGATGATTTAAATTAACTTGAACATTAGAGACTTGACAAGATTGGCTTAGAAATAGCCAGTTCCCCGAACCGATCATCGTGGGGGGAGTGGAGGGATGGGAAAACCGGGATCATGGGGCATGAGTAACTTTCGAACGGGTGATCGGATCTTGATGAAACTTAATATTTGAAAAGAATTCGTGTCTTAGATGTCCGTTGTCAAGTCTGGAACGGAGCTGGTGAATTTGTGTGTGTGTGGGGGGGGGGGGGGGGGGTGAGGGGGAGCCGGAAATTTTTGACACGCTTAGAGTGGAGCGATTGGGGTGAAATTGATGGGAAGAACAAGCACAAGCCGTAGATACATCTGTGACAGAACCGGACCGGATTCGGGCAATGTAGGGGCAGTTGTAGGGACGATGAAACCTGACTTGAGCATTATGGACTTAACAAGATTGGCTGAGAAATTGTCACTTCCAAGATCCGACCATCCCTTAAAGAGCTCACCTTAACTGCAAAGAAAAAAAAAAACTTTTAAGCAAAATCTTCATTTCCATGATCGAGCCCATGGTCACTTTTGTCTCAAGTGTTTTGCTTAGAGTTGAATTTCTAGCTCCCTTAAAGTGCGCATTTTAACAGAAAAAAAAAATAGCCCCCTATACTTTTGACCAAAAGATCCTTTTTCCTGATTCCCAATGGCCCGTGACCATTTGTGGCCCAAGTATTTTGCTTCCAAATTCCAGTTTGAACCCCTTAAAGTGCGCATCTAAGCCGCAAAATGCAATAAAAATAACACTATCGAGCGAATGACGTACTTTCGTGAGCCAAGGGCCCATGATCATTTGTGTACCTGTGCATTGGCTTAAAAAACAGATTCCTAGCCCCCTTAAATTGCGCATTGTAACCGATAATTGCATGGCACTAAACCATACATTTTGATGAATCCAAATGTCCATAACGTCTGTTCCTCAACACAGCAAGAATCTTAGCTGTTACAATTTCCTACTGCGTCTGCTTGCAAGTGCCATATGAGCTTACAGCTCTTGTTTTTTTTTAGATGAAGCGAGAAAGTTATCCGACAGCACACAGTATCCATCACATGGACTTAGGTTTGTCTGTCTTAGGACTTTTACCAGGGTTTATAATTAAGTTTAGGAATGAAAACAATGCCCGGGCTTTAGTACACAGATTGAACAACAACAATCCCATTCTCGTACCGCCCAGTCGGGGCTCTCATTCACGTCTTTTGGCTTTATTTAAATCTTGCCCCTCTATTTGTTTGACTCGGTTTTAATTGAAATATTACGTTTTACATTTTAATGACTTTAACTCTGCCCATGCCGTCAGCGAATTAGTAACCTTGTGAAAGGGCAATCAACAATGCCGTTTTTTTCTGGAATTACGTTCATTTTTCTGGAATTAAGTTATCTTTTTCCCAGGCTTTAAACGAAGACATTCCTACCCTCTCCTCAGCATTGGAACGAGTACGAGCTGAGTGCGACGAAACTCTACCTAGATGTGATCAGTCTTTAAGTTCTGAAATAACCGAAAAGCTGTCTGCAGTTCAAACACGTTTCGACACAGTCAAAACCAACGCTAAAAATAAGTCTGACAGCCTTCAGCAGATTGTCGAAAATACGAAATACCTTGTGAGTGAAGTTGTAGTTCTTGAGGAGAGGCTCGAAAAGTTGACTGAATATGGACAGAAATTCGATAGCAAACCTGTCCGGAACTCTCAGGAATTGAACGAGAAAGCCAAAGCCTCCTGCGAGTTTAAATCCGAGATTGAGACAGTTTCTGAGAAGCTTAGAAATTTCGAAGACGCAAGGAGTCAGTGTCTCGTTGAAGACTGTGCCTTAAAACGACGCTGTGATAATATAGCCGAAAGGTGGAGTGATTTAGCTAGCAAACGTACAGATTTGAATCTTTTCAAAGACCTTCTTCGAAGCTATGATGAGTTCAAAGGTAGGTTTTCTCCAAATAATACTGCTTGTATCTCCTGCCGCCTAGACCCTATCGTCAAAATATCTAGTTCGGAGCCGGGTAAAGACTGCTCGTAGCGAACCACGGGCTTGCGGTTGTGCTCAAGTTTAAATTCATTCTGGCATTGACAACGAAACTTCCAAAATGTCATATGCTTGCATCTTAAGCAGAGCAAAATAACACTAGGGAGTAGCGCCAAGACCTATGCTTTCCTTGCCTCACAATGAGGCCATACCTGTAGCGCCACCCACTACGCTTATGGCCTTTAAAGCAGGACAAACTTGCCGGTTGGAAATTTCTAGTAAAGCCAATATGCGGTCTGCACACATCGAAGAAGCAGGGGAGGTTGCATCTTTTTTTTCTGCTGTGTTCAAAATTTTAAGTTAATGGAGCCAGCGCTGGTGCACGACTGATTCCACACTTTCTACAAGTCTTGACGCTACTTCTTAGTGTTATTTTGCTCTGATCTTGAGAAATCATTCGAAAAATAAGATGCACTTTGTTTTTCTTCCCGGACCATACTCGAATTAGAAACCAGAGCCAGTCTTGAGAAGTAGTATAGCTAGTTCATTGTCCATCAGATGGATGGGCGAACGCGGTGTCTGGTAATTTAACTTATGGTGTTTCCAGAAACCATGTATGGAGTGAAGGTTTGCCATCAGTTGTGGTTTGGAGGAGTGGGTGGTCTGAGTTTCGGTCAGAGTTTTGCACCCTCCCGAGAGCGTAGGAAATAATCATAATACTGAGATCGGGAACTGGATTCTTCTGGGTCTGTTTCTTATTTATTAAACGGTCTTGTGTGAACACGCCTACTAGTGGACGTTTTTTCATACGGATCTGTCTATTTAGTGTTGTCTACGCAGCAACGCGATTGGCTGGACAAACTGGAACGAAAACTTCACAGACCAATCGGGACATCTGGCGACACCGAAGAACTGTCGGAGGAATTAGATGACATGGAAAACTTTCTGAAAAACTTCCCGGACGATCGGATGGCCAAGTTGAGACAGCTGTGTGCAATGATGATGAAGTCGGATGATGCCAGGAATCTACTGGGGAATGAATTTGCATCGCTCGAAGTGAGATGGGAGAGTGGAAACTCGAAGGTAAGACTGCCCTACTAACCATTAACCCTAAAGACACGATAAACTGTCCTGATCGTGCGTTGGCAAGGCTTTCAGACTCTTAGTCTGAAGTCTCGAAATTGTGTCCGTCCCTTTCTTCCGATCCTGAGCAGTAATCACTTTTTTGTTTGGTTTTACCATCTTAGCCTAGGTTTTAATTAATTAACTTTTTTTTAAATGAATTGGAATTAATGAGTCGTTATTTCCTTATGCCACTGGCATGTCTGTCGCTTTTATGGAATTTGAGTTTCACGATTGTCAATAAAATTGTATTGTACCTTACATTACCTTACAGTTCTCTGCCTGCCACGACACAGTATTTAGAGATGTCTGCGTTGAATGTCGCCTAACTTTAATTAGCGTCGAAAGAATATGATGTTAAGCCTATAGCAAAAATTCATGTAGCCTACAATATGCTTTGAAGTGGAAATAGTAATTTAAGGTACGAGCTCATATGACATTTCTAAAGAGTAGGCGGTACAAGAAAGTACTGGACCCTAAAATATGTCATCTAGTGTATATGTTCTCTCTACATTCCAAGTTTCATTTAAATTGATGCACTCGTTTGACCCTATGCGAGCCTCAAAGTTTCCGGCAATCTCCCTCCAGCTCCCTCCGCTGTAGCCGAAGAGGACTTGGAAACATAAACGTCGTATCTCTTAATCCCCTCTTCCCGTACATCAAGTTTTACTGAAATCGGAGCATAGCCTATCTGCAAGTTTCTGGTGCCGCTCCCACCTTAGCCGAATCCGACCCAGGCGCCATATAACAAATCTAGGCCGCATAAACTCGGCACTGTCGAACTTGCATCCATTCGGTCCATCCGTTTGGTTTTTGTGCATGTCTAAAGTCCCCTCCCCCCCTTCTCCCAACCGTGGTCGCATGTAGTTCGAACACATGTTTTAGATGTCTAGGTCATCGATTCATATCAACCATTAAGTTTCACTCGAATCAGACCACTCGTTCGCAATTTGTAGAAGTCAATTTCCATATTTCCCTTCCCTCCCTCCCCCAAAAATGCTCGGATCTAGGAACGGAAGTTTCCGAGGGTATGTTGTGTCAGGTTATGTCGTGTCAATTATGTCGTGTCACTAATATGCCTGCAAAGTTTCGTTGTCTTAGTACATCTGGAACTATTCTAATTCGCGACTACCGGAATTCGGGGAAACCCCCTCCAACTCCCCGCACAGAGCCCCGAAACCATCTGGCTCCGTCAGTTTCGTATTCTCTCCATTAAGTTCCGTCCCAATACCTCTGCTGTAAGCGTTTCTTGACTTTTCCGCCCCCCATCCCCCCACTGGTATCGGACCCGACCCGGACTTGACACAGAATATCTGAGGCGATATCTCTTCCCACCTGATAAGTTTCATTCAAATCCGAGCACCCGTTCAAAAGTTATGCATGCAATTAGATTCCGGACTCCCCATCCGTCCACTCCCCCCATGACGGTCGAATCGGGGAAACGACTATTCTCAAGTCAATCTGGTCGGATCCGTGTCATGCCTGCCAAGTTTCATCGTCCTAGCACATCAGGAAGTATGCCGAACTAGCGGGATCCCTAGAAATCCGGACCCCCCGCCAACTCCCCCACAGTGCCCGGATCCGGTCCGGTTTTGTCAATGACGTATCTAGGACATGTGCTTGTTCTTCGTACCAAGTGTCATGCCGATCCCTCTACCCTAAGCGTTTCTCAAGATTTCCGGTTCCCTCTTGCAACTCCCACCAGTGTCATCGGATCCGGTCCGTATTTAAAGTGGGACGTGTGAGACACGAGGTGATCCTAAATATCAACTTTCATCAAGATCCGATCACTTGTTCGCAAGTTAAAAATACCTCATTTTTTCGGCTTCCCCCTCCCTCCACTCCCCCTCAGATGGTCGGATTCGGGAAGTGACTATTTCCTATTTAATCTGGGCGGGTCCCTGACATGCCTGCCAATTTTCATTGTCCTAGCGTATCAGGAAGCACGGAACTCGCGGGATCACTAGAAATTCGGACCCCCCCCTAACTCCCCCAAAGTGAGCGGATCCGTTCCGGTTATGTCAGTCCCGTATCTAGGACTTCTGCTTGTTCGTTCTACCAAGTTTCATACGGATCTCTCCACTCTAAGCGCTTTCCAGGGTTTCCGTTTCCCCCTCCAACTCCCCCCAGTGTCACCGGATTCGGTCTGGATTTGCAATGGAACGTCTGAGACGCTAGGTCCTTCCACATATTAAGTTTCATTAAGATCCGATCACCCGATCGTAAACTACAAATATCTAATTTTTCTTAATTTTTCCGAATTCCCCCTCCCTCCACTCCCCTCTAGATGGTCGAATCGGGGATGAGACTATTTCTAATTTAATTTGGCCCGGTCCCTTATACGCCTGCCACATTTCATCGTCCTAGCTTATCTGGAAGTGCCCGAACTAGCTAAACCGGGACTGATAGACCGACTGACGGACAGAAATTACAATCGCTATATGGCACTTGGCCGAAGGGCAAGGGCCATAAAAAACTGATTGTAGTCAATATGAGTGTTAATCTTTTGAATTTTTTCTTCCTTAATGCTCAGTTTATTCTGTACCTTTTCTTTGTGAGGTTGCGTCGTCCGTCTTTTTGTTACTTTCATAGCCGCCCGAACACTATCTTAGAAGTGAAAAGTTATTCGTATCGCTGATAGTTTAAGGTTTAACTGAAAAGACACATGATTTTTGCATCTGATAATTGAATGCACATAAATATTTTGACTCATGAAAGGGAATTTCAATTTTTTCATCCAGGGCTTTAGTAATAACATTCAAAGTGTGCGCTGCTTGTATGACAAACCAGTATTCGTCAAGACGCGGAGAATTTGAATTTCAACCAATGCCTGCGTATCTGCATATTCCGTGTGTCCTGAGGAAGATGTTAAGATGGCGGATTGCTCGGCATATGACATTTGTTTTTTAGTTCTCAGAACTGGCTTACATTTGGAGTTGGCAAATGTAGAGTGATAAGCATATAGAGGTACCACAAATCCGAAAGAATAAGTTCATCTGATGAAATCAGTCATCTGTTGATAGCGGACAAGCGAAGTAACGCATTTTTATCGAATTTTCAGGCCTATCAAGTGAATAATTGATGAATAACTAGACTGTCGATTCTCAGCCCTATTCAGTTAAACTTCAAAGAAAGTAGAGAATTTTTAGATTAGATTGGAATTTAAATACAGGACTTGTCGACAGTAACCGCCTATAATAGTTGTCGAAATTCCATAACCCATTCATGTTACCGCTCCTATAACAAATTTCCTTGGAAACTCCAGCTTTTTCATCTCTATCTGCATGGCAGCATGGCAAATTGTTTGGCTTCTTTGAAGTTGATGACACATGTGTTTAAAAATCGTGTGTGAAGCTTCCTACAGCTTGGCTTTGTTTGGCTGTCGAATAGTCCTTGTCCGCTCGTATGGATGAACTAGTTGTATTTTTCGTTTTGTTGTGTGCGGTTTTAGTATGGAAGTGTTGTGTAGTACTAAAAGTAAGTATTCGGTTTGGCGGGCGGGTGGGAAGTGGGATGACTGTAGACAAAACCACAACTTGTAAGGCCAGTGTAACGCGTTCGCTTCATTGTCTTCTTTCTTTGCTTTGACAGTTTTTCAAGTTGTTTTAATCATTTAACCAATCAAATTTAATTCCCAATAGGGCGATAAAATAGTTACGAAATACACACAACCGACAACAAGTTTGATGTGGTTTCGAGGGTGGTGGATAAGGCTAGGTCTTGAATAGGGTCGCTGGGACCTGGGGGATAGCATGGAAATCTGAAGACAGGCGAGCCTGACATTACGAGGGGTAAGGATGTCGTAGGTAGCCTAGGGCTCAGACGCACACTTATCTTTCTCTCTCAATAAATAAATGTATACCTCTTAGTAGTATTTACAAAAGGTCTCCTCTCTCAACAAGACGTTAAGTTGAATCACTGGCTACCGGACATGATCAAGTGATGATGCTGATGGGGATCAGCATCTCACGATGTCACAAAGATTAGAGACATACGCAGGACATACGTCATCTATCAGCAATATCCCGAACTTATTGCCTATGTGTTTACACCTTGGTTGGGAATTGTAACAAAGTAAATGCGGCTCTCTCGAGCCACAACAAAGTTAGCTAATACACTTTTCAAGATGTGACCTGAAATAAATGCTGGAATAAAACAGTGTACAAATTGGGTTGAGGGATTGGCAAGACACGGCCAATATTTAAATTCCAGAAGTATAGATTTGTTGGTAGTCTATGTAAAAATATAAAATCTATAAATGGTAGATATAAGATGTTAAGCTTGTTAGAAAATGTATTGCCATTTTTGAAACTGTTTGGTTGATGGTTTAGGTTGTGGTTGCTATTGTCCATTCATGGCTGGGACATTTATTGTTATTTGATCTGTTTCGTCGTGAAAACAATAAAAAAAGCCATAAATTAGTAAATTGAAAACAATTGTGTGTCATCAACTTGTTTACACCGTGACTGGACTAACGAGGCAAGCTGCAAGTAAGCTTCTTTCAGTTTGCACTGATGATCGAGTTAGCTTTCGTATGTGGCACTCGGCACCGTATTCCGAACCTAGTGAATCTCTAGACTTCGCTCCACTTCTAAGAAACTTGCATTGTAACCGGCATTTCCAAACCACTAATGTTTCCCATTTTAGACATTTACATGATCGTCGTAATACAGGATGTGGGAACAAGGTTCTAGATTTCGTAGAAAAGTTGTAAGATTTGATTATAAAGTTCTTGGTTTCGTATTTCGCCTTTTTTTCAATTTTAATGAAAGATAATGTTCTGAAAATAACTAGCGTTGGCATGACGATCTGTTACAGACCAAAGAAGATGGTAAAGTAGATTCGAATAAAGATGGTGAAGTAGAGTTAGAAAAGAACAGGACCTAAGGTTTCGATGGGATCCCAAAAATCTAATATTTGATCCAGACAATTGGGTCTTGTCTTCGCCAGATCCAGTCGTGGCCACGCTAATCATCTGAGAAAACCAAGTTCAGATATACCTCTATAAGCCTTATCTATTTTGACGATACTGACCGAAACTTCCTGCTTTAGTTCTGCCAAATTACCGGTTTCGGCCGAATTTCGAGCGAACTACTTGTCCAGCAAAAAAAAGAACATTTCAGAAATGAATTCCTCCGGGTGAACTAGTTGTCCGACGAGAAAATAGTTTTCATCATCGTTTTCAGCATGTCTTCTTACCCCATAATCGAACATATAATCAACTTCAAATGAAACTTTTAATTCTAACCAACTTTTCGGTTTTTGCGGGATTCCGGACGAACTACTTATCCGGCAAGAAAATGGCTTTCACCGTCGTATTCAACATGTCTTCTTACCCCATAATCGACTATCACGTTAGCTGTTTAAAAATATTTGATTTGAATCACCCCCCACCCCTAAATGTAGGGCTACAGAGCCATCTACGAACTTTACCTTACCCTTGACCCAAAGAATCCTCACACCTCACACCACATCATTCCCTTCGAGAGTTATCGTGCTGACAGACGGACGGACGGACAGACGGACAACTTTTGCGATGTAATAGGTATCCACTCACGTTTTGGGATACCAAAAAGTAAAAGAACGCAGGTATTTAGGGAGCAAGAAGAACGTCAGAACGACAACACAAATATGCTTTTAAGGCTAATAATAGACCCTGGATAGAGATGGGCGAATTCGAGTCCAGATTCGGATTTGAATCCAGGATTCGTCCTTTTGGCCGTATTCGAATCTTCTGTTTGTCAGGCTGGATTCGGATTCGGACTCGGATCCCAAACCATCAATTTTACGAATCCACTCAAATTCCTAGACTTCATCCTTTCAGTTTCCATTTTCCCAATTTTTACGCAGTATGCTTATTCAATCCAGCTTTTTAGTCTCCACCACCAACCATCCTTAGTAATCTATCACGCTATCTGATTACCTTAGATATCAGTCCTTTTGTCACCTCTGATTTTTAAGCCATAACCTATGTACATGATTTGAGTATTGTTACAGTTGGATTCGAATCCAGATTCGATTCGGGATTCGAATCCCCAGCATGATGTGGAGGATTCGGATTTATTTCTAGCCCGGGGTTCGGATTCGAATCCTTTCATGATCGGATTCGCCCATCTCTGCCCATGGATAGTGCTTTGTCAGCAAATATTCATTTCCTGACAAACTTAAAATAATAACCACTGCGTTTCTATTTAAAAATCCTTTACATAGTCTACCAAAAATTCTGTAGTTTTGTAGACGATAAAGCTAGGCGAAACCCCAGCATCTCCTATTTGTCCTGGAACTAGGTAAACGCTGCCTTCCGTTTTGTACGTGTTTACTTCCAGGCAGGAGAACGGATCATGCACCTTGAGAAATCCATCAAAGAGATCCAAGATCTCGAGCAAGAGGTGATGCAGCTCCAAGAGTGGATCCTAGCGCTTGACTCCGAGCTGACGACCGAACTCTGCCATGACGTAACTGGAGAGGACGCCCCGGCAGAGAGTCAGAGGTTCGCGTCCGAGTTGGACCAACAGGAGGAGGTCTTGAAGGAGTTAGAGAAACGGATCAGGAGTAATCCATACGACGAAGTGGCGAATAAGTTCTCGGATCAGTTGAGGATTATCCAGGTTAGTAGCCTATGCCGTTCCCTGTTCGTACTCTGCATCTCATTTATTATACTGAGGCCATAGCTTGGTAGAGTAAAGGCGTCGGGCCTGTGGGCCTTCTAACTAACCGGATTTGCAAATATTTTGGCAGGTAACAATTAAGTTGAAACAAAAGTCTGAGTTAAAACAGAAATGAAATACTAGATATAAAACTAATTATGTTACGGATATACATCCAGAAAGGGCAGAGAAGATCTGCTATTCAACCACTTCTTCTCCACGTTCATATCCAAGATCTTTCGATATTAACTTTGACGGACCCGGGATTCGTCGATCTTCGGTCGTCCATCCATTTGTTCCATCCATCTAGTGCAGCAATGCATGTCGATTTTGCGATTTCTCTGCAGTCTCTATGTCTAGTTTAATATGTTTATGTCAGTCCCATTAGATGGTTCCTCTGGAGGTTGGGTGACGGTCGTTCCTTCTCTGTCCGCATTTGGCCTCTGAATCTAAATTATCGAATACTTCTTGGTTGAGTGCCACACTTGTTGACAGGATTCCTTATGCATCATGAGGTACTTGAGTCTCCAGACAATGTCATGCTTCTCGATGACCGGTTCTTTTCGATCATTTGGTGACCCCTTGCCACCTTCATTACGCCCATTTTCGCAGAATTTGAATCTGAATAGGTGCAGCATTAATTTTTTGGATATACATAAAAGTTAGGAAGCAATAAAACCTTTACCCTTTTAGAAGAAGTAGCTGGTGCTGCATATCTTGTAATCTGGCTAATCTGAAATTTGGGAAGTTGCATGTTATCGTTTCTTATTGATGTTACTTTCTTCTCCGGCAAGCGCCATAATTCATAGGGTCATTTTTGTAGCAGCCCTGCACATCTGACTTGCCTTCTACGTTGCCAAATATAACGTTTATTTACCATCAAACTCGAAGACTATTTGCATTTCTTTGTTCGAAATTACTTTTTTTTCTGTAAAAGAGCGGGCTTAACGGCAAGTCTAAGAACTGAGATGGTCGGTCTTATGGAGTCCCCTCTCGATCAAAATTTTTCGAGAATTAGTCGTGTGGAGTTGTACGCAGCATGCAGTAGTAACTGCTGCCACTGCATGCTACTACTGGCAAACTGGATGCTATGTGATACTACTACTTAAGATTAGCCTAGTCGGAGGCATTTTTAACCCAAGTATTCCATACTACTACATATCAATACATGCAACTTTTTAGTACAATTACTATACAACTACACAGCCAAAGAATTTTTCGTCGGGCTGCACAACTGACTGGCGCGTGCTTTTCGCTGTAGAATACAAATTTCCTTGTTCGCTTCAAAATACTCTATGACTAAGTCCAAAACACACCAGTGAACTTCGGGAAGAACGAGAAACGTCACCCGAACTATGATTCAAATCCCGTGTCAACGGATCAGCAGCTTTTGTTGGGAACATCTGTGGCGACGTTTCCGGCTCTTTGCTAGGCCCACGACGATTCTTCGCTGGCACAAGGAGCTAGTCACCAAGAGTATTTGATGCATCGCATGCAGGTGTCACCATAGTGACGTGATACGGTCTTTGTACTTTGTTGGAAGTTTGACGGGTTTCTTTTCTAGCAATGCTTAGCTGAAGTAACAATCAAGCTGAAGCACTTCTCGGATCCACCTGTCTTCGAGCTGCGGATGGACCGACTCTTGCGAGTTCTTCGTGAATGCGAGAACAAGATGGCATTCATTGAGTTAGCCTCAGATGACCCAGAAGCTATAGAAGGCCAGTTGGTCAACTGCTTGGTAAGTTATTTTTGAAGCTAAAGGATCGTTGAGTACATATGATGTACGACGTACAACGTAAGATGTGATTTTGTCGCAGTTGGCTTTCGAGGAAAAGGTGTATATGAATAAGAGTTACTTACACATATGAACGAACATTAATGGACCCGACTTAGAACGTGTCCGAAAGCTCCGAAACGAACGAAAAGGCTGAATTAATTCAGCATTTTATGCATCATTTCGCTTTCGGACTTAAATTTTCGCTGAACTAATGCAGCATAAAATTCATCGACAAATTCAGGGAGAATGCTAAATTTTCATGAAGAAACTGAGGAGTACGGAGATTCTCTCAGGGTTTTCGGCGGCAAACGTAACAAATTCAAAAAGACAACTGATAATTCGGCAAACATACCAAATTTAAGACAACTAGCGATCATGGCCAACGAAGAAAGGAAAGATAAGAAGGTTGGATATCAGTAGCTCATCTATTTTGTCAGCTTTTTACAGCTAATTCTTTTTTCTTCTTCTTCCTGACTTAAATTTTGGTATTCTAGAAGTGTCAGAGAAGAAAGAAAGGTAACAGATTTCGGACAAAAAACGAAAAGAATATGCAGCATTAATGCAGCATTTACAGCACCAAAAAGCTTTCGGACACGTTCTTAGTTGTGTCACTGCTTTTCTGCTTCCCGTTCTCCTGCCTGGAAGCAAACACCTTCAAACCGGAAGGGAGCGTTTACCTAGTTCCAGGACAGACCGGAGAAACTGGGGATTCGCTTAGCTTTTGCCGTCTATGAGTTACAAAACGTTAGAATGTTTGTAGACTATGTAAAGGATATTTTAAATAGAAGCACAGAGGTTATTTTATGTTTGTTAGGGAATGATTTTTGTTGTTGAATCCTGTTTTTCAACCGCGGATTTAGCTTTAGCGACTGACAGCTTGGCCCTAAAACACTGTTAATCTGTCTCTTGAGCTGTGGCATAATGTAAGCTTGTCGCTAAAACATGGTTAGTCACATACGTCTCTTCAGGTGGCTGACAACTGCGCGAAATAGGCGTTTACAGAATGTTACTAGGTCTGCTTGACAATTTTTTTTCCGCTTTCATCACCTTATCACATTGTACGTTAGACAAAGAACAGGCTAGATTGCATGTACGCTTTGCAGCTGTACTACTCTGAACGGAAATGATTGGGAAAAAACACAAGTAATGTGTTGGCCGAGTTGGGGGGGGGGGGGATCTTACGAGCTATGGAGTTTGGGGGGCGGGTTCTAGTAGTTTTGTCTTTTCACCCCAGCCATCAACTCAATTTCCTGTATAAAACAGCTAGTATTGAAGGTCTTTTCTTATATTCATTTATTTGTATTTATTTGTTTTCCTCAAAACTGAGCAGCACAAAATATACTATATAAAACGAAACTAAACCTAAATGAAGCGGTCCATTCAGTGACATAAATACAATACAAAAATACACATGTTTTGGACAACTAAATTATAACTGTGTACGTACTACATTATTCACTGTGAAAAAATTGATAAATTTTCTGCTACTGCTACTAGCCGGATGTTTTTATTGGTACGCTGATATTTTGGCCTCCGTTTAAAGTTTGCCATTAGCTATGTTGTAAGCCACTTGTTAAAAAATGTGGGTTTGGGGGGCTTCCGATCCGATGCTTTTTCAACTTTTTCTTTAAAATTGAAACTTTGTTTTTTACTTTTAGTCAGAAACTAACTGCGAATTACTGAAAGAAATGGGGAACTCGAGGAAATATTTGTAAAATTCGAAATATGATATTTTAGTAGCGGATACGTAACGAATTCGAAAATTTGCTACGATTGCTACGATTGATGTTGTTTTATTCTTCGGTAGAAGTTCTACGAAGAACTGAGCGAAGTCAAGCCGGAGGTGGAAGATGTTTTACGAGAAGGTCGAAGGATTGTCGAAGAAAACGGGACAGATGACCCCGAGGGTTTGACCCAGCATCTCGATTGTCTGAAAGCTTTGTATAACCAAGTGAGTGCCTATTACGATCGTTTTCCACCCTAAATACCGTAGTTACTACGCATGACGTCACGGATCCTGACTTCTTGGCGTGACGGCATTTTTCTATTTTCGCCAAAACGTCGTGCCGTGGGCTGAGCGGGCCAATCACGTCACATAGATCGTACGTACCGTGCTAACTATGCTCCCGACCATGGCAAGCAAATATTTACTATTGGTTACTATTTTTTTGAACGGTCAGAGTTATAACTTTTCACGAGGTTGGGGCAAAAATAGTAACTAGTTCAAGTTCTGTTTATTTCAAATTAAATTCAACATAAAGAGCCAATTTGGCAGAGAGAAGGCTCGAGGCCAAATGGCGGACATTTTCTTCTACTAAAAACTATAATAACATCAACTCACAAGTTATAAATGAACCATAATCCATCCAGTTTCCACATTCAAATGACCAAGATGAGTTGGGACTAACCGCGACAAACCATTCATCCCCGACATTACCTTTAATCTTTTTTTTTATTATTATTCATTTCTCTTTAAGTGTTTTCAATGAGCATTGATTTAACTTTATTTTTGAGAACATTTGCAGAAATTGCAAGTTTAACTTCATTACGATAATTATGCCATACCCTCAATATAGTATTTCTCAGTGAAAACCTTGATCTTTCGGAAATTATTAAAGGCTGCCGGGTTTTAAGAGGATCGCGCGTGTTATGGTCGTGATTTGATTTAATTCCAGAAAATAAATCGGGTTCATAAAAATGTTCCGGTAGGGAATTAGAGTGATGTTTTTTCTTGACTAAAATGGAATGGAAAATGACGAAAGATTGGAGGGGCAATATATTCAAAAATAGAGGAAGACTATTCGTTAGTGACTTATAGGGCAAGAATCAGGAGACGGTACAAAAAGCTTAAGAATTCTTAGGGCTTTATTCTACTGCCTTACCAATGGTAATATATTCGATCGAAACGTATTTAAATATACAAGAGGACACTAATTTAAGTAAGAATGGATTAATGCAAAATAAATACACCGTAGGGCATCATAAGGGAGATAATACTGAAGAAGCCTGATCATACAGACGTTCCGTGCAACCTTAACCCTCAGGTAAGTTATGTGTTCCTTCCAACTTAAATTCGAGTCAACTACTACCCCTAAATACCGAAGATGGTGGACTCGACTGATTGTTGTACCATACTTTTCAACTGTTAGAGAATTAAAAGTAAGCAGTACTTTAAAAATCCGAGAGAGAATGAGGAATTTTGTTTTCGATGCATTAATACACAATTTGTTCGCTTCAAAACATTCAAGCAAATGTATAAAAACATCATTCATTTTTGAACGTAGAACAAGTTCAGTAGGACCACAAACATTGAGGGCTGTATCATCAGCGAACAGGACCGTAAGACCGAAGGTTTTGACAGAATTATCAAGATCATTAATATAAATTAAAAATAAAAGTGGGCCGAGGATTGACCATTCGAGAACTCCGACTTGTCCATCCAAAGAAATCAGTTCAGATCTCGCAGTATCACCATCCACATATTGGCTTCTACCAGATAGGAATGACATGAGCAGGTTATTGGCCGGGCCTCGAATGCCGCAGTTCTCAAGTTTTCTCCGTAAAATCTTATGACAAATTGTATCAAACGCCTTTTCTATATCGACAAATATGGATGCTGGAATGTCACCTCGATCAAGAGCATCATGAATAAATTGCGTGACCGCTAGAATAGCTTGCTCTGTTGAATGGCTTTTCCGAAAACCGAGCTGTGACTTACTAAAATATTTGTTTTTCCAGGAAATTATTAACTCTCTTGTAAATACACCGTTCTATAACTTTCCCAATCGCTGAAAGGATAGAAATAGGTCTATAGTCTGATGGGGCTTTGGGGTCTCCTCCTTTGTGAAGGACAATAACACGTGCAGATTTCAAACGTGATGGAAACTTCCCAGTCTTGAAACAAATGTTCACGATATGCACAAGGAGGTCCGCGACATTTGCAATAATCATTTTTAATAATCGCGTAGAAGAGCCGTCAATCCCTTCTGCTCCACCGGGTTTTAGAAGATTAGCTATGCTTATCAGCTCTTCTTTTGAAGTTGGCGATAAAAATAGCGAAGACAAAGACGATGAAGGTAAGTAATCTTCAAACTTGGTTCTAGGCTCTGAATTATTAGTAGCTAATGTCTCCTTTACAGTCCGTTCTCCAACGTTAGCAAAATGCTTATTTAATACGTCTGCTATACTAGGTCTGTCCGACACCAGTTCGTCACCATAATTTATAGCTTCTGGAAATTTAGAAGTTTTATTCTTTCCGATAATTCCATGAATAATCTGCCAAGACCTTTTGGGGCAAGCTGTTTAACAAAGTGTGATGCTTTTGCTGCACGGATTACTTTAGTCAAACTATTTTTATATGATATGAATTTTTCCTTGTTTTCTTCACTTAGGCCCTCTATTCTAATTTTATAAAGCTGATTTTTAACTTTAATTGAACGAACAATCCCCTTAGAAATCCAGGGTTTTCTTGGTTCTTGGCGTCTAGATTTACTTGTTTTCGCGGGACACGCAAGGTCAAAAGCCCTTTCAAACTCTTGTAAAAAATAATTTGTTGCTTGATCAACATCTTGATAATCCAAACATGGACTACGGTTAATTTTATTTAAAAGGCTTCTAAGATATTCAATTGCTTCTGCATCAAACTTTCGATTTTTACGTTCAGGATGTTCTAACTTTTTCTTAGCCAGTGTAACTTCCGACAAGATTAACAAGACCAAAGGTGTCGTTAGGATCCCAAAAATCTAAGATTTGATCCAGACAATTGGGTCCTGTCTTCGCCAGATCGAGTCTTCGCTAGAATCATCAGAGAAAACCGAGTTCAGATATTCTATCTATCTATCTATTCCTCTATAAGCCATATCTATTTTGGCGATACTGACCGAAACTTCCTGCTTTACTTCTGCCAAATTTGCGGTTTCGCCCGAATTTCGAGCGAACTACTAGTCCAGCAAAAAAAAAAAATTCAGAAACGAATCCAGCGTATCTCCTTATCCCTATAAAGAACATCTCTTCAACTTTAAATGAAACTTTGACTTAAAAAAGATGCAGGTACAACCGGATTCCGGACTAATTATATGTCGGGGTAAACATGATTGTCATATACAGACTCAGCGTCTCTTCTTACAGTGAGCCGCGACGGCGAGTGCGACGGGTTATTAGCTGCATTTTTGCAGATACCGTAGTCTAAAGTCATTTTCGCGACCCCTTTGCAACGGGCCATGAAGCTTTGTAGGGGTTGAAACTTATTTTGTTCATTTATTGTTGCATTTGAGACAAGACGAAAGGTGTCGATGGGATCCCAAAAATCTAAGATTTGATCCAGACAATTGGGTCTTTCTTCGCCAGATCCAGTCTTCGCTAGGCTAATCATCGGAGCAAACTGAGTTCAGATATTCTATCTATCTATCTATTCCTCTATAAGCCATATCTATTTTGGCGATACTGACCGAAACTTCCTGCTTTACTTCTGCCAAATTTGCGGTTTCGCCCGAATTTCGAGCGAACTACTAGTCCAGCAAAAACAGAAAATTCGGAAACGAATCCAGCGTATCTCCTTATCCCTATAAAGAACATCTCTTCAACTTTAAATGAAACTTTGACTTAAAAAAGATGCAGGTACAACCGGATTCCGGACTAATTATATGTCGGGGTAAAAATGATTGTCATTTACAGACTCAGCGTCTCTTCTTACCCCTAAATCTATCATCTAATCAACTTCAGATAACACTTTTGCTTTTAACATATTTTCGAATTTTGGCCGGATTCCAGGCGAACTAGTTGTCCGGCGAGAAAATGGTTTTCACCGTCGTGTTCAGCATGTCTGCTTACCCCTAAATCAAACATTTAATCAACTTCAAATGAAACTTTTATTTCTCACCAAATTTCCGTTTTTTGCCGGATTCCGGAAGAACTACTTGTCCAGCGAGAAAATGGTTTTCACCATCGTGGTCAGCATGTCTTCTTACCCCTAAATCAAACATTTAATCAACTTCAAATAAAACTTTTACTTTTACAAACTTTACTGTTTTTGCCGGATTCCGGACGAACTACTTGTTCGGCGAGAAAATGATTATCCCCATCATGCCCAGCATGTCTTCTGATCCCTAAGTCAAACATTTAATCAACTTCAAATGAAACTTTTTCTTTTAACCAACTTTCCGTTTTTTCATGTCCAGCAAGAAAATGGTTTTCACCATCGTGTTCAGCATGTCTTCTTACCCATAAATCAAACATTTAATCGACTTCAAATGAAACTTTTACTTTGAACAAACTTTCCGGTTTTTGCCGGATTCCGGACGAACTACTTGTCCGACAAGAAAATGGTTTTCACCATCGTGCTCAGCATGTCTTCTTACTTCATAATCGACTATTTCAATAGCTTTCAAAAAATATTTTGTTTGTCCCTTAATGTGAAACCCCTCCCCCACCCTCAAATATAGTGCTACAGAGCCCATCTTCAAACTTGACCTGTACTTTGACCCAAAGAATCCTCCCACCAAGTTTCATCGAAATATCTCAATCCCTTCGAGAGTTATAGTGCGGACAGACGGACAACTTTTGCGATGTCATAGGTATCCTTCCACTTACGTTTTGGGATCCCAAAAAGTGATCAGAATCATCGTAGATGACCACATCACATGTCTCCAGGTCCAGGTTTGTGAATATGTTGTCAATTAGAGACGCGGTCGTATCTGTGACACGAGTAGGGATACAGCACGCTGGGAGCATTCCAGTACTAAGGAATGAAGATATAAATTCAGTGCTGAACTGGAAATATTTTGAGCTTGTTTGGAGCAAAAAGGTCGATTTTAGAATCTCCCATGAATAGTAGTTTTTGGGATCCCAAAACATAAGTGGAGGGATACCTATGACATCACAAAAGTTGTCCGTCTGTCCGTCCGTCTGTTAGCACGATAACTCTCGAAAGGGTTGAGATATTTTGATCAAGCTTGGCATGAGGACTCTTTAGGTCAAAGTGCAGGTCCAGTTCGAAGATGGGCTATCTAGCCTTTAATATAGGGGTGGGGGAGGGGTTTGAAACTAAGGGAAACAAAAAATATTTTTTAAAAGCTAATGAAATAGTCGATTTAGGGGTAAGGAGAAACGGTGAATCCGAATATGAAATTTATTTTTTCGCCGGACAAATAGTTCACCCGTAATCCGGCGAAAACCGGAAAATTAGTGAAAAGTAATATGAAGTTGATTGGAGGTTCGATTTGGGGGCGCGGAAACGTGCTGAGTCCGAATATGAAATTTTTTTTCTCGCCGGACCATTAGTTCGGCCGGAATCCGACCACAACCGGAGAAATTGTTTAAAGCAAAAGTGTTATTTTAATTTGAGAAGATGTTCGATTTGCGGGTAAGTAGACATGCTGAATTCGCATATGACAATCATTTTCTCACCGGACATATAGATCGGTCGGAATCCGGCTGAAACCGGAAAAATTGTTAAAAGTAAAAGTTTAATTTGAAGTTGATTAGAGATTGGATGTAGGGGTAAGGAGACATGCTGAATTCGTTTTTGAGCTTTATTTTTTCGCCGGACAAGTAGTTCCGGAATTCCGCCGAAACCGGAAAATTGGCAGAAGTAAGGCAGGAAGTTTCGATCGGCTTCCTCAAAATGGATATGCCTTAAAGGGGTAAACACACATGCTGAATCCATATCTGAACTTGGTTTTCTCATACGATTAGCTATTTGGCCTTAATCTGTTTCTAAATTTTAATAGTAAAAGTGTTAAAGGAGTCTCTCGAAGACTGGATTTGGCGAAGACAATACCCAGTTGTCTGGATAAAATTTGAACTTTTGGGATCCCATCGAAACCTTTGGTCTTGTTTATACCGATAATAGTTGATCCAAAGATTTCAAAAATTTTGTTGGTGATCCACATGGTGGCTTATATAAAACACAACAAAGCAGAGTTTCTCTTTTTGTTTCAATTATAGGATAAATTCAAAAAGCATTTCTTCAAAAAGGTTATCAAAGTCAGTAATTATTTTGGTACCCAATTCATGTTTAACAAATACACTACGGCAACCATGTTTCCGCGTTTTTCTGTTCTTAAATAGATGTTGATATCGATCCACACGAGCGAGGGGAGCAGACGACTCCGAAAGGAAGGTCTCACAAGCCCCAAAAATATCAACTCCGCTATCCGCAAGGAAAGACGATAGTTGATCAAAGCTCTTCAGTAATCCTCTACAGTTTAAAGAAGCAATTCTTAAACGTCCAGAAGGACGTCGATATTTAGGGACATTTTCCTGTAACAAATTTTCAGGCAGGTTTTCTGTAAGAAGATCACGATCATCTTCGTTGTGAATTCGCAGCTTCGAAAAATACTTAGCAAGATCCAGGGGGCTTTCTTGGAGAAGGAATAGTCTGCTCGCGGTGTCTCCCAACTCATTTAAATTACTAAATGGAATGACTTACCGAAGAATCCGGGAGTTTGAATCTGGATGGATGGTTATTTACACGATGTACCAGGTACAAAAACATGTAGACACTGAAAATAAAAACGACGACAGAAGCGGAACTTGATTTTTTTTTTTCTACTGCTACTACTAGGCCTAGAATAAAGCACACACTTAGTTCAACTCATTTCAATGTTTATCTCCTTTTTACTACTTCATTCTAACAGCTTTCGTTATCCTTTAATCCAAGGCATCGTCGTCGTAAACAAGACCAAAGGTTTCGATGGGATCCCAAAAATCTAATATTTGATCCAGACAGTTGCGAACGAACTACCATACTTGTCCAGAAAAAAAAAGTTCAGAAACGAATTCAGCGTATCTCCTTATCCATATAAAGAACATCTAATCAACTTTAAGTAAAACTTTAACTTATAAAAAAAAAATCCAGTTTCAACCGGATTTCAAACGAACTATATGTCCAGGTAAAAAAAAAAAAGATTGTCATATACAGATTCAGCGTGTCTTCTTCCCCCTAAATCTGTCATCTAATTAAATGCAAATAAAACTTTTGCTTTTAACAAATTTTCCGGTTTGGCCTGATTCCGGCCTAACAAGTTGTCCTGGTAGAAAATACTGTTCACATAAGGGTTCAGCGTGTCTTCTTACCCCTTAATCGAACATCTAATCAACTTCGAATAAAACTTTTACTTTGAACAAATTTTCCGGTTTTGGCCGAATTCCGGGTGAACTACTTGCCCGGCGAGAAAATGGTTTTCACCACCGTGTTCAGCATGTCTTCTTATCCCTAAATCGAACATCTAATCAACTTCAAATAAAACTTTTACTTTTAACAGACCTTCCGGTTTTGGCCGGATTCCGGGCTAACTACTTGTCCGGCGAACAAATGTGTTTCACAATCATGTTCAGCATGTCTTCTTATCCCTAAATCGAACATCTAATCAACTTCAAATATAACTTTTACTTTTAACAAACTTTCCGGTTTTGACCGGATTCCGGGCGAACTACTTGTCCGATGACAAAATGGTTTTCACCATCGTGTTCAGCATGCCTTCTTACCCCATAATCGACTATCACATTATATGTTTAAAAATATTTCATTTGCCCCTTAAATTAAACCCCCTTCCCCACCCCTAAATGTAGGGCTACAGAGCCCATCTACGAACTTGACCTTACTCTTGACCCAAAAATCCTCACACCAAGTTCATCAACATATCTCATTCCCTTCGAGAGTTATAGTGCGTACAGACGGACAGACGGACGGACGGACAACTTTTGTGATGTCATAGGTATCCCTCCACTTACGTTTTAGGATCCCAAAAAGCCATTGACCCTGATCAGAGTTCCGCACTTCCAGCCTTAGAGACGACCCATTTTGCTTAAGCCGAACAAATTCATAAGTTTTTGACTCCCGCATTTCTTTGGCTTTGGCCAGTAATTGATTTCTTCTCGTGTTGAGATCGGGCGGTAGGTCAGTGCAAATCCGCATGCCCGATACTCTATACTCATAGCGACGCACACTACGCTTGCGGCATTTAAAGCGAGACAAACTGTCGGGTCCTGGATTTTCTAGTAAAGCAAAGGTGGGGTCTGCACCAAGGTAACAATGGAGGCTGTAACATATTTTCTTATATTCAAGATATGAAGTTATCGGAGCGAGCGTAAAACTGCTAGTGTTATTGAAAAGTGTTATGTATAGTAAACTCCCTAGTGTTAATTCGCTCTGTATCGAACTGAACCCTCTTTAGGTCACTACATTAAGAATAAGAAGATACTTACAATTCGATATTATGCCTATGTGCCACGTTGTTTGAATGACTTGTTGCTGCGGATACTCAGTGAAGGTCTGACCAAACTATGCGACAAAAAAATTAGACTAGTCCTCGTAAACCACGCCGTTATTGGTTATCATGATAGAGTTTGATTAGCTGACCAGCTACACAAGGAGAAAAGTTATAAGTCACCTTGTCATGAAACTAACATTGTAATTAGATGTACTTTTTTTTTAGTTAAAGTTCAATGGGCACATCAAACTACCCCTCCCTACCACTGTAACAACCTAGGAACAATGCTTACCCCCTAGATTAGCAGCGTTTTCAACAGTTTCCTCTCTGTGATATTTCAAAGCGTAATTTTTTTGGCCAGTACATGCTGAATTTACTATCTTGGACAAAGATAAAAGTGATGTTTCTTATAATACTTAGCAGATCTTTATTTTATGCCTAAATCAGCTTGTATGATTCAGATTTGAATAGGTTATTTGTTTTTTAAAGATTTTTCTAGCTATGTTATTTTTTATATGCTTATTCTATATTCTGGTACATTTTATAAAGCAAGTTAATCAAGCTTCACAACACTATTCCACAAAGAAAAACTTTTAATAGGCACTTTAGGCCATGGAACTTCTGATGAAACACTAGAACAATCAGGTATACTGCACCTGCGGCTTGACTTTGGTGACATCTCAAATATATCCTTTTCTATCAAGCATTGCTGGGAGTTTTTGAATTTCTTGCCACGATATCCCAGCTCCTAAGATTTGGATCACCGAAATGCCAGAGAGGTAAAGACAAGGGATAACAAGAAAACGGCCGATTTTCGCAGCGCCTTCTAAAGGAAGTCGGCAATGTTTATTTGTGAAGCATTTAATACAAAGTAAAGCATTAGAAGTGTCCATTGTGCTTTAATCTTCTTAATTTTCTTTAGCTTGGTGAGGAAGTTGCTGCTGCTCGTTCTAGCCTTGAGGAGGCCAGCATTTTGAGCTGCAGACTTCAAGGAGATTTAGAGAAACTTGCAGTTGTCCTGAACGAGATTGAGGACGAACTGAATTTGCGAGAATCCAACCCGATTGTGGAAAGTGTGGATAAAGAGATTGCCTTTTGTAGGGTGAGTATTCTAGCACCATCCTATGCCCAGCGGGGAGTTTAGTAGGCGATATTCAGTCTCTACTGTGTGCGACCGAGCAATATTGGATGATTTAAAACTCGTTACCTTACCATTGCTTTTTGGTACTTCCTAAGAGTTTAACCGAAGAGGGCTGAGATCTGACAGTCTAGTTTTGACTTCACTTATTTACGTAAATAGTCTGAAAACCGGGTAAAACTGCGTTACTTCGTTTGTGCGGTATACACAGATAATCGACTTCATCGAGTGAACGTATTTGTGGTACCTCTTTGTGCTTGTCCCTCTACATATTCAGCAACTACAAAGGTATGCAATTGCCGAAAAACAACACATATAACAAATAGACATATCTTTCCTGCTCCCTCCAGGGGAGTTAGCTTCCGTAAGACATGGAAATGCAGGGGTTTGTTGAAATTCAAATTCTCCATGTCCGGATAGATTTTGGGATGTCGTGCAAGTAGCGCACATTCTGATCGTTATTACTAGAACCCCGGGTGAAAAAAATACAAAATCACTTGATTTAAAGTAATTCAGCGAACTGACCTTTGCTACTCTTATGCTGTGCATTTGTTTAGCTCACGCCCAGTATAGTAGTTGTATGGGTCATATATGGACATAAATAGTGTTAGAGTTCCAGGACGGTATGCTGACCCTTGCAAACTTCTAGTCTTTACGCATCGGTGTTGCACGCTTCCAATAAAGGACGAGCATAGATGTTATGCTAACGACACGGATATCATAGGAGCCCTGAGATGGTTTCTTGATTCTTGCTACCGGTTGTGTCTGAATTTTTTTCGGACTTGTGAGATTGCAGGAGTTCCAGGATGAAACATTGACCCTAGCGAACTCTGTTCCATACGCATGAATAGTACACACTTGGTGGTGTATGAATGGTATATGGATATAATATGCATCGATGTATAATAATAATTAATAATCTGATTTGTCACTTGCTAAATGCATTAGGCGATAGTAGGCTTAAAGTAAAAAAAAAAAAAAAAAAGAAACGGAGTGTATAGGATGAGATTTGTAGGAAATACGTAACGTTTTCTGACCCTAGCTAAATTGTATCCCTTACGCATACTGCGTACCGCAAGGTCCAGCGTGAGTGTGTTGTGTAGGTATCCGGGGATGTTATACTAACCCTAGATAGTTTCGGTTCTCTGAATATCCCAAAACAGTTAGAACCGAATCCTGAAACATACCCAGGAAATAAAAATTTGTTGTTCCTCTTCCATTCTTTCCGTCTATTTATTTAAAGTAAATAAAGTACAAAATAAGTTTTTGGGAAATAAATGATTAAAAGAAATAGTTGGAGTTTAGTGCGCCAGCCATTGGGAAATCACAGTCCAAGAGCTAGTCGCGCTGATACCCGCTAGGTACCTTTAAAGCACATCGCGCACCATTCAATGTTCATGTTCCAGTATTCAAAGCTATCTGAATACTGCAAAGCTAGGCTCTGCTTTTCGAATTATCTACGGTCTGGCCTGTTTTAAGCCTATTCCCAAGCCCACCGACTTCAAGCAAGATCTCGGCGAAATTCAGAAAACCCGTTTTACGCAACAGCAAGATATTTCTAGTCATATATTACTTCGTTCTGCAAGGCCTGTTTGTCTTTTTTTACTGCAAGTAGGATGTGACAGCTGTATATCGCATCACTTTCTATACCCTCGGCGTAGAGTTTACTTTGCATGGTCGGGACATGGTTGCATGGTTTGAATTCGGTCCTACGCCGTATGAATACTAGCAACGATGACCTGCTCTTTATTAGCAAGGAAGGCCAGTCATGCGCAATGCGAGAGACGTGTGAAAACAATTTCAGTTGAAATGGCACGTAGTTTAAATCCGCCAGGCGGCGGTGGATTTCTTACGCGCAAATGCGAATCCGCGTTCTTTGGTCTACAGATACTGACTGCTGTTCGTTCGGTATCCCAGAAACTTGAGGATCCGACATGAAATTAGAACACATAACAAGATTTCGTATTTAATGAGAAAAAAGTTAGTAATACGGAAAGTATTAGTTAGCTCAAACTGTGAAAGAAAACTTGAAGCTGGAGCTCTTAGATTTAAATTTATGCAACGTCCAAACTTGGTAATTCTTTGAATATCATTCTGGCAGTTGTTTATAGCAGATTCGGTTGTCAAAGGCCCATGATTGTTCGAAAGTCGTTCCGGATTTCCATCGATTCTCAGGTCGTATGCTTAAAACTACGAATGTTCGTCAAGGCCCTGTTGGCTTTCACATTTCATCTTATCACTATCGCATCGCACTGATCATGTAGTTCCTCGAAGTTCCTTTTTCTAGTCAGGAGTCGTCCCGTGATTGCAAGAGATAGTTGTAAGTGCAGACACATATTGAAGAGGAGCCGTCGCAGTGGCATGCAGTCTCGAATTGTATCACTGCGTATGCTATAACAATGCGAAATAAAAATAAACAGCGAATCGGTATTCCGGGCTTGAATCGCATATGACTGTTATGCTAAACCACTGCGACTATTCTTCAAAGCACAGTTGTCTTCCACTTCAGCCACCGCGCTCCATATAGCGTTGATTTTTTGTAGCCTTCAAGTTCCTACCCATTGGGGGTCTAGAGTTGTCGGCTGGTTTCGAGAGAAAGCTAAAACTGTAGTCACACATTGAACGGAATCGCTTTGATGACATGCCTTCGTAAACGGCAATCAAGGGCCTTTGTTTTCAATTTATTTTCTATGCTGCCTTTTTCGCCTTCTCTCGTTTTGCGATTCAGTTGTTCCCTCAGGAGCTTGTGTCGTTTGTTTGTCTAGCCACACGTATGCAGCGCCCTCACATACAACTGCTCGTTCCCTAAAGCAGTTGGCGTGGGTCCATTTTGCTGTTGTGGTTACCATGGCAATACATTGGTCATGCTTATCCTGTTGTTTACCATTTTGGGCCCAGTTGAAATAAGAGGGGTTTTCGTCCGCGACCGATTCGTAGCCTGAAACAAAATTGGTAAGCAATGTAATTTTGCGCGTACAAACCACGCGTAAAGGCAGACATTCAGCTGAGTGCGATACCCGTTCGCGCGGGTATTCGGTGCCACGTAACTGGATTCGCTCCGCGCTGCTCGAACTAAACGCAAAGCTTTTCCTGTCGCCTAGCTGCATCTGCTTTTACCGTGTTTAATCTTGGGGTTGAAAGAAATAAGGAAAGGTGGTTTCGTCATGAGAAATTCTAAAAACCCTAAAAATTTCTCAACAAACATTTTCCCCATACATTTTTTTTCTTGGAAGTAAAATCTTCTTTTTCAACTTTGCATGAGAATTTAACCTGCTCCACTAATCGGGGATCTTGATAATACTAGTAAATCCGGTACTGGATCCATTCGAGTCATTCCGACTCCTCCACGTGTTAAACCGAAGTGCGGTACCGGACAGTAGAGGCTTTACTAGCCAAAATGTTTGGGGGGAGGGGGGGGGGGACGAAGGATTTACCGACTGGCTGGTAATTTTTACCGACTTTTTCTGCAGAAAAAAAACGACTGTTTTCAACAACAGAGATGGCATTTTTGAAAAATTCGACTGATTTTCAGAAAAACTGACTATTGTGACGAAAAATTGACCAATTTTCAGAAAAACCGACTGTTTTCATGAAAAAAACAACTGTTTTGACTGAGTCTCTCCAATTGAGTTTCTTCTTCGCGGTGCAGACGGAGGTTAAGTGTTCCAGGAATATTGCTTTCGCTAGATTACAAAAGCATGGAAATACCTGTGAAGGGAAAGCTGGAAGTAGGTAGATTGGTGTTTATTGAAATAGGCGGATTTGTAATTTAGAAGGAAAATAATGGAATAAAACCAGGTTTCAGTTCTGCTTTAAAGGATCATCTTTTCCGTATCGGAAAGTTGAGTTTTTTCAAATTCATTTGATGATGCGGAAAACCTGATAGTCTGTCAGCAGCATCGAATAAAAAAAATCTTGCTAGTCGTTTCGTTGAGCCAACAACGCAGCACTATTTGCACTATCTTACCTCCGTTTTTCTTTGCTTTCTTGATTCCAAGCCAAACTAGGTCACAGTTGGTTGTGCTCTGGCGGGCGAATTTGGCAACGAAGGTGTTCTCAGCCTGGCTCTCGATGGTTACTAAATTTGCATCCCATTTACGACAGCAGTTGCTCCCCTTCTTCCAGTGTCTCGGCTTATCATAGCTCTTGTAGCACGAGCAAGTATCCGCCTGTGAGCAAAAGATAGACCAACCAGTTTTGCAGCAGTAAACAGGGTGCTTCTTGCACTGGAGGGTTGTTGAGAAGGTTGAATGATAGTCGAGCTTCTTTTTCAAGTGAGGGATTGGGGTGGCGAGCTGAGCGTCATATGCTTCGCAAGCGTCTATCGCGTCTTTGACGCAGGTGATGGTGCAGTTGACCATTTTTACGCAGTAGATCACCTTAGTATCTTTCTCAGGTTTTGTTGACCATCCCTCAGGGCATGAGTGCTGTTTTTCGTCAGTGGCTTGGTTGGTTGCCCTTGCTCGCGTAACAGCTGGGCGCGTTACGGCCTGTTGTGTTGCAGTGGGCTGGGTCATAGGAGTTGTTGATCGTCTAGTTGTCCTCGTAGGGGTTGGCGTTGGTGTTGAATGAGTTGCTCTGGTAGTTGTGGCTGTTGGGCTCTTGGTTACACTATAAGTTGTTGTTAGCTTAACTGGTTTATCATCGCCATTCTCCGACAAAGGACCCTGGTCTCCGCGTTCGATTGGTGCGGAGTAGACTTGGCCAGGTGGAGGTTGGGTTGTTGCAGTCGATGTTGGTGCTAGAGTTATCGTCGTTGGCAGTGGAGTTGTTGTCGTTGGCGGTGGAGTTGTTGTCGTTGGCGGTGCAGTTGTCGTTGTTGTGGTTCGGGTTATAGTTGTTGGAGGGGCTGCCGTGGTGGTGGTAGTTCTAGTGGTTGTGGCTTCGGTCGTTGTAGTAGCATCGTCTGGTCTAAAATACATTATCAGAGTTATTTTTTTCTATCCTGGCGGTAAAATGAAGACGAAAGGGACTGTTAAGGAAAAAAAGAAAAAGATTTTTTTTTAGTTCGTTAATCGAATAACACTATGTGGTACCCTCTTTCGTAGAGATACTTTTCTAAAACTTCTTCGTTATGATTTATTGTAAAGTAAAAGACAAATGACTGACACCATCGTATTCTTGAGTAACTGGTATACCGGTCTTCCTAGTCACGTCCTTTTTTTAACTCATTGCATTGTCAATCCGCTCCGTTTCCTCAGCGTTTGGCAGTGCAAAACGGAAACATCAGAGTAAGCACGTTTTCAAAATAAAGTTTGCATGTCTGGGCTATGGAAGTTCCGTACTTCGTGAATGTGTCCGTTTTGGACTGTTAAATATGTCAATACGCTCGATTGTTTGAAGGATAGCTCCCTTGTATGAACTAAGCAAAACCGTTACCGTTTTAGTTTATATATTTCATATGCGCGGGAAAATTCGTTGGAGAAGAGAGAAGAAAAGTATAGCAGGGTTTTTAGACCATGGATAAGGCTAGGGTGTCAGCAACCATATGCCTTTTAAAACTTTAGATATCCTTTAAAGGCCCCTTCCCTTATTTGAAGGATTCATATGTTGATAAACCCAGTATTGTTCCTTCCCTTCTCGTTTCCTAGGTTTCAGACTTCCTGTGTCAGTTCCATCACCCAAAGCACCACGATTATTTTGTATTTGCTATGTTTTTTGTTTTTGTAAGTGGTTTAGGCTCCCGCTTTTTGCTCCCGAGGAGGTCATTGGTCAGAATGAACGGTTTTGCAATTTTTTTCGTGTTTCTCGCCAAAGCCAAGGGGTTTGAGTGAGGCTGTAAACAACCTGTTTCAAAGAAAACCGGAAAGTTTGTTGAAAGTAAAAGTTTTATTTGAAGTTGATTAGATGTTCGATTTAGGGGTAGGAAGACATGCTGAAGACGATGGTGAAAATTATTTTCTCGACGGACAAGTATTTCGCCCGGAATCCGGCCCAAACCGGAAAGTTTGTTGAAAGTAAAAGTTTTATTTGAAATTGATTAGATGTTCGATTTAGGGGTAGGAAGACATGGTGAAAACTATTTTCTCGACGGACAAGTATTTCGCCCGGAATCCGGCCCAAACCGGAAAGTTTGTTGAAATTAAAAGTTTTATTTGAAGTTGATTAGATGTTCGATTTAGGGGTAGGAAGACATGCTGAAGACGATGGTGAAAATTTTTTTCTCGACAGACAAGTATTTCGCCCGGAATCCGGCCCAAACCGGAAAGTTTGTTGAAAGTAAAAGTTTTATTTGAAATTGATTAGATGTTCGATTTAGGGGTAGGAAGACATGCTGAAGACGATGGTGAAAACTATTTTCTCGACGGACAAGTATTTCGACCGGAATCCGGCCCAAACCGGAAAGTTTGTTGAAAGTAAAAGTTTTATTTGAAGTTGATTAAATGTTCGATTTAGAGGTAGGAAGACATGCTGAAGACGATGGTGAGAACTATTTTCTCGACGGACAAGTATTTCGACCGGAATCCGGCCCAAACCGGAAAGTTTGTCAAAATTAAAAGTTTTATTTGGAGCTGATTAGATGTTCGATTTAGGGCAAGAAGACATGCTGAACACTTATGTAAAAACAAGTTTCTACCCGGACATGTAGTTCGTCCGGAATCCGGCCAAAACCGGAAAACTGTTGGAAGTCAAAGTTTTATTTCTAGTTGATTAGATAAGCGATTTAGGGGTAAGAAGAGATGCTGAGTCCCTGTATGACAATCATATTTTACCCGGACATATAGTTCGACCGGAATCCGGCTGGAATCGGAAAATTTGTTATAAGCTAAATTTCTATTTGAAGTTGATTAGATGTCCATTACTGGGGAAAGAAGATACCCTGATTTCGTGTTTGAGCTTTCTTTTTTCGCCGGACAAGTAGTTCTGGAGTTCGGCCGGAACCGGGAAATTGGCAGAAGTGGCAGGAAGTTTTCGTCAAAACAGATATGACTTATAGGGGTAAACACACATGCTGAATCCAAATCTGAACTTGGTTTTCTCAGGTGATTAGCTATTTGGCCTTAATCTGTTTCTGAATTTTAATTGTAAAAATGTTCAAGGAGTCTGGCGAAGACTGGATCTGGCTAAGACAAGACCCATTGTCTGGATCAGATATTGAATTTTTGGGATCCCATCGAAACCTTTGGTCTTGTTTCACTTGTAGCCAAAGTTTGACCAACAATCAATGCACATAACCTTGTCTCTCGCTTTTGGTCTAGAAGGTATATCAATGTTATCCAGTCAGAATGCACTTTAACAACTAACCTATTTTGCCTATTGTAATTTGTAATTCTGACAGGCTAAAATCTGAAAGACCTGAGTGAGGCAGATCCAATTCACATGGGAGTACAACAGGTAGCCGCATTGCTGCCCCCATGAATCATGTCTTGGACCTATCGGGGATACAGAACCTAGTTTAAACGACCCGACTTATCTTTAGGGACGGGCTTCCGACTGAAGCTGTGCAGAGACAAAATTAACAATATTTTTTTAAACGACTCGGATTGTTTTTATTAAAATGAATGCCCGGGACCTCGGCGAGGCCAAAATAAACGACTGATACGACTTAGCAAAAGGCCAAAATAAACGACTGATACGACTTAGCAAAAGGCAGGGGGGGGGGGGGGGTGAGTCACCCCCCCACACCCCCCCTTCGGGCCACCCCTGGACGCAAAGAGCCGAAACAAAGCCGAAAAAAATATCTGCTTACTTTTTTGTTTATCATCATGACAGCGGCAAATTTAGCAGTTGTTTTTTTGTCGGCTCTTCGTGGCAATGCTTGTTACGCATAACACTTAATGAATAATGTTTGAGAATCATAGCAGATAACATACAAAAGTGTTATCTGTTGAAACTGCTCATCCTTGTGTTATCTGTTTTGAAACATGTGACAGTGTGGACTGTATTGATTTTTTCAAGTTTGTCTTGCTAGCTAGTGCCCAAAGAGGTCCTTTTATTGTAGCCGAATTATTATTAATAATAAATCTCAGTTGACGTTTAGTACATTAAATAGTAGTAATAATAATAATAACATAATTGCACCAAAAGAACTTTCGCGTCTATAGTCAGCATGATCTGAAGGAATGGGGGGGGGGGGCATTCAATCATACTGGAATAAGAGCACTGTGGACATACCTATCTGGTACAGAAATCTGCTCCAGGTCGTAGTCATCCTCGTCATATTCTTCGTCATCATACGGAGTTGTAAGGTCATCTAGCGACAACGCTGGCAATTCCGTCGGCTGTGGATCTTGTATGGCTGCGGGGATGAGGGGTAGAATGCGTTCCTGGAATTGTGTCAGATTTCTTATCCCGAGTCACGAACTTCAGGTTGTCAACTCCCAGCTAGCTAGTGTACACCCCTTGAGAAAAGCCGAAAATCAACCGTTCACATGAAATGTGGAGAATGGGCCGATGAACAGCGCTTTGGACCTTAGAATGGCGGGGGGGGGGGGGGGGGGGGGGGTTGACAGTACATGACCGGAAAAAATGCAGCAATTTGTCTGATATACCGATTGTGGCGTTAACAGACTGGTGACTAATGTGCAAGTACTCATGATAGCTTTTTTTATTGGTAGAGGGGATTTCCAGTGAATTGCATTGGTCATTCTTTAATCCGCCATTAATACAATTGTCCTATTAGGCATTTCAGTCAAAACAGAAAACAAAATGAGACACGGCAAATATTATCAAGGATTTACTGTTTGCAAGATGACGTCTGAAACAAATATGTAATTGCCAATTATTTACTACGATTCGCTCTGCTCATGGGAGGAATCCAAGAATCTTAAAAGGGCAAAACTGGGTGGACCGAATGGCGCTTTATATAAGTTTGATTTATGACCTACCAAATGCAGAAGGCGACAGTGGAGTAAAAGGAAAAAAGGAGAAACAACAGAAGTAAAAATCAACATAAAGCACGACAGTTTAGACTGAATTGCTAACTGGGCCTAATTAATTCATGAAAACCGTCACTAGGTGATGAGCTGGATGAATAGATGTTTTTAGTAGAGACGCTAACGTCCACTCCAGTGAGTGAATAACATTTGCACTCTGAACTTTTGAACTTCCGATTACGACTTGAACGAGGAAGATACATTAATATCTACAGGGATTGAAGTAGAGATCCTCAAAACTTTATTTCTCTTTTTTTGGGATCCCAAAACGTAAGTGCAGGGATACCTATGACATCGCAAAAGTTGTCCGTCTGTTCGTCCCTCTGTCCGTCTGTCCGTTAGCACGATAACTCTCGAAGGGGTTGAAATATTTTGATCAAACTTGGCATGAGGGCTCTTTAGGTCAAAGTACAGGTCAAGTTCGAAGATGGGCTTTGTAGCTCTATATTTAGGGGTGGGAGGAGGGGTTTGAAATTAAGGGGAACAACACAAAATTCTTAAAAGCTAATGAAATAATCGAATTAGGGGTAAGGAGACATGCTGAATCCGAATATGAAATTTATTTTTTCGCCGGACAATTAGTTCATCCGGAATCCGGCAAAAACTAGAAAATGTGTGAAAAGTAGAAGTTTAATATGAAGTTGATTGGAGGTTCGATTTAGGGGCAAGGGAATGTGCTGAGTCCGAATACGAGGATCATTTTCTCGCCGGGAAATTAGTTCGACCGGGATCCGGCCCAAACCGGAGAATTTGTGTAAAGTAAAAGTTTTATTTAAAGTTGATAAGATATTCGATTTGCGGGTAAGTAGACATGCTGAATTCGCATATGACAATCATTTTCTCACCGGACGTATAGATCGCTCGGAATACGGCTGAAACCGGAAATTTGTTAAAAGTAAAAGTTTAATCCGAAGTTGATTAGACGTTGGATGTAGGGGTAAGGAGACATGCTGAATTCCTTTTTGAGCTTTATTTTTTTCGCCGGACAAGTAGTTCCGGAATTCCGCCGATACCGGAAAATTGGCAGAAGATAAGGCAGGAAGTTTCGATATGCTTCGTCAAAATAGTTATGACTCAAAGGGGTAAACACACATGCTGAATCCGTAGGAGAACTTAGTTTTCTCACGTGATTAGCTATTTGTTCTTAATCTTTTTCTAAATATTTAATAGTAAAAGAGTCTGGCGAAGACTGGATCTGGTAAAAACAAGACCCAATTGCCTGGAAGAAATTTGAACTTTTGGGACTGGAAATGTTCAAGATTTGATCTGAAAAACATTAAATTTTTGGGATCCCATCGAAACCTTTGGTCTTGTTTTCCGTAGAGTGCGGTACACATCAGAACAGTAGCCTATAGGATGTATGGTAAATCCGACCAGCTCGTTTCGCTTACAGTGACTTCGGTTTGGACAAAGACGGCCATACGGATTGTGAATAATATGGAGGCATTGCGTAGATGGGGGTAGTAGAGACACTGTAGTTACACCTGATGGAAGCAGAGGCGTTACTAGCCACAATTTTTTTTTTTGGGGGCATTTACCGACAGGCTGGTAATTTTTACCGACTTTTTTGCAGAAAAAAAGCGACTGTTATCAAGGAAAACGAGTTTTGAAAAAAAGTCGACTGATTTTCAGAAAAAACGACAGTTTTCATGAAACTGTGTTGACCAAAAATCGCGGCCCTTCGTGCCGACTCGGTTATGTTTTACCGACAACTGTCCCCCCTCCCCCCCCCCCCCCGAGTCGCGACGCCCCTGGATGGAAGTGAATGAATGTTGTTTGTCAGACTATTTGACCCCTTGAAGGTGAAAGTTACTGATGTCAGGAAATAGAGAGTAGAGATAGTTTTAAGCAGAAACAGTGTGTTTTCACACTGTTTAAGTTGGGAAAGTTAAGCGCCAGCTGATGTCGCTGTATTTTTGTACATTATGGGTAAGAACAGATAGATAGATGGATGGATAGCCTAGATAGTTTTATTGAAACAATCATACAAGGAAAAAAATCATACGTCACTTGGAATCCACCAGTTTTTTATTAATTTTGTTTGTAATCAATCAATCAATCAATATATTTCATTCATGACATTATACGTCACATAAATAAAAGAACTGGACACTATAGCCTATATACACATTAACGATCTGGCAGTTCAGGGCAGTAGCATAGTCTGCGGTACAGCCGATAAAACTGCCCGGAACGACAATCCTCGTTCTGGTGAACAGCCTGCAGGAGTGGGTTTCGAGTCCGATCAAGGCGCGTTACAAAGTTAACCAGCGCTTTCCGCCTCATAATATTATACGACTCTATCTCATTATCTAAGAAGATCTGGCTAGCAGAGTACTTCGATTATACGAAAATATTACGATTATACGTAAAATAAGGAACAAAATAATTCATGTACCAGTTTGTGCGACTGGATTTATTAACAGTTTATTGACTTACCCCTGGATCAGGTGCTAGTCCGTTGTGGTTTTCATCATATTCATATTCATCTTCATACTCTTCATAGCTTTCCTGCTGGCTTTGTACACCCGCCAGCAAAAACAAAATAACAACACATGTAAACATTCTCCTGTGCGTGCTCCACATCTTGGCAAAAGTGGACTGGAATCCGTATCATATCCAGCAGATTTCCAGACGCGTCCAGTTCTCGTAGAGAGAAAACTCATCCCGGGTGTTGTGTTGTTGCCAAGCCCAGATTTTAACAGCTAGCCTAAAACTGCTGTGCATCCGGAGTGGTCTAATTTTGGAGGCATTTCGTCACGTTATTAGCCTACTAATTTGAGAATGGGGCTTTGCGTCGGCGTAGCGGGGATTTTAGTGCTCGTGGGGGAGGTGACTGAAGGACCACATCTGGACATCCTCTCCTCTCCCAAATCCTCCCTCCCCCCCTATCAAAATGTTAGAAGTCAACGGGAACGAGTGGTAAGTTCTAGGGTTCCCAAGCTCTGTCCAGTACCTATAAAACACGATAGATATTAAAAAAGTTTTATTCCTGAGTTCGTGAAATATTTTAACGAAGCGTGAATTCTTTTTAAACGTACTGACATTAGATACGTATATTGTAATTTGTCTGTTTGTTTGACAATAATTGCAAATTTGGTTTATAACCGTGGTAGTCGATTTTTACAATAAACTTTCTATCTATTTATCTATCTATCTATCTATCTGAACGTTTTTTTGTTTGTAAATTTGTGTATGGAAAACTGGGTTTCCAATAATAGAAGTCTGGAATTAAAGAGTATACCATCAACTTTTATCAGATTGTTATTCCGTCAGTAAGGTGTCCTTGTGTCATGTAAAACCAAGGCCGTATCTGGGGGGGGGGGGGGGGGGGGGGGGGTTGCCCCCCCCGAAACATGTACAAATCATCATTTTTACAGGCTTTTCCCTCTGATCTATGTTTTTTTTTTACTTTTTTGTCCGACCCACAGGTACCCCCCCCCCCCCCCTGAAAGCAACCCCCCCCCCCCCCCGAAATAAATTCCTGGATACGGACCTGTGTAGAACGATTGAGGGACTAGGACCAAGCCGTCTAATAGACATAAGTCGTACACCTTCATCGGTCGGGCAATTACTGCTACTGCTACTAATAATAATTTTGTTCGTTACCTGTCAGAAAACTGAAGTTATAAACGGAGTAAAAAAAAGAAGAAAAAAAATGAGTAGAAACGCTATTAGAAGTGAAAAAAAACCCCACAAAAAACCAGAGAGACTACATTAACATTTAACTACGTACAAAAACAACCTATTTGTGTAACGTGTCGACCAGGTTTTCATCGTGACACATGAATGAGAGTGGGATTACACCAACTACCCTCGCTACTATCTAAGCCGACACTAGCATAGTGCATTTTGATGCATAGCTAAAATATCTGGTCTCTACCATCAGGTCAAATCATCGAGGACCTGTGATTCTAGCTCTGTGACGATTTAGTGGATTGGGATATTCTCAGGATAATGCCTTGATATCTCGCTTGATATGGGAAAGGCATCTGCAGGTCTTTAATATTGTAAATCACACGGGCCTGTCAAGGTTGAAAAATAAATCCTCTCGTGGGAGAAACTCACAGAAATAGTTGTTCCAGTTATTCGAAACCCTTAAAGGGCCCGTCGTACCTATATTACCTATTCATTTTACCTCCCAATCATTCCTTCCATCGTCACTTCTGAAAGTTTTAACGTCAGGTGTCTTCTTTATCCATTAATTTATAATAGTACTACACCATTTTCATGTTTGCAACGACGGGCTCTTTTGGAGCCGATCAGGCTGTCGCTAGAAACACCGGTTAGCCTACTCAATTTTTTCCGTGTTTGTTGTCAAAGCTACGGGGGTCACGCGCGGCTAAAATAGCCGTGATAAGTCGGTCAGATTGGTAGAAACATTTTAATAGAAACTGTATCCAAGTCAGATGCAGTTTCTGCATTAGTATTCAGACGTAGGGTACCTAGCTCACTGTCTTTAAAAAATTACAAAAGTTCTCCAGCAATTTCGCCCGCGTTCTGCCCACTTGGCTTAGATCGTAAACACTATAAATTTGCATAACTGTTTTTTCTGGCCTATAATCTCTTCGGAAACAGTAGAAGAGAGCCTGGTCTGTCTCGAAAATAGCAAAACGCAGCAAAGGCTACGCGCGGAACTTGATCTCCCGTAGATTGAGAACAGATGGAACCTTATCTATTTTCCGTGAAGTTCATGAAGTTGACTAATTTGAGAAAAAATTCAGAGCAAATTTTGAATTACGCTTGAAAATGCCGAATCAGGAAATTGAATACTCGCTGATATCTGTGATGTAAAACTCGGCGACAAGTTAAAAGTTGAACGCCAAATGTAATAATGAATAAATATATGTATATATAAGAAGATTAGGTTGGTTGAATTTTTTTTTTGTAGGTATTCCTTTAGCCCAATCTGATTGTGATTCATGTCTGACAAATCCAAAACGGATACGTCAGCTACCTTTTATTAGAGCTATATTTCGGCCCTTCTTGGCAGGGGTCATCTTCAGGCTATTTTTTTTAAAAGAACAATTTGCCACACAAAATTTGTGTGAAGTTATCACAAGGTCAAATTGTCGCCTCAACGGCGACGAACATTACCGACTCCGTTTGAGTCGTCCTTTACGGAATTGCCTATTGCCTGTACGTTTAATTTTTCGGCGGTTATTATTTATCTAGTTTACCATAGATTTGGTAAAACAGGGGAATGTCGCGACTTCTTATCTGTCGGCTGGACAAGTTCCGCTACTATTATTAATCAATGTACCCTTTTTTTTTCTAGGAATGTTTTGGTGGGATACAAGCCTTTTTTGTTATTACATTTTTCTTTTCTTCTAGGAATCTCTCGTTAAACTGCATAACGAAGATCCACTAATGGCGCGAATTGCTGAGGACTTCAGATCTTTTTGCAGCCTTTGCGATCCCACTCTACTAGAGGGAACTGGGTCCAAGACCCTGGAAACCACAACTAGATGTGAGAGAATCCAGCTTAGGATGAACTCAAGATTAGCACTGCTTCAGGTATGCTCATCGGAAAATACATTATTTAAAATAAGGCTACAAACTATGGATTTAATCGTTCCATAGCCTAATACCCATTTTTTAACCGCTAAGGTGATCACAGCGCGGGAGTAAACGAACAAAATACACTGTACACTTTAAGAGGTTTTGTTTGTCGTCACGATACCGGAAACTTTTTTGTTTCTCATCTTGATATTGAAAAAGTCAGCAGATGCTTTTTCTTCGATTTTTCGTTTCTTCCTTACAATGCTTAATAAGGTTTAATGCATAACGTTTTCAAATCCTAAGTGTTGTCTCTTGAAACTGCGCATACTTGTGTTATCCGTTATGAAACTTCTGACAGTGTACTAACACCGAAACTGACAAAAAAAAATTTGGAAAAGGCTGTGATCCGCGGTGGAACGTGGATTGATTTGGAAGATACTTTTTTGTCTAAGAACGAAAGTACGGAGCTTTGTTGCCTCGAAATACCGAATAATCATGACTGATTTTGTGGAGTTTTTGTACATGGATATTCTTTGTTTTCTTTTCGGTTACACCGCTTTTGATATTCCATCTTTTTAGTGGAAAATCAAAGATTCACTTTTATATATCACGCATTTCGTATAACTAAAGCCTTATCAAGCTGTCCCCAACATTCCGAGTACCAATTGTTTAGCTATTCGGAAAAGTCAAGATAAGAAACTAAATTTGAAATCGGATATGACCTCGAGTTTGACCTTGGCAGTTATGACCGCGAAAACCGATATCGATCTCGAACCGGTCTGAATCAGTCGGGCTGTACTGAGGAACCTCGCCAACTATCAACCATGAATGAAACAACTCTGCATCGCAGCTCTACATCCCCTCTTCATTCGGCAACTCGAAGTGATACAAATCATGGGTCCTCGACAATGGCGTGGCAAGTGCAATTCCGTTGGGGGGGGGGGGGATGCAGAGGAACAATTTTACCGAATCTCTCAAAATTTTACCGAATCCTAGGATCTGAGAGTTAGAGGTTTTAATTATGGAACAGAAAGGGTTAGGTAGGAAGAGTAACATTAAAGGGCAGCACGAAAGACGATAGGCCAACTATTAGGCGGCGTTTTTGCGAAGCCCACTTGGAGAATATATTGCCGGGTATGATTGCCGTAACAGCTTCTATCAATTATACCCAAGAGAAAATTAAATTGAACGCCGCAGGCGAAAATTTCCGAAATCCATTCCTTTTTTCCTGTAGACTGAAACTTAACTGGTTCTCTTACAAATTCTATCTTTTACCGAAGATTAAATACTGAGACTCGAAGAAGTTCCAGAAACCGGATGGAGTGACGTTCTGGCTGCTGCAGTTACTCTAGTTTAGTGATCACCATGATCACGTAAAGTCAGTGCCGCAGGCGAGATCTTTTTAAGTTGACTTTTTCCTGCAGAATTTAACTATTTTCTTCCAGATTGTAGCTTTTAATTTTCGAAATCGCAATCCTAAAACTGGCTTAAAAAACCAGTCAAATGACGCGTCGTCCCACAAAATAGAGAATATTAGCAAAATTGCCGCAGGCAGAAGTTTTTAAACATTTATGATTATATTTTAATTTTGGGATCCAAAATAAAAGTAAGGACTATTGATCAAATCACAGATCCGGCCTTTTGTCTGTGACCAGTACTTCACTCGACCTCTACTGAGTTTCGAGGTTCGTGGTAACTTCCGAATCTTGGCCATTACCCCCGAATAAATTACCGAATCCCAGTTATTATGTCGAATAAGTTTAGACCGATAGCATGTACTGGATTTTGTACAACTACCGTATCCCGGTTATTATACCGAATAGGTATCGAAAGACTACCGAATAGGTGTCTGAAGACTACCGAATGACATTCGCATTCGGTATAATTTCGTCGAAACTGCAACAAAAGTCGGGATTCGTGCTGACTACCGAATCCTGAATATTATTCCGAATCCCAGTTATTCTACCGCATAATTTGGACCGATAGCTTATTTGGGATTCTGTCTAGGTACCGAATCTCCATGAATATACCGAGTTGTTCTGGCATCGAAAAATTACCAAGTAATTTCTC
Organism: Branchinecta lynchi; assembly: GCA_023053575.1. NCBI lineage: Eukaryota > Metazoa > Arthropoda > Branchiopoda > Anostraca > Branchinectidae > Branchinecta > Branchinecta lynchi. The sequence goes on from JAKZAP010000002.1 coordinate 22,129,758, forward strand.
ACTGATGTCGTGATAGCTATCGAATACTGGCAATTATATTGAATGGCTTTGTACCGACAGCCTATTTGGGATTCTGTATAACTACCAAATCCCTGTAGCCTAAGCAGAACCGAATATTTTTCTTCCCTCAGAGACTAGGGGAAGGACCCCTGTTCTAAGAACAATGGTAATGAAGTTTACGGTTTATAGAAGGATGCATAAATATCGGTTTGAAAAATATAAGCTTCAAAGTAGGTTTTGTTTTCAGCTACTCATGTTAATTCCTCTTCAAACCTTCCCATATTTTCAGGAAATTCTGCTTAAGCGCGACACTCCACCTTCCCCAAAACAACCCACACATCCAGTCCCCATCCCTGAGAGCTTTCCGGTAAAAGAAGAAGGGGATTACGACAACATCGAGACTTACGGATATTCAAACGCAGCTTTTGATGATAATGATGAGGAGGAAAGCGAAGAAAAAGCGCGAGAATTTCGCAGGTTTGTGACGACTATAGCGGAAGATGACGAAGTTAGCTCGCTTTCCAGCGACTCAGAGTCATCTTGCGGATCAGTCTCAAAGTCACCGGAAATCTCCGCCGCTCCTCTACCGAAGAAAAGTAGCTTTATGGAAGTGATGCCGAGTGAAATGGGGCTGAATCAGTCTGCTGACGTCATGACCACCAGTCAAGAAATGCCCTTCGATGAGCTCACTCACGTTGTGCACCAGTTTAGTGACCTCATTTCTCAAAATGGTGATTTAAAAACGCCGGAAAGCTCATCCCCGGATAGTGTCTCACCGGAAATTGGAAATCCGGAAAATGAGAAGTTAAGAGTTAGTGGAGATAGTAAAGAAGCACACAAGACATTCGAAAATATAAGTCTAAGGGTAGCGGGTAATATTATAACAGAAACTGTGGAGACAGTAAGAGCGGAGTCATCTAACGAGCGAAAAAAGTCAGTTTCATTTTCTCCTAACGATAGTGTAGTCGAAATTGAGTCGACGCTTAGTGAGAATGAATGTCATGTGGTTGAGGTAAAAGAAGCCGAAATTATCGTCAATTCTGTTGAAATCCGCCGAGAAATCACTCACGAAATCAACGTGTCGAATGTTGAAATTGAAACTGTTTCATCCAGACTGCCATCTGTAGAACGAGCGGAAATGGAACTTCTTCATTACGTCCCGTCCTCACCAGAAATCGATGAAGCGTTGGATTCTGCATTCGAGCCGGAAAAAAATATTTCGACACTACACTTCAAATTCACATCTGAAATGGGACTATTATGTGAAGATATGGAAAGGCCCACGAGTACACCAACCACTAAAAATTTGTTATTCGCGACTCTCGTCACCCCTCCGGATACTCCAGCTCGAATAGTAGAGGAGAATGATGCCCCCAGAAGATTGTCGCGGGATGAGCAGACCCAGACAGATATATCCGACATACGAGCCCCAAGCCGACAAAGTGTCCGGTCACAACTTAGCCTGAGTCTATATCCGGATTCCGGAAAGGAGTTTAGCGTCAGTCCGGAAAAGGAAATGAGGAGTGTTTTTGCCACCCCGGATTCGGGACAGACTTTTGCAGCAAGTGTCACGCCGGATTCCGGCCGCGGGGGATTCTCGAAATCAGACGAGCTGGATGGTTTGGAGAGCTTCTATGGAAGTGATAAGGAAACGGATGATATATTAGAGTTTTCCAGTTCAGAAGCAGTGACACCGGCGGAATATCGGTCGGATTCAGAGACCGAAACGGAGACACCCGTTGTTAGCCCACGCAAGGTGAGTTCTATGCTTTCATATTAGATATCCGCTTATAAATAGTGGAAGTTGGAAACGATTTAAAACCCCGAAGGAAATGCAACACTTTCTGCTGAGTATTCAACAGAGTGTCGATGTTTTCTTATCATTCTTAACTTCAGTATATAAGACCATGGTTTCGATCGCGTCAAGCCGAAAAGTAAGGTAGTTACACGCGCTCCGTTATCCCTAGTCTGCAAGGGATGATTATAATTTCGGATATTTCGGTTGCACTTCCGGCAACCCTTCGTCAGCGAAAAACAGACTGAATCATAACGTCGACTGCAATACCAACAGAAAAACAATGCCGAACCAACAAACCACGAAGCGACATGAAACTAAACACCGGAAGAATGATGCGAACTCGACTATCTGCAAATATAATGAAAAAAAATAACGAATATTGAAACTTGTTTAAAAATGATTGCGTATTTACAAATCTGTGATATTTCAAGGATTTTACTGTTTCTGTGTACGATTTGGTTATTGTTGGAAACACTTACACAACACTTACTAAACTCTATCACATGGCCAGTTCTTCTGTTGATATTGTAGTCCGGAAAATTGAGTAGTGCGTAACTTCCGATCAGGTGATCGGATTGGAATGAATTGCTGGGAAGATCAAGCATCTGCTCTAGATGAATTTGTTTACACAATTGGACTAATTTTGGGGATTCTCACGACGAAACTTGGCAGGCATATCAGGGACCCGATCAAACTGACTTGGAAATACAAATTTTCTCGGTCCGATCATCGTGGGGAGTGTAAAAATACTATAAGAGTAAAAAAAATACTTCTGACCAAACTATATATATTAATGATCCCCAAGGGCCTATTATCGTTTTTGTCTCTTTTGCTTATAGATGAATTTCTAGAGCCTTTTAAGTGGGTATCATTACGGCCAAGTTCAAAATAAAACACTTTTTACCAAACAATTCATTCTCGTGATTTCCAGGGGCCCATGATCATTCTTGTATCAAGGGTGTTGCTTAAATGATCAAAACAAACCCACGAACAGGCAAGTTCTATAGCGTATGTCATCCTCTTAACCAGCCTTGCAAGTGCCATTATAGCTTCCAGCTCTTGTTGTATTTGTATCGCAGTAGAGACAAAATCATTCGGATAGGTGATATGGCGATTCAGGTCTTGGTGTCAGAATGGACTAGCACTTGGTGGATAAGCTTATATAGACGTAAAGGAAATCGGGCTGGTCCGCACTTTTGCCCGGGATCCTTTCGATTTCCACTGAAGGGTATGTATTGAGTGTCTAGTTTACATGGCATGGCATGGCCCAGGCTCCAACGTTGGAACGGTTTAGATGACTTCAGTGAACGACAGTGAATGACTAACAGACGTTCTCACGCCAGACAAAACAATATGGAGCATAGATGGAACTGTAGTGCTTCGGGTATCTTTGTTGGTAGAGGTCCGTATTTCTGTCCCTAAAGTTTGCCGTTCTTCGGTTCTTTCGCTTTGGTCGTGAATCCTCGCTTCGAGCACTCCTCTGCTGGTCAGATAAATAGATAGATAGAAAGTTTATTTTAAACATTGACTATCGTGGTTATAAACCAAATGTGCGATTATTGTCAAACAGACAGAAAAAACTACAGTATATGTGCAAAATGTCAGTACTCTTAAAAATTCAAACTTCGTTAAAATATTTGACGAACTCGGGAACAAAACTTTTTGCATTGCAATAATGCATGCAATAAGAGTATTGTCCGGTGATGGTCGTAATATTTCCGTAAGACACCGTTATGAGGAGCTTCACATTTTACCTTTTGCGGGAATTTGTAAGTTTTATAACGCTTTATTTATGTACAAACATTACAGTGAAGTTTTACCCCAGTGCTTTTCTCAGTATTTTTCCCGTGCGTCATCTTTTCACGAACATGGAACTCGTAGTTCGCAGCTCATCCGTAGGCCGGTTGTAGTAACGATTTAGCATTAGACATGTTGGGCCTTTAGTATGGGAAGGTTTGTCGACAGAGTTAAGGTCATGTAGTGTTTTACTAGATTTTCGTAGCATGTTAAAGGTTCATTGTTTTGCTGTATATGAATTTGATGCGTTATTCTCAGCCGTTTAAGTTGTGTTTTATCATTAAGTTTTTGGGATCCCAAAACGTAAGTGGAGGGATACCTATGACATCGCAAAAGTTGTCCGTCTGTCCGTCTGTCCGTCCGTCCGTCCGTCTGTAAGCACGATAACTCTCGAAGGGAATGAGATATTTTGATGAAACTTGGTGTGAGGGTTCGTTGGGTCGTCGGACCAGTCAAGTTCGTAGATGGGCTTTGTAGCTCTACATTTAGGGGTGGGGGAGGGGATTCAAATTAATGGACAAACAAAATATTTTGAAACAGCTAATGTGATAGTCGATTATGGGGTAAGAAGACATGCTGAACACGATGGTGGAAACCATTTTGTTATCGGACAAGTAGTTCGCCCGGAATCCGGCCAAAACCGGAAAGTTTGTTGAAAGTAAAAGTTTTATTTGAAGTTGATTAGATGTTCGATTTAGGGGTAGGAAGACATGCTGAAGACGATGGTGAAAATAATTTTCTCGACGGACAAGTATTTCGCCCGGAATCCGGCCCAAACCGGAAAGTTTGTTGAAAGTAAAAGTTTTATTTGAAATTGATTAGATGTTCGATTTAGAGGTAGGAAGACATGTTGAAGACGATGGTGAAAACTATTTTCTCGATGGACAAGTATTTCGCCCGGAATCCGGCCCAAACCGGAAAGTTTGTTGAAAGTAAAAGTTTTATTTGAAGTTGATTAAATGTTCGATTTAGAGGTAGGGAGACATGCTGAAGACGATGGTGAAATTTTTTTTCTCGACGGACAAGTATTTCGACCGGAATCCGGCCCAAACCGGAAAGTTTGTCAAAATTAAAAGTTTTATTTGGAGTTGATTAGATGTTCGATTTGGGGCAAGAAGACATGCTGAACACTTATGTGAAAACAAGTTTCTACCCGGACATGTAGTTCGTCCGGAATCCGGCCAAAACCGGAAAACTGTTGGAAGTCAAAGTTTTATTTCTAGTTGATTAGATAAGCGATTTAGGGGTAAGAAGAGATGCTGAGTCCCCGTGTGACAATCGTATTTTACCCAGACATATAGTTCGACCGGAATTCCGGCTGGAATCGGAAAATTTGTTATAAGCTAAATTTCTATTTGAAGTTGATTAGATGTTCATTACTGGGGAAAGAAGATACCCTGATTTCGTCTTTGAGCTTTCTTTTTTCGCCGGACAAGTAGTTCTGGAGTTCGGCCGGAACCGGGAAATTGGCAGAAGTGGCAGGAAGTTTTCGTCAAAACAGATATGACTTATAGGGGTAAACACACATGCTGAATCCAAATCTGAAATTGGTTTTCTCAGGTGATTAGCTATTTGGCCTTAATCTGTTTCTGAATTTTAATTGTAAAAAGGTTCAAGGAGTCTGGCGAAGACTGGATCTGGCTAAGACAAGACCCAGTTGTCTGGATCAAATCTTAGATTTTTGGGATCCCATCGACACCTTTGGTCTTGTTGTTTTGGATAGTTAGTGGTGATTCTGGTTGAAAATGAGTTGTTGTTTTTTGGTTGATTTTCTGGTTGGGCGTCCCAGACCGCGTAAGTCAAGCTCCTTTCTTTCTTTCTTTCCCCTTTTTTCCTTTGTCTTTGTTTTTGTCGAAGTTTTGTTTTTATTAATGTTTTGTTTCGAGGGTAATTAGTCCCTTACAGGTTCGCCTCTGGGCATTGAAGATTCCATTTTTTTTTAATAAACCCTTCATTCATTCATTCATTCATATCTAGCGTGTTTTGTAGGTATGGGACAGAGCTTGTGAACCTTAGAACTTACCACTCGTTCTGGTCGACTTCTAACATTTTGATAGGGGGGAGGGAGGACTTGGGAGTGGAGAGTATGAGATGATACCATGGCTGAACCGAAGTCAGTGCTTAGCTCCTTTCTGCGCTCCTGCAGTGTTTTTAGGTTAAAATGTTTTAAAAGGTATGAGTAGGGAAGCTTCGGTCCACTATGGATAATAAGAAGAGCCCGCTTCTGTATTCTTTCTAGTTTATCTCTTTGTTCCTGCGATAATGAAAAATGCCAAACGGGTGCTGCGTATTCCAGGGTGGGTCTGATGAAAGAAGTATAAACTCGTAGTAGGTGACACTGGGGTATTTTCATTTTTGAAAGAAGTGTTAAGTTTCGTATTCCTGCATTGGCTCGTTTCAGCATGTCCTGACAGTGGGCTTCCCATTTTAGATCTGGGGTAATGGTAACACCCAGTAGCTTAATTTTCTCTGCCTTCATTTTTTTCAGTATTGCTTCTTTGAAGGCAGGATTTGATTTTATGAAAGAAATAGTTAAAACCGCTGTTTTCGCGAAGTTAACTTTCATATCGTTATTCTGTGCCTCGTCTGCCACCTCTTGGATTATTAGCTTAGCATTACTCATTTGGGAACGATGACAGATTTCAACAATGCTCAAGTCAAGTGCTTTACCGGTGGGTGCGAGAAGAAAATATATTGGGAGAATTAAGTGCGGTTCTGGTCCTTATTTTTGCCCGTTATGCGGAAAGATGGACGAAGATGTGGAACACTTGGTTTGTTCTTGTAGTGAGTTGGGGGATCTGAGGAGAGAAGTTTTTGGTAAGGAGGTTGTTCAAGAGAGGTCTCTGAAAGATTTGATGGGTAGTGAAGTTTTCCAAGAGTTGCGCCGGTTGGGTAGATTCCTGAAGGTTGCCATGGAGCACCGTGAACGTTTTATTGTAGGTTGGTGTTGTGGTAGGTTGATCCTGTGGTAGGAGAGGTGTTAGTTTGTTTAATAGTTATTTAGGTATTAGAAGTATGAGTTGAGTGTTGAATATTTGGATAGGTACATTGCAGTTGGAGTGCTTGTTTATTTTTATATTTTGTCCCACCATGGCCCATGGTTTTTTTTTTTTGGAATACATTCATACATTCATACATGCTTCCAACGGTTTTCCTCATCTACTGCAATATCATTTATCATTACTAAAAAAAAGAAAGGACCCAAAAGACTCCCCTGAGGCACTCCACAGAAAAATTCTTTTTCTTTCGAAAAAACACCCTTGTACTCATTAATTTTACTTACGCATCTGCGTCGTCCTGTCAGGACCGCAGATGCGTAAGTAAAATTAATGAGAATTATTGACGATACAATTATAAGTAAAGAAAGATTAAAGCAAACGTTTCAGATGCCCTATGGAGGAAGGGCGTCTCAAAACAGGAAGAGAGAAAATGTAAGGTATTATGTTTTTATTTTTATTTTTGTAGTTTATTTTGGATTTAACCTACAGATTTGGCTGCTTGAGTATTTAAAATATTAAGATTAATTGATTGAATTGAATGGAAAAGTTTTTAATATTACGTAGGATATGATAGAAGAGGTTTGTATAGGATTTAGAGAAATAAGTAAATAATAAAGTATTGTAGAGTATATGAGAATGTTTGATAGGAAAAGGAAAAGTTTGAAAGTTTTAAGGTATTTTGTTTTTAGATTTTGGAAAATGTGAAAATAAAATTTTAATTGTTATGATGAAAGTGTAAGTGACGTTAAAGTAGGGTAAATTGTTAGGTATTTTTTGGTATTAACGTCACTGAGTTGGAGGTGGAGACGTAGCCACTGTTTTAGTTCAGCCTAAAACAGAAAAATGGAAAAAGAAGCTACGCGGGATTAATAAAATAAAAAAAAAAAAAGCAAACGTTTCATTGGTCATTTAAAGTAGAAAAAGTTACTTAAATAGTTGGAAATTGAACTGAGATTGAGTTCTGTGTTCTTAGTAAGTTTATTTGTTTTGAAAGAAAAAATAAACATCATTCGTCGTTTAAAGTAGAAAGAGTTACTTAAATAGTTGGAAATTGAGAGATAGAATTTTGAAAGAAAAAGAAAAAAAAATGAATTTTGTGTTGTTAGCAAGTTTATTTGTTTTGAAAGAAAAATTAACGTCACCGATTGGAGAAGGAGTCGTAGCCTAAAAAGTAATAAGAACACACCAATAGAAAAGATGCTGCGCGGGTAAAAAAAAAATTGTTTATTGAGGCCTGTGTGCGTTTAATGTTCGAGGCTTCGTGCTTTCCAATTATATTTGTACTCAACTTACCTGTTTTTTCCTTGTTTTATCATTATTACTATTTTCCTTTTGTTTCTTGTTTTATTTTATGTACATAGGTATTTTTATGGCACTTGCATTCCGGCCAAGTGCCAGATACCGATCACTTTTCCGTCGGTCTGTCGGTCGGTCAGTCCGGTGTTTGCGAGTTAGGGTACTTCCAGATGTGCTAGGACGATGAAACTTGGCAGGCATATTAGGGACCAGACTAAACTAACTTGGAAATAGTCACTTGCCTGATCCGACCATCGTGGGGGGAGGGGGAGTCGGTGGAATCCGGAAAATAGGGACATGCATAACTTTCAAAAGGGTGATCGGGTCTTGATCAAACTTGACTTCTGGAAAGACCTCGAGTCTCAGATGTCTCATTTCAAGTCCGGACCGGATCTGATGAATCTGGGGGGAGGGGGGAAATCGTGGAAAACTCTCAGAGTGGAGCGATCGGGATGAAGCTTGGTGGGAAGAACAAGCTTTAGCTCTAGATACATAACTGACAGAAATGGGTCGGATTCGGACGCTGTGGTGGGAGTTGGAGGGGGGTTCTGGAATTCCGGCGATCCGTAGTTAATGTACTTCGAGGTGGGCTAGGACGACAAAACTTGGCAGGCATATCAGGGACCCGACAAGATTACTTGGAAAAAGTCACTCACCTGAACCGACCATCGTGGGGGAGGGGGATATAGCGGAATCAGGAAATTAGTGGCATGCATAACTTTCGAACGGGTCATCGGATCTTAATGAAACTTGACATCTTGAAAGACCTCATGTCTCAGATTTCCCGTTTCAAGTCCGGGCCGGATCCGACGAACTGGGGGGGGGGTCGGAGGGGAGAACCGGAAATGTTGTGACACGCAGAGATTGGAGCGATCAGGATGAAACTTGGTGGGAAGTACAGGCACAAGTCCTAGGTGCATCAGTGACAGAATCGGACCGGATTAGAGTACCGAGGGGGAGGGGATCTGTAGGGCGGTGTCCGGAATTCTGGTTATCGGGAGTGAAGGTACTTCCAGATGGGCTAGGCTAAGACGATCTAACTTTTGCTTAAGCATTAGCCTAGAAACTTGACATCATTAGTTTAGACATCGTCACTTCTCCGATTCAACCATCCCATAAAGAACTCATCCTAACCACAAAATGCAAAAAATTCTTTTAAGCAAAATTTACTTTTCCACGATCGCCATGAGCACACGATTCTTTTTGCCTCAAGGAATTTGCTTAGAAATTATTTTTAAGCACCCTTTAAGTGCGCATCTTAACCGAAAAGTGAAACAAAAAAAGTTTGACCATCAATTTCATCCTCGGAACCAGCCTTGCAAGTTTGGCGCATCTCAACCGAAAGTGAAAAAAATACTTTTGACCATCACTTCCATCTGACCTGGCCTTGCAAGTGCCATATGAGCTTCCAGCTCTTGTTGTAATGTAGCAAATGTACCCTTATCTTTTTTGGGGATGGGGGTCAGTAGAACCTCGAAAACAGAACGCGCACGCATGCGCCCAAATCTAGATCGGACATTTCTTTGAAGTGGGGAGAAGTAATCCTTAATTCCTTCTTATTTCACAGGTTCTCCAGGGCATATCGCCTTCAGTGCTTCGCCAGAAGCTGGAGGACCTCGACTCCCCCACCTCCCCTTCGATCCAACCACCAATCAGCGAAGTAAGCGACTTTTCGATCGCCGTCCGACTGATGCTACATCGCCTTGCTGATTGGTCGTTGACCTCACGTGATCCGCGTGATGTGATTTTACTCGAGCCAGATGTGGCGCAGTTAATTAGCCAGGGAGACACTTTGGTTTTCAAGATACAAGATGTTTCTGCAGCCGGGATTATTCTCTCGCAAACCAACCAATTGAGAGAGGCATGGACAAACGTGAAGTCCAAGAAAGAGGTGAGAGATCTTTTCTTCAAACATTTTTTTTTTAACTCGAGTCTTTTAAAGCAGAAATAACCTAATAAATCGAATTGATTCACTTGGATGAAGAAATATTTTCATCTAAGTACCCGAAAGCAGGGTCGTATCGGAGGGTCTGCTCCTTCCATTTGGGGTTTACTTAGCGCAGAGGTTAGGGGTTGAGCCCCCCCCCCAAAAAAAAAACATGAAAAAATTAATTAATCGTTTTTTAGATGCTTTAATTTCTGATGTATATTTTTCTTACTGTTTGGTATGGATTAGGTCCGACCCGCAGGTAGACCCTGCCCCCAGAATAAATTCCTGGATCCAGATCTGCCCGAAAGTAATTAGAAAAGGTGAAATTTGGCAATTTAAACACTTTTAAATGCAAATTTACCTATACTTTTTCAAAAATAAATTTTAGAAACATTGCACAGTTTTTATGGTACTTGCAGCTTCGCTGAAGTGCCATATACCGATCACTTTTCGGTCGGTCTGTCGGGCCACAGTTCTCAAGTTAGGGTACTTCCAGACGGGCTGGGACGATGAAGCTTGGCGGCCAAACTAACTCGGAAATAGTCACTTCCCGGATCCGATCACCGTGGGGGGAGTTGAGGGAAGGGGAATCCAGACTCTTGAGGAATGTATCACTTTGGAACGGTTGATCGGATCTTAACGAAACTTGATATTTGGAAAGACCTTGGGTCTTGGATATCTCATTTCAAGCCCAGACCGGATCCGATGAATACGGGGTTGCTTGGAGTGGAGCGATTGGGATGAAACTTGGTGGGAAGAACAAGCACAAGAAATAGATACACCAGTGATAAAACCGGATCGGTTTTGGGCACTGGTGGGGGAGTTGCAGGGGGGAGGGGTGGTCGGAATTCCGGTGATCGCGAGTTAAGGTACTCCCAGATGTGCTAGGACGATGAAACTCGCAATGAACATTAGACTTGATATGATTGGCTTAGAAATAGTCAGTTCCCCGACCGAACCATCGTAGGGGGAGTGGAGGGAGGAGGAATCCGGAATCTTGAGGTATGTATAACTTTTGAACGGGTGATCGGATCTTAATGAAACTTGATATTTGGAAGAACTCTCTTAGATATCGTATTAATACTCCAGACCTGATCCGATGCATGTCTGGGGGGGGGGGAATATGATGACACGACTAGAGTGGACGGTCCGATCGTCCGGAATTCCGGTAATCGCGAATTAAGGTACTTCCAGATGTTCTAGGACGATGAAACTTGGCTTGGATATTAGAGACCTGACAAGATTGGCTCAGACATTGTCGCTTCTCAGAACCTACCATCCCTTATAGTACTAACCTTAACCGCAAAATACAAAAAATACTTTTAAGTAAAATATACATTTCATCATCCCCCTGAGCCCATGACTATCTTTGCCTCAGGGGTTTTGCTCAGAAATTATTTTTTAGCAGCCTTTAAAGATCTTAACCGAATATCAAGAAACCTTAACCGAAAAGTAAAAAAAATACTTTGGTAAACTCCTTACAGTACAAACAATACTTTTGTAAACTCCTTACAGTACAAACAATGAATTTGAGCAAAATGTAGATTTTCATGATCCCGATGAGCGTATCATCATTTCTGCTTCAAGAGTGTTCATTACAAATGAGTCTCTAGCGCCCTTAAAGTGCACATCATCACAGCCAAATGCAAAAATAAAACAGTTTCTACGAACGATACGTTCTCGTGATTTCCAAGGACCCATGATCATTCTTATCTCAAGGGTATTGCTTGGAAATGATAATAATAAATCCACGAATTTACGAATTCCTACCTTCATTCTTCGACCCGGCCTTGCAAATGCCATATGAGCTTCCAGATCTTGTTTGTGCTACGAAATAAAAATAATACCCTTATAATATAATACATTATAATAACATTTTAGTTTGTTATAAAGTTGATCAGTAGGAATTAATAGTAAAGCAATAGATTTGTCTGAAAAACAGAAGAAAATTCAAAACCGAAAGAGGACTTTTGTTCTTTCTCCGCGTTACTGTTTTGATGGCATTCCCTCCGACGCCACGTTTGGAATTTTCGGAAAAAAACTCTTCGGTTTTCGTAAACTTAGTTGTCGCGTCGTTGCACTTTCTCCGTTCCTGCTCAGCATATCCTTCGTATTTTCACGCTTGACGACGAAACCCTAACAGTTCCTCCCAAATCGTCATAGTTTCGTCACGGTTGTCGACATTTCCTCTCATGCTGGAATCAAGCGTAGTCTCAAAAATAAACCTAGGATCTCCGCGGAACTCAGCAGTCTCTTAAAATTGTGATTGGGGAAACGCGCTTAGCGTGGTTGGCGTGTGCGCGGTTAAGATAATACAGGTGAGATATCTGTGGTTCTTTGAGGGTGACGAATGTCTAAAGGTGGCGGATTGGTAAATGCTAGACTGGTTCGTTTTCATTGCGTCGAATCCAGCAGGAGTGCATGTTTTCACAGGACAACAACGTGACAGCTATTGAGCAAACTGAGCCTCTTTCTTTTTCGATTTTATTTTTGACAAAGCTATTGTTTTCGTATGTATTCCTATTGATCCCTTTTGATTAAGAAACAATAAAGTTTCGGGAGTTGCGGTGAAAGTGGGAGGTGAAGGTCGGTCAGGTGGGGGACATGGGGTTGATTCCCCCAATGCCTCAGAGAATCCTAGTCTCAGTCGTGTTTTCATGAGGGTCAATTGTCTTCCAGTCGTTTCGTTCACTGCAAGTTTAGCCGGATGATTACCAGTGTTTTTCTGCTGCAATAAGGTCGAACACTAGGGTCGCCACAGCCTGTTCTACAGTTCCATCGATCGGGTATCTTCCATGCACTCGTATTTCTAGAGCGTGTTCCAGCCTTTTAACAACAGTAACTATTAGTTGCTATTTTCGTTCAAACCTTGTGAAAAGTTACTACGCTGACCGTTCCAACCTTCTCGAAATAGTAACTAATACTAATTATTTGCATACCATGCTCGGGAGCGTAATAAGCGTGGTAACAACGCATCTCTGTAACGTGATTGGTCAGATTTGCCCCGTAGATGATATTCTGCTGGTAAATAGAAAAATCGTTCCAGCCTTGAGGGAAAAAAATAACAGAATCTGTGACGTCATGCGTAGTAAACTACGGTAAGTAGGGTGGAACACGCTCCTAGTATTTCGAAATCTTTACAAAGGTTAAAACCTTATGCCAGAAAAGTAGTTCATACCTGCATAATTTGCTAACAAAAATAATGGCAAATTTTGTTTCTGTTGTATGTCAAGAAGTTTTTGATCCTACCCCCATTTTTTTCGGATTCATGACGAGTCGTCCATCCGAACCGACGACGAACAGCATATCTCAGTTCATGATATTCTTTTCCCAGTCTTTCCCCCCAAATCAACCCCTGGTTAAAATCCTATATCAGATCTTGTCCTTTCAAACGTTCGATTTTTACCGGTTTCCCGGCCGAATTCGTTACTTGATCCGAAAACTAACTATGCATTCAGATACAGCATTCATGTTTAAGACCCCTCTTCATATATTCATCGGAATCCGGACAGATCACATGGATCCGAATCCGGGCTACTCACAAATCTGTTATTTGTCCGGATTTTGGCTGAACTATCAATCCAAGGCTAGAGCTAATAGCATTTCATGGTTCAGTCAGGAGTTTCACCGAGTTTCAACATCGGAATTCCAACGATCGAAAAATGTTCTCGTCCGTAACTGAAGCCCCTCTCTGCAGCCGCAAGTGTTGAGGTACCAGCTCATCTGAGAGGTCGATCTCGCTTGTGCCATCGGGGGCCCATGGGACCAACTTCCGTCAAAACATCTCACACTGTTCAGATGGTGGTCACGAACATACAGACAGACAGACCTCGTAAAGAGCACTTATTATACTTTCATTTTGGATCCTTAAAGGATGTTTAATCATAAATGTTTCCAACAATTTTTCACTGCGACGCTTTCGTAGGTTTATCTGTTTAGCGGAAGAGCGCGTCATTTAAGTGGGGCTTTATGGTTTGGAATGTCGGGGTTTGAGCCCTAAAGCTAAATGTATATGGGAAGTACTTGTATTTTGCAAGAAAAACGACGGATTTCACATTTTTTTGCCTGTTGCACTCAGGTTGGTTTCTCATTGGATTGAAGCTGCTGCGGCTGGGGCTTGGCTTCCTCCAGCGATAGCTGGAATGGCGGGACTAGCTGGCACTCCTGGTAATACTACTGACCTCTTGGATTGTGTTATATTAACGGTGTTAAATGTTTTTCGGACAGTTTCTGCCTTTGATGCTGTATTTATTGTTCGTTGTTTCTACTCGGTATGATTCTTGAGCCTTACCGGGCATTAGACAGTAGTATGTTTTTAGGTTTTCACCCCTCTATCCCCTGTCCCAGGCACTTGAAACTGCCCTGGGGGAGGGGGGGGGCTTCTTGTCTTGCAATAAAATATGAAATATATCTAGTGCCGATTTAGAAGCAAAAGCCTTTTCTATTGCAGTACATTATTATTACTGTAATGATGAAAATTAAGAACATAAACCCACTGTGTTTTGATTGGCATAGTCTTGGAATATGTTCTGAGGATTTTCACGCCCAATCGCAAACCCTTACCTGGTTGGCTGAAACGATCCGTCCTGCCTGTCGTGTTAATCCCCGCAGGCAATCGATGAATCGCGGTTCTTTTAGTTCCGATACTTGGAGAGCAGGGGATTGGAAACTCGGCAGAGGCGATCGAGGTCCGGAAAGATGAAAAAGATAAAGGCCAGATCTCTTTCGGAGTATGGCCGGATCACCGCTAGAGCGAACGGCCGGTCACCGCAGAGTAGCGCGAGAGCACGAAACGATTATTGATTTGGGTCCAATCCGCAGTCTTCTTTAGCCCGGTACATTCAATCTCTGCATAGTAGTTGTAGTAGTTAATGTACGCCAAAGCCTTGCAGCCATGGTAAAATTAGGATACAGTCGCTAGTTGCTATGGCTCTCAATGCACGCTGCCTACGTCACATTTTGGAAGGGGTATCCAAGGGGACTGAAAGAAACCCAGTAACCTTTTTTAAGAAACCGCTGCTTTGGCGTTCACTCAGAACCGGGGGCGGTGGTCAAGCTGTCATTGGTCAAACACACAAAATGTCTCCTGTAATAAATCTTTCGCATAAAACACAGACCCTCTATGCCACACAAAACAGGGCATAAACTCTGTAGCATTAAAACGATAATCGTAGTTCGTCCTCTTTATGTAGCTAGAAAAGGAAAGGAGTTGTCTGCCCCTGAGAAGTTGGAGCACTGACAAGTTCTCTGTCAAAGTTTCTTGAAATCCAAACTGCCGTCAATTAATTTGACAAAGGCATACAGTGTTTTAGTTCTGATTGATATACGGTTTTGATCGTGCCGGAACCTGGACATATGTCAGGTCCACAGTCCACCTGGCCAGTTACTGTTAGAACGTGCGTCTACGTTGACCTACTCCCGTAAAGGGAATATTTTGCTGATTGCTCGCTTGTGTTCTCGTTGCCGTCTATTTAGGTGAGAGTAAGGATTGTAGGCCTACTGTATATAGCGGGAAATTTTCATATTCAGTAAGCCTTGCAGTTGGCAGCTGCGTAATTTTATCTTTGATGCTAGGGATAAGTTTCTCTGAAAATTTTCCGCCGGTCTACTCTATCGTTACTGAGGAGGGGGCAGCAATCACACATCCTGTATTAGTTGCGGCCATGCTGCTCCTGCCACTAATGACAAGTTCTCAAAGGTTATTGTTGAAAGATTGGTAGGGGTCAAGATTTTCGACATGTATCGATATAGTGTTTTTTTTCTTCAAAAAGATTATGTGTCATTATTTAAATTTATCAGGAACAACGAAAAAAAGTTTACGAACTAAAAGGAATTATTGTTATCTTTTCCAGGTCAAGAGATCCCCGTCGGAAGAGGAATCCTTACTGGCTCACTCCACCAGGGAGTCCCAGGAGATTGAACGGTGGCTTGCTGAAGTCAGTCACATCCTCTCTGAAAATCAGACGTTAAGTGACGATCAAATTGACTTAATACAGGACAGGATCGTTGAAAAGCAGGCCGATATTCGAAAGCTGAATGAAATAGCTCTTGAACTGTGCGCTAGAACTTCTGCGGAGCAGGAAGAGACTTTACAGAAGCTGAATAGCCATTGGCTGGAACTGAACGCTCAGTTCCAGATTTTCCAGGTATAGTCAACCAGCCCCCGTCCAGTGTATCCAACAATACTTGCGATTTTTTGTTACGTATCTCCCTAGGCCTTGGTTGAGTTTAAGCGCTTGCTCCTGACTCTTTTGGCTCAGGCTTAAGCCGTGTGTCCTTTCTGCTCAGCCTGCGAAGAAATGACCCAAACGCAATTCATGATTTGAGTTCAGTTTATTTGTGTAATTTTTAAAACGTTAAAACACGTTAATTTGTTGTAAGTAGATTAGAGTGTCCAGCATTTGATTGACAACTCGTGGTGAACGTACAGATCAGTAACGGTATAAACTGTACAGCAACTAACTAGAATAGTGTGCAGGATACGGCTAAAACCGATTGCTAATGTTCCTATTAGACCGATGTAGGCTCAGACAAAGTTAATGGGATTCTCTGTCAAGATATATACTCAAGACTTACGAGCTGGATTCCATATAATATCGCCATGCCTGTATGGCAGCATACGACTTATAATCTCATTCGCATAGCACTTTTTCTGTTTTCGCCATAGTTCCTGTTATTAGTGTCTGTGTCTAGGTGTTTTCTTCTCCCGGATTCCTGTTAACTTCCCCGGTGTTTTCACTTATCTGTTAATTTTTGTTCTGGTCGGAATTTCGAATTTTTCTTTAGTCCTAACCTATCCCAGGGTAAAGTTTTCCATATTTCAGCTGACGAAAATGGTTGGAGTTGACCTAGCAACCCGTGTGGCTCGTGCAAGAGAAGCAATTTCGTCGTTAAACCGACAGATGAACTCCCCACCGCTCTCTCTGAAAGATTACGAACAGCTAAATGCTCAGGAGATGTCTCTTAAGGCAAGTGGGAAATTTATACGCATCAGGTTAAAGTTAAATTTGATTGGACCTGAGCTTAAGTGGAAGCTGTCCAGGGGGGATCTTTCAGCCTGTTGACGTATTAATTGTAGGTGATTCCTGAAGGAAGGGCGTTCCTAAGGCCAGCATTTTCTTATGCGAAGATCAATGTCAGATATATTTCTGGAAATTTCTTCCTTTGATTCTCTGGCTGGGACTTGGGACCACTGGACTGGACGTGATTTTATAACATCAGCGTATAGTGTGTCTCATATGTTCAGTTTAAGTCAGCTCATTTTTCTCAAATGCAAAAATAAATGAACAAAATTAGTTTCAACCCTACAAAGCTCCATGGCCCGTTGCAAAACGGTCGCGAACATGACTTTAGACTACGGTATCTGCAAAAATGCAGCTAATAACCCCTCGCACTCGCCGTCGTGGCTCACTGTTCTTATGTCGGAGTCGGATAGACATACTCTTGACTGACCACTCAGATCGTTGGAAGTATGTGGGCGGCGAGTCTGCACTGGATGTCTTTTAGTTTTTCAATTATTTTCATAAATTCATCACCCACTTTCATAAACCCAGTTGAAAACCCTACTTGAAGTAACTATTACCGCTGATATGAAGTGGGATGCCAATTTCAAAACATCCTCGAACAAGCTTCCCCTTCGGTTTCCCTCTTAACACTTATACAAAATATTTCTTGCCCCCCTAAGGATCTCCTCCAGCTGCATTGTTCCTTTATCCGGTAAATACTGGAGTATGCATGTCCAGTGTGGCATTTCGTGCTTACTCCTGAGCATGTTTATGCGATCGAAAATATCCAAAAATGAGCGCTTAGAATCATAAATGGTTAAGTGAAGGTTTCTTACCATTATTGGTTGGTAAGTTTAAAGTTTAACTGAAAAGCAAACTTATTTTTGTATCATTTACTTGAATACACTGAGTTATTTGGATTCTGCTAAGAGATTTTTTGATTTTACACTATCTGCTCTCGTAGTGAGGCTCAGAGTATCTACCGCTGTGCCCACAGCGTAAATTCTACTATGACGCGGAATATTTGAATCGGCACACAGACGCTGCTTTTCAGTGGGCGGTGATAAGCTGGCGAAGACTGCTTAGTGCCCCAACAACAAAAATTTCATAAATCTTTCTCGTCAAGCATGCGACACAGGTAGTACCACAAATCTGACAGGGTAATTCCACTTTCTGAAAATTGGTTATTCGTGAATAGTGGAGCAACCAAGTAACGCATTTTCATCTGGTCTTCAAGCCTCTCTAAGTGAATAAGTGAGGGGTAACAAGACTATCCCTTCTCTGCCCTTTTCAGTTAAACTTTAAGCTCACCACCTTGGACACGAGAAGAAACCGCCCGTGCCTTCACCTCGTACCAAGACCCTGTCTGTTTTTTTTTTTTTTACTGTAAGTGATTCTGTTTTTAAAGGATACCTCTTGCTCATTCTACCTTTTATAGAATTAGAAGCTTCTTATATAGAAGCCCCTTATAGAATTAGAAGCTTCTCAAATCTCCACCTCTCCATTGTTTCGTCTTGCCCTGCGAATTTTTAACGCTTTTTCGGCCGTGTCGAGTTTTACCCGTCACAAACATACATTTTGCCGAAATCTTCAACGAACTCTTTCACACAGAAGGACATGAGAATCTTTATTCTCTTAGTTTTCTCACTTTTTAATCACCGCGCGTCCAGTTTTCAAATGTTTTGCGCTCAGTCGCCGCGTCGGAGAGCAGAAAGGCTGGAAAGATTCGACAAGCGCTAAAAAGAAGATCGCTAAATTTAGGTGGAAAGTAACGGTATATTCGAAAACATTTTGTCTGATCCAGTTCATAGTGATAGATCATTTCTAGTAAGACTTGTGCTTTAAGCATTTTTTGTGCATACTGTTTGCCGAAAGGGTCCATAATATATACCGTTTAGGCGAGTTTTGTAGAGGCCGATGGCATAATTTACTAATTGTGTTATGACTATTATTGAAATGACGATCTGATTGAGTGTATACATATTTATATTTTAGTGATTATGTTTGACGTAGAGGTCAAATTCGACGCTTGTGCTGTTAAAGGTATTTCTTATGAACTCTACTCCACTCTACTCTACGACAGTCGTATCCAGTTTATCTTTAGTTTGCTGTGTTGCCACAGGTTGCAAGATCCTGTGATTTCTCACAGGTTTTCGACTTCTTTCACAAAACATTCAGCGACCGATAACACCGTGAAAGTAGCAAAGCCATACGATGATGAAGATAGATAGAAAGTTTATTTTATAAATCGACTTTTGTGTGTTACGCTACCATATTTGTGATTATTGTCAGCAAAAGTATAGTCTGGGGCCCAAGTATCAAAATGTGAAAAGTAGCTTTCCCGTCGGGGGCAGCTGAATTTCGAATCTGGGCGGGATACTGGGATCAGACATGTGCTAAAGATCTTATGCACCAACACTCAAATTCGGATGTCTTGGTGTTCCATTTAATTTTCCTAAAGTGGATCGAAAACTAATATCAGCTAACCAGCTACGGTGATTCCAGCTCTGGCTAATAACTATCCTTCAGAAACAATGGAAAAGTTTATTTAGGTATGTTTATTTACGGTGAAAGAGTACATTTATTAAAACCATATTTGCAAAAGTTGGTCCTGTCAACTTTCATATTTAATCACAAATGAGCTAGGCTTCGAAATCCTCTTCTTCCTCGTCTATTACAATGACATTGACACATTTCCCCCCGGATGCGCATAGTAAATCACGAGATCTCTTGGTTACAGCAAATGAGCATTTTTGCTGCAAGATTTCTTGCAGGCACAAAAAACACCGACCATACTGTCTGGAAAAATATGGCCCATCAGTTGCCACTGCTTTTGCTCCCCCACGTATCTCATCGGCCCATCCATAGTCCAGTGGGTTCAAAGAGACAGGTCTTGGGTCGTGAGCTTGCGTCTACACGGAAAATTGCAAAAATTCACGCAGCCAGTGAAAAAAAAAAAAAAGATCTTTCGGTGGGTGGCAGCCACATGAGCTCCTTTTTGCGTGGCAAAAGATGTATGCGGAGATCACTTCAGCCGTTTCATAGTATGGCTGTCACTCTGATTTAAAAGGACAGAAAAGTTTTCTCTGATTTGTGATGTCTTGTATTTACACTTTGGTTCAATTTCCATCACAAGTTCCTCAAGCATTTATCGAGATACCTGGCCTTCTCTGCAACAAGATCACGACCCCTGCATCCAGAAGCAAGAAGAATATCTCGCTCAGTTAGTGCACAAGCATGTTCAATTACTATGTTAACGCTTCAGAAACTCTGCGAAGTTGAGACTCTGGCCTCTCTTTACATTCTTTTTTTCAGGTAATTGAGGAAAGTGTCAGTATATGAAAAGTCAACACTTTGAGATCTTAACTGTAGGACCATGGGACTAGGAGTTGATGCTGATGTCCAAGTTGCACAGTGTCAGAAGTCCCATCAGCTAACAAGACTGAGGACTTAGGAGTGGAAACAAACTTTTTCCTACAAGTTTCATGCAACACACAATCACAAAAATCAGGTTTTGACATTGCAGTCATGAACTTTTTTGCAGCAAATCACTTAGCTTGTCTAACACTTTAGCTTGTGACAAAGGAGCGATGTCAGTTGTTTGGCACAAACACATAGAAAAGTCGATCAGTTTTCTCTTTTATGGGCTGTTGGCAAACAGCATCCATTTTTGGCAAACCGTAACCATCTACAATCTGTTCTTCCACTGATTAAAGATTGAGAAACCCCTTGATAAACTTTTCATGATATTTGACCTTCTCACTGCATGCCACCAAAGATTTAGGTGCTGCCAATGGCAGCACCTGCCATTGTAGTAATCAGAGGCCTATCGTGCCTGTCTCTTACTGTCTTCAATGTATTACTGAGCTTGTCCAGGACTCAAGCCTCTGATAAAGGAAGAATATCCGTGTTTGGCACAAAATAAGAAGTCAGATTTCTCCTCTTTCTTTAGGCTATTCGCAATCCGGACCTGCTTCTTGGTCAGTTGATCCATTCAATTTCCTGCAAAGAAAAAAATATGTTACAACACCATAGGTACTTAGATATTATAGTGTTAACAAACCTTGCAATTACAGAGGAATTTACAGTCGTTAAGACAAATATAATACAATAAAATTTGTTGATTTTTAGCTTGGCTAACTAGTGGCAAACGAAGACCATAAATGTCTCATAAGAAAAAGAAAATAAACAATACAAACTCATATTTGGGACTCAACATGGTTAGCCTTTTATGATAATGGAGATTTTTGCAAGTAAACTTTATTCTGACTACCATAGTTGTGCGTAGCAGCTTCAGGGTTCTGTATTTTTCCCTGTACTAATGATCAAACCACAGGATATGAAAATATTTCTCCTGACTAGTCGGAGACTCACAGCATCTAGGTTATTCACTAAGCTACTGATTTACTGTAACCCGAATTTGCTACTGAGCTTCTCAGCCTTTTTAGCTGTTCAAATTAGTTAAGTTATCATAATTTAATTAAAAAATGGAAATAGCCATGTGGCATGGCCGAGAAGCGTCAGGGGCGTCACAACTGTGGGGGGAGCTTTCTACTACCTTAAAAGGCCTTAACCCACACTCAAGAACAACCACACTGCAGCTCTGCTTGAATGATTTTTACCTGTTTATTCTTCTTAATATCCTCCAATTCTCAGGTGAAATATCTTGGAATTCTTGGTTTGTAAACACTATTGCCACTTTTTCTTGTCTGGAACATGTGACTTTTGGCCGCAAAAGATTTTTTGCTCACTTTTTATATTTACTTGCAAGGAACCGGTCGTAGAATTGTGGTTTGCTCTGTCGAAGAAGTGAAAACTGTCATAACCGCAGATTTCTGCGACAGGCGGCAACGCTGCTTCGGAAATGTTTGAATGTTTGTTTACCTCTGCTTGCTTTTGATTGGCCGAAAGTTCGATCGCGGATGTAACCGCGCAAACCGCAACCGCAGAATAGTTCGAGTGTAAGAGGTTAGAAAAGCATGTGCGATATACCAAAAAGCTGTATCCCGGTAACTTTCGTGAGTAACAGAACGTACGGGAGGTCGTGTGATCTCTAGAGGTGTTGCCCCAGTCAGACCCTCCACTTTTAGAAGGAGAAGACTTTCGGTTCAGTGGATCCCAGACTAGTATTTCCAATATCTGTGTCAATACAGTGGAATAAAGCTGAAACGCACCAAAATGCATGCCCCAGTGCGGCCAAAAATCAGAGATTCCGTCACAGAAAAGTGGCAACACTGTTTAGTTTAGTCGCGATTAGGCAAGCGATACGCTAACATGCCAATGCCTTGCCCCTGGGTCCTCTGTAAATATGTTTTGGGATTCATATGTTTTGTGTTTTCTTCCGTTGGATCAGCTGGAATGTTGGTGTAACCTTCCTGTTGAACTGAGCGACATAAAGTTAACTTTTTCTCTTTACAGGCAATCCAAGAAAATCTCACTATTCTCCAACCGACCATCTCTCAGTTGTTCCTAGATAGAAGTCAGCTTTTGAAGTCGGACCCAGTGTTGGAAGGTTCGGTGGCGAAACTGGCGAATGAATGGGATTTGGTGAACCAACATTTCGCCGGAAAGAGCAGGTAATGGTGAATGATGGTTGAAGCCGAAATCACCGGTTTTGCTGTTAGATTTGGAACACGGCTTCTACGTGCGCGTTTCCACACAGTCATGCGATTGAAACCCGTTTGTCTCTGTTATCTCGCTTAGGCGGAACGATTATGTATATGCAAGAAAATATGGGGAAAGGGGGCGTGTTATATTTGAAGTTAGAAAAGGGTTGAATTATATTACCTTGAATCGCATTGTCCAGCGAAAAAGGTGCCAATGCTCCTGTAGAGTCGCTGGTGAAGTTCTAGACTAGTGGTAAGTGCATCTGCAACATATTTATGTGGCATTTGAGCTTCGCTCAAGTGGCATAGCTCAAGTGCCATACCGATCGCTTTTCGGTCGGTCTTTCAGGCCACTGTTTTCGAGTTAGGGTACTTCCAGAAGTGCTAGGATGAGAACTTGACAGGCATATTAGGGACCCGACCAAACAAACTTGGAAATAATCACTTCCCCGATCCGACCACCGCTGGGGGAGTGGAGGGAGGGGGTATCCGGAATATTCACGTATGTATAACTTTTGAACGGGGAATCGGATCTTAATGAAACTTGATATTTGGGGACACCTGGTGTCTCAGCTGTCACACTTCAGGTTTGGAACGGTTCTGGTGACTTTGGGGAGGGGGGGAGTTGGAGAGGGAAACCGAAGCTCATGTGACGTGTTCAGAGAGGACGGATCGGGATGAAACATGGTGGGAAGAACAAGTACAAGCCCTAGATACATAGTTGACAAGACCGGACCCAATCCGAGAACTGTGAGGGGAGTTGGAGGGAGGGTTCCGAAATTTGGATGATCCCGAGTTAAGATGTTTTCACATGTGCTAGGACGATGAAACTTGGCAGGCATATCAGGGAATGCAATTTCAGCTTAAGAACAGTAGTTTCTCCGATTTGACCATCTTGAGGGGGAGTAGAGGGAGGGGGAATCCGGAATCTTGAGGCATGTCGCGCTTTTGAACGGGTGATCAGATCTGATGAAACTTTAACAATGAAACTTGATATTCGGAAAGAACTAATGTCTCAGATGTCCGATTTCAAGCACGGACAGGATCTGATCAATATGGGGTCTGGGGGGGGGGGGATAATGACGCAATTAGAATATAACGATTGGGATGACGCTTGGTTGGAAGAACAAGCATAATCCTTAGATACATCAGTGACAGAACCGGACCGGATTCTGGCATTATGTGTGGAGTTGGAGGGGGGGGGGGGGTCCGGAATTCCGGTGATCGCGATTTAAGGTACTTAAAGATCTGTTAGGACGATGAAGATTGCTTGAACGGTAAGCAAAATCTAAATTTTCATGATCCCCATGAGCTCATGACCATTTTTGCCTCGAGGGTTTTGCTTAGAAATGAATTTCTAGCACCGTAAGTGCGGCTCTTAACAGAAAAAAAAAAAAAATGACCAAACCATGTATATTCATGATCCTTAAGGGCCCAGATCATTTTTGCCTCAACGGTTTTGATTAGAGATGAATTTCTAGTGCACTTTAAGTGCGCATCATCACATCCGAGTGCAAAAATAAAATACTTTTTACCAAATGATACATTCTCGTGATTTCCAAGGGTCCACCATCATATTATCTCAAGGGTTTAATTTGCTTACAAATGATCAGTACAAACCCGCGAATTGGCAAATTCCTACTGTCATCCTCTTACCCAGCCTTGCAAGTGCCATATCAGCTTCTAGCTCGTGTTATATCGTTTTAGTACCAGCTAAGCTTTTTTTTTTTATCACAACCTAATTTCCGGCTCGGGTTTTGAAGCTTCAGTCTTCAGGTAATAAGTTAGTATAATGAATACTGGTAGGGCATCCGAATGGTTTTCCTAGTACAAATTTAGTTGGTTGGGACGATAATAATAAAAATTGATTTATTGCCCATCATAATGCACAAACGTACAAAAAGACGGAGTAATTTAATGAAGAAGAGAATAATGAAGAATTGTTGTCAACAGAAATAATGGAAAGAATACAAGAAACTTCAAAAGAAAGAACACTACACACACTGACAAACCTTCTCACAGATAATGAACTTCTTTTAGGAAGTAATAATAATATAATAATACAAAGCAAGAGAAAAGGCTTTCGCCTCTAAATAACTCTAAGAAATTTTGAGTAGTCGAACTGATCAGAGTTAAAAATCTCATCAACAATGCACTTAAAACTATTGATCGATTCAGCATTAACCGCATCTTCGGTAAGGCTGTTCCAAGGATCAACAATTCGGTTGCCAAAACCCCACTTAAAAACGTCCTTGTGGAATCTTGACTTTGTAAGCTTGTACGCATGCCCCCGATGATGACGGTTAATGCTGAATCTTACTAAATCAGTCACTTCAAAATTGTCAGAACTTCCATTGATTAATTTGAATGTTTCAATCAGGTCTCCTCTAAAAAATCTGTATGCAATGGAGGGAAGGCACAACTTGGCTAATCTCACTTGGTAGGGGAGATCGCGCAGATCTGGTACGAACTTCGTAGCTCTCCGTTGGATTTTTTCATAAGCCTCAATGTCACAATTGTAATATGGCCTCACTGTGGTGTGGCCATATTCAATGATCGGGCGAACCATCGACTTGAAAAGAAGTGAGAACAAGCCATCCTGCTTAAAAGTAAAGTTTCTTCGAATTACACCAAGGATTCTATTACACTTTTTCATGGTAAGGTTGTAATGTTGCGAGAAACGCAGATCCCCATCGATCAGGATCCCTAGATCCCGTTGGGTCATGCATTCGGGTATCGTTTGGCTGTTGAAACTATAGAAAGTTTTAAAGTGAGAGGGTCCCAGGCGAAGATGGTGACTTTTTTCTACGTTGACTTCCATCAGCCACACTTGCATCCAAAGTTCAATTTTGTGAAGATCATTTTGGAGTATCTGTGAATCTTCGGAACTCCTGATGACTCTGTACATCTTGGTGTCATCCGCATACAACACGATATCAGAATCAATGTCGGACACTAAATCGTTAATATATATATTGAATAGTAATGGTCCCAATACACTACCCTGGGGCACTCCACTTGTTACAGAGACGGAAGAATTACTTAGCTGCCCGTTTACTTTGACTCTCTGTGTCCGTTCGGAGAGGAAGCCGGAAATCCATCTATTCAAGCTCCCACGTATGCCTAGCTTCTCGAGTTTCACCAAGAGTCTCTTATGGGGAACTTTGTCGAAGGCTTTTCGAAGGTCAAGGTAAAGGACATCTACTTGGAATCCAGAGTCGATGTACTTCCTCCACTGTTCGGTTGTCAGTAATAACTGGGATTCGGCGGACCTTCCTTTGATAAATCCAAACTGCTTCTTTGTTATAAGCTTCCTATCCAGTAGATGAAAGAGAAGGTGATCAGAGGCGATTCTTTCAAAAATTTTGGATGTTACGCAAGTAAGGCTAATTGGCCGATAGTTGTTTGAATCTTCTTTCGAAGCACCACCTTTAAATACTGGGGTAACGACAGCTTGCTTCCAAAGCTTTGGCAATTGGAATTGGTAATGGTTTGGTTAAAGCTCCTGCTACAACACCGAGGGAACTAGAGTGTGGCTGCTAAGCTAACCCATTTCGATCAGCTTTGGTTCGTAAGAATTGTCATTTATCTTTTCTTCTCCTCCAACCGTTTGTGGAGTTAAAACCATGTGCCTTTATAAAACCTGTAGGCCAACCGACAGAGGGATTTTGCGTGAATTCGTTTGTTTGCGGATTATGTACAGAAATAATGCAGGAGATCAGCATTCGGCCGTGTTCCACTAATTTTGGTGGATTTCTAGTAAATAAAGATTATATAAATATCTTAAATTAACAAAAAGAGAATATGGCATATTATGCCACAAAAAAACGAGGCGAATAAAGGTTATTCGCTTACAATTCAGATCCCGACATGTTTTATCGTTAAATAAATAATCTACAGGAACAAAAATAAAAATATAGAATACAGATTAAAAAAAAAATGTGAGCAGTAATGACAGAAAGGAATTTCAAGTCGGGCAAAGCTAAAAAGGCCTAGACTGACCCAAAGGATAGCAGTTTTGACTACATTATATTGCTTTCTTTTTCAGCCGTTGGAGCAAGGCTTCAGGCTTGTGGAAGAGTATCCACGCTGACATCAAGTCAGTAGAAGTGTGGTTTTCCCAGATTGAACCTCGCATTGCTGAAGCTCAAAGTGCGGTTGAAGTGGTAGAGGAGAAGGTCAAAATTGGCCAAGAAATCAACGAAAATAGCAGGTGAGATTGCCCAAGGTTTTTCTGATAGGCTAAACTGGTTGTTCAGATCAGCAAATAAATACCCCTTGTCAATACCCTCAGCCAGCTTGGTACCTTCTCAAATGTTTGGTTTCCACCGGAGTACAGAGGAATTATCCACATGTTAAAAAGAACTAATAGTACAATCTAAAGATTCAGCCTATTGTCACCCTTCTAACAGAAGGGCTGAATGCTGTTAGGTTTGTTTCCTGAATATCCGGTTATACCCCGATTTCGGCTAGACTATCCTTTAGAAGCATTTGTAATTCGCTGCGGACTGTTTCCCTTATTAGAGTTTCTCAGACAGTCTGATCGGTGAACTTTTTCCGTTTCTAAACGCTTCGAATGCTCCCTATTTCCGAATGTCCAGGCATAAATACCATGCTAGTTGTTTGTTTGCTTTTATTTGTAACGCTTTAGGCTAGAGTTTTATTGATCATTTTACAAACCAATCAGAACTGGAGAAGCGTCGTTTTCTGACGCCGTTTTCTTACGTTTTCTTGTGTCTGTCGCTTTTATGCAAGTTGAGTTTTTATGGCACTTGAGCTTACTCAAGTGCCATATAGCGATTGTTATTTCTGTCCGTCAGTCGGTCTGTCGGTCTGTCGGTCTGTCGGTCCCGGTTTTGCTAGTTCGGGCACTTCCAGATAAGCTAGGACGATGAAACTTGGCAAGCATATCAGGAACTGGACCAGATTAAATTAGAAATTGTCGCTTCCTCGATCCGACCATCTGGAGGGGAGTGGAGGGAGGGGGAATCCGGAAAAAATAGGAAAAATGAGATATTTTTAGCTTACAAACGGGTGATCGGATCTTAATGAAACTTAATACATGGAAGGACTTCGTGTCTCAGACCCTCTATTTTAAATCCAGACCGGATCCGGTGACACTGGGGGGAGTTAGAGGGGGAAACCGGAAATCTTGGAAAACACTTAGAGTGGAGGGATCCGAATGAAACTTGGTAGAAAGTACAAGCAAAAGTCCTAGATACGTGACTGATATAACCGGAACGGATCCGCTCACTTTGGGGGAGTTGGGGGGGGGGAGAAGTCCGAATTTGTAGTGATCCCGCGAGTTCCGTGCTTCCTGATGTGCTAGGACGATGGAAATTGACAGGCATGTCTGGGACCCGACCAGCTTAAATAGGAAATCATCAATTCCCCGATTCGACCATCTGGGGGGGGGGAGTGGAGGGAGGGTGAAGCCAAAATTTGAGATTTGAGGTATTTTTAGCTTGCGAACGGGTGATCGGATCTTGATGAAAATTGACATTTAGGATGACCTCGTGTCTCAGACACCTCACTTTAAATCCGGGCCGGATCCGATGACACTGGGGGGAGTTGGAGGAGGGAACCGGAAATTTTGAGAAACGCTTAAAGTGGAGGGATCGGGATGAAAATTGGTGGGAAAAACAAGCACAGGTCCTAGAAACGTCATTGACATAACCGGACCGGATCAGGGCACTGTGGGGGAGTTGGGGTGGGGAACCGGAAATTTTGAGAAACGCTTAAAGTGGAGGGATCGGGATGAAACTTGGTGGGAAAAACAAGCACAGGTCCTAGACACGTCATTGACATGACCGGACCGGATCAGGGCACTGTGGGGGAGTTGGGATGGGGGTCCGGATTTCTAGCGATCCCGCGAGTTCGGCATACTTCCTGGTGTCCTAGGGCGATGAAACTTGGCAGGTATGTCAAGGATCCGAACAGATTGACTTGAGAACAGCCGTTTCCCCGACCCGACCATCGTGGGGGGAGTGGGTGGATGGGGAGTCCGGAATCTAGTGGCGTGCATAACTTTTGAACGGGTGATCGGATCTTGATGAAAATTGATATTTAGGATGACCTTGTGTCTCAGACACCTCACTTTAAATCCGGGCCGGATCCGATGACACTGGGGGGAGTTGGAGGAGGTAACCGGAAATTTTGAGAAACACTTAAAGTGGAGGGATCGGGATGAAACTTGGTGGGAAAAACAAGCACAGGTCCTCGACACGTTATTGACATAACCGGACCGGATCCGATGACACTGGGAGGAGTTGGAGGAGGGAACCGGAAATTTTGAGAAACACTTAAAGTGGAGGGATCGGGATGAAACTTGGTGGGAAAAACAAGCACAGGTCCTCGACACGTCATCGACATAACCGGACCGGATCAGGGCACTGTGGGGGAGTTGGGGTGGGGGTCCGGATTTCTAGCGATCCCGCGAGTTCGGCATACTTCCTGATGTCCTAGGGCGATGAAACTTGGCAGGTATGTCAGGGATCCGAACAGATTGACTTGAGAACAGCCGTTTCCCCGACCCGACCATCGTGGGGGGAGTGGGTGGATGGGGAGAACGGAATCTAGTGGCGTGCATAACTTTTGAACGGGTGATCGGATTTGAATGAAACTTGTCTGGTGAGCTATCGCCTCGGACGTTCAGTGTCACGTCCGAGTCGGGTCCGATACCTTTGGGGATGGGGGGGGGGGGGGGGTGGAAAACTCAAGAAACTCTAAAAGTAGAGGGATTTGGACGAAACTTAATGGATGGAACAAGCATTAGGCCTAGATGAAATTGACGGAGCCAGATGGTTTCGGGGCTCTGTGGGGGGAGTTGGAGGGGGTTTCATGGAATTCCGGTAGTCGTGAGTTAGAATAGTTCCAGATGTAAAACGACAACGAAACTTTGCAGGCATATTAGCCACCCGAATTATCTTGACTTAAAAACCTGACACAACGTACACCCCGGAAACTTCCGTTCCTAGATCCGAGCATTTTTGGGGGAGCAAGAGAAGAGAAATATGGACTTCTATAAATTGCGAACGAGTGGTCTGATTCGAGTGAAACTTCATGGGTGATACGAATCGATGGCCTCGACATGTAAAACATGCGTTCGAACCATATGCGACCACGATTAGGGGAATTGGGGGTGGGGGGACTTTTGACATGCACAAAAACCAAACGGATGGACCGAATGAGATGCAATTCGACAGTGCCGAGTTTATGCGGCCTATATTTGTTATTTGGCGTCTGGGCCGGATTCGGCCAAGGTAGGGGGGGGGGGGGTACTGGAAACTTGCAGATAGGCTATGCTCCAATTTCAGTCAAACTTGATGAGGGAATTTAGAGATTGGGCCCGAACCGGCTCCGACAACGTTGGTGGGAAGGGGGGGGGGGTACCGGAACTTTCCAAAAATGCTCAGATTCGAGTGAAACTTGGTAGATGGTATAAACGAAGATCCTTTAGGTGGTCGATTTTTTTTTATTCCGAACCAGATTCGGCCACGGTAGGTGGAAATAGAGTGAGTACCGGAAATCGTGTAGCACGTCTAGGGATCAAACAAATGGATTTATTGGGATGAAAGTTTGAACAGTCATGTACATTTGCAATCGAGACGATGCCGGAACTGCTCAGAAATGAGTGAAACTAAATATCCTATTTCTATTTCCGAACCGCCTTTTTGGATGGCGGGTGTATTTTGTGACGTTTTCATCTACTTTCTTGTACAGCCTACTCGTACAAGTGCCATATGAGCTCGTAGCTCTTGTTTTTACAGTTGTCAATAAAATTGTACCTTACCTTACCTTATGCTTGCAAACTTGACTTCATTTTTGACCGGGTAAGTACGGGTAGTGCATTTCATTAAAGCATATCAAATCGTTCGGGAGTTCTTGAAATCACCGACGGACAAATCTGCGATACCATAGAGAGAGAGTTTTTTGCAGATACCATGTTGATTTTTGTGTTGATGCTTTGTTGTGTGACTATGTTTATTTATTTCAAAAGTGTGCAGTACCTTTTCTTTGTTTTTATGGCACTTGCCTTCCGGCCAAGTGCCATATACCGATCACTTTTCCGTCGTCCTGTCTGTCGGTCGATCGGTCAGTCCGATGATCGCGAGTTAAGGTACTTCCAGATGTGCTAGGTCGATGGCAATTGGCAGGCGTATAAGGGGCCCGACCGAACTAATTTGGAAATAGTCACTTCCTCGATCTGACCACCGTGGGGAGAGTGGAGGGAGAGGGAATTCGGAAAATTCACTTATTCATAACTTTTGAACGGGGAATCGGATCTTAATGAAACTTGATATTTGGAAAGACCTCGTGTCTCAGATGATACACTTTAAGTTCGGAACGGATCCGGTGACTTTGGGGGAGTTGGAGGGGGGGGGGAGGGGCTGAAATCGTGTGACATGTTCAGAGTGGACGAATCGGGATGAAACTTGGTCGTAAGAACAAGCACAAGCCCTAGATATATAGTTGACAAGACCGTACCGGATCCGGGAACTGTGGGGGGAGCTAAGGGATGGTTCCGAAATTCAGTCGATTCCGAGTTGAAGATGCTTCCACATGTGCTAGAACGTTACACTTGGCAGGCATATCAGGGACCCGACCGGTTTGTCGTTAGAACAGTCGGTTTTCTGATTTGACCATCGTAAAGGGAGTGGGGGAAAGGGGGGTCCACTTTTGAACGTGTGATCGAATCTTAATGAAACTTGATATTCGGAAAGAACTTGTGTCTCTGATGTCCCATTCTAAGTGCGGCCGGGATTCGATCAATGTGGGAGGAGTCGAGAGGGTGGAGGGGAACCGGAAATTTCGTGACACACTTTTATTAGAGCGTAGCAATTGGGACGACACTTGCTGGTAAGAACAAGCATAAGCCTTAGATACATCAGTCACAGGACCGGACCGGACTCGGGCACTCTGGTGGGATTTTTTTTTTAAGGGGGGGGGGGGTCGAAAATTCCTGTAATCGCGATTTAAAGTACTTCAAGATGTGCTAGGACGATGAAATATCTTCAAGTACTCATCTTACCACAAAGTACAAAAAATACTTTTAAGCAAAATGTACATTTTCTTGATCCCCATTAGTCCATGATAATTTTTGCCTCAAGGGTTTTGCTTCCAAATAATTTTCTAGCACCCCTAAAGTGCGCATCTTAACCGAAAAGTCAAACAGATACTTTTGACCAAACCATATATTCATGGTTTTAAGCGCAGGATCATTTTTGCCTAAGTCGTTTTGGTGAGAGATGTATTTCTAGTGCCCTTAAAGTGCGCATCATCACAGACAGTTTAAGTGCAAAAATAAAATACTTTTTACCAAACGATGCTCGTGATTTCCAAGGGCAAATGATCCTTCTTATCTCAAGGGTTTTGCCTAAAAATGGTCATAACAAACCCTCGAATCGGCAAATTCTTACTTTCATCCTTCAACCTAGCCTTACAAGGGTCATATGACCTTCTAGCTCTTGTTCCTTATTGTTATCTACTCTGTTGATCCGCAGCTAATGTGCTTTTGTGATGGGTAATAAAATGCATTAGTTAATTCATTCGTTCTCTACTTTTATATGTGTTTGACTTTATACTAATCGTTCCCCTTCTTAAGACTGGTGACCCGCATAACTACCCTCTGCCGAGAGATTGCCTCCAAATGCAGCCTCGCAGACGCAGGAATGCTGCGCGGGAAGCTGGATACCCTATGTCAGCGCTGGAGCGGTGTGAACCAAACGTTTGATAACCTTCCAAAAACGTCCCTGCAAACCCTGGAAATGGAGATGGAGTCGATTGAAAGATGGGTGGAATCTACTCTGAGCGTCATAGAAGAAAGGCTACACCCCGCGGACGAAATTCAATTAAGCGCCGCGCTTCGAGTTATTGAGGTAAGAAGAAGTCATGATTGTCCAGAGAAGAGGGGGTTGGAGGATTTTCTTAATACTATTTTATTATTCAACGCTTACACAATCAAGAAGTACTTTTAGTATTTTATTGTAAACTAATTAATGTTTAAGCTGGCTTTTTCAAACTTGAATTTGGTACTCCCATTAAATAAGAATGGACTAGAACCTTATTTACAAACTGAATTTTTATCGCTCGTTATTTCATTACAAGACCGAAATCTGTTCAGATTTTTTTTTTGCCAGAACATTTCTAACCCAACAGATACAAAAAAAAAAGTATTTTTATACTAACTTCATGGCAGTCAGCACGGCACTGATTCATTCCGCTTTTCACCCCTCTTAGCAGCTTTATTCATCAGGTCACCTCAAGTGGTGCAGGGAGTCAATCGTACCATCGTAAGATCAGGCTAACCACAATAAGGTCGACATTCATTAAGGGCAACTTTGGCATCTGGTGATTGTTTTTAATTTTTCAGTGTTGCTGCTACGCAAACAAAGCGGAAAGAAAAAATCAGAACCGACAGCAAATTGGACTTGGTCCATTTGCGGCCTACCTACACAATTTTTTTTTTTAAATCTTTGATTTGAACATATTATCAAAAATGTAGCTTGACTCCCCGTTAGCTTGGTCTTAACTAGTAAATTGACAGTGCCATCATAGACTCTGTGACGGTACAACCGAGATAGTTTTAGGCTATGCTCTGTCCGGGGGGTACCAAAAAAGCTTCGTTCCGAGTTTCACCAAAATTTATAATGATGGTGGTAGCTGTCTGTGATATAATCCCAACGTCCGTGTTCTGTTTTTGGTTTTTATTTATATATTATAATAGGTCTGTGATGACGAATAGACGATTAATTGTATAGACTATAAAATGTGCATTATACTTGACGTAATACCCAAGTTTCGCATTGCCATGATAGTGGTTTTTTGAAATAAATTCGTTACTACTTACTACTACTTACTACAAAACACTAGAATGAGATTAATAGCGTTAAATCGACGTTGTCTGTCGTACAGTAAAGACTGCCGCCCATCTTGGAGCTTCTGGTATAATTCAGGGATAACTAAAGGGCAACGGGAGTCAGACAAGTGGATAGGGCGATTGGCCGACCTTTATAGCGTCCGATGGCCCTTCTCACTACCCAAACGGGTTGCATCTTAACTGCAGCTTCATCGACAGGAAGGGGAAGGATTGGAACAGAACTTGTTTTGGTGGCGGGTCGTTACACTCAATGACACGATTTTTGATTTGCTTTTTCTGTTTTAATACTAAACAACAGCATCAGGTGAACACGTGTGTTGGTTCAGGTTTTTCAGGCCCTATGTTCTGAATGTGGCCGCGCGAGTTATGTTAGTAAACCTGATACAGGTGGGCTATAGTGGCTCGTATACTAGTCTTGTGCGTAATTATATACTGGGCTGCATATCACTTGACGAGTTTTCAACCTATAAGTCTGTCACTTGACACAAATTGTTTGGCAAATTCCCGTTAGGCAAGCATGTGAGTTGGCTAGTTCCTAATATGTAAGTCCAGCAAAAGACAAGTTTTCGATTGACAAGTGACAAACACACAGGTCAAGTAAGATTTTTTTACATGAAATCGGTATCAAAACTATGCGGCCTGGTCTAAGAAGTACTTGAGGGTCATCGAGGACGAAGGAAAAGATTCCTTCAGCTCCTGGAGTTTCCGGTTCTTGTTGACCCACTACCTTCGTTTCGCTGGGAGAGTCCCACACTCCCACCATGATGTCCCTTTATTCGCGGTTTATGGTGATTTTGAGCAGGTTGAAAATGTTTGGTTGGGCGCGTCCAACCTTCGCATTAAATAACCGGGAGTGAGCTTCCATAGGCAGTTATTCGTTCGAGGACCTGTGTTTGTGTGGTTGTTCCACTGGATTGGCAATTGGTCCAGAAACCAGGCATGTCCTCTGAACCGAACAGCCTCTACAACCTGCTTCTCAGTTTAATCACATTGGTATTTGTCTAACGTTTTGAAGCTGCCTTGCCTTTGGTAGGATTGCCCAAAACGCGCTTGTCGCGTAGGGACTTGCCGTTTGCTAAATTGCTCTATGACTGTTTGACTGTTTGACTGGGGTTGCCGAAATCGACCGAATGACAACTTTCCGTCTGATATGCTCCCATTTAATGTCAGGCAAAGTTTGGTTGAAGAAGGAAATGACGGTCGATTGATTAGTTCTTTAGTAGACTACCAGGTACAAGTCAAAGACTTTACAAGTCGCACTTTACTCGACAGTTTGGGCTAGAAGATCTGAATCTTCCTCACCTTAAGCCACGCGTCGCTGTATTTTTGAGTGTCAGGTCAAGTTTTTTCATCTTGATTATTAGAGCCTGACATGCTTTCTGTTTTGCGAGAATTGGTTTTGAATTCTAGGGCATCATTCTTAGAGGTGTTTAGTCTTGAATAAATTGAAAAAGCATTTGTTAGGCCAAGGTTCCTAGTTTTTATGGCACTTGAGCATACTCAAGTGCCATATAGCGATCGTAATTTCTGTCGGTCTGTCGGTCTGTCTGTCTGTCGTTCTGTCGTTCTGTCGTTCTGTCGTTCTGTCGCTCTGTCGTTCTGTCGGTCTGTCCAGGTTTTGCTAGTTTGGGCACTTCCACACAAGCTAGGACGATGAAACTTCACAGGCATATAAGGGACCCGACCAGATCAACTTACAAATAATCACTTCCCCAATCCAACTTTCCCCGGATCCGGGAGTCCGGAAACTATGAAGTAAAACGGGAGCAAAAAGTAAAACGGGAGCAAAACAAAGCACTGGCCAAGCGCGGGATCGAACCAGGAACCTTTGGGTTTACAGTCCAGTATTGTACCGCTGAGCTATGCGACTATGTATCAAGAAGCGAATGGGGAATAACTACGGTTTAAAGATCATCAGTCCAAGTCAAACAAATCTAGTGAAACGTTTGGCAGGAATATCAGCGAACCGTACCATAAATTACCTTAAATCGGATATAATCATATTCCGGATCCGATCATAGTGGGGGGAGTGGAGGGATGGGAAATCCGGAAACTAGTAACATGCATAACTTTGGAAAGGGTAATCAGACATACGTGAAACTTGACCTTTGTGTTGCCAGTCCAGTTTTCTACCACTGAGCCATGCTATGATGTATACAAAGCGAATGCGAGAATAGATACGGTTTAAAGATGGTCAGTCCAAGTCAAACAAATCTAGTGAAACGCTTAGCAGGATTATCAGGGAACCGACAAGATTAACTTGGATATAATCATATTCCGGATACGATCATAGTGGGGGGGGGGGGAGGGATGAGAAATCCGGAAACGACGGTCTGTCGGTCTGTCCCGGTTTTGCTAGTTTGGGCACTTCCACATAAGCTAGGACGATGAAACTTGGCAGGCGTATAAGGGACCGAACCAGATTAACATGGAAACAGTCACTTCCCCGATCCGGCCATCGTGGGGGGGGGGGGGGGGTGGAGCAACAAGAAATCCGGAAACTAGTAACATGCATAACTTTAGAACGGGTAATCGGACTTGCGTGAAACTTGACATATGTCAAGAACAATTGCCGATAACTGGGGGGGGGGGGCTGGAGGGGGGCACCCAAAACCTCGTGAAACGCTTCCACATAAGCTAGAACGATGAAACTTGGCAGGCGTGTTGGGAAACCGACCAGATTAACTTGGAAATAATCACTTCCCCGATCCGGCCATCTTGGGGGCAGTGGAGGGATGGGAAATCCGGAAAGTAGTAGCATGCCTAACTTTTGAACGGGTAATCAGATATGCCTGAAACTTGACATATGTCAAGAACAAGTGCTTCAGAAGCTCAATTTCAAATCCGGACCAGATCCGATAACTGGGGGGGGGGCTGGAGGGGGCACCGGAAATCTCATGAAACGCTTCCACATAAGCTAGGACAATGAAATTTGGCAGGCATATCAGGGAACCGACCAGAAGAACTTGGAAATAATCACTTTCCCCATCCGGTCATTGTGGGAG
The DNA here is from genome assembly GCA_023053575.1 of Branchinecta lynchi. NCBI lineage: Eukaryota > Metazoa > Arthropoda > Branchiopoda > Anostraca > Branchinectidae > Branchinecta > Branchinecta lynchi. The sequence continues at coordinate 22,166,072 of JAKZAP010000002.1, forward strand.
GAGTGGAGGGATGGGAAATCCGGAAACTAGTAACATGCATAACTTTGGAACGGGTTATCAGACATGCAAGAAACTTGACATATGTCAAGAACAAGTGCTTCAGATGCTCAGTTTCAAATCCGGACCAGATCCGATCACTGGGGGGGGGGAGCTGGTGGGGCAACCGGAAATCTGGTGAAACGCTTCCAAATAAGCTAGCACAATAAAACTTAACAGGCATATGAGGGAACCAACCAGATTAACTTGGAAATAATCGCTTCCCCGATCCTGCTATCGCGGGGAGGGGGGTGGAGGGAAGGGGAATCCGGAAACTAGAAACATGCATAACTCTGGAATGGATAATCGGACATGCATAAAACTTGACAATTGTGAAGAACAAGTGTCTCAGATTTTCAGTTTCAAATCTGGACCAAATCCGAAGAGAGGGGGATTAGAGGGGGGGGGGGGGGCCGGAAATGTCGTGAAATGCTTAGGGTCGATGGATCGGGATGTCACAGTAGAGGGGTTGGAAGGGGTTTACCCGGATTTCCGGTGATCACGAGTTAGGGTGCTTCGAGGGGTACTTCCACATGTACTAGGACCATGAAACTTGGCAGACATATTAGGTACTCTTCCAGGTCAACTTGAAAATAGTTCTTTTCCCGATCCGATGATCATGGGGGAGATTCTATTGACATGCATAACTTTGGAACAGGTGATCAGACGTGCATGAAACTTGTCAAGTGTCAAGAACAAGTGACTCAGATGATCAATTTCGAGTCTGGAACGGATCTGATAACATCGGGAGGACCTGAAGGGGGGGGGGGGTGAAGAAATCTCTTGAAGCGCTTCGAGTCGAGAGATCAGGATGGGACTTGGAGGGAAGAACAAGCATAAGCCATAGATACATTGTAGAGGCTTAATCTTAACGGCCTGCCATTCAATTTGCAAATATATTATTATTATTATTATTATTATTGACAAAACAGGACCGATCGTGTCACAGTGGGGGGAGTTGGAGGGGTTTTTCCCTAATTCCGATGATCACGAGTTAGGGTACTTCCAGATGTGCTATGACCGTGAAACTTTGCAGGCATGTTAGGGACTCTATTAGATTGGCTTGAAAATATAGTCCCTCCCCCGATCCGATCATCGTTGGAGGAAGATACAGTTGTCAATGAGTGGTATAACCATTACAGATCTACTAGATCAAGCCCATTTTCTGATGAAATGAATATCGGGAGAGAGATCCAGCCTTGAAAACTGCAAACTGTATCTGACAAACATGCTAACTGTTCTTACAAGTGCCATATGAGCTTTCAGCTCTTGTTTTTTCTATTTTCTTATTATTTTTCTCTTTTCTCATCATTATTATTAAATGAGTTGTTGAGAGATTGGTTATTATTTTTTATTTTAGTTTTTTTTGTTATGTTTTGTTTCTAGTTAATTATTAGTTAGGATATGAGTTTTATGTACCCGCCCAGTTGCAAGTTCTTTTTTGCACCTTTCTTGGGGCGGGTACTGGCATCATAGTTAAATGTATTTGGGTCGTAAAATAAACTGAATTGAACTGAACTGAACTTAGGGCAAGATGTATCTCATAGACATGTAATATATAATATATCATCAGCGATTGAAGATTTTCAAAAGTAAAACCATTGGTAAAAACTGTAGTGCTTACAAAGCAAAACGGAAATTCTGCAAACATGACGTAACATAGAATTTTTATTTCGAGACCTTACTAAGAGTTCAGAGGCTTGTCCTGCTTAGAAATTTGTACCGCAAGATCATTCCGCGGGTTAACAGTTTTTGTTTTGCTAAAACGAGTCAGCAAACTGGAGGGTTGCGGGCGCCATCTTGAATCAGTGCCATACCGTGTAAAGGATAAAATTAAAACCAGATCGCGGGTGAGTGCTGCGTTGGAACATATTTTGTGCGCAAGAGCTCTGTCTACTCCGCTTATTTTGAAATCCTGTGAATTTCAGTGAATTATTTCTCCTTTCCAGATTTGTTTTGTATATTTGTTATAATTTTGGAAATCAGTATTTATCTCCCGCTTGGTTCGTCATTAACCGGCTGCTTGGAATTCCTAGATGTCACTCTGACAGTTGTTCTGTTTCACCCTTAGAAATAATTCTAAGATTGAAGAATTTCCTGGCTGTTAGCCTACGGCGATCCAGGAGCAAGTGCGGCCGCGGAGTCGTTCCTCTTTTTTAATCGGACTTAAAGGTGCAGCGTGATGATGGTCCAGGTATGATTGACTGGAAATTCTGACTGGAGCTACTAGACTGTGTTTAGTATTCTGTCTAGTGCCGGAATCTCCAACCGGTATGACTTGTAGGATGTTGAGCTAGTGTTTGAACGCGAATTCGGTGAAGCAAGTCGGGTTTTATCGAAAGTTCTAGGCGTTTAATGCCTATAAGTGTTGGATTAGCAAGTGGGAATTACAGATGTCTAAAAGCGGTAGGTGTCTCAGAATGCTTGCACTGTAGGTGCTTGAGCTAGTGTGTTTGAACCTAAATTCGGTAAAGCGAGACGGGTTTTTAGTCGAAACTTCTTGGCGCTGAATGCCTTTGCGTCTAGTGGCTAGAATTTCTAACCGGTAGGCTACTGCATGTAGAGCAATTGAGCTAGTGTTAGAACGCGAATCCGTCGAAAAGGTGGATTCTGATTATGAAGTTCTAAGCGTTAGAAGGGCGAAAGTTCTTCCGTCTTCTTTTATCAGATTGAAATTTCATATGTCTAGAAGTGGAAGCTGTTACTTCAATACTTTAAGTCGCTTGTATTGGGGCGGAAAAGGCTTCAATTCAATTCAGTTCAATTCAATTTATTTCTAAAACGTGCAGCGGACAAGCCAGTAAACGTCCGGTTACAAGTTTTATTTGTTTGTTGTGTGACTCCTGCAGTTGATTTCGGCATATAGTGAGTTGGCCGTTGTTTCGTCGTTGTCGACGTAGGGTATTGCAGTCAGTAATTTGATCCTTAATTTGTCAATATTTGAAGTTGGGATAGGGAATATTCTGACGTGCAGGCAATATTTTCTGACAGGCGGTCAGGTTTTCCCAGACACTCTTTTCCCCGTTTTCGACAATAAATAAGAAGTGAGGTTATGTGCGTAAGTGATATTGGTCCTTTAAGGCAGCGATTCCAGTCCACGACCGCTGGACCCTGATTGGCCCTAGCTGTGTACCACGGAAAGGGATGTGAGACTAGTACCAAGAACAAATAAGCCAAGAACCTCCGTCTTTGGTCCCATGCACCGACTACGGGTACCTCGACACAACTTAGCAGACCTAAGAGCTACTTGCTAAGCTTTGAGTTGGCGCCCGTCTACTTCTCTCTTAGCGGAAAGAGAAAAATACCGTAGTAGGCATGTATCGGCCCACTTCTGCACTAACGCCACAATGTAAACAACCAATACTATGTTACTCTCGACTTCTATGTACAGTAAAGTCAGTGTATAATAATAAGCGCAACGGTCGAGTAGTGAGTGATAGTAGAGTTCAGAGTACGATCTGTAATCGAGTACAGAGCGTGATGTGCTCTTGATGAGTGTGACACCTAGTTATAAATCTTCGCGGTATATGACAGGTAGATACGGTGGATAGCGAGAGAGTGGATAAGTTTAATATTTCGCCGCTATGGTCAGTGGATCACAGATGTGTATATGTTTATTGGGAGCACGATAACTCTCGAAGGGGTTGAGATATTGTGTTCAGACTTGGTGTGAGGTTTTCAATGCAGTTCAGTTCGCTTTATTTTTTCAAAAATTCTTCGTTAAGAAAAGTAGCATCGGAAATGTCAACGTTGTCACAGAGATGCAGTATATGAGAGTACATAGCATTTTTTGTTAATTTACATAATACTTTGTACCATTTAAATACAGTTCGGTTTCCTGAAACTTTCATCGAAACAAAACTAGACCTACGTTGCCTGGGCAACGTGAAGTGTTGCGGCAACCTTTGTCCGGCTTGGCCGGCTAAAGTGTTGCGAGAGCAACACTTTGGTTTTGTTTCTTCGCTGTCGGTTAAATGCTGAAATTGTCAACTTATCGAAGCTTTTAAAACGGTATGTTCTAAAAAGAATAATCACATAATCAAAAGCTGTTCTTTAGCGTTGTAAAACCAACAACAAAACAGTATCGGAAGAAGGCTATCCCTAACGTTTCAGGATTAAAACCATAGATGACACTATTAATTATTACAAAACTACCTTATTGTTTTACATTACCGTATCGTTTGTACCCGTTGCGTAAACAGTTAATCCTAGGTTATAGCGATAGACCATCGATACAAACTTTCTTACAGTCATATCTACAGAAATCGAATACAATGTGCACCAATTTTCAAAAATTTCTAGCCCCTCGTGAACCGATCTTACTTACAAGTCCGTCTCCCGTGATTGACATCAAATTCACCGGAAACAAATAATGGATACACCAGCTATCAAAAGTTGCAAACCCCTCATCGCTGAAGATGATTATAGCATAAAGCCGATTATTACTTACAAGTCCCATGCATGTCTTACAATTGGGAACAAATTGTTCTTACCATCGAATACACCTGAGACAAATAACAGGTATACCAACTAGCAAAAGCTGCAAACTCTTCGTTGCCGAAGATGATTATGAGCTAACAGTCGACTGTTTTGCTTACAGTCGACTGTTGCTTACAAGTCCCTTACATGTCTCACAACTGGTATCGCCTATTTTTGGTTTCAGTGTGTACCCTGAAGTTGTCAACCCCTTGAAACTTTCAAACTGGTTTATCTCATGAAGGACTTTTGTTCAAAAAAATGGATGGCATATATTTTGATCAGCTCTTCAAGGGCTATCGATTGCCCTAGCCACAACAAAAGCATATCGGAAAAAGGGACTAAATTGACTTTGCAGTCAGTTGAACTTTATCCTTTTCAATCGTAGACATCGTGACGGATGAAAACTTGAAATAATATCCTATATAATCTAGTTGGTATTATAAAGCTATCCGTAACTTTTTAGGATTAAAATACCATAGATGACACTATTAATTATTACGAAACTACCTTGTTTTACATTACAGTATCGTTTGTACCCGTTGCGTTAACAGTAAATCCTAGGTTACAGCGATAGACCAACGATACAAACTTTCTTACCGACAGATTTATATAAATCGAATACAATGTGCAACAATTTGCACAAATTTCTAGCCCCTCGTGCACCGATTTTACTGACAAGTCCCTCTCCCGTGATAGACATCAAGTTCACCGGATAAAAATAATGGGTACACCGACTAGCAAAAGTTGCAAACCCCTCATCGCTGAAGATTTGTGTAGCATAACAGCCGATTATTACTTACAAGTCCTTAGCATGTTTTACATTTGGGAACCAAATTGTTCATCAAATGACAGGTACGCCAACTAGCGAGAGCTGCAAACCTCTCATTGCCGAAGATGATTATGAGCTAACAGTCGCCTGTCGCGTACAAGTCCCCTAAATGTCTCACAACTGGTATCGCCTATTTTTGGTTTCAGTGTGTACCTTACTACTGAAGTTGTCAACCCCTTGAAACTTTCAAACTGGTGTATCTCATAAAGGAATTTTTTTACCAAAAAATGGATGTCATATACTTTGATCAGCTCATCAGCGGCTATCGATTGCCGTCGAAGTTGAACTTTATCCTTTTCAATCGTAGATATCGTGACGGATGAAAACTTGGAACAATATCTTATATAATCTAGTTGATATTATAAAGCCATCCGTAACTTTTCAGGATTAAAATACCATAGGTGACACTATTAATTATTACAAAATTACCTTATTGTTTTACATTACCGTATCGTTTGTACCCGTTGCGTAAACAGTTAATCCTATGTTATAGCGATAGACCATCGATACACACTTCCTTACTGTCATATTTACAGAAATCGAATACAATGTGCACCAATTTTCAAAAATTTCTAGCCCCTCGTAAACCGATTCTTACTTACAAGTCCGTCTCCCGTGATTGACATCAAATTCACCGGAAACAAATAATGGATATACCAGCAATCAAAAGTTGCAAGCCCCTCATCGCTGACGATGATTATAGCATAAGCTTTTTAAATGGGATGTTCTAAAAAAATTAATCATATGATCAAAAGGTATTCTTCAGCGTTGTAAAAACAACAACAAAATAATATAGGAAGAAGGGACTAAATTAACTTTGCAGTCAGTTGTACTTTATCCTTTTCAATCGTAGACATCGTGACGGATGAAAACTTGGAACAATATCTTATATAATCTAGTTGGTAATAGAAAGCTATCCGTAACTTTTCAGGATTAAAATACCATAGATGACACTATTAATTATGATGAAACTACCTCATTGCTTTACATTTTCGTTTGTATCCGTTGTGTAAACAGTTAATCCTCGGTTACATTGATAGACCATCGACACAAACTTTCTTACCGTCAGATTTATAGAAATAGAATACAATGTGCACCCATTTGCAAAAATTCCTAGCCCCTCGTGAACCGATTCCTACTTACAAGTCCCTCTCCCGTGATATACATTAAGTTAACCGGAAACAAATAATGGGTACACCAGCTAGCAAAAGCTGCAAACCCATCATCGCAGAAGATGATTGTAGCATAACAGCCGATTATTACTTACAAGTCCCTTGCATATCTTACCATTGGGAACCAAATTGTTCTTACCATCGAATACACCGGAAACAAATAACAGGTATACCAACTAGCAAAAGCTGCAAACCCCTCATTACCGAAGATGATTATGGGCTAACAGTCGACTGTTGCTTAAAAGTACCCTACATGGCTCATAACTGGTATCGCCTATTTTAGGTTTTAATGTACCTTACTATGAAGTTGTCAACCCCTTTGAAATTTTAGTTTAAGAGGTACATCTGGTACCATTTCTCTACCGCAATCCCAAGTGCAAAAAAACGAATGATAAACTCAGCTGAAATCGCGTACACAAATGGAACCAAATTGTTCTTACCATCGAATACACCGGAAACAAATAACAGGTACACCAACTAGCAAAAGCTGCAAGGCCCTCATTACCGAAGATGATTATGAGCTAACAGTCGACTGTTGCTTAAAAGTCCCCTACATGGCTCATAACTGCTATCGCCTATTTTTGGTTTCAATGTACCTTACTACTGAAGTTGTCAACCCCTTTGAAATTTTCAAACTGGTGTATCTCATGAAGGAATTTTTGTACCAAAAAATGGATGACATATACTTTGATCAGCTCATCAGTGGCTATCGATTGCCGTCGAAAAAAAAATTCTACCTGTCTTAGTTCAAAAGTTGACTTTTTTGCCGTAGGCCAACTTTCTAACGTCACGACTTAGAAAGGAGCAAAGGATAAGCTCTAGTTTCTTTAGCAATGAGAGAACTTTTAAAGTTTAAGGGGCACATCTGATACCGTTACTCTACCGCAAACCCAAGTGCAAAAAAAAAAAAATTGTAAACTCAGCTGGAATCGTCACAGACATGGACAGAAACAATAGATGGCAGCACTTTCGGACCCGTGGGAAAAAGCCACTTTTTTGTCTCTGTAGATTTTTCTATTTATCACTCAAAGAAGATATGTTGGCTGTGGGGCCGGGTAACTGCCGCATATATTTAACACTTATAGATTTTAGTCCATCTTCAATTTGAAACTGGTGCCTGCCTGCTAGCGTGCTAGAACGGAGCTTTCCACTCGAAAGCAGAAACATGGTTTGATGAAACGAAAGGTTCGCTACACAACTTGAGATGGTCCTCTCCGACATAGGCTATACAACTCCACTTAACTTCGCAAACCGTAGGCTCTGGCTCGATGACAAGCAAAAACCATCCTTATTGGCCCCAGGCAAGAGTTCTACGGAGCTTTCCAAAATGTAATGTCATATTCATCAATCCGGCCTAAGGTCCACACTTTCCGTAAAAACCGCACAGGTTAGACCCTTCCCAGTTACCAGGAATAAAATGAAATCGGAGTCATAGGAAAAAAAAAAACAAACAAATAAAACGAGGACAAAACCAAAGTGTTGCTCTCGCAACACAATGAGCCGACTTGGTCGCAGTTCAGGTCAGCTTTATAGTTGGGCTTCGTAGCTTTGTATAAAGGGATGGAGGAGGGGTTTTAGTTTAGGGATTAAAAAAATATTATTAGTGGATTTAAAGGTAAGTTTTTTTTTTAAGTTGATATGAGTTTTAGATAGATAGATAGATAGATATGATAGATAGATAAATCTTTTTATTCGCCAAAAACTTATCGTGGCTAACGCCAAATTTGTTTGGTATAGTCAGTTAATATGTAAGCGTACTTCAACAGTCATAAATAACATTAAAAATGAATAACATCTCAATTTACCTCGTTAAACAACTTCACAAAAGACGGAACAAAACTCTTTTCGAACCTCTGGAGGTTACATTTAGTTGGCTGCAATTTTTCAACCGCAGTAGCTACCTTGCGAGGGAGCCTTCTCGCCAGCTTTTTAGAAGGAAAAATATTTTTATGGACTGGGTGGTTCAGGGATTTTACACCAAACTCCATGCAGAGTTTCAGTCTTCGATCATGTAGAGAAGTGATTTTAAATTCACGCAGCAACTCTTCATAAGACCTCTCGGCCACCTTTGACGCTATGATCAGGGCTCTTTTTTGAATCTTTTCAAGTCTAGCGGTCTGTTCGACCGTAAGGCCAAAATGCCAAACAGGTGCTCCATATTCTAGGTTTGGTCGGATAAAGGAAACATATATTCGGAACAAGTGTGTAGTGGGTGCCCCATGCCTAGACATGAGCTTTAGCATTTGAAGTCCGGCATTCCCTCGCTTTTAATAGACTCTTCATTTGTTAACTTTATTTTCTTTCCGGACGTTAATTCTCCCGAGACCAAACCGTAAGCTATAGCTTATGAAAAGTAAAAAAAGAATTTATTAGTGTTTGGTAGAGGGTTAAGGAGTAAGGGTTGACTGACTTCGTTTTTTTAACTTTATTTTCCTGACGGACAAGTAGTTCCGGCCCTTCAAATAATCAGTGGGCAGGCCAGCCTGGTATCCGGCCAGATTTGCTAGTAGTTAAAGAAAGTTTTTGTTTCAAGCCGATTAGAGATTCGATGTGGAGGTGAAAATACATGCTGAAAACATTTTAACTTTGTTTTATTGATATTTTCTCTGACAACTAATTCTCTAGGAACTTAGGAAAAAACAGAATTTTAGTAGAAGTAAAATTTAACTCTGAAGACGATTGCACGTATAGAATGGGTCTAGAGTTATGTTGCGAATCTATATTCTAAAACGGGTCTTGCTTTACCTAGTGGATTCGTTTTTTGTCCTCGGTTCGCTAAAAACACCACTACCTTTTAATAGGTTTGTTAGGGATGAATGGGGTTTGTCGTTAACCGGAGACAGACAATCTCCGATTGTTTGGATAAAAGAACAGTAAATACCTATTCGAAACCTTTTGTCTTGTTTTTACAACGGATATTGTGACAAGCAGCAGTTAGCGTAGATCTATTGGCTGTTGATGACGATACCGCATGGAACACATAGACGAAGAAGTACTCTATTTAATGCTCCTCTTAATTGTCACTCCTAAAGTTTTACTGTCGTAATTATTTTCCTTTTGCATACCCCTATATCGACTAATGGAATGCCCGCTGTTTAATTCGTCTGGTTTTAATGACCAGACTTGCAGTTTTAGTATTTGTTTGATTTTCAAATCGAGTGTCTGGCAGTCCGCGCATAACTGTGAGGAGTGGCATCTGCTTCATGTTTTAGTCGTAAAGCTTTGACTCACCATTTTGCCCCTGGTGTTTACGACCGGAGCTGTTGGAACCAGGATTCATAAAAAAAAATTTGTTTCTTTATTTGACTAGAGTTAAGAGTCTACCGAATATATTTTTAAATTCGATGGATATCCTACATGCGAGTTCCTTCTAGTTTTATAGCCGCTTAAAAGAGTAATGAAAGCATTCTGGTATTTATAACATCTACACCACACCACATGCAAATCTCCAGGTCAAACCAGGAATCATACGACCATGTTGTCATCTAGCGGCACCGTTCGGAAGCATGCAGAAAGCCAAAATAAAAATAAATACTCCTTCAACCCATGTTGACCGGGATATAATGTCAAGATAAAAGAAAATCAGACAAAAAGAAAAACATTAAACTGTGGTATGAATAAAATGTAGCCAAATGTTTGGCGGTAGCAACGTATTTTGGTATTTGTTTTGTCATTTCTGCTTAACAACCGTGAGATTTTAAAGAAAACAGGGTGTATAAACTAATCTAGTCAATCCAGTTAGCCAACCTGAATAATTAATTAGTAGACTAGATTGTCGGACTTGTTGCCGTATGATGAAAAAAACTACAACATTATTTCCCGTGTGTTTGGTCCTTTAATAGTAATTAGTTTGCTGAGACCAGTTCAGGAGTACCTCGCACTACGTACGTAGCAATATTGGAAAGTAATCGACTACATCAGGGTGGGGAATGTGGTCCACCAGTCTCTTTCGCGGAACACACCAGTCTCACTGTTTTGAACCACCAGTCTCATAAAAATGGCGCCGGGAACCAGCAGTCTCGGAAACGAGACCAACAGTCTCAAATCGAGACCAACAGTCTCATCTAATTTCCAATTTTTTGAGGAAAAACAAGTGTTTTCTTTATTTGTCTCTATCAGTCGCTTGGATTACACGTTTGTGACACCATGACAGGTAGAGTCACTAGAGTCTGCTATTGGCTTGGCAATTCTCAGCCACTGTGTTTTCTTGTTTTTCGTGTTGTTTAATAGAATTCTGCTACTCTGCCAACTACTACAGGTAAAGTGAAGCCTGGGCTTTCAAACAATATTATGATTCACTGTTACTGGATTACCCAGTGTCATATTGGGTTGATCCGAAAAAATTGTTTTGGTAAACAAATGTAATTTCTGGTTTGTCTCTGCGATTTCTTGGAATCGCAGCTTGACACTGTTGAATATTTTTTTGTCTCACTGTTCAGTTCACCTGACTGCCTGGTCCAGTACTAGTTCGTTCCATGCTTTTTCCGTGCTTAAAATACTGTTGTGGGGCTGTCTCTGCAAAACTACAGTAAGCAGTAAAGTATCCTTCAATACCTATTATTGCTCACCAGAGCTGCGTTCGATTCGCATTTCCAATCAACTTAAATCCTCATTTTGCCGTTTTATTTGCTATTCTCAGTTGACTGATAGCGTTCCATATATCCACTCGACTGAGATTGTCGAGTAAAAGTTGACTTTTGACGACCGAGAACAAATGGCCATTCATTTCATGGTTAACCGATTAACCTACAGTAAGCTGTCAAGTATCGCTCCATGTAGCCTATCACCATATCTGCATTCGATTTGCATTTCCAGTTAACTTAAATGATCATTTTGCCGTTAATTTGCTATTCTCAGTTGGCTGATAGCGTTCGATTTATCCAGTCGACTGAGATTGCCGACTAAAAATTGACTTTTGATGACCGTGAACAAATGGTCATTTGTTCCATGGTTATCACACTTATCGCGGGATCACCAGATTCCAGAGCTACCCCCCCCCCCCCCCCAACTCCCCCACAGTGTCCGAATCTGGTCCGGTTATGTCAAACTACGTATTGAGGACTTGTGGTTGTTCTTCCCACCAAGTTTCATCCCGATCCCTCCACTCTAAACGTTTCCCAAGATTTTCGGCTCCCCCCTCTAGCTCCCCCCAAAGTCACCGGATCCGGTCCGGATTTGAGATGGGTCGTCTGAGACGCACGGGGTCTTTCCAAATATCAAGTTTCATTAAGATCCGATCACCCGTTCAAAAGTAATAAATACCTCAAGATTCCGGATTCCCCCTCCTTCCACTCACCCTACGATGCTCGGATCAGGGAACTGACTATTTCCAACTTATTCATTTGGCGTCCCTGATATGTCTGCCAAGTTTCATCGTCCTAGCTTATGTGGAAGTGCCCGAACTAGCAAAACCTGGACAGACGAACAAAAATTGCGATCACTATATGGCACTTGGCCGAAGGGCAAGTGCCATAAAAACGGACTCACTTTGTCTCCTAACTCCCATATCGAGCCTCTATTCAACTTTATATAATACTTTCACTTTTACTACTTTTCCGGTTTCGGCCGGATTCCGGGCGTACTATTTGTTGCACGAGAAAGCGGGAGGGTCGAAATATAGCTATAATGACAAGTTGACATAGCTATAATAACCAATAACAAGTTCATTTTCCAGCTTGAGCGGCTTGAGCCTGAAGAGGACCCCTGCTAAGAAAGGCTGGACTACAGCTCTAATAAAATCTAGCTGACGTATCCGTCTTGCATTGTCAAACATGATTCGTAGTCAGCTTGAGCTGAAGGAATATTTATATCCGGTTTCGCCGGATTCCACGGGCAAACTGTTTTTCGAGCGAGTAAATAAATTTCAGATATGGATTCAGCGTATTACAAAAAAAAAAAAATTGTTTATCGCCCGTGAATCTGAACCACCTCCCCCACCCTAAATTTGGGCTACAAAGCCGATCTACCAACTTGACGTGTACTTTGGTTCAAATAATCCGAGTTTGAACAAAATATCTCAACTCGTTCGGGAGTTACCGTGTTGACGGACTGACGGACAGACGGACAACTTTACAAAGTCATAGATATCCCTCCACTTACATTTTGGGATCTCACAATTTGTGGGGTGGGGGGAGGGTGCAGATTATCCTAGGTCTTATGGCTGCGGAAAGTCCCATGCGTAATTTCTGTCTTGTAAGCTACACCTCACACTGTAATTCATTTTGAATATTGTAGCGTACTCTTTTTTGCCAGTTACTTCGTGATGAAATTCAGAACTGGCCTATATAGCATGTGGAATAATGAATAAATGAGTAAAATAAAGTCAAATTCCTCACGAACTATTTTTTTTTGATATTTTGCTCTGTTATCTCTGTTCTCTTTTACCTCGGACCCTCTGACGTCAGTTTAAGTCCTCCAAACTATGTAACAATTTGTGTCACTTTCATAACTGTCAGAAAAATTAAAACGTGAGAAACACACTGAAAAATAAACAAAATGTTACAAGTAGATTATGCAATTGCTGAATGTTAATTGTGTCAAAAGGAAAGCTCGAACACTTGGGGCTCTCAGCTGATACCAATTTCTTAACATTTATTTCTGTTTGATTGCTTAAAAAGAGAACAGAGATAACAGAGCAAAATATCAAGAACAAAGTATCGGGATTCGGTAATTTTTTCGATAATTACAAGGATTCGGTAGTGACAACGAATCCCGCACTTCGGTCCAGTTTCGACAAAATTATACATATTTATTCGGTATAATTGGGACTCGGTCGTTACGCTGAATACCGAATAGGCTATCGGTCCAAAATTGTTTGGAATAATAACTAGGACCCGATAATTTATTCGGTATAAATAGAATAGAATGGAATAGTAATTTACTCACTCACACTTTCACGGTTACAGATCTAAAATTGGTGAGCACTGTCTATAACATCTACATTTAAAAGCACGTACAAACGGTCAAAGGCTATTTAAATTTAAACAATCGGTTTAAATTTTACAAAATAGTATAAAACTATTTTGGTAACGGCTGTGTTTGGCCGCTACTGGTTGGCACATTGGGACCTTCGTAGAGACTGCTCGCTCTTGCCCTTCCCTTACATTGTTGTATGGGGGAGGGAGAAACTCATTGTAGATGGAGCGCGAAATAAGTTTTTTTTTTAACGATCTCGAGGCATAGGTTCAGTCTCCGTATGTATCAATTGTGTACGTGCTTAGAAGAAGGGAGTAGGGTATTTTTGGGCCTTTATTGATAATATAGAGAGCGCGTTTTTAGATTCTTTCAATACGTGAGTTTTGATCTTCAGTTAGACCAAAATGCCACACTGCGCATGCGTACTCCATTAATGGTCTTATGAAAGAGGTATAAATCCTGAGGATGTGAAGACTTGGGGGTTCCGGCTAACCCCCCCCGGACAACCCCCCCCCGGCGAAAAACTTCTCGGCTAAAAAAGAACCGGTACCAAACCCCCCTGGACCAAAACCCCCCTCCCCCGGCGAAAACCCTTGAATCCTTTACATTTAATACGAATGTAACAAGTGTAAGAATAAGCTTGTACGTGCACAAAGGGTATGTATATATTCTTAGTTTTGAATGTGTTAAGCGTAGGCAGAACAAATTTAGACAAGGGAGGGGAGTGTAAAGTGAAGGTGAAGGTTGATGGTGACAGAGTAATTGCTGAAGTGAACTAACACACGCATTCACCTGAAGCTGTGGTCAGTGAGGTGTTGACAGTGAAAGATCAAAACCCGTGCCACTCATTGTAATGCCCCCCCCCCATCAGGAAATCCTTTCCCGATTATTTCCCCTTCTTGCCCTTCTTAAAGTTAATCTGGTTGGTTCCCTCATATGCCTCCCAAGTTTTACTGTGCTAGCTTATGTGGAAGCGTTATTTCCGGTGCCACCCTCCAGCCCCCCCCCCCAGTTATCGGATCTGGTCTGGATTTGAAACTCAACAAACAAAACGCTTTTTATTGACATATGTCAAGTTTCATGCATGTCCGATTACCCGTTCCAAAGTTATGCGTGTTACTAGTTTCCGGGTTTCCCATCCCTCCACTCCCCTCACGATGGTCGGATTGGGGAATTAATTATTTCCAAGTTATTCCGTTCGGTTCCTTGACATGCCTGCCAAATTTCTTTGTCCTGGGTTATGTGGAAGCGTTTCACGAGACTCCTGGTTGAAACTGAGCATCTGAAGCACTTGTTCTGATATATGTCAAGTTTCATGTATCTCCGATTACCCGTTCTAAAGTTATGAATATTACTAGTTTCCGGATTTCCCATCCCTCCACTCCGAAGCATTTGTTCTTGACGCATCTCAATCCTTAAATTGTAACTGTTCGTGGATTCGGCTCTGAACATAAGGTCGAATGGCGCTTCCCGCTAGCGTCTTGTTTCCATGCACGAGGTCGTTGGATCGAGACCACATCTAGGCAATTCCTTTTTGCTCCCCTTTTGCTACGCTTATTCATAGTTTCCGGACTCCCGGATCCGGGGAAAGTCGGATTGGGGAAGTGATTAATTGTATATTCAAACAATGTTTACACGGATACGTCAGCTCTGATTTTTCATCAGCGATATTTCGGCCCTTCTTGGCAAGGGTCCTCGTCAGGCTGTGAATAAATGTTTCAAAGTCAGCTTGGGCTCAAAGAATATTTATTTGATTAATTGTAAGTTAATCTGATCGGGTCACTGACACGCCTGCCAATTTACATCGTCCTAGCTTATGCAGAAGTGCCCAAACTAGCAAAACCGGGACAGACCGACCGAGACCGACAGACAGACAGACCGACAGAAATTACAATCGCTATATGGCACTTGAGTATGTTCAAGTGCTTGAGTATGCTTGAGTATGCTCAAGTGCCATAAAAACATATTGAATGTAGAAAATTTTCGCCTGTGGCGCTTGATTTCATTTAGCCTTGGGTATAGTAAGGTAAAAGCTGCTACTGGAATCGTGCCCCGGCAATGTACTGTCCAAGTGGGCTTCGCAAAAATGACGCCTAGTAGCTGCCTAATCATCTTCATACTGCCCTTTTGTGTTACTGTTTGTACTTAATCTTCTCCATTTGATAATTTAAAATGGTTTGAAGCTCGAATTTTTAGTTTCTAGGATTCGGTAGAATGTTTGAAAGATTCGGTAAGAATTTTGGCTCTGTACCTCCCAAACGAAAATGCGCTTGCAACCCCCATGGCTACCGCTCTTGTAGTCTTGGACATAGTGGAAACACGCTAACAACTAGGAAAACTAACGGACAACAAATATTGCGGCCCCCGAAGCTGAGTTAGCTTTGGCTTTGAGACAGATAACTATGTTTAAGGATTGAAGACTTTGGCATGAGTAAGCACTGGGGTGCGAAGCACTTGAGTGAATTGTTCCTGTAGTATTATCTTTCTGAAATCGGCTTTGTACCAGTTCAGTCCTCTTAGTGGACGAGTCTTTGTTGGACCCTCTTCCGCCCATTATCAGCCTCGTTATCAACGTCCATCACACAGATAAAGTATAGGCTAATAGATGCATTTATTAATAAACGGAAAAGAGAAGCATCTTGTTTATCAAGTTGAACCCTTACCTTAGTCTTTAGTTCCTCTTGCATCTCCAGAGGAGCTTTAGGCATTCAGGAAGAGCCGCCACGTCGTTTCTCATATGAGCCGCTGCCCATACGTCTTCCCGTTTGAGCTAGGTGAGCGGGTTGATGTTGTAGTCCGTCGGGTAGTTGCGGCGAAGAGTCTTCTTCTGTCGCCCTCTTCGTCTGGAACCCGCTGGTTCCAGCGTTCAGGAGTCTGGTGCTCCCCATTCCGACGTCATGGCCCAGTTATCTCAATCAGTGGATGTTGATGACTGCAATGGGGGGTTTTCAGTGTCATCTGGCGAATCGCCAAAGAGTAAAAAAGACCGCAATTGAGCCATCAAATTGAAGGGTAGCCTAGTGCAGAACTCTCACCGGCAGGGAGGTTATGCACGTTTTTTCAGCTGAAGGAAGCGGATTAAACAGACATCCTACCAAAGCTTTAGATAAATCTTGATGATGGTGGTGCAGACTATAAGAATAGTAGGAACTAAACCACATGCTGCCTCGGAGCTAGAATGCGAAGAATTTTGTGCGTCAGTCGTCACCCAACCTTTATTTTAGTTGCATTTTCGCTTCTTCTTAGTTCAATTAGTACCAATCGTGCCATACCTTTCTTTGCCAAATTATTTGCATACTGCGAACGGGTAGGTTGGTGGGCGGCTGTCTGGATTTTTGCAACTAGAAAAATAGTCAAGCAACGCTCCAGTACGAAGTTGCTGAACGACTGAAACATTGGTAATTATGGAATTCTTAGGAGCTGGTTTTGTGACGTATGCTTATAGTTAATTCGAAGATGATATTAGTTTATGAAAGTCTTCCTCATTCAAGCGTGCGTGATCCAAGTGAATAATCTTAACGAAAGGTGTGTCAAATTTTTTGTATGAAGAAAAGTTAGCCTTTTCCTTGGTAGCATTATGCGCTACACCAAAAGAGGAACTGTCGCTCTAGCCAGTCGTTTTCAAAAGATTTGTTGCTTTTTAGGTTATTATACCCACAAATATTAGAAACTACGAAGAAATGCTTGTCTTGGCTGCAAAGTTAGAGCTGGACGGGTTATCGATAGGGTTAAAGGGGGATTCCAGCGTTGTCTAGCGTACGTCGAAGCTCTACTCCTGTGCCTAGAGGTACTCGATACAATGGTTAAACGTAGGTCTACATTGTTATAGCGCCGCTGTAGGCAGTCCGTGCTTGGATTTCATGATCGAAGCATTAGAAAAGTGTCAGGAAGCATCTATCTCGAACCGAATTTGCATATTTCACAGTGGAGTTGACAGGGTATATGACCACTGCGTAAGAAAAAGGAAATCTCACGCTACTATGAGGCACTGCTCACTCTCACACTTATATTTGGCACCACTGTACAGCTTCCATGGGTAGGAACTGGGGACTTGAAAGCTAGTTTCTACAGTAAGATGAACACCGACAACATAGCCATGCAGTAAGTGCCCAGTGCCAATTCGGTGTCCACGAAGGTTGTAGTGGTGCCAACCATGTGAGCACCCCCTCGACCTCTCGTTAAGCCACGTGATAGGTTCGTTCCTTTGTGTGCTTCGCCTAGCTAGCAAAGCTTCTTTGTTTCATGGACGGCCTTTTTTCGAGACCTTATGTCCAGTTAATGCTTGTCAGTGCAGTCATGCCTGAGAGGAATAATAGGTTTTCTAGGAGATTTGTTTCCTGGCCGTTCCGCCCGCGTCAGAGCTTGTCAGATTCGCCAAGCTTGCGAATAGGTTCTTTCACGTGAAAGGTGTCTTCTTGCGTGCTCCCCGCCGGCAAGAAAAATGTGGAATAAAATAGGGATTGGGAAAAAATCTTAATTTTTGTCATTTTTTTTTGCAGGAGCGCGAAGGTGAATTAGAAGCAAAGCGGAATTTTATTCGATTGTTTGGAGCCGTTGATTCCAACAAAGCGTCAGAGTCTCAGGTCCTAGAGAAGAAACTCAAAGAGGCAAGTTCAGAATTTTCGTAACATATACCTCCTCTGGTGTACAGTGTAGGTATGCTCCTTTGAACTTTAGTGGACTTTGATCAATGCAATTTTTGCTAAACTGTAAAATCAAGATGCAGAACACCTATTCAGGTGTTCTTTAACCCTTAATTTGCTTGTTCGGCCGACTGGTAGTATACTTTTTTCAAAGCACAGTGCTACAGATGGCTCTGATTAAAGTTTTCTAACGTTCAAGGAAGCATAGGCTACAATTTACCTTATCTAGACTCTTACAAAAAATCTCATCCCACTCCGACTATCGGTTCAGACACTTCAATCACCAATTTGGTCCATATACTACAACCCAAATCACTGGGCTAATATCCCCACTCACTTCATCCAAGTCGGGAGGTTGCCGACTTCGACTTCCGGTAGGGCAGATAGATAAATAGATTTAGGAAATTAATTCGTCCTCAGTGAAGATTAGTTGATTAATGGTTCTTAGTTCCCAAACATCCTTTTTCCGCCCAGAAAATAAAATGTATTCCGCAAAATCCTTTTTGCCCTTTTCAGTTGACTGTCAACGGACCACTGTTTTCTTCTGCAGATCTAGAAATAATTCGAATTGCATTTTCCCAGGTTGATGAAGCTCTGCAACAGCACCACTCAACCGTTGGCGGCCGCTTTGCAACGTTGAAGAACTTTCTTGGGCAGTTGGATAACACCATGGAAGCAGTAGCAGCGCAGCTGAACGCCAACACAAACGAGGTAAGATCTAGTACAGTTAGCGGCAACACCTATCCCACTACCCGATCCATCTTCGAGATAGGCTATGAATCTGAAATTTCTGGTCGGGGGGTTTCGGGGTTATCAATCGGAGCTCCGTCTTCTTCTTTTTTTCAGGTCTCTTTTCTTGGCTCTTAAGCGCAAGTATGAAAGTCACCTTTTTCTTTCGATTATCTTTGTTCACATTTTCCGATAGAAGACGCGGAGTGTCAAACGGAACTTTAATGCACCTCTTAAAGGACACCTCGCAAATTACAAAAAATTAAAACTAAAAATTAAATCAAATAGTTGAAATGGAGAAGTTATTTTTATTTTATTTTAAGCGTGTATGATTGTTTAGAAAGAGTAGGTGATGTTAAAGAGTTTAAAGTTCAATGGGCACATCAGACTACCCCATTCCCACTCTGTAACAACCTAGGAACAATGCTTACCCCCTAGATCAGCAGCTTTTTCAGCAGTTTCCTCTCTGTGATATTTCAAAGCGTAATTTTTTGGGCCAGTACATGCTCAATTTACTAGCTTGGACAAAGATAAAAGTGATGTTTCTTATAATACTTAGTAGATCTTTATTTTATGCATAAATCAGCTTGTATAATTCAGATTTGAATAGGTTATTTGTTTTTGAATGAGTTTTGTAGCTAGGTTATTTTTATAAGCTTATTGCATATTCTGGTACATTTTATAAAGCAAGCTTCACAACACTATTCCACAAAGAAATTTTTTTATTAGGCACTTTAAGCCATGGAACTTCTGATGAAACACTAGAACAATCAGGTAAACTGCATCTGCGGCTTGACTTTGGTGACATCTCAAATATATCCTTTTATATCAAGCATTGCTGGGAGTTTTTGAATTTCCTGCCACGATATCCCAGCTCCTAAGATTTGGATCGCAAAAATGCCAGAGAGGCAAAGACAAGGGATAACAAGAAAACGGCCGATTTTCATAGCGCCTTCTAAAGGAAGTCGGAAATATTTATTTGTGAAGCATTTAATACAAAGTAAAGCGTTAGAAGTGTCCATTGTGCTTTAAGGATATATTAACGTCACCGAGTGTAGGAGGAGTCGTAGCCCAAAAAGAAAACCAAATCAAAATGTTTGGAAAGATGCCACGCGGGTTTGAAAAAAAGAAGAAAAAAGAGGATACCTCGCAATACATAGTGTTTTTGGTAAATTTTTTCTGAGAAAGTTCACCGCTTTACAACTAATCTGTGCTTACAGAAAATTATATAAGGTTTAATTCGGCCGTTCTTAGCCTCTTTCCATGTCCCTTGCATTGGGAAAATCTTGGCAAAATTACATTGCGTAACTAGCAACACGGTTATTTCTGTTTCCAGGCTAAAAATTTTGTTCCATAAGTCAGTGACGCCACGGTTTCTGAAATTAGTGACTTCAGTTCTCTGAATTATTTATTTATTGTTGTCAGAATTGTATCCTTTTTGAAATATGTCCACAACCACATAAAATGAAACAGACATATGAATTCATTCGACTTTATTGCTTTTAGATTCGAGCCGGAGCCCGTTCCATCTAAGAAATGGAGGAAGAAAGGGTCTCATTCGACCTGCCCCATTTCGAAAGTCAAGTTTGGGACATTCTTGCATTGGGAAAATCTTGGCAAAATTACATTGCGTAACTAGCAACATGGTTATTTCTGTTTCCAGGCTAAAATTTTGGTTCCATAAGTTAGTGACGCCACGGTTTCTGAAATTAGTGACTTCAGTTCTCTGAATTATTTATTTATTGTTGTCAGAATTGTATCCTTTTTGAAATATGTCCACAACCACATAAAATGAAACAGACAAACGAAGTCATTCGACTTTATTGCTTTTAGATTCGAGCCGGAGCCCATTCCATCTAAAAAATGGAGGAAGAAAGGGTCCCATTCGACCTGCCCCATTTCGAAAGTCAAGTGTGGGACATTCTTGTATTCTCTTGGGAAAGTCTAGTATTCTTACTGTTCGCTTCTTTAGAAGACATTTGATAAAGACGACCTCAAAATTTGACGATCTCCGTGTTCGTACTTGAGACCGAAACTGTTCTCTGTTTCGTTCTACATGCAAGCTTTTTCTTCCAGTAAGCATCATAAAGAATGGCACAGCTGCAAAAAATATTCACCCCCTTTAGGTTGTTAATAATAATAATATGACCTTTATTTCCATAATAGCACAATATAGTATGGCTAGCAGAGGATCGTCATGACGTAGCAAAACATTGATGGACAATATATACAGTACATGATAATAATGAATAGGCCTACACATTATAAACATGTCACGCAACAAGAACTAAAATGGGAAATAATCAAGTATCAAGAGTTAAAATGAGAAATAAAATAAGGTACGAATGATGATAAATATCGGTCAGACGAGTCAACTAGGGGCGGGGTAATTTGAAGCCGATCTTTTCCGCCGAGTCTCTAACCCCTTTGCTGATCTCCCCGTCACTAGGATTTCCAGATTCCTGCTATTAGCGTAGCAAATCATGAGCGAATACCGAGTGTATAATCTGAGTTTTAGATATATTTCGAATATTTTTAATGCCTTACGTTTATAATATTTTTAATGTCTTCGCTCACTTCATGTCAGCCCAAGACTTCGTCAGAATTTTATAATTTTTTATTCCGCTTAACCGAAAAATCTGCCGAGATTTATTGTAGCGACGTTTCTCCATCCTGTGCAAGGGACCTTGACCGGAGGCTCGTTCTTTTTATCTGGATCCTGAAGAGGACCCTTGCAAAGAAGGGTCGAAATATCGCTATCATCAGCTGACTCATCCTTTATGTATCATAAGATATTTATTATCTTTCTTGCTCGAAGTTAGTTGCTAATGCGGATGACAACGTTTACGCCTGAAATCTCTCTGTCTTGATCATGGACCACAACGGAGGGCCGGTTTGTATGAAACAATAACCGAAGGTTACATTTTCGTTAAGAAGTCCAGGGGATGTTACAATTTATACGTAGTGAACTGAACGCCAGAAGTGCTCCTAATCCGGGGTTTGAACCCAGGATCTTCGGATTTCTAGGCCACTGTCCTATCACTGAACTGCTGAAGGGCTTCTGAGCATACTTCAAACCACTATAATAGTCAGATAGGAGCGTGCCGTAACAACAGATATCCCGCAAAGCAAACTTCGTGTAACCAGTTCACATCCCTATGTCATGGGATTGGATTGTTCTGGCCATTTTACACTAGGTTAGTAATTGCGACCTTGCAGAGATCATTAGGATTGTCCTTTAAAGTTTAACTGAACAGGCAACTTATTTTTACATCTTAGATTCAAATACATTGAATTATTACAACACCTATTGGGGATTTTCATTCTGTCCACAGTAGTCTTCAGTAGGGACGTTGGGAATGTGGACGCTTTCCCATGGTGAATCCGTCCACAATTCGCCCGCGAAAATCACTAACTATCACTACACAAGACACCTCACTAGCTAGCACTAGTTTTTGGCACTGCAGACTGCAGACACTTCTTTGCTTGTTTGTATTTACTCGTTTGCTGCTGGTGTTGTTGCCAAATGTTCCAGGCACCATAGAGATATCACGAAAACGGGAAGAGCGGCAAGCACAATGGGATAATCGATTATTTGGAAATATCAGAAAAACAAACTAACGCTTTTTCATCGGGTTCTCAAGATTATTTAAGCGAACAAGTGATGGGTAACTAGACTGTCGTATCCTAGCCTTTTTCGGTTAAACTTTAACGAATTCGTATTGTAGGTCAACAGCGAGAGTTATCCCGAAGAGGTTGCAAGAAGAGTAGACGACTTACTAGAAGGCTACAAGTCCCTCCAGGAAGATTGCAAGAAAGAGAAAGTTCCCATTCCGCCGGATATTCAGGTAAATACCGAGGGAGTAAATGATGCTGTCACCCGTCTTTCCTTTAAGGACCTTGTTACCTCTTGTCACTCCTGAGCTTAGGAATTCTGTGGATGACAGTTTATCCCTTGTTCGATCGGGCTGCGTTGTCCGGGTTGCGTCGAAAACATAAAAGCGTTATAAATATTGAACTGAAAGGCGACATACTCAGTCAGAGGGACTTAACCCACGACCTGAGGCCTTAATTTTCAGTACTCTACCACCGAGCTACCGAGGATTTTTTGAATATAGTTCGCAAACCACTACAGCCGCCTACTGAAACAGTTATCCCGCCGGAGGCAAGTTCGAATAAGTAGTTCACGTCGCCATGTCACGGGAATGGATAGTTTCCGTAAAGATGAAATGTTAAAGGGTAAACAAAAAAAAGTATAAAGAGTGTGTCTAACACCCTTCTAACAATACTAACTATTAGTTACTATTTTCGTTCCAACTTCGTAAAAAGTTACTACGCTGACCGTTCCAGCCTTCTCGAAATAGTAACTATTTGCTTACAATGCTCGTGAGTGTAGTAAGCGTGGTAACTACGAATCTCTGTAACGTGATTGGTCGGATTACCCCGTGGCATGATATTTTGTCGAAAACAGAAAAATGCGTTCCAGCTTTGACGCCAAGAAGCCAAAGTTCGTTACGTCATGCGTATAGTACTACGGTAAGTAGGGTGGAACACGCTCAAAGTAATAATAAGTAACAAATAAACCAGAAGTAATTTGAATGAAGTTTCGATTTCTAGGACTCCAGTGTCGGAGCCTCGTACATGAATTACTGATTTCTAAGCAGTTCCGTCTCCATGTCATGGGATTGGATAATGTTTACACCAAGACGGAATGTTATTCAAGGGACTTTTACAGTAACCAAAAGACCGGAGCTCCAGTTGTTGTAAAAGAGAAATGGAAGTTGTGGTAGCGTGGAACGTAGCGTGTAAAGAGCTGGGTAACTAAGGGTGGTAGTGAACTAGGTTTTTACTTTAACATATATATAGTTTTATTTATAACTTTATTTATTTATTTATTTGTATAACATATTTATTCATTTATATATTATATCTTATTTATGTTCCAATCCGTATAAATACGAACACCGACGACTTAACACGACGACTGACCGATAAATAATGAAATACGAGTAAATAAGGAATGACCCTTAACTAATAAAAAGACGAGCTTATATACTCTATTTCCACAAGTAAAGTTTGAACTCACCTGGTTTGAGGTTTAGCGAAATCCAAGTGGCGTGGTCTTAGATAGATAGATAAATCTTTTTATTCGCCAAAAACTGATCGTGGCTCACGCCAAATTTGTTCGGTATAGTCATGGATATAAATGAGCACACAACTAATAGGCCTACGCATATACGGCTACAACGGTCATAAATAACATGATGAACTAGCAGCTCAGCTTATGCTTCGTTATACATCTTTAAAAATGAAGTGACAAAACTCTTTGCAAACCTCTGGTGGGCAAATTTAATTGGCTGCAACTTTTCAACCGTAGTAGCTACCTTGCGAGGGAGCCTTTTTGACAGCTTTTCAGAAGGGAAAATATTTTTGTGGATCGGGTGATTCAGAGATTTGACACCAAACTCCATGTAGAGTTTCAGCCTTCGTTCATGTAAGGAGGTGATTTCGAATTTATGTAGTAACTCTTCATATGACCTCTCGGCCACCTTTCACGCTATGAGGAGAGCTCTTTTTTTAATCTTCTCAATTCTGGCGGTCTGTTCGACCGTGAGGCCAAAATGCCAAACAGGGGCTCCGCATTCAAAATTTGGTCGGATAAATGAAATGTATATCCGGAACAAGTGTTTAGTGGGGGCCCCATGCCTGGACATGAGCATCTGAAGTCCGGCATTCCCTCGCTTTATCATGCTGGTCGTCTGTGCTTCCCATTTTAAATCTTGAGTTAAGAGTATCCCTAGGAGTTTACTTTTTTCCACTCTCAAGGAATCTGAAATTTCAGGTAGAAAAATAGGGTTGAAAGATTTAAAAAAAAAATTGTCATAGTGGACGATTTACTATCATTCACAGTCATATTAGATGTCAAAGCTTGTACTTTTACTTTACTCACAATATCTTGAACTTAACTCGAATCCTCTCTACAACAAACTTCAACAATTGCAAGATCATCGACATACTTCCAACGATTTTCAAAATCATCAGCTATATCATTAATCATAACTAAAAATAAAATTCGGCCTAAGATGGTACCCTGGGGCACATCACAAAGTACCGCATCTGGTTCAGAGTAAACGTTCCGATACTTTAAAATCTGGGATCTACCTGTTAAAAAACTTTTGATTTAGTAGGATTTAGCTGACGTGGTTTGATGTTTAGCAAAGAGCAACTGTCGTGAATTTAGGTTTAGCAGGATGCAACTGACGTGGATTTCGACTTTGCTCTGAATCTTCACTTGTGCAATTAAATTCTAGGCAGTACCGTGGGATCATATTCACCTTGCCAGGTACATAGAGTTATAAGCGCTTGACATAGAGACCGACACAGTAAAGTGTCCAGAGCCTCGCAAAATGGATAAGCTTTGGCTAAGATTTCATCATTGCAAAGAAGGGCCGAAATATCGCTGTCTTATCTGTTTTCTTCATTCTTTTTTTTATATTGACTAACAATAATCCATGCTGGTCTTTCTTATAAACAATGTCTTTTACAGACGAAAATCGACTTCCTCACGAGAATGAGGCGCCCTGGGTACAAACCCCATACCCCTATCAAAACCATTTCTCCCCCAATGTTGCCAAAGGTCAGAACCCTTTATCCTGCCACTGCGTCTGCTTCTGTAGTGGAGGAGCCATTTGTGGTATTGGAACCGAAGGTATCGATAGAGGTCGCAGAAGTAGCGGTGCTTCCGCAAGTGACCGTTGGGAAAGTGGTGACAGCGCAAAAGATTTCAGTTACCAATTTAGGTGAGTCTTAAACTTCTTTCTAAAATTGGACTTCAAGAAGGTGGATGGCTTTATAGACAGAAGGACAAAAGCGAAAATTTGCTCTGAATTTCTTTTCCATATCAAAAAAGGACTTGTGTTGAAAAGTCTAACAAGGCGATCTTAGCACCTGTTTTTGTTCCTGACTGACGATTTCTGCGATTTTAATCGCTTAGGTAACTAAATCTCAAAAAATTGAATTCATTTCCAGTTCATTTAGTGAGTGTATCTTGGTTCGATTGAAGTAACGTGTATTAGGCTATTTGTGTCTTAAATATCCGATTCTAGCTTCAGCATAATGAGTAAGGATATTCTCTGCATTAGGAGAGCTAAGGTTGTCATCAAAGGACACCTCACACTGTGTAGCCTACTGTTGACTTTCCAATATTCTAAATAACTGAATACGTAAAACTAGGCTCTTGTCTTTGGCTGTTTTAAGTCTTTCTCTGGGCCCGTTGTGATTTCTAGCAATAAGAGCCAGAATCTGATATGGCACTTGCAAGGCTGGTTCAGAGGATGAAATATAGAAATTTTGCTCTTTCGTGGGTTTGTTTGATCAGTTGTAAGCAAAACGCTTGGGTCAAGAATGATCGTTGCCTCCCCCCATTTTTTTTTACTTTTCAAAGTCAGCTTGGGCTCAAAGAATATTTTTCTACTTCAAGGATTGGTCGGATTTTAGAAGTGACGCTTTTAAGCCAATCTTGCCGAATCTGTGATTTTTCCAGCCAAGCTTCATCATCCTAGCACATCTGGAAGTACTTTGCGATCACCGGAATTCTGGCCCCTCCACCTCTAAATTCCATTACAGTCCGGTTACGTATGTGATTTGCATAGAGCATTTGTTCGTTATTGCCACCAAGTTCCATCTCGATATCTCCAATCTAAGCGGGTCACGTATCCCCCCCCCCCCCCCTCCCAGTTGTCGGATCCGGTCCGGACATGAAAAATAAGACCAGAGACATGTCTTCTGTTTATCTATTAAATTTCACTGGAATCCGATCACCCGTTTCAAAGTTACGCATGATTCAATGGTCCGGATTCCCCCTCCCTCCACTCCCCCGACGATGATCGAGCAAATATTAATCTTCAAGTCAATATGATCGGGTCCCTGATACGCCTGCCAAGTTTCAGATATATGTCATCTAAACAGTTAGTAAGTTCCATTCCAATCCGATAACCCGTTCGAAAGTGACGCACGTTATTCAATTTTTCGGATTCCTCTCTCCCCCCCCCCCAGATGGTCGGATCTGGAAACTTATTATTTCCAAGTGAGTTTGGTTGGATCCCTGAAACGTCCTAGCACATCTGGAAGTACCCTAACTCGCAATCATGGGACAGACCGCCCGACCGACAGACAGAATTGTCATTGTATATGGCAATTGAGCCGGAGGCTGTAAGGGCTATAAAAACACGGATAATTTTATTTGGATAACCATTTTTTCTGACGAGTGAGCATCTCACAAACTAGATAATATAGAGCGAGTTCAGAAGAGATCGCTGCAAATTATCTATGGCGTTTCCCCTCTACCATACTCTTTTTACCTCAAAGAATTTAAAATTGAATCCCTTTCTTCCCGCCGCGAAAAACTATGCCGCAACTTTGGCTCATCCCTTCTCCAGCATCCCATGTACCGTTCATTCCTTCCCCCACCCTTTGTTCCTGTAAGATCTCGTCCCCCCCGAGAAGTGGCTGAAAAGGTTCCCAAACTGATCCCAATCTACTGTAACACTATGCGCTACAGTAGAAGCTTTGTGCCGAGCTTCGTAAAGCAGTACAATGCTCTTTAGCATTGTTCTGCCTTGTTACCTTTTTTTTTACTTTTAAATTATATGTTGACAATTTATTTTATCTTATTTATGACTTTATTTATGACTACAAAAACATCGTATTTGGGCCCTGCCCACGAGAGATATGTTTTGCTTTATTATTAAATAAATTGAAATTAAATTGAAAATTGAAACAATCATCGCGTGCATTATACGCATAAGACGAAACACGGGAAATCTGAAAATTAGTGAGGTATCGTTGGGAGGTGGATGTTTGAATGTACGCTACCGTGTACAGTTCGCGTTTCCGGGTCTAAGCACGTATTTAACGATTACGGAAATAGTTACATGGCATTATAGGCACGATGTAATCTTTCAGCTAGCTTAATAAAGACGGAGAGTTTCGCTGGAAGCGTGAGAGTTTCTTGGCTTATATTTGAATAGACTTACCGGGACCGTTCTGTTCGACGGAACTCGGCTCGGTGAAGTCTGCTTGCTTCAATGAATCCTTGGGACGAGTCTCCTGATTTGTGTGTCGGCGGTTCTTCTGGATAGCCAATATTGACAAAAGTTTGCTAATGTTAATTCGTGACGTAAGTGTACTATTATATCGTAACGAAGAATCCTAAAGGCGAAGCACGACCGGCAAACCATCCTTTTATAGTGGTCACGGTCTCAGCTTGATGCCTTAATCATTCGACTTGCGTTTTTATTCGGTGATATACCTGCTCCTCCTGGCGAGGAGTCGGTCCAGGCCACAGCTGATAATCTTAATTAGCGACTAAACTTTGGATTCACAGTTCTACGCACTGCTCTTAGATTTTGCAGGAAAAGTCAGTTAATTAATCGAACAATCAATATATAAATTATGCCTAGTGGGACATTTAAGTACTCAAATAGCCTAGTTTATTATCCAGTATCCTTATGAGTATTGACAAAAAAAAAGAAAGTAAAAAGCGAAAAAAGAAGGGGATAGTTGCCAAGGAGGTCCGGAATTCCGATGAACTCTAGCTGGTTCAGCTGATCTGATCAGCAACAGTCAACATGATTTGCAGACAGCTCAAGGATAGTTGAAGCAGTCTCTTATTCCTGACCTCTTATAGACGATTCTCGGAAGCCCTCGCTTGTATCGCTGCGAAGCAGTACGCCGTCTTCTCCGCCGATGTCACCAACTCTTGGCTCAACGCCCCTTTTGGCTAGCTTGGACAAGTCCATCTTACAAGTAAGGAACATTGATTCTGTTTGTAGCCCTGTTAGCATCCTGCGTGTTCATATCGCCAGCGATAGTGACGGAATGCATATGAGATAGAGAATCTATCCTTCTGTCAATGTGCTCCTAGCCTATGTCTGTCTATCTGTCAGTTAGCACTGTAACGTACAGTCGGATGTCTTTATTGTCATGATACTTGTTCATTTTTATGGCACTTGTAGCCTCTTGCTTAAGTGCCATATACCGATCGCAATTCCGTCTGTCGGTCGGTCCGGTCTTTTTGTCACACTTTTTCGAGTTAGGGTACTTCCAGATGTGCTAGGACAACGAAACTTGGCTGGCATATCAAGGACCCGACCAAACTAACCTGGAAATTATCAGTTTACCGATCTGACCATGAGTGGAGGGCGGTGGAAACTTGAAAATTGAGGGCAGTGTCACACTTTTTCGAGTTAGGGTACTTCCAGATGTGCTAGGACCATGAAACTTAGCAGGCATATCAAAGACCCGACCAAACAAAGTTATAAATCAGTTTTCCGATCCGACCATCTCGGGGGGGGGGGTGGAGGGCGGGGGAATCTGGGAATTGAGTAGTGTGTAACTTTCGAATGGGTGATCGGATTGGAATGAAACTTAATAACTGAATAGATTATATATCTCTGATATCCCGTTTAAAGTCTTGACTGCATTCGATAGCTAGGGGGGAGTTGGGGCGAGGAGGGAGACCGAAAATTTAAAGAAATTGTTAGAATGGAGGGATGAGTGAAGCTTGCTGGGAAGAACAAGTATCTGCTCTAGATAAATCGTTTAAACAACTGTACTGGATCCGGACACTTGGGGGGGGGGGGGACAAAGAAACGACCATTTGGAAACTAGGGAATGTAACATCATGTGCTTCTAATCATACGTAGTGAAGCCATTGAAGCGTCCACATAGGTAGCGTATCAGTTGGCAGGTCTTCGCGGACAAGTTTTCCGCAACACCCAGTAGACAATTCTGCACAAAACAGTTGTGTCGAAGAGGTGTTCGTACGAGACATGCGTATTTAAGACAATTCTGCAAAAGGCAAGCCGGTTTTAGAGAATATGGCAGTTGACATTGAGGTTGAATTCATAAGCCATAGTGTCTGAGACTGATCTGACCTGACCCTGGAAGACCTTCCGTTCGAATACGTAACTAGGCCTAAGAAGCGAAAGCCATCCATAGAGGATTGAAGTGCGTGTTCCCGACAACGACGCTCGGTGGTATTACGTTTCACGGATGTAGTAAAAAGTCTTGACCAGCACGGAGAAAAGAGTACGAAAGAAGCTTCGTGTCGACGAAAAAATACAACCTTTTTCACGACCCTGCAATGGCTGTCAAGGCAGGTACACAAGAAGGCGCGAAGCGAGACGTATACGAAAGTTTGACTGTCTCAGCCGGAATGGCATACCGGAATCAGTTTTGGGGATCCCAGAACGTAAGTGGAGGGATACCTATGACATGGCAAAAAGTTTTCCGTCTGTCCGCACGATAACTCTCGAAGGGACTGAGATATTTTGACGAAACTTGGTGGGAGGATTCTTCTGGTCAAAGTACAGGTCAAATTCGAAGATGGCTCTGTAGCCCTATATTTGATGGGGGGGGGGGAGGTGTTTCAAATTAAGGGGCAAACAAATATTTTTTGAAAGCTATTGAGATAGTTGATTTAGTGGTAAGGAGACATGCAATTCGAATATGAAATTTATTTTCTCGCCGGAGAAATAGTTCACCCAGAATCCGGCGGAAACCGGAAAATTTGTGAAAAGTAAAAGTTTAATATGGAGTTGATTAGAGGTTCGATTTAGGGGCAAGGAGACGTGCCGAATCCGAATATGAAATTTATTTTCTCGCTGGACAAATAGTTTGGCCGGAATCTGGCCAAAACCGGAGAATTTGTTAAAAGTAAAAGTTCTATTTGAATTTCTAAGACATGCTTAATTCGCATATGAAAATCATTTTCTCACCGGACCTATAGCTCGCTCGGAATCCGGCTGAAACCGGAAAATTTATTAAAAGTAGAGTTAATCTGAAGTTGACTAGAGGTTAGACATAGGGGCATGGAGACATACTGAACTCGTTTTTGAGCTTCAGTGTATTGCCAGTAGTTTGTCCGGAATTCAGCCGAAACTGGAAGTTGGGCAGAAGTAAAGAAGGAAGGAGATACGACGTAGCCTATAGAGTAGACCATATGCTGAATCCGTATCTGAATATTTGACAGCGCAAAACGGATATCTGAATATATCTGAACTTGTTGAAATTCACCTGGCGTATCCGGTTTGCTCTGTCAAATACGAACTTGGTCTTCTCCGATTATTACCATTGGTCTTAACCTGTTTGTAAATTTTAGAAGTAAAAATGCTTAAGAAGTCTGTTGAAGACCGAATATCTACAAGACAGAATTGTCGGGAGTAAATATTAAAATTTTTGGATCCCATCGAAACCTTTGGTCTTGTTCGGTTAGCTATTGCATCGGGCCAAGCATGATCTGTGCGTCTTTGAGCTCACCCCTCAACCGCCGTGCTGAAAAGAAAAGTTCCACGTTTACAAGTCTAATAAAATTTCAACTTGACCTGTCAACTCTTCAAACGCTTAACTTGTCAATAGAAAACTCGAACTTGTCTTTTTATGGACTTGTTCTGTGGCAAGCAACCGAGTGAGAAACTTGTCTAGCACGAACTTGTCTGAACTATTCTGGCGAAAACTTGTCATTCAAAAGGTTGCCGCTGTAAGTGTTGGTCAATTTGAGCGTTGCTTGGGCTGGTCATTAACGATAGGTGGGTTGTATAGACAGTGTTTCTGTGGTGGTTATATCCATCCTGTTTCAGATGTATATGGGCGAAACAATAATGCTGCCTTTCAGATTGAAGTGTAAGTCTTTCATAGTGAGATGCATGAATCTTGCGATGCGTTTGCAAAGACATTTTTCGTAGGCTGTAGAAAATCTAACGCATTGCAAGAATGTGATTCAGTTCCATCTTTGCGTTTGCGTTAGGACAACAAAACCCCTAGAGAATCCAAAGATGAAACAGGGGGTGAAGGGGGGTGGGTCGAATCACTGAAGTCTTTAGAGAGTAGTGGAGATCGAATAAATATGTATCAGGCGTCTCCGGCACTGTCGCTGTGTCTGCTTATGCATTATTGACTGTTGTATCTTTTGTAGTCGCTAGCCCGACATGGTATATCAATCAACCAATTGGATTTAGACCAATAGCACTAGACGAACATGGTCATAAATTTGAAAAAAAAAAAAACTCATGACCAATATGAATAAAGCACAAACTAACAACAAGAAATATGAAACGACAATAAAAATTAAGTAATAGTTAAAATGTCTAATGAAATGAATGGCTTTAGGTATCTTTCTGGAGATTCTGTTGAAGAAATGGCTCACAAATGCCGCAAGTTTTCTGGCAGGGGTCCTTCAAGTGGACTGCAGAAAGTGGTCTTTCAACCACACACACAATGATAACCATCCCTACTGCCACTATGAATGTTCAAAACCATAAAAACCACCGTCAAACAATGAGCAAATTAAAAAGAAAATTATCAAATTTCCTATAAGTTTGAAATAATTCGGTCTGGACTAAATCTCAGCCGATTATCGGGGACATCGATTATGACCCGTAGGGAGCCAAGGATCAAAATAATAATTTCCATCTAATACTCCAACTGTTCAGTACAAATACAAAAAAAAAGAAAAAAAAGCAAGATCATTGTGGTACTCCTGAAGACATACAAAATATGTCTTATGATTCTTTGCTAATCAAACGTGCAAAGTTTCTTCATCTGGAAAAGAAGACGTTCTGCGTGGGTTTTTTTTTATGGCACTTGCCCTTCGGCCAAGTGCTATATAATAATAATGTACTTTATTTCCTTAATAGCTTGTATTATACACGCTAGCACTGGATCGACATTCACACAAATAACATATGACAATTACATAAGTAGACATTTCATACACGTACAACTTGAAAATATAATTTGACTTAACTTCATCTACACGTACACAACTTGAAAATATAATTTTAATTAACTAGAATTAAAATATTGGGTGAAATAGGGTATAAAAGATTTCAGGTAACGATCTGTCGAGTTTATGGGTGGTCTTTCTAGTCTCTGGGAATCAGCGTCCCTCTGTCTCTGTCGCGTATTAGGCCTGCTATTTGCTGTAGTATCAAGCGATTATAGCGATCGCAATTTCGGTCCGTCCGTCGGTCGGTCTCTCCAAGTTTTTCTAGTTTGGACACTTCAACATAAGCTACGACGATGAAACTTGGCAGGCGTATCGGGGACCCCAAATGATTAAGTTGGAAACAGTCACTTTCCCGATACGAGCATCGTGGGGGGAGTGGCGGCAGGGGGAATCCGGAATATAGAGGAATTTATAACTTTTGAACGGGTGATCGGATCTTAATGAAACTTGATATTTGGAAGGACACCGTGTCTCAGACGACCCAGTTTAAATCGAACCGGATCTGGTGACTTTGGGGGGAGCTCGAGGGGAGGAACCGGAAATCTTGGGAAACGCTGAGAGTGCTGGGATCGGGATGAAACTTGGTAGGAAGAACACGTCCTAGACACGTCGTTGACATACCCGGACCAGATTAGAGCACTGTGGGGGGTCGAGGGGGGGGGGGGGGTCAGAATTTCGGTGATCCTGCTAGTTCGGTACTTCGGGATGTCATAGGACAATGGAACTTGGAAGACATGTCAGGACCCGAACAGATTGACTTGATAATAGTCGTTTCCTGGATCCAACCACCGTGGGGGAGCGGAGGGATGGGGAATCTGGTGACATGCATAGCTTTTGAACGGATGATCGGAATTGAATGAAAATGGCAAGTCGAAAGATATATCGTCTCAGATGTTCCATGACAAGTCCTGGTGGAATCAGATACTTGTGTGTGTGGGGGGGGGACCGGAAATCTCGTGAAACACTTAGAGTTGAGGGATCGGGATGGAACTTGGTGAGAAGAACAAGCATTAGCCTTCAATATGGAATTGACAGAACCAGATCGTATCGGGGCTTTTGGGGGGAGTTGGAAGGTATTTCCCGTAATTCCGGTGATCGCCAGTTAGGATAGTTCCAGCTATTCGAACGATGAAACTTTGCAGGCCTATTAATGACTTAAGGACACCACATAATGCCCTATGAAAACTTGTGTTCCTGGATCCGTCTATGTTTGGGGAGTTGAGGGAAGGGGAACCCGGAAATCACTGGCTTCCGTAAGTTGCGAACGGGTGGTCCGATTCGAGTGAAACTTTATGGGTGATAAGAACTTATGACCTAGGCAAGCAAAACATGCGTCCGAATCACATGCTGGCACGTTTAGGAGAGTTGGACGGGGGGGGGGGGGGTACAGAATGGGATGCAAGTTGGACAGTTCCGAGTTAATGCGGCCTTCATTTGTTATTTGGTGTCTTTATCGGATCTGGTCAAGGTAGGGACGGGGGTGAAATGGGAACTGGAAATTTGCGGATAGGCTATGCTCTGATTCCAGTTTACTTGATTTGGACATGTCATTGATGTGACGTTTATGTTTCCGATTCGTATTCAGCCACAGTGGAGGAACCCTCAAGGGGATTCCCGGAAACGTTTTGGCTCGCATAGGGGTCAAACAAGTGGAGCGAGTTTAGTGTAACTTGGAATGTAGAGATTTCACATGCCCTAGATTTGAAATCTTTAGGGCCCGAACTGTATCCGACCACACTGGGGGAGGGGGGGGATTAAGGGAAGTTCCCAAAAACGTTTAGATTTGAGTGAAACTTGATAGGTGGTAAGAGACGATGCTTCAGATGATCCATTTAGTAGTCCGAAGTCGAAACCAGATTCGGACTCGGTAGGGGACGTTGGAGGGGGGTAGCGGAAAGCGTTTGACAAAAAACACATAGATCAGTGGGAAAAGCCTATAAAAACGATCATTTTTGTATGTTTCGGGGGGGGGGGCAACCCCCCCCCCCCTCCCTGGATACGGCCTTGTCCATACCGCATTTCAGATGGCGGGGTATTTGGGTTTCTCGTCTACGTTTTAGGTACCACCTACTCGTATCAAGTGTCATATGAGGTCGTAGCTCTTGTTCTCGAGGTAAAACAGGAAACCGGCAATCAAGTTCAAATCTAAATAAACTGGTGGCTTGCGATCAGTAAGAGAAGGGGAACAGAATGTCTGGATTAGGTCTTTAATATTAATATTGTTTGCGCTTTTTACTTTTTAGATCCGTGATTGGCTCACCGTCCTGGAGACGAACGTTAAGAAGAGCATGGTCACCCTTGGCGACTGCGACGAAGTACGCGGTGTGCTGGACAAACAAATGGTAATGATCGACCTTTTTCTTCCGGAACTCTTACCGGCCTCTATTGCTTCTTGATCTTGCAGTCTTTTAATTATGGTTCCGTTCCCATGGGTGGCAGTGAGGGGATGTGATAGCCGTTGACATAAACGGTAAAAAAAAATGTCAAGGGAAATATTGATCCTTCATTAGGTGTTTCCATAAGTTACTGGGACAGTATTGGGATGCCAAAGTACTGCAGGAATCGAAGTTTTCGTGAGTTGGTTCATCTGCTAATTTCCAGACCCTCCATATCCGGACTTCGCCCAGTTAGACGGCGAAGAGGGGTAATTCTTATATTTGTTAACACTGATCTGAAAGACAACAGTGCTCCTCATGCTGGTCACTGCTCTACCGCTTATGTTTCTTTCCGTATTACCTTTTTTCTTTTATTTTTGTGGTTGTCCTTTCAGCGCTTTACTTCCTAACAGAGTATGCGAATTTTTCTTGTTTCTGTGTATGTCTTGCATCCTTGGCATAATTGTGTTTCTCTCACTTTATTTTTTTTTAGTCGCGTGTTGGCAGTGAATTATTTAATTATTGTTGTTTACCTTCCGGAATAAGGCCGCGTAGTCTGATGATACTTTCTATTATTTCCTTTTCCGTCTTTTTCTCATCTTGTATATCATCATTAAATCAGGTAGGTTCAACTTTTCGAAGTAGTATTTGTAAAGTTTCTCCCCGGCAAGGATTCCTTTTCCGAAGCCTATTATTTTATTATCAGTCAGGTCACGAGCTTCTTTAAAAGGATTTTCCTCTTTTGAGGGGAAATCTATTCTCGTATCTCGAAGTAGGGGGAATACATTTAATGCCACCAAACGGAAAAGTAAGCTTAGATTTATCTTAGCATTATTTCTGCCATTCGGTGCCGATCCATTGAATCTGAAAAGGACCCATGCCAGGAAGGGCCGACTGGATGAATCGCAGTCAGCTCGGCCTGAAGGAATACTTGAGCAGGCTTGAGGCGTTTGTTCCCCGGAATCTGTCAGTTGAAATCTGGTCAAAACCGGACGTTGACAAATGAACTATATGCTTTTTGCTGGAAAGTAATCCCTGACGGATCTGGACCGCGCCTTGTTAAGGGGCTTATTAGGATCGTATGAAATGTTTACGGGTTTCAACAAAGACCGAACATCTCCAAAATCCAGTTGTCTGTATAAGTAATCAAAACCTTTGGTCTTGTTCCTTTTTACTAAGTATTGCTTTTTCCGGCTTTACCCTCTTACAATTTATTTATTCAACTTTAATGCTCGTGAACAAAAAAGAGAAATCACAGGGTGCATGAAAAAGAGAAGGAAATGCGAACATAAGACTAAATACACAAATAACCAAAATACATTTAGCTAACCGTGTTGTCTAGATGGCAAAGACACCTGGTAGTAGTAGTGGTAGAGGCATTTCTCAT
The DNA here is from genome assembly GCA_023053575.1 of Branchinecta lynchi. NCBI lineage: Eukaryota > Metazoa > Arthropoda > Branchiopoda > Anostraca > Branchinectidae > Branchinecta > Branchinecta lynchi. The sequence continues at coordinate 22,202,426 of JAKZAP010000002.1, forward strand.
AACGCATGCGCCGAATCGAACCTTTTCGTCAAATATAGTCTCACCAAAAGGCTTGAAATCAAAGGTTCGTTTTTAGACGACCATTTTGAAGAAGGTCCGAATAATCGCTCGAATAACACTCAGCTGACGTATCTGTTTAACGCCGACAAATATATAATCAATCAATTTGTCATCATAAGGGTCAGGTCATGTGTGAATGATTCAGATGTTCACCAGCGCTGGCTCCGATAACTTGATATTCTGAACATAGTAAACGAAGTATACAGCCTCCATTGTTTCCTTGGTGTGTGAAGACCGCACTTTTGCTGTAGGCTACTATAAATTTCTTAACCTGCCACAAGCGTAGTGGGCGTCGCTACGAATATTCCCTGGTTCTCGTCCCTGGTATCTGAAAGTCGACAAATAAAAGTGTAATCTATGACGTCGTTTTTGGGATCCCAAAACGTAAGTGGAGGGATACCTATGACATCGCAAAAGTTGTCCGTCCGTCTGTCCGTCAGTCTGTCTGTAAGCACGATAACTCTCGATGGGAATGAGATATTTTGATGAAACTTGGTGTGAGGGTTGTTTGGGTCAAGGGTAAGGTCTAGTTCGTAGAAGGGCTCTGTAGCCCTATATTTGGGGGTGGGGGAGGGGTTCAAATTAAGGGACAAACAAAACATTTTTAAACAGCTAATGTGATAGTAGATGGTCGGATATTGGTCGGGTGGATATTTTCTCGCCGGACAAGTAGTTCGTCCGGAATCCGGTAAAAAACGGAAAGTTTGTTAATAGTAAAAGTTTCATTTGAAGTTGATTAAATGTTAGATTTAGGAGTAGGAAGATACGCTGATTCTGTATATGACAATCATTATTTACCCGGACATATAATTAGTCCGGTTACGGTTGTACCCACATTTTTCTAAGTCAAAGTTCTATTTAATGTTGATTAGATGTTCAAATAGGGGTAAGAGATACGCTGGATTCGTTTCTGAATCTTCTTTTTTTGCTGGACTATTCTTTTCCAATAAATTATTACTATTAGTATCCCCCGTTTGCAAACCAAGGAAAGCATAGGTCTTGGAGCTACTCCCTAGTGTTGTTTGCTCTGGTCTTTGATAGAGAACGAGGGTTAACGGTAGCCAGCACAGATTTTTGTCTCGCATCTTCGAGCTCTTTACGTTTGGCTGTAGTCCACTACTTCTTAAACTATCTATGTTAGTGAGTGCTTGTTGGTGTAGGGATGGGGGGGGGGGGTCGTTAGCTATCTTACGCTGTCCCGGATAATCGGCTGAGTTTTAGTCCAGACCGAATTATTTCAAACCTAGGAAATCACTTACGCTCTCAAAGACACTGCTGCCTAGAATATTAGCAAATAAGATACGTACACATCTTCATTGCTGGCACACAGTCTCTCCGACCTTTCTTCGATGCGGCCGAATCTGCTACTTAATCTTCCAATGCTGTGAATGCTCTCTTATGTATGGGGTTGGGAGATTGTTAGCAAACTTCCCTTAGACTTGATTCTCCCCTGTGATACAACATACTGCAAAGCTTTGAACGCAGTTAATTGAGAAGAGGCACTGCCTCGATGGTAGCGCAGCACTGACTGACCTTTCCTCATCTCTCTTCTTACTTACTTCTCTAACCCTCGATGCAATGAAAGTGAATGCTTCCCTGCTTGTTTGGGGGGGGGGGGCAGTCATGCACAAATCCTCAATTTTTGGGCATGGTGCCCCAACGTCTGGGCATGCCCGAACGTATGGGCATGGTACCCATACGTTGGAGCACCATGCTCTGGAGCATGGGCATGGTACCCCTGTGAAATTTGGATAAACTGAGACTGGTTACATACCTAAATAGGGCCTTCTCCCTGTCCTAGATCAAAAGATACCTCATTTTACTTTCTATCCAACCTCATTTTCCAATTTACAAAATGTTAGAGCACTTCCAAGATACATAGAGTTTTTTGGAGGCCACTTCTCTTCTAGTGGGCTTATCCTATCCTTTTCCAGAAAATTGCTGCTAGGTAGCATGGATGAGGCAAGCTTTTCAATCTGTTCACTGGAGCAAATATTTCCTTTAGATTGTTTTCCTTTTATTGTATTTATTTTGAGTTATTTTTTTTTTTTACCTGTTTTTACTCTGACTTTTGACTTTTTGACAACATGGAAAAGGATTGAGTAACCTAGTGGCAACTACCTGTAAAAGGATAGGGTAAACCCACTGGGAAAGAAGTGGCCTCCACAAAACTCTCTGTATCTTGAAAGTGCTCTAACATTTTTTAAATTAGAAAATGAAATTGGATAGACAGTGAAATCAGGTATCTTTTGATCTAGGACAGGAAGAAGGCCCTATTTAGGTATGTAGCCAGTGTCAGTTTAACCAAATTTCACAGGGGTACCATGCCCCTACTCCAGGGCATGGTGCCGTAACGTATAGGCACCATGCCCATACGTCCAGGCATGCCCAAACGTTGGGGCACCATGCCCAAAAATTGAGGATTTGTGTATGACTGGGGGGGGGTCGTTAACAAACTTCCTTAAACTTTTCCCGCGCGCTGTCTCTAGCGATCTACAGTCATTTGAAGTTCAGATAATGAAAAGTGGTACCGCTTCGTTGATGGCAACTATTTCCTTGGTATTTCCGCGCTTTCCTTGGCGATCCAGTACGGGGAACAAATGTGTTGCGCTATTTCGCTTGTTCCAACTACAGCTTCAAGAGGACATTTGCCGAGAAGGGACGAAATTTTGCCGAAGAAAATCCACTAGCTGACTTATCCGTTTGAGTCATTTAATGCTTATAATGATTCCCAGTCAGCTGTCGCTCAAGAAGTATGTATGGGATCTTGTAGCGAGGAGCTAGAGTGGGACACACAACTTCTTTAAACTGCTGAGTTTGACAACAAATGAAGTCTGATCTCTTGTATATTATGCTACAGCTGTGATTTTTCAAAAGATAACAGGTTTCCTAGCACCATCTGTTCACCTTTTCTAAGTACTCGTTTTGCATTGTAGTGGGCTACCTTGTAAAAACTTTGATAACGGATAACCAAGTGTGCGCACGCTTGTGTTAAACGTTATGAAAGTGTTTCTGTTATAACTCTTTTCATTCCTTTGAGAAATTAACATTTAAAAGGGTCTCAATAAAAGTTTTGTCTTAAAACATACCACTTAAAGGGCTCATAAGGACTTTCTGCGCGGCTTCACTTTTATTTCGTTCTGGCGTAATACATGTTCTGCGAAAGAAGAAACTAAAAAAAGGTAAGATCGTGCTACTTTAAATATGCGAAGTACCTGCTCCATCTTTCAAAATTATGCCACAACCATACCCTAACGTATAAGTTCCAAGTTGGGGATGCAGGTATTATTACCCTTTCCAAGTCAAGAAGTTCCAAGTCTCCTTGTCTCTGCCAAAAATCGTCGACAACTGGACCCGTCCAGCGCATGTTTTTTTTTATCCTGTCTCCTGGCCGAAGATTAAATTTGTGTTAAATCTTATGTGTTTTTTAGTTGTTTTTCTTTCTTTCTTTCACTTTATTTATACTCCACTTTCCAAAATGGTGGGTGAAAATAAATAACTTACTTACTATAACATAAATATCCTCATAAACTTTAACATACGGGTGTGCAAACATTTGTTATCTGTTACCAAACTTCTAAAAGTTTAGGTTGTCATAGAGTATATATCCGTCAAATCCTAAATCCCTATGGTTTCGCGCCTGGCAATTCACTGCATCTCTTCCCCTTATTTGATCCCTTTTAATCAACCATTTCATTCCACGCTGTGAACCGTGTTTGTTTTTAGGGTAAGATTTCAACTTTTGAAAAGGCTCAGCGATGCTCTGATTATGTTCCGTACAAAGCTCAAGTTCAAGGGGATGTCACCACCTTTTTGAAAGTTTAGGAAATAACTTTTCATCCTGTCGCTCTCTCTTGGAGAAAGCGATGTTTCATCCGAGCCTCCTCAGGTCTCTTTTAACGGCAGAGGTTGGAGATTGCTGGAGTAAAGGGGTGGATGTGTTTTGTAACCGATGCAAAAAGTGTCTGTTCACCTGATCTCGTTCTTGGATGAACAAGATAAGCTATGTCACGGTCGCAGTTTTTTACATAGAATTGGAATTTTGTCATGATTGTTTCTGGCGTTTCTAGTTTTTTCAAGAATGGATATTGGGGCATAGATATCTTAATTATCAGGGGAAAAAAAAAATCTTATTCAGGAATTTTAAATGTATATTTTGCTCGCCTTTATAGAATAGTTTGAGGCGGTTCTAGGTCTTTCGAAAGGAACATGGATGCGTGAAGAGTTCTCTGTAGGTACTTGGTAGTTTATTCACACCAAGAGAGAGTGTACGCTTGGCTCGCTGCTCTCTAGTTGGAGGAAAGCATAGGACTCTAGTTTTGGAAAGGATACTAGCTCTTAGGTCAAGGGTGGCTTCTTTCGTGTATCCCGCGCAGGTCTCCAGCCTGTGGAATAGAGGGGGGAATGTTTTCCTCAAGTCAGTTCATGAGGATAGGTGAGCAAAATTTATCGGCCAGTGGTCTGGGAATTGCTTTTGATAAAGAATGTGGACTCAAGGAGATGCGCTTCACCATCGGTTTGGCGTGAGTAGATACTGGAAAGTCTGTATTCTTAGCCACGGCCTGTAGAGAGCCCTTGCCAAGAAGGGCCGCTTGCTCTGTGCTATTGCGGAGGAGGTCTACTGCCTGTAGCCACTCCTGACCGTGATAGCTGGACTTAGGATTTATAGCTGGACTTAGGATTAAGTGTCCTTTTCTGTGTGTTTATGTGTTTTTTTTTGTTTCTTCGTTTACTCCCCCTTTTCAAAATGGCGGGTCATAAATAAATAACTTACTTACTTACTTACTCCAAGACCGTCATCAGCAACAAGTTTTGGGACCGATGGAAATTTCATATTCTTATCTACTGTCTGAAGAGGACCCTTGCCAAGAAGGGTTGCAAGGTCGCCTGAATGAAAACCCAGATAACTAATCCGATTACCCCACAAACTCTCCGCGTTCTGTCACACGGCAGATGCAAAGACGCAACCCGGCGAACGCAAAGAAACTTCGAAGCAAATTATGATACATGTGGCATGCGTTATTACATAAATCGGTATGGCGGGAGTCGTGGAAACGCGTCGTTTCAAAAGATAAACGTAGTCTGCGACTTCAGGGCGTAAATTGTCATTATTCTGAATGGATAGTCAGATAATTGGGATAAATGCTAATGTGTTAAGCTTTTGCTCCTTGCTGAAAGATAGGACTCGATCTTCAGATCAGGAATGCAATCGTGGTCGATGAAGCTTTAATGAATACCCCAATAGATCCCCATTTTGGATCGGGGGCTTTTAAAGTAAATCTGGATATTTTGGTATTTTTTTTAGTCGTGAACCAAACAGAAAGACCCGTTATCTCGCGCTCCAGACGGAATGAACTTTTTGATGATTTATTTTTCTTCATTTACTCCGCATTTTCAAATTGGCGGGTCATAAATAAATTACTTACTTAATTACTTACTTACTTACTTACTCAAAGTCGCCTTAAAATGTAGGCTACATATTCGAGCAATGAGAGACAAACTCGGAAGAGAAAATAGAAGGGACTGACTAGTGCTATATGTATGAGTCTTGGACTTTGGAGGAGGCTCTCATATTGCCAAACATTAAGAAGTATCCCTTCAGTCGTGATCCGTAAACGTTTTTATGGCACTTGCAGCTTCGTTCAAGTGCCATATACTGATCTTCTTTCGATCGGTCGGTCCACTGTTTTCGAGTTAGGGTACTTCCAGAACGGCAAGGACGATGAAACTTGGCAGGCATATCAGGATCCGACCAAACTTACTTGGAAATAGTCACTTCCCCTGTCCGACCACCGTGGGGGGAGTTGCGGGAACGGGAATCCGGATCTTGAGGAAAGTATAACGTTGGGACGGGTGATCGGATCTTAATGAAACTTGAAGAAAGGCTTCGCGTCTCGGATGTCCCATTTCAAGTCCGGACCGGATCCGATGAATGTAGGGGGGGAGGGGGCGGAGATCTTGTGACACGCTTAGAGTGGAGCGATTGGAATGAAACTTGGTGGGAAGAACACGCACAAGCCCTATATACGTCTATGACATAATCGACCTGGTTTAGGCAATGTGGGGGAGTTCGAGGGGTGGGGGTCCCGAATTTCGGTGATCGCGAGTTAAGGTACTTCCGTTTGAGTACTAATCCTAACCCAAAGTACAAACAACATTTTTAATCAAAATATACGTTCTCATGAGTCGATGGTCATTTTTTCCTTAAGGGTTTTGCTCAGAAATGAGTTTTTAGCACCTGTAAAGTGCGTATCTTAACCGAAAACTAAAAAAAATACTTTTGATCAAATGATATATATATTCATGGTCCCCAAGGGCCCATGATCATTTGCCTAAAGGATTTTGCTTACAAGTGAATCCTTAAAGTACAAAATAATTTTTAGCAATATATAGCCTACATATTCACTATCCCTATGAGCTTATCATCTTTTGTGCTTCAAAAATGTTCGTTACAGATGAATCTCTAGTGCCCTTAAAGTGCGCATTATCATAGCCAAATGCAAAAATAAAATAGTTTTTACGAACGATACATTCTCGTGATTTCCAACGACTCATGATGATTCTTATCTGAAGGGTTCTGCTTACAAATGATCACAGCAAAGCCACGAATTGACGAACTCCTACTTTCGTCCTCTGACCCAGCCTTGCAAGTGCCATATGAGTTTACAGCTCTTGTTGTTTAGTAAGTCATCATTGTAATAACATGTCTTGTGTAAAAAAAGAAACAGTTACTAAACCAAAGGTTTCGACGGACTCCAATGGGGAATATTTGTTTTCGTCCAGACAGTCGGGTCATTTATTTTTTGGACTTCGCCAAATCCCGTAAACATGTTATTTAACCCTAATTAACCGCTTAAACAAGACCCATTAGTTAATTATTTTCGCTCTTTAGTTTTTTGGTCCAGCCAGGACCACGGCCGGAATATCAACGCTAGTCGAAAACTATACTCTGACCCTGCATGTCCTGTACCTGTATAAACGACCTTTTTGATTTATCGGAAGATTTGCTTCTTTGCGAAATATCTGTTGTGTATCAGATTCTGTCCCTGCCTGTATCCCAGTAGAACAAGACCAAAGGTTTCGATGGGATCCCAAAAATTCAATATCTGATCCAGACAACTGGGTCTTGTCTTGGCCAGATTCAGTCTTCGCCAGACTCCTTGAACATTTTTACAATTAAAATTCAGAAACAGATAAAGGCCAAATAGCTAATCACCTGAGAAAACCAAGTTCAGATTTGGATTCAGCATGTGTGTTTACCCCTATAAGTCATATCTGTTTTGACGAAAACTTCCTGCCACTTCTGCCAATTTCCCGGTTCCGGCCGAACTCCAGAACTACTTGTCCGGCGAAAAAAGAAAGCTCAAAGACGAAATCAGGGTATCTTCTTTCCCCAATAATGAACATCTAATCTACTTCAAATAGAAATTTAGCTTATAACAAATTTTCCGATTCCAGCCGGATTCCGGTCGAACTATATGTCCGGGTAAAATACGATTGTCACACAGGGACTCAGCATCTCTTCTTACCCCTAAATCGCGTATCTAATCAACTAGAAATAAAACTTTGACTTCCAACAGTTTTCCGGTTTTGGCTGGATTCCGGACGAACTACATGTCCGGGTAGACTCTTGTTTTCACATAAGTGTTCAGCATGTCTTCTTGCCCTAACTCGAACATCTAATCAACTCCAAATAAAACTTTTAATTTTGACAAACTTTCCGGTTTGGGCCGGATTCCGGTCGAAATACTTGTCCGTCGAGAAAATAGTTTTCACCATCGTCTTCAGCATGTCTTCCTACCCCTAAATCGAACATCTAATCAATTTCAAATAAAACTTTTACTTTCAACAAACTTTCCGGTTTGGGCCGGATTCCGGGCGAAATACTTTTCCGTCGAGAAAATAATTTTCACCACGTCTTCAGCATGTCTTCCTACCCCTAAACCGAACATCTAATCAACTTCATATAAAATTTTTACTTTCAACAAACTTTCCGGTTTTGGCCGGATTCCGGGCGAACTACTTGTCCGATGACAAAATGGTTTTCACCATCGTGTTCAGCATGTCTTCTTACCCCATAATCGACTATCACATTAGCTGTTTCAAAATATTTTGTTTGTCCCTTAATTTGAATCCCCTCCCCCACCCCTAAATGTAGAGCTACAAAGCCCATCTACGAACTTGACCGGTCCGACGACCCAACGAACCCTCACACCAAGTTTCATCAAAATATCTCATTCCCTTCGAGAGTTATCGTGCTTACAGACGGACGGACGGACGGACGGACGGACGGACGGACAGACGGACAACTTTTGCGATGTCATAGGTATCCCTCCACTTACGTTTTGGGATCCCAAAAACAAGGCAGGTCGATGGATTCCGTCTTATTATCAAGATGATTCTTCGATGTCTTCTTACACCGAAACTCGATAAAGATATATCAGTCCTGCCGATTCCGTGCGAAGTATCGACCAAGCTAGATAAAGCACACAATTCTATTCATTTATCGCATTTATAGGACTCCAGAAATTCTTTTTTTTCCGTATTTCTGCCGGAAATCCAGTTTGGATCCAGCGTGTTTTCTTATTTCTACTTTGATACTGTTACTCGAGAAAGAACTTTTTTTCTCTCATACATTCTCAATTCTACCGGATGGGGGGGGGGGGGGCTGCTCTTCCGCCAGAATTTGATATCTCCGCACCGACTACATCATCTGGTAGGGAGTTTCCGGGACTTGCACTCTGTTCCCAAATACCCGTGAGCTTGAATGAGCAATTTGAAACCATGGCCCCTTGGTTGTGTGTTTTGTTGAACACAACTAAGCAGCCGGATGGTTGTCGTAGGCGCCATGGCTCAGTTTGTGCGACTCGACCATTCCCCTCCTGTAAAACGTATAGGCCTATGTGGTAATTCGAAGTCAACGCCGTCTCTCGTCATACCGAAGATTCTTAAAGTTTAACTGAAAAGCAAACTTATTTTTGTGTCATTTAATTGAATACACTGAATTATTTGGATTCTGCAAAGGGATTTTTTTATTTTCCACTATCTGCTCTAGTTATGACATCCAGAATATCTGCGGACGTCCTCAAACAAGTGATGGGTACTTAGATTGTTCTATCCCAGGCCTTTTCGGTTAAACTTTAAGAGAAACGGAAAGTTTCGTGATCGTTTAGTGGGCATTCCCCTGCGCATTCAGGGTATAGTTGAGAAATGGCCTGCGTATGACCTCCCTCTATTTCTATTTTGACCCAAGGACCCTCAAGTGTCGCAACTCTTTCGAGAGGCACCGTGCTTACAGACTGAAAGACAGACTCGAAGACAGAAGGAAGGACACACGTGACGAGATCATAGATACGTCACCTATACCCTCACTTACGTTACAGTATGCCTTCAAAATGGACACTTACAGGGGGCGTTCGTTTGATTAGGGTAATTGTACCGTGTACTTCAAAACTATGCTAACTGAAAAAATTCTGAAAACTTAGTTAACTATACCATTGGAAAGAACATAGCTGATTTGGTATTCTGTTAAATTGTACTAAGGGTTAGATGACGACATGAGCACCATCTAACAGGTAGATTAGTTTTAACTTTCTGACTTCCTACTTCCTTCGTGCAGATGGCATACACAAGACTGTGCCCACAAATTATGAACATGTAGTTAGCACAGTTTTGAAGAACACGCTACAATTGTAGGATAGCGTGTGGCCATCTTTGAGGGTCGTTTCGATTCCTGTTTGTGATAATTGCGGACAGGTGTTCATTTGGGATGATTCGAAAGTCGGCCCCGAAACAGATGCCCAGGGTTCGAGGTCATTTTTATAAATAAGAGCGAAGCGAGTACCTGCCCTCACGTTTCAGTACTCCTTACTCAAAGTGGAATGCAGTTTTCCTGGATCGGGGCCAAAGATACGGACAAGCTGCTCCCCTTACTTTCTAAGGGAGACAAGATCTACCCTCATGAAAGCTGCAAGAAAATAAAGTGATCCGAAAAAATTACGAAGCAGTTGCGAAAATCTGACCGAGCTTTGGCATTTATAAGCCGAGCCAGTGACCCTGAAGGAAGTACCCCTCTTAGGTTTTCGCTATTGGGACAACCTTCTTTTGAGCTCCTGAGGCCACTGAATAGATTAACTGGGGTAAAACATCTTCTCACAACTTATCACGTTCTGCTTTAACCAGGTATCAATCCGCCTGGTGGTTTCTGCTTAAACCCAGTCCTCGCATATTTTTAGTGGAGTGTTCCTTGGAACAATCCACTATTGCAAGCGCTGTAGCAGCTTTCAGCTTCCGGTTTTCGGTTCTACCATATTTTGTGGAGCTCATAACTCGTGAACCAGTGCAAGTATCAAGTCAAACTTAGCCCACTTGTGGGTATTGGGGTCTGGTTGTGACTTTTGGGGGTCCCACCCCCACACCCACCCGGATCAGGGGCAAATTGGCCCAGGTTGCCCAGTGAATAAAGTTTCTCTCCCTAACTGGGCCCAGGAGTAAAGTTCGCTACTCGTGATAGGAATCAACAGGTATCAAGTTGAAACTTGGTAGGTTTGTGAGCATCTCTTTTTTCCTTCTTGCGGGTCCGAAACCGCACCCCCACTTGGTTCAGGGGCAATTGGGCCAAGATTACCCATTTTTTTTACTGTTTTAACCTGACAAGAATTGGAGGTAGGGTGATCAAATTCCTGTGTGCTTTTGGATCTTAGGGTTGGGGATTTGTATGTGGAGTTAAACCACCCCACACCCTCCCCGTTTATGGGTATTTGGGTCCAATTTTCTCATGAGTTCAGTTTTTGATCCGTTACTGGAATCGAAGTCTAAGTTGGTATAGTTGAGGATATTTAGGTATAGATATGCTATTTGATTTTCCATGAGTTATGTTCGTCTATGACATGTATCGAGTTCAAGTCGTGTGTACTGTGAATATTTATATATAGATACGGATTTTGGTGTAAAAGCAACAAATAAGACCATCCAAGGGCAAGTGGGCCCAGATTGCCCATGAAAAAGTTCTTGACCCGTGACTAGAATCAAAATCTAAGCTGGTATCAAGAAATAAAGAAATAAAGGTGTTAATACGCATTTTGCTGGGTCCCGAACCCCCCCCCCCCTCCTGTTCATGGGCAGCTGGGCCAGATTTCCCATGAGTTGAATTCGTCTATGACAGGTTTCAAGTTCAACTCTTGTATACTTGGATAGATGAGGATTTTTGTGTAAGAGCAACAAATAAGACGTCGCGTCGTACTTAGAACTTTAATGAACTGTTGGAAACTCGACGTTTCTGTCATATGGTCGATGATACGCCGTTCTTAATAAATTGTGACAAGGAGTAGTAGGCTGCTACGATTTGGTTTATTGCACTTGTTATTACCTTGCTAATGGAAACGAGCTTGTAAAGGGTCGGACTGGCTGACAGACCATTCAGTGTTGGAACTCAAGCTGTTCGTGCACGATGTTCGACATTTCTTTGGATTTGTGGAAAGTCGGATGATAACAAATTAGGTTATTTCAATACTGGTTTGGTTATTGGGGATTTGAAATGGCTCGGGTCTAACGCTGTTTTTATATAATATGTGATAAACATTTTACTTTCATGAATACAAATTAGGTTATTACTTGTTTGGTTATTGGGGATTTGAAATGGCTCGGATCTAACGCTGTTTGTATATAGTATGTGATAAACATTTTACTTTCACACTCCATGTCTGAGCGCCTGCGCACTTGTTTCCGTTATGGATAGAGCGAGACCGGAAATACTTGGAAACTAATATTTTGTCCTTATATTTTTCGGAAAATGGAGTTTCATGTCTGAGTATCTGCTGATCGAGCTTCATAGCTCATTCGACGTAACTCCGTGGTTAACTGTCTTTTATTGCTTTTTCAGCGAAGCAGCTTATATCGTCCCCTGCCTTGATATTTGCTAATTCTACTAAGCAGCCGCTGAAGAACTTCAGTACTTCTACTGTCATTGACCTGGCTATTATGTACTATCTTTTACTTACCGATTTAGCGAAGAAGCTGCTGATTAAGCTTCATTCCCGATCTCTTCGTATGTTTGTGTCTAATGCTATTATGTCATGGACTTTATATGACGGAGAAGATTGTTGGTTCCTCTGAGCATTAAATTGGACAAAAAAAGGCCAATGTTTTTGGTGCTCTTGTTATCACCTTTTATTTGTTCTCCCCATGATCTCACTTCACCTCTATGATTGGTTCTGCTTGCTCAGTTCCAGCACGTTCTGCCGTTGTGGTCTCATGAGGCCAAACGGTGGAAAACAAATCTTTTTGTTTAATGTTTTAGAAAACTGGGGTGTTCCTTCTAAATTTCTGAGGCTGTTTTATGAGCCTTTGAGACTTCTAAGTTAGATATTGTCTCGGGATACGTTATGGCGGGAGGTCGGATCTACTTCTTGCTACTTACTTCGTATACAGGAATAAGGGGAACAGGCTGCGAGCCTTCTTTGCATCCAAGATAAGATTTTGTCCATTTAGTTTTTCTTCCCTGCTGGTCTTTGGTTGATTCATGTGTGATTTTTGAGCCAGTTATTCTTGTCCCATCATAAGCAAAGGGTTGCCCACTCCTCGGCACCTTTTGTAGGCATACATGCTATCGCGGCACCGACCGAAACTAGTGGTGCCGGACATAAATTACATAGTTCCTGCTTCTGAACATGCTGATTCTAATGTTCTAACCAGTGGTAACCTTTGGCGGCTGGTGTCAGCCGAAACGGGCAGGACACTTGCTCCACACTAAAATTGAGAGTGAGCAACCCCTCGCAAATAATTAAGTACCAAAACTCTAAAAACGTGGCGGATGTAGCCGGTATTTGGTTTGTTAGGTTATCGGTAACATATAAACATTCGCATCATGTAGCTAAATGGATAATATTCATGTCTTATAGGAAATTCAGTTGTTTCACAATCCAATTTTATAATTTGACGGACATTGCGGAGGAAGCATTTTGAATGTCATGAATGCCTACACGATAATGGAATAACAAGGGGTTGCCTCGGCGACAGTACTTTGAAGCAGATAGCGAACATCCGGGGATAGTATTCAATCAATCAATCAATCAAGAAAACTCACTCCTCGGCACCTTTTGTAGGCTGACATGCTATCGCGGCACCGACCGAAACTAGTGGTGCCGGACATAAATTACATAATTCCTGCTTCTGAACATGCTGATTTTAATGTTCTAACCAGTGGTGCAGCCGTTTCGGCTGACATACTGTATTCGTCAAGGGGCAGGGTTATTTGGGACATTCTTTCCAAACTTCATGCATTTCTGTGCTAGCATAGTGTCGCTTTACAGTCGAAAACGCCAGATTTAGTATGTTTGTGTCGTTAGGATAAGGTTTAAGGTATTTGCGTCTTGGTGCCTATTATTGGGGTGACATACTGTCTTGCCCTGAGCATTGTCGAGTTTTCACTACTGGTTCATGTCTTGCCCTTTGATCTTCCTCTTTCGCCGTCCTGCTCAGTTCACAAGTGCTATTAACCTGTCACTGTCTTCTCTCTCTTTTTTCTATGTCCTTGGAATGTATTATCTAAAGTAGTATTTTGCTACCTTGTTACTTTCACTGCACAAGTGTTGCCGGTACTTCACGAATTCCTGCAATTGCTGGAATTCCCCCTTCTTCTCTTTCCTATTTCCAAGACCTTGGAAAGTATTTTGTAAAATAGTCTGTTGCTAGCTTCTTAGAAGTTTCTCTGCACAACTATTGCCGACATTTCGGCAATACCTGGAGTTGTTAAAATTCCTCCGTCTTCTCTTTCCATTTCTGTGACCTCGGAAGGTCTTCAGTTTCCTTGTGTTCATCTGAGTCAGAGCGCTTTTTTGTACATCTTCCCGACTTTCTTCACAGAATTGCGAACCATTGACAAATTTCTTCCTGTCTGCTTTTCCCAGTTTCTAAGCCATCAGAAGCCCTTGTGTAAATTAGTCGGTTGCTACCTTCTAGGAAGTAGAGGTTCCCTGTGGTTCTTTTGCGTCACACCACTTTTCTGTGTCAGTTTCACCTTCCCGACCTCGTTTTGTTTCCCGACTGTTTTTTGCAGGGGAAACATCTAAGAGTGTAAACAAAGTAAGGCATTTCCATAATGATGAGCGGAGGAGCCTTGTAAAGAGATCGAAATGAGGGTTTCCGTGGGGAAACGAGGAATCATCTGGATCTGAATATCGACTGTAATGAAAAGATCTTCGTACGCCATCCCAATGCTCCCTTATGACATGGATAACCACTAGGTGGCCTCTCTTCCGTCTGTTTAAAAAGCAGGTTTATTTTTCAGAAGACCCGCGAATCTTCCGAACTCCTGCATGCTTAAAATATAGGCATCTTATTAAGACTTTCGCCCCTTCTTGTCATGAAGAAACAAGGAATAATCATAGTCATCAGACTTTAGAATCTGTTCTTGGATTCAGCATTAACCTCGGCACTTAAATCTCTTTGACTTTGCCGCTCACGGTCTGACAGCTCTATTACCCAAGCTCCAATTATACACATCTTTGTAGAAACATAATTTCACAGGCTGTAACGTCTGTACATATTTTGAGAAATCTGTCATAGTTAATGCCACAGTTTTCAGAGCTTCTTCGAACCCTTGAGGTTTACGTGGGAATTTGACTGGTCTTCAACCCTCGTCGCAAAGTAGTTCCTCTGCTGTAATTTTCACCTCAAAGTACGTGATTGGGGAACTTGGAAACCTTGAAATTGAGTTTTGACCGTAGCGCTTGGAATTTGATGCCTGTGTTGGACACGAGAAATCCCGTGACTGGAATTATGAGATGTTTTTCGGATTTGATTTTCACCTGAAATTCCATTCGCTATATTGGGGACGAGATTACTCGGGGATTTGGAGTAGGCCTATAATTCTGCTTCGGCCTGTTCGAATGGTGATTCTGGGCTGCTAAATGGGTTGAATCGGAAGTCTTCTAGCATTTGGATAGTCTTGATCCAAGTCCAAGTTGCCAGCTCAAACCAGGATTGTGGATATTTTAGTAGCACATGACACCATCCGGAAGCATTACAAGCTAAGAATTTCTGCAGTAGTAGTCCTTTTGCCTCCGCAGCAGATCCAGGTGACAAGAAAAGAAAAGAGGAGGTACTAGATCGGGCTCGTTTTTAGGGATCCCAAAACGTAAGTGGCGGGTTGGGATACCTATGCCATCGCAAAAATGTCCGTCTGTCTGATAACTCTCGAAGGGAATGAGATATTTTGATAAAACTTGGTGTAAGGATTCATTGACTCAAGGGTAAGGTCAGGTCCGTAGCCCTACATTTAGGGGTGGGAGAGAGGTTTAAATTAAGGTGCAAATAAAATATTTTTAGACGGATAAATGTCATAGTCGATTATGGGGTAAGAAGACATGCTAAACCTGATGGTAAAAACCATGTTGTCATCAGACAAGTTCGCCTGGAATCCGGCCGAAACCGGAAAGTCTACTACAAGTAGAAGTTTTATTTGACGTTGATTAGATGTTAGATTTAGGGGTAGAAAGACATGGTGCACACGATGGTGAAAACCATTTTCTCGTCAGACAAGTAGTTGGCCCGAAATCCGGCCAAAACCGGAAAGTTTGTTTAAAGTAAAAGTTTTATTTGGAGAATAGATGTTCGATTTAGGGTAAGAAGACATGCTGAACATTTGTGTTAAGATTCTTTTCTACACCGACAAGTAGTTCGCCCGGAATCCGGCCAAAATCGGAAAGTCTGCTAAAAGTAAAAGTTTTATTTGGAGTTGATTAGATGTTCGATTTAGGGGTAAAAAGACATGCTGAAAATTTATGTGAAAACAATTTTCTACCCGGACAAGTAGTTCGCCCGGAATCCGGCCAAAACCGGTAAATTGTTAAAAGTTTTTTTATTTGTAGTTGATTAGATATCCGATTTAGGGGTAAGAAAAGGTGCAGAATCCGTGTATGACAATCAGTACTTTCCCGGACACATAGTTTGACCGGAATCCGGCTTGAGCTGGAAAATTTGTTATAAGTTAAATTTGTATTTGAAGTTGAATATATAGATGTTCAGTACTAGAGAAAGCAGATACGCTGAGTTCGTTTTTGGGCTTTTTTAGTAGTTCCAGAATTCGGCCGAAACCGGGAAATTGGCAGTAGTGGCAGGAGTATTTCGTCAAAACAGTCATGACTTATAGAGGTAAACACACATGCTGAATCAATATCTGAACTTGGTTTTCTCAGATGATTAGCTATTTGGACTTAATCGGTTTCCTAATTTTAATATAAAAAATGCTGAAGACTGGATCTGGAAAAGCAAGAGTGGGAGCTTCTATTCGAGTGTTGTGAAGTGACAGATGTTGAAGGACATGAAAACGGTTCGAATTTCACCTTAGACTTGATTTGTACCGTACTATGAAACCTTTCCCATTATAATGTCTTCCATTATAAGACAACTCACTGTATTTTTAGAAACAAAGTATACTGGATTCGGTAAAAAATTAGCTACCGATTTGGTAAATTTTAGCAGTTCGCAGCTCAACCTCCAACACCACCAGTGAGAAAAGGCAGACTGTTATTCGGGACCTTTGCTATCATACAAAAAGATATTTTCCTGAAAGAGGTCAACGATCATTTCTTTTATTGTTCAGACATTTGGTGAATATTTATTTTGGCTTTAGTTTGCGTGTTGCGGTACGCTGATGAAACACAAAAGTGGACTTGAAATCTCGTTGTTCCGTCGCAGGAATCTTCTGTGTGCAAGTTTTGTTGCGTTTTTGCAAATACGGTGCTCTCTTCAGTGTGAAAGCACCATGATGACAATCGGTGTTGTCTGTGTAGTTTGGCGTTTGTGTTTTTCAGAGTCCACAAGGTAGTGTTTGTCCGTTACGGTAAACCACGTGAAGACACCTTGAGCATTTTGGAGTTTTCAAATCATAGCGTCTATTTTGGGGATCCCAGAACGCAAGTGACGGGAGACATATGACTTTGTAAAAGCTGCCCGCCTGTGAGCACGATAAATCCCGAAGGGGTCGATATATGTTGTGAAGATCAATTGGTCAAAGCAGCCTACAGGTCAAGCTCATAGATTGGCCCCGTAGCCCTATATTTTGTCGTGCGGGAAGTGGTTTTAAATTTAGGAATGAAACAGATATTTTTTCAAGCTAATGCAACAGCAAATTCAGAGGTAAGGAGACATGCTGAATCTGGAACTGACCTCCATTTTCTCATGGGCAGATAGTTCGCCCGGAATCTGGGAAATTTCGTAGAAGTAAAGGATTTACCTACATTGAATAAAGGTTCGATATAGGGGTACACGGATGGTGCGTCTGTATTTTAACTTTCTTATTTCGCCGGGAAAGTAGTTTTCCCGAAATCCAGCGAAAATTAGTAAGAGTGAAAGTCTTATTTGAAGTTGATTAGAGGTTAAACGTTGGTTTACTAGAGCATCGACATAGAAGTAAGAATACGCCCTGAATCCAGATCTGACAATTTTCCTACCGGACAAGTGGATCGACCGGAATCCGGCGAAAACCGGAAATTTGCAAGAAGTAAAGGTTTAACGTTCGGAGCATATATAAGGGGGTAAGAATACACCGACTATGAGCTTAATTTTCTCGCCGGACTATTAGTTTGACTGGTCTTCTTCCAGAACCGGAAATTTCTAAGAAATAAAATAAAATTTTGATGTCGATAAAAATTGGGTGGAAAATGTACGTTTAGCCGAAAAAGACACGGTGAAGTAGTCAATACTATTTATTCTCTGCTCGGATGGACAGTCCGGTCGGAATCTAGTTGAAACCGGATTCTTCGAATTAGCCGTGATTGTCTGATAGGCTTTTAGCTGAGAATTTTGACTGTTCGTTCAAATGTTTACGGGTTTGGCAAAGACGGAACATCTGCAGGGCCTGATTATCTGTATTAAAAAGATCGACAAATATTCCCGTTTGTGATCTCATCGACACCTTCGGTCCTGCTTCGATAAGTTTTTGGGATCCCAACACGTAAGTGGAGGGATACCTATGACATCGCAAAAGTTGTCCGTCCATCTGTCCGTCTGTAAGCACGATAACTCTCGAAGGGAATGAGAAATTTTGATGAAACTTGGTGTGACGATTTGTTAGGTCGTCGGACCAGTCAAGTTCGTAGATGGGCTTTGTAGCCCTACATTTACGGGTGGGGAGGAGGTTCAAATTAAGGGGCAAACAAAATATTTTGAAACAGCTAATTTGATAGTCGATTATGGGGTAAGAAGACATGCTGAACACGACCATTTAGTCATCGGACAAGTAGTTCGCCCGGAATCCGGCCAAAACCGGAAAGTTTGTTCAAAGTAAAAGTTTTATTAGAAGTTGATTAAATGTTCGATTTAGAGGTAGGAAGACATGCTGAGGACGTTGGTGAAAACGATGGACAAGTAGTTCACCCGGAATCCGGCCCAAACCGGAAAGTGTGTTAAAATTAAAAGTTTTATTTGGAGTTGATTAGATGTTCGAATTAGGGCAAGAAGACATGCTGAACACTTATGTGAACAAATTTTCTACCTGGACATGTAGTTCCCCCCGAATCCGGCCAAAACCGGAAAATTGTTAGAAGCTTAAGTTTTATTTCTAGTTGATTAGATAACCGATTTAAGGGTAAGAAGAGATGCTGAATCCGTGTTTGACAATCATATTTTACCCGGAAATATAGTTCGATCGGAATCCGGCTGGAGCCGGAAAATTTTGTTATAAGTTAAATTTTTATTTGAAGTTGATTAGATGTTCATTAGTGGGGAAAGAAGATACCCTGAGTTCGTTTTTTAGCTTTGTTTTTTCGCCGGATAAGTAGTTCTGGAGTTCGGCCGAAACTAGGAAATTGGCAGAAGTGGCAGGAAGTTTTCGTCAAAACAGATATGACTTATAGGGGTAAACACACATGCTGAATCCATACCTGAACTTGGTTTTCTCAGATGACTAGCTATATGGCCTTAATCTGTTTCTGAATTTTAATTGTAAAAGTGTTCAAGGAGTCTGGCGATGACTGGATCTGGCTAAGACAAGACCCAGTTGTCTGGATCAGATATTTGAATTTTTGGGATCCCATCGAAACCTTTGTTCTTGTTCTTATAAGCATTCCTGAAGAACCCAAGAAGAAACCAAATTTGTGAAGCTCCAACAATTATTGTTATAATCAAGCTGGGGTGGGATGGGGGTACGAAGAAAAGAAAAGAAATAACAGATGTTTAATAACATAAATGAAACCCTGGGCAAGCATTTACTTATAATAAGCCTTCCTAGTGACCGTTATTTCACCCGGAACTCTACTCTAAAATGCCTCTCCTGCTTTCCCATTTTCCTTGGATAATTTGCTCTATGGTATTTCTCTCTTTCGCGTTCTCGTAATTATGTTAATTAGTCGAAATGCGAAATTTTGTTAATTAGGTAAAAGAAGCGCATCGTAAATATTAAATCTAGGTGCCTGACAGCTTTCTCTACAATCTTGAAAATATAATGAGGTTCATTTAGGTATGGATATGGGTGTGGCAACTTTTGCAAAAGGGTGAACAGTGTAATTTACTGTTGAACGTCTTGTAGCCTACATAATTCTCTAATATCATTCAGTCAATGGCTTTTACCTTGCCTGGCCCAAGTTATCAATGAACCATGTTTTTGTTTTTTGAGAGGCAAGGTTGTGTCTGAGGGTAGGAACAGTGACCTTCTGCGTTTTATGTCTAAAATGTAAAGATTGTGGTTCTCTTATGTGTGATTTATTTTGTATTTGTAAACCCATTGAACTTGCACTTGAACTTGACTTGATCCGGTTATTCAGTTCAGGTGAGGCTGATACGTGGTTTTCTGGACTATGACACGGAATGTTTAACACGTCATACGGGAGTACACTGTAAAAAGTTTTTCCGAATAAAGATGCAGTATTTGCTACTGGGATTAATCTTATCTCTATTGGGATAAAATTAATCCGAATTAGGGATAATCTTATCTCAATAAATACAAGATTAATCCCAGTAGCAAATACTGCAAGATTTTGTTTACAGTGTATGGCCGGCTTTTACAGAATGGTGCAGAAACTATCTCAATGGCTGACTAAGATGGCATAACCAAATAAGGTGAAATGGGGATCTTGCGAAGATTTTTAACACTGTTGCTCTTCCGCAGACCTTGCTTGCAATCGTAGCTGACATATCTGTTGAAAACTTTGTTGGAATAAATGTTTCAAAGTCAGCTTGGGCTCAAAGAATATAGTTGTTTAAGTAATGGTCGGATCGGAGAAGGTGACGATGTCTAACCCAACGATGTCAAGTTTCTAATAATCCAGCAAAGTTTTATCGTCCTATCACATCTGGAAGTACCTTAACTCACGATCACTGGAATTCCGGACACCCCCCTACACCCCCCCCCCTTGGTACCCGAATCCGGCCCGGTTCTGTCACTGATGGACTTGTGCCTGTACTTCCCACCAAGTTTCACCCTGATCGCTACACTCTGTGCGAATCACAAGATTCAGGTTCTCACCTCCCCCCCCCCCGGGCTCATCGGATCCAGTCCGCACTTGAAACGGGACATCTGAGACATGAGTTCTTTCAAGATGTCATGTTTAATTAAGATCCGATAACCCGATTGAAAGTTATGCATGCCACTAATTTCCGGATTCCGCCGTCTCCCCCTCCCCCCACGACGGTCGGATCGGGCCAGTGACTGTTTCCAAGTTAATCTGGTCGGGTCTCTGTTATGCCTGCCAATTTTTATCGTCCTAGCCCACCTGGAAGTACATCAACTACGGATCACCGGAATCCCCCTCCAACTTCCCCCACAGTATCCGAATCCGTTCCAGACCTGTCAGTTATTTATCTAGAACTTGTGCTAGTTCATCCCATCAAGTTTCATCCCGATCGCTGCACTCCAAGAGTTTCACACAATTTCCGGCTCCCCCTCCGACTCCCCCTCAGATTCATCGGGTACTGTCCGGACTTGAGATGAGACATCTGAGACACGATGTCTTACCAGGTGTCAAGTTTCATTAAGATCCGATAACCCATTCGAAAGTTATGCATGCCCCTATTTTCTGGATTCTGCAACCCCCCCCCTCCCCCCACGATGGTCATTCGGGCAAGTGACTATTTCCAAGTTAGTTTGGTCGGGTCCCTATATGCCTGCCAAGTTTCATCGTCCTACCATATCTGGAAGTACCCTAACTCGCAAACACCGGACTAACCGACCGACCGACCGACAGACCGACGGAAAAGTGATCGGTATATGGCACTTGCCTTCGGGCAAGTGCCATAATAATATATAGATGGCACTTTACACAAGGGACTTGTACCGTGACCAATAAAGTCCAGAAAGTTCTTGGAACGGCCGCACACCCGTGGTTACCAGTACTTTGCGCCCAATGGATGACCACTGATTAACTCGCCATTTGTGTTTTACTTTATCTGTAGTGCAGTATACATTTTGTTGTTTCCCTTTTTTGTTCTTTATTTCTTTTTCTTCCATTTACTCCGTTCTTGTTCAGTTTGAATGTAACGGGTTATAAAGAATATACATACATACAAACCAGAAATAGTTTTTTTTCAAATACTGTTTCTGGTTTATTGGTCACGGTACAAGTCCCTTATGTAAAGTGCCTTCTGTGTATTATTATTATTTTCCGTGACATGGGGATGTGAACTGGTTAGATGAATTTGCCTTCGGCCGGGATCACTGTTCTTATGGCCGGCTTCTACCAGACTATTGGAGTGGTTTGCGAACTCTGTTCACAAGCCCCTCGGTAGCTCAGATGGTTAGAGCGCCTGCCTTGTAAGCAAAGGGTCCTCGGTTCAAATCCCGGCTGAGTAGCATTTTTGTCTTTCAATTCACTACTTATAACATGCTAAGGAACTTATTCCCGTTGCTTGGTTTTAAGCTGGCAAAGCAATGCCGAAGAAGTGCAAAAACAGGCTATGTATGCCATACCGTCTCCCCCATTCCTTCTCGAAGATCGAGAGGGGTGTTGGTGTTGGCATTTTCAACCGACTGGGTGAACTTTCTTCCTCTTTGCGTATTTTGAAACTGTTGGAGCGTTGCTGATGAAAGGCTTTGAAAGAGCCAACCACCTTCACCCCATCCCGTCTTGAATGTGTTTTCCGCGATACCGGAAGCATCTTCTAACTTGGATTGAAGAGTGGGAATATTGCCATTTAAAATTTGGAAGTGCAGGCGATCTTTGCTACTTAGTCCGCCTTACTCCTTCTCAAAACCGAGTTCTTAGGCACTCGCTGAAAGACGCCTCTCCTTGTCGCACTATCCGTAGTTTCACGAAAAATTCAAGGGGAGATGATCTTTGCTAAAACGTCGACCCGCTTTTGAAAATCTAGCACAATAAGTTTTTACTTTCTACAGGGGATAGTGGTACATGTTGGGTCTAGTTACGTAGCAGATCAGTAAGATTATCTGCAATCTACTTGCCGAAGAAAGCTTTTCTGCCTTGCTTTGTGTCATGTTCTGCGCGCATATATCTCAATTCCGAATGGCTGTGGAGTAAGCCCTGCAATCTCCGGCTTCTTTGCATCTTCTCGTTCAAGGGTTCTGTTTTTGTAAGGATTAATGAAGATTGGAACGGATCAAGTAAAATGATTTACTAGTTAGAACGACGCTATACTAAAATAAGACATAGCATATTACATAGTACACGTGATGCTTTTTGGGATCCCAAAACGTAAGTGGAGGGATACCTATGACATCGCAAAAGTTGTCCGTCTGTCCGTCCGTCCGTCAACATGATGGTGAAAATCATTTTGTCATCGGACAAGTAGCTCGCCCGGAATCCGGCCAAAACCGGAAAGTTTGTTGAAAGTAAAAGTTTTATTTGAAGTTTATTAGATGTTTGATTTAGGGGTAGGAAGACATGCCGAAGACGATGGTGAAAACTATTTTCTCAACGGACAAGTATTTCGCCCGGAATCCGGCCCAAACCGGAAAGTTTGTTGAAAGTAAAAGTTATATTTGAAGTTGATTAGATGTTCGATTTAGGGGTAGCAAGACATGCTGAAGACGATGGTGAAAACTATTTTCTCGACGGACAAGTATTTCAACCGGATCAGGCCAAACCGGAAAATTTGTCAAAATTAAAAGTTTTATTTGGAGTTGATTAGATGTACGATTTAGGGCAAGAAGACATGCTGAACACTTATGTGAAAACAATATTCTACCCGGACATGTAGTTCGCCCGGAATCTGGCCAAAACCGGAAAACTGTTGGAAGTTAGCGGTAAGAAGAGATGCTGAGTCCCTGTATGACAATCATATTTTACCCGGACATATAGTTCGACCGGAATCCGGCTGGAATCGGAAAATTTGTTATAAGCTAAATTTTTATTTGAAGTTGAATAGATGTTTATTACTGGGGAAAGAAGATACCCTGATTTCGTCTTTGAGCTTTCTTTTTTTCGCCGGACAAGTAGTTCTGGAGTTTGGCCGGAACTGGGAAATTGGCAGAAGTGGCAGGAAGTTTTCGTCAAAACAAATATGACTTATAGGGGTAAACACACATACTGAATCCATATCTGAACTTGGTTTCTCAGGTGATTAGCTATTTGGCCTTAATCTGTTTCTGAATTTTAATTGTAAAAATGTTCAAGGAGTCTGGCGATGACTGGATCTGGCTAAGACAAGACCCAGTTGTCTGGATCAGATATTGAATTTTTGGGATCCCATCGAAACCTTTGGTCTTGTTGTCTCTGCGTTGAGGTCAGTGTGAAGACTGTGTGGCAGATAACAGATTAGTGTGTATGTGTTATGTGTATAGTAGCCTACAGATGGAGTACAAAATACTAATTACATAACTAAAAGTACTAAAATACTTCAAACGAAAAGGTATCAATTCCACAAAAAAGAACAGTTGAGAGGAATAGCTAGTTTGGTTTTACTGGAGCCTTAATGTTTATTGGCGGCCTTCACCAGACTTGATCACTAATTTGTATAAGCTGCTGTCGTCATCTGTACTGGTACTTAACCGTCATGTTGGCTAATGTGTACCTTTTTTTTTTACAGAGCGTGCTTCGTGAACTCGAACAGAAGAAACCACAGCTGGATGACCTTGTAGAAGTAGCAGAAGGTCTACGAGAAGAAGGTCCAAGTCATGCGACTCTTGCCAAAGGTACGCCTTGTTTTCTATATTTTTTTTCAGTTCATTTTAATTTTACCGTTCCCTGAACAAAAAAAAGACATACATAACGCTCCCAAGAAGGGCACAACCGTGTCCTGTGCAGGAGTGTAAAACTTTCACTCATTCATTATGATCAACAACATACATTTGTCGTCTCAACCTTCTCTTTTTTTTCTTTTTCTTTACCCTTACTTAATTCTCCGTCGACACGGTTTATTATTCAGCACAGGAGAAGTCCACATCGAAAATAGCATAAATAAACAATTACTTATATTTGAACCTGGCCGAAACGCCTTATACTAAAATGTATCCCTGGCGTTAGAAGCTGACGGACCAAGTCGTGACGGGCATAAACTAGCATTGAGAGTTGAATTTAGGAAGCAATTCCACCTTCTTCCATGACGACGGCAAACTATCGAAGGGGTCGCAGTCTTCTTCACGTATGTTACATGACGTTATATCTTAGTTTAAATTTCCCTCCGTTTGCTGTTCGATAAAACCATTTTCAAGATATGTGGTGAATACACTGTAAAAAAAAATCTTGCAGTATTTGCTACTCGGATTAATGTTATCTTTATTGAGATAAAATTAACCCTAATTCGGATTAATTTTATCCCAATAGAGATAAGACTAATCCCAGTAGCAAATACTGCATCCTTATTCGGAGAAACTTTTTACAGTGTAGGTATATTTTTGGGGTTTTACTTTTTTCTCAGTAAGTTTTTTGTTTACACTCGCTTCGTTCGCCAGCTTTCCGCTTCTTGAAGTAGTCTCCGAGTCTTCCATAGCTTAATTTCTAAACTCCCAGGTCCCAGAATGTGTGTGTTCGGCTTTAAACTTTCCCCGTGTTTTCCTCTTTGATCCTGTTTGGGAGTTGGGTCTTGGAAGGTATCCTCTAGAGTCACCCATTTTGTTGACTCCCAATGAATGTGTTTGCATCCGTGCCATCCTTGGGTTTCTTGATCTTGTGTCACTTTGAAAATTTACTAGTATCGGGTCACAAGATTGAATCTACTTTTGTATCACGTTTGTCGTTAGTATAGGACTTAAATAAATGTTGGAAAGCTGTATACAAACAGTTCTATAGGGAGCTAAACAAGAGTCTTGATATTTCAGAGCCATGATATCGTTTTGGGTTCCCAGAAAGTGAAACATCTCGAACGAACTAGTTAATGAAATTCGCATTTATTTAGTCTCATGATCTAAAAAGTTGTTTGAAAAAAGGGACTGCATTTTGGGATCCCAAAACGTAAGTGGAGGGATACCTATGACATCGCAAAAGTTGTCCGTCTGTCCGTCCGTCCGTCCGTCTGTGAGCACGATAACTCTCGAAGGGAATGAGATATTTTGATGAAACTTGGTGTGACGATTCTTTGGGTCAAGAGTAAGGTCGAGTTCGTAGATGGACCCTGTAGCCCTATATTTGGGGGTGGGAGAGGGGGTTCAAATTAAGGGACAAACAAAATATTTTTAAACAGCTAATGTGATAGTCGATTATGGGGTAAAAATACATGCAAAATCATTATCTCGCCGGACAAGTAGTTCGTCCGGAACCCGGCAAAAACCGGAAAGTTTGTTAAAAGTAAAACTTTCATTCGAAGTTGATTAAATGTTTGACTTAGGTGTCAGAAGACATGGTGAACGTGACGGTGAAAAAAAATGTCTCACCGCACAAGTAGTTCGTCCGGAATCCGGCAAAAACCAGAAAGTTTGTTAAAAGTAAAAGTTTCATTTGAAGTTGATTAAATGTTTGATTTAAGGGTAAAAAGACATGCTGAACACGACGGTGAAAACCATTTTCTCGCTGGACAAGTAGTTCGTCCGGAATCCGGCGAAACCGGAAAGTTGGTTAAAAGTAAAAGTTTCATTTGAAGTTGATTAAATGTATGATTTGGGGGCAAGGAGGCATGGTGAACACGGTGGTGAAAACCATTTCCTCGCCGGACAACTAGTTCGTCTGCAATCCGGCCAAAACCGGAAAATATGTTAAAAGCAAAAGTTGTATCTGAAGTTGATTAGATGATAGATTTAGGGGTAAGAAGAGACGCTGTGTCCGTATATGACAATCATTTTTTACCCGGACAAATAATTAGTCCAGAATCCGGTTGTACCAGCATTTTTTTGTAAGTCAAAGTTTTATTTAAAGTTGATTAGATGTTCTTTATAGGGATAAGGAGATACGCTGGATTCGTTTCTGAATTTTCTTTTTTTGCTGGACTAGTAGTTTGCTCGAATTCGGGCGAAACCGCAAATTTGGCAGAAGTAATGTAGGAAGTTTCGGTCAGTATCGTCAAAATAGATATGTCTTATAGAGGTATAGACAGATAGATAGATAGAATATCTGAACTTGGTGTTCGCTGATGATTAGACTGGCGAAGACTGGATCTGGCGAAGACAAGACCCAATTGTCTGGATCAAATCTTAGATTTTTGGGATCCCATCGACACCTTTGGTCTTGTTGTCTTTGTCCCTACTACATAGGTCGTCCCCAATCAGACGATCAATTTATTAGTCTGCGTTTCGCTCATACGACAAGAAGTGGTTCGTATTGGACTTTCATCATATCGTTTCTGATACCGACAAAAGCTCTGTCGGTAAAACAGGAAACTTCCTGTCGGGATATAGGCAGCACTTGTCGGTACAGCACGCTTTAGCATTCCGTTTCTGATACCGACAAAAGCTCTGTCGGCAAGCCAGGAAATTTCTCGTTAGAAAATCGGCACCGTTTCTCGGTGCGGAGATGGTGCGTAGATTCGATTTTCGGTACCGATAAAAGCTCTGACAAACGCTTTCCTCATTTCGTTTGTGAAACTGTTGAGAAATCGGCAACGTCTGTCGGTGCACGGATGCCGTTTTGAATACCGACAAGAGCTCTTTAGGTAAACCAGGAAACTTCTTGCTTGGAAATCGACAGCGTTTGTCGGTGCGAAGCGGTCCGTATTGGCACGGCCGAGAAGATTGAAAAAGACATCTCCGACAGGGATCCCGCCAAGGCCTTTGTCCATGTTCATTGTTTACTTCAGTATTCTGGTACTTCATCTGCGAAACTACCTTCTCTCTAATTCTTCCATCCCCTTTCATAGTGCCAACACACGATCAGGTTTCCCCGGCCGGATATCCTGCACTTTCATCATCAAGTTGAAAAAATTTCTAAGTTTTCCATATGGAAGTGATGATGTTGCCGAAAATCCGGTCAGGAATTTCAGACTGGGAGCTCCCGATCCTGATGGTGTGTTCGCACTGTCAGCGTAGTTTGATCCATTGCTAGAACAACCTTGCTTCTGATTGGTTTAAAAGCCTGATGCCTTGAAACCATGCAAACTGAATGCACTTCTTTTTTTTTTCTATCGCCCTTTGTCCCATCAAGTCTCGATGGTGAATGCTTTCCCTCCTGTAATTGTCACTTTGGCCCTCTCCCTTTATAGCTGTTAGAGCAGGATTATCCCTTTCTATTTTCTTGAACGACATAAATACACGGATGGGGAAGACATCCCTGTAATATCGACGAAACGATGGACGTTATCCGTTGGATTTGGCTCTCTCTCTCCTTCACTGCCGGAATTTGGCTGTAATATAGCAGATGAGATGAGGACCAGTAGAGTAAGATATATTATGTTGTGTTATGACACGAACAGTAGGAATTATCATGATCTGCTGGCTGCTCAGTTAGGTGGTATCATTAAAGCATGATGCTGCTGCTGATGATGAATTTTAATAGGCTAAGCACTGAAACAGCGAAAGGTAAAATATAAATTTTCACTATCATCACTACCGTCGAGGAAGGTATAAGCGAAACTTGCAGTATTCGAAAACAAAAATTTCCGTCGGAAAATTTTGATAATTCCGAAAGGTTGTAAATAGAGGGAAAACAAACGCTATTCTACGGGTCCCCAAGGGCTTTTCTGTTGTACCTCCATTTGGAACTAGTTTGCCTTACCCGAACGAATGGAGTTTTGAACGGCAAAGACATTGTGTTTTTGCAGGTATTTTTAAGAGAGTGAGCTATATTCATGCCAAGCAATTATGGGGTCGTAGACTTGGGAGTTGCTCGCTGTGAAAAGAAGTACAGGAATCTTTTGGGTTACTAAATATCAGGTACTGACATTCAGGAATGTCCCCAATGTCCCACATTCAGGAATGTCAGTACTCTCTGATACGGAGTTGTAACTTAACGTTGAAATCCGGCTTCGGATCGACTTATTAAAAAATGGTCATGTAAACAAGTGTTTAGTCAATAATAAAGGTCGTACTGCCAACAGGGATTCCGTCTTAAGGAAGAAGAAGAAGGAAACCTAAAGATCATAGATCCTGTCCTTCGTCATTTTTTGTGGCGGCTGCATATGCATACACAGCTGTAGAGGGTGAGATCATCGTCAGAGTGAGACAAGCTTTCAAGCTCCAAACATCCCTGTCCTCGATAGCAACACATTTCGATCCACAATTTTAGCAAGCACCGACAAATCCCATGTATGCCTATGTTAAATATTCACAGTTGATTCCTCAATTCAATTCAGTTTCTTTCTATAACGGGAAGCGGACAAGCCGGATATTCATTCAGTTTAATAAATATATATATATATATATATACAATTTATTGTTAGTACTTGTGAATTATATTAAATAAAAGTAATCGTCTAATACAGAAATATTACTGCTCATGGAGCAATTCGACAACGTCTGTCCTTCCGAAATGAATAACAAGCGATTGAAAAGGGATTAGTAATTGACAACGTATGGACGTGAATGGACACGTAATTTTGACGTAACTTTTTGACATTTTGTTAAACTAACTTAATTAGGCTTAAAAACCCGACAAAAATGCGTTACTCCCTTTGTCCACTGTCCACAGATAATGTATTTCATCGAATTTTTGGTCTTGGTCTTTTGGATTTGTGGTAACTCAGTGTGCCTGTCCCTCTATTCTTGAAATATATACCAACTAAATAACTGAAATGTTAAGTCATTGCCGGAAAATAATCACCGCGTATTGTCTTTAATCCTGCAACTGCAGGATAGTCTTCAAAATTCAAAATCTACGCGTCTTGACGAAATTCGGGCTGTTGTGCGTGCAGCGCAATTTCCGAACGTCATTACTATAGTCTCGGGTGAAAATATGCAAAATTCCTTAGATGGGTTAACATTTTTCAGTGTATTCAAATATCGGCTGCAAAAATAAGCTGCCTTTTCAGTTAAACTTTAAATCTTAGGTAGTAGGATCCACTATACTGGGGTGGTATCAGTTATTGCTCTTACTGCTAAAGCATACAAGTTGTAACTTTTTTTTTTTAACAACCATTTTTCGACAATTTCTCATCAGGTAATTTTGATTTCGTAGGCTTCACTCCCAAAGAAGTAATTAGTGAATTAAGAATCAGCTCACTCCTCTAACGTCACTAAGATTGTTCAAGTTTATCTGCTATCGTTGCGTTCATACATGCGTAAAACCCAGGGGTCCTCCTACACCCGACAACAGTTAGTCAACTAGATTCTTTATTTCGTTGGTTCTCCTTGGAAAACAGTAATTACCTAATTGTGACTCAGCTAGGGAGTTAGTTATTCTGTTTGCTACACCAGCAAATCATAATCGCTACTGCTTTCTCGTCTTTCTGCTATAGTGCAAATGCAGATTCTCTATCCAATTCTCTAAAATTTGAGCCAATCTCCGGACTTTCCGATTCTAATTCAGTCTGGGCTTAATTTGAACCGGAGTTCTAAAGGAGATTTATTCACTACTGGAACCTACTGAGGGATTGCTCTGTTCCTTATTTACGGTTCTCTGGATTTATTATTGAGTAAGATAGGTAGGATCGAAAGTCGATAATGGTTGCAAGAGTCCTGTTTTGGATCTCCTTAGTTTCTGGTGAACTCTCAAAACTGATTGCCAAGATGTGTGATCCTGAATGTCTTTATGTCGCCAAAAAGCGTTTCTGGTTTTCGAACACCGTGTAGGCTATTATAGTCCTAGAATTGGTAAAAAGGCAAAGAATTTAGACTGGCTGAAACTCCTTTCTCATCCGCCTCTCCAAAGTAGTTAGCTCCCTTTCCTGACAGCCTAATGCTGAGTACAAACGGTCCGAGTTTCTCTACTGCTTTTGCTGTAATTCTGAGGGAGGTAACCACAAATTATAGTCATAATATTAAAGACACCAAAAATTTACCACTATATCTCCGGTCCTTGCCCCCCAAAATGCCCCGAGGCTCCATAGCCTGTTTCAAGACCTCTCGTATCTCCCGTTATTTTTGGTCCAGTATTTCTTTGCAAACTTTCCTCTTCCATCATTTTTCGTTCAAGTACAACCTTCTCAAGTAAATATCACCCAACGACCCCCAAGTGAACAAGACCAAAGGTGTCGATGGGATCCCAAAAATCTAAGATTTGATCCAGACAATTAGGTCTTGTCTTAACCAGATCCACTCTTCGCTAGGCTAATCATCAGAGAAAACCGAGTTTAGATATTCTATCTATCTATCTATCTATCTATACCTCTATAAGCCATATCTATTTTGACGATACTGACCGGAACTTCCTGCTTTACTTCTGCCAAATTTGCGGTTTCGCCCGAATTCCGAGCGAACTACTAGTCCACCAAAAAAAGAAAATTCAGAAACGAATCCAGCGTATCTCCTTATCCGTATAAAGAACATCTAATCAACTTTAAATAAAACTTTGACTTAAAAAAAATGCAGGTACAACCGGATTCCGGACTAATTATATGTCCGGGTAAAAATGATTGCCATATACAGACTCAGCGTCTCTTATTATCCCTAAATCTATCATCTAATCAACTTCAGATAAAACTTTTGCTTTTAACATATTTTCCGGTTTTGGCCGGGTTCCAGGCGAACTAGTTGTCCAGCGAGAAAATGGTTTTCAGCATCGTGTTCAGCATGTCTCTTACCCCTAAATCAAACATTTAATCAACTTCAAATAATATTTTTACTGTTAACAAACTTTCCGGTTTTTGCCAGATTCCGGACGAACTACTTGTCCGGCGAGAAAATGATTTTCACCATCGCGCTCAGCATGTCTTCTTACCCCTAATCCAAACATTTAATCAACTTCAAATGAAACTTTTTCTTTTAGCCAACTTTCCGTTTTTTCCCGGATTCCGGACGAACTACATGTCCAGCGAGAAAATGGTCTTCACCGTCGTGTTCAGCATGTCTTCTTACCCCTAAATCAAACATTTAATCAACTTCAAATGAGACTTATACTTTTAACAAACTTTCCGTTTTTGCCGGATTCCGGACGAACTACTTTTCCGACAAAGAAAGGGTTTTCACCATCGTGCTCAGCATGTCTCTTACCTCGTAATCGACTATTAATTAAAAAAAAAGCTCCCCCACCCTCAAATATAGAACTACAGAGCCAATCTTCGAACTTGACCTGTACTTTGACCCAACGGATCCTCCCACCAAGTTTCATCAAAATATCTCAATCCCTTCGAGAGTTATCTTGCGGACAGACGGACAACTTTTGTGATGTCATAGGTATCCCTTCACTTACGTTTTGGGATCCCAAAAATACCCTCCCCTTTGTACACCGCAAATTTGCAGAAGAACGCAGTGATGCCAGTCAAAATCGATCGAAACCCGTTATAATGAATTTTGATTGATTTTCAGTTATAATATAGCCTAACATATGTGTTGAAAAATCCGTAGGCCATGTACATAAATAAACAACTAGTATAAAAGTAGAAACTAGATAGATACTAGCAGCAATTTCGCGCGTAAGGATGTTGGGAATAAAAGCTCCATACTGCGGAGAAGTCCTAAGAATCGGCTTTAACTTGTTAATTTAATTAAGGTTACAGAGTTTAAGTAAACCTATACAGGTTGATGGATGTATAAACAAAATTGAGTGGTCTTGCTTTGACTTTTTTTTTCTCTGTGGTTGGTGTCTGTGAATCCAGAAGTTGCAAATTCTGTTACGGAGGTGACTGGTGGCCCCTGTCCAGTATGAAAAGATCTCCATCTGAAAACCCTTATGCTTTAGCATAGGACGCTTTTAATTAAAAATCCCGACCGTAGTCGAATGTCCGAAAAATAAAACGGAAAATAAAAATGTGACCAGACTCTTTCACAGCAACAGCACTAAATAATCGATAGCCTAAGCAAACAAGGATTTTGGCGGAGGATTACCAAAGCATTTGCCAGGGATGATTATAGCTTTTCTCATACATCAAACTCGACTCGAAAGGCTTCACTTGCGATTTTCTGTTAGTGGGAGGTAAGAAGAACTGTCCGCTTTTATCTCTCTCCTTTACCTTAGGTATCTCGCTATGCTTCACCGTAGATACTTAGGCTTTATTTCAGATATAGTATTTCCTTATTACGTTCCCCTGAAACAACCAACCAATGAAAGTGTTCAGTCAGCTTGGATTCAATACATTACGGCTAAGTTTATAGCAAGCGCCTCTCCCCCCCCCCGCCCTGCCCCGCCGCTAGTGAGCGCCAGATGTTTGCCTTTATTTATTTACGGCAAGGCTTTCGCTAGCTTTGCTGTCACTTAATCTTTGCTTATACTTTTCTTGTAGATGTTGATTTTTCGATGCCGCAAAATGCAATCTATCACGTGCGGACGGTGCTTCGAGGTATTTAGTTTGATTTAGAAAGGGTGTCCGTGTTTTGCTTTGCTTTTTCTAACCCTAGTTTGTTCTCTTCCCAAAGCAGTCTACCAGAAATGCTTGATTTTGGGACCCCCACCGTTGAAAGCTGGTTGTATCCTCCGCCAGACGCTTGACACCCAATGCTAAATTGTTTGTTACCTACAGGTACTCTAGGCCTGAACTACTCCACCATAAACAAAATTCTGATTGGCTGATTTCTGAATTTCGCTCAAATCGTCAATGCTTTATCATGTTGGGGTATCAAGCATTTGGTATGTGTCCACAGTTAGGCATAAGGCATTTCAAAATCAGGAGGTTGTGGTGGACCGACCCAAGTTGACCGCACGTCTGATGAGGTTCAACCAATTATTAAATTGAGATTTTCTTTCGGCCCTTCTTCTATACTCCTATTTCAGGCCAGTGGCAAATAACTTGATCGTAGGTTCACTTTAGTTACCGTCTGGACTAGACCCTTATCAAGGAGGGTCGAAATGTCGTCGGGATGTAATCTCAGCTTAATAATCCGTTCCATCAGACCTAGTGAGATTTCAGATAACCTTGTCGTGCTTAACAGCAATGTCTTGTGTCAAAGCTGACATGCTTGGGAAAATACTAACTCGCATGAAGTGCTCATTTATACGAAAACATCCGACGGAGATGTTAAGAGTCTGTCAAAGGGCCAATAATAAATATCGTTATCTATAGTTTAAGTTGAAACAAATTTACGGGTTTCCGAGCTCTGCTTTTAAAGCACTCCTTGCACTATTTACTGTTTTTGTTCCAGTACTCAAAAGTATCTGAATACTGTGGAACTACGCTCTGCTTTTAAAAAATTATCCACGACTTTGCCTGTTTTAAGCTTTTTCCCGGACCCTTCGACCTCTACCAAAAACTCGGCAAGATTCCAAACCGGTTTTACGCTTCAGAAGCACGAACGGTTGTTGGCAACAGCGTACATTAACAAGTGATTTTCAGAAGAGAAAAATTACAGCCTTTATGGTGGTAAAATCTCGCTGAAAAAATTAGTGTTTGTCAATTCATTGTGCGTCAGTTCGGTAGTGTCTGTTAGTAAAAAAAAAATACCGTTTTTCCGCGGTGTTTGTACGAAATTCAGTGATTTATTCCTGATTGCGATTTAACACGTCAGCAAGAAGAAATACCTGGACCAATCAGATTGCGCGCAGTGTTGTCGGCGCAGTGCATGATTAATGCAGGCGACCTACGCCCAAAACTGGATTTGGCGTTTTTGCTGAAAGGGAAACGGTAAAAAAAAAAAAAAAAAAAAAAAAAAAGTAGTGGTGATTCGCGTGAATGAAAATGAATAGATCTACGGTGGTTTTTGATTTCAGAGCAGTTCCTGAAGGTGAGTTGAGTGAGATGAGAGAAGTGGATATCCACAGGTTCCTGAAGAGCCTTAATCTAAACCGTTCTAACGTGAGAGCTATCGATTCCGATGACTTTCGGAAGTTCGGTCAGGTCAGGGTTACTTTGCTCTCGCCTGTGCTCGCAGATGAGTTTGTGCGGAAAGCAAATGACATTGAGGCAAAGATAGTGATAAATAACTGTCGTTACCCAGTGATCATAGATAGGTCTGGTAAAAGACCTACAGTGGTTCAGCTAAAGAAAATTCCCGGAGAAGCGAGTGACGAGGAGGTAAAACGGAAGTTGAAGGTATATGGCACAGTGCTCAACCTGCGTAGAAAAAGGCACGAAGGGGATGAATTAATCCAAGTTTTAACAGGGAGGGCTACGGCCTTGATGTACGTGGAAAATCACCTACCACCAGCAATTGTTCTTAACGAAGAAGAGAAAATCTACGTCTATTACGAGGGCCAACCTAAGGCCTGCTTCATATGCCACGAGGCATCTCACGAGGCAAGACAGTGCCCTCGAAATAGGAACAACCAAAGGAAAAACAGTACCAGAGCAGCGATAAAGACACCAAATCCGTCACAAAAAGAAGGAAGTCAGAAAGAGAACGAGAAGGGAACGAGAGCGACTGGGTGCCCACTCCAGCGGGATTTCGGAGTCCATGGTATTGAACAGCTGGATTCGGAAGCAGCGGTAAGCCTGCTGGTCGAAGGTATAGCCAGAATCGAAAAAAATGGAGGGTTCCTTACCCCTAAGCAATCCGGAATAGACGGCAAAACCAAGGAAACCCCAGAGGTGCACCCCTTGGATGTAGTAGAGGTGAGCCTCGAGGAACAGGAGGGAGGTAGCCATTGGGAACCACCCAAAGATTCAGAAGAGAAGGTAGGCAAAGAGCGAGAGGTGGTAAAAGAAATCGGAAATGGGCATGGAGTGCGAGGTAGTGGGATACCCCACAGGAGTGGAAATAGAGGGGGCCAAGGGAGGGGAAGTGCCCCTCCCAAAGAAAAGGAGCGAACCAAAGAGACCCCTAAACGGCAGTTGAGTAATATATCGACTACGGAAGGAGAAAGATCTGTTCGACCAAAAGGAGAAAGAGCAAAAGAGCAAACGAATCAGAAGAAATAAACACCTGAAAAATGAAGCTCGTGACTTTAAATCTAAATGGAGCAAAACAAGAAAAAAGACAAAAATTGCTGCTAAAGTTTTTAAAGGACAAGAAAATTGATATACTGTGTGCCCAAGAGTTAGACACGACAATGTTAAAAGGATTCGCGGAAGAAGGATATGAGCTTGTATCGGGGGGGATTTCTCCGGACGTGGCATTTATCGTGCGAGGATCAGCTGGCGTTGATAAAAGTTCATTCATGTACGAAGAAAATAGTGCAATTTGTTGTATAAGGTGGAAAGGAATAAAGATTGTGAACACCCACTTACCATCAGGTACAAATAATGCTAAACGGAGAGATGAAATGGTGAGAAATGAACTGGTGAGGCACATCCAGGATGTGAACACGATATTACTTGGAGACTTTAATTGTGTGGAAAAATTAAGTGATGTGTATAGTCAGAGTAAAACTAGTCATAAGCGGAAAGTCAGTGAGGATTTAAAAGAGCTTGTACGCGCATTCCAGATGAAAGATGTATGGACCGAGAAAAATATAGCCCAGGGATTTACTAGAATCGATAAAAGAGGTGCTAGCAGAATTGATAGAATGTACATGAGTGAGAAGCTTGTCGAGAAAGTGAAAAGAGTGGAGAATGTTTGTGTGCCATTCTCGGACCATCTAGCTATTGTTACAGACCTGGAAGTGCCAAGAAGTGACATGACGGTACACAAAAAGAAAGGTGGACTGTGGAGAATGGATCCAAAATTTATGAAGAAAAAAGAAATAAGGGGAGCAGTTAGAAGTAAAATAAGAGATTTTGTAAATAGATTTGAAGATGGTATGGATGCGGTGCAATTTTGGGAAAATTTTAAGCAATATATAGCAGGAGAAATTAAAGGGATGGAAGGAGATTATCGGAGGAATGTGCACGGCCATAAAAGACATTTACATAGAGTGTTAAATAACTTGAGAGAGGAGATAAATCGTGGGAGTCCCTCGTTTTTTGAATATGAAGAGGTAAAAAGTGAAATAAAACGTATTGAGGAAGAAGAATATGAATCTTGGAAACTTAGGAATAGGCTGGCACAAGTGGACGAATCCAGTCAGATAAACTTAGCATCAAATCTGAGAGCAAAAAGAGGCAGACAAGAGAACTGCATACAAAAAATAAAAAAGACGAATGGACAGACGACCCAGAACCCCGAAGATATAATATCTGAAGTAACGAGCTTCTACACTAGTGTTTTTAAACTCCAGAATCAAGATAGTGGAAATTTCGAATTCTTAAGTGAGTTTAATGTGCAAAACAAGGTTTCAGAAGAAGAAAACCAGTGCCTTGAAGAGGAGATTACGATCTCAGAGATTGAGAAGATCATGAAAACTCTTAAAGATGGAAAGGCCCCTGGGGGTGACGGCCTGGGATACGAGTTTTATAAAATATTTTGGGGAGAAGTAGGAGAATTATTTGTGAGAGTGTGCAACCAGTTCATAAACGAAGGATATCCATCTGACGGCGTGGCAGTAATAACACTGATCCATAAAGGAGGAGAGCGTACCGATTTGAAAAACTGGCGACCGATCTCAAATTTGTGTTCGGACTACCGCATATGCTCAAAAATAATGACGCACAGGTTGAACAAGGTTTTAAGTAGAGTGATCGGATCTTACCAACACGGTGGCATTAAAGGGAAAAAAGCCCAACATATTCTGAGTGTTCTAAAAGAGCTTGTGATGCGAGGAGACCGAGAACTTCGGAGACTTATAATCCGCATGGACTTGTTGGCAATTATGAGCGTAGACGTAGTGAAGGCTTATGACTCGGTGGTTAGGGCAATTTTATGGGTGTTAATGGAAAGGAAATACGGAATGTCTAGACAGGCAGTGAAGAGACTTGAAAATCTGTACAAAGATCCTAAAGTTGTAGTGAAGGTAAATGGAGGTTTAACGAGAAAAATAGAAATGGAAAAAGCCCTTCGTCAAGGAGACCCCCTATCACCTGGCCTCTTTGAGGTTTATATGGACCCCCTCTTTAAATATGTTGAAAGTAGGATACAGGGGCTGCCTTTAACTAACGGGACGAGTCTTAAGGCATTGGCTTTCATAGACGACGGGAATTTTGTCGTGGGAAACCTGGAGGACGTGAAGCAGGTATCACTTGGTCTGCGATGGTATGAGACTAGTTTTTGTGTGAAAATCCATCCGGAGAAGAGTAAAATAGTGAGTTTAAGGGGAGAAACTTCTCAAATTGAAAGTGATAGTTGGATAAACCTAGCAGACCAAACAAAAATACTTGGAGTTACGTGGGGAAGAGAGACAACGAGTGTGAAAGTATGGAAAGAAGTGATGAATAAGATGGAAGGAACGCTCCACGCGAAGGAAAGAAAATACTGTGGTACCCTGTTTGAAAGAGTTCAGTATGTAAATACTTATTGCCTACCAATTATGTTTTATTACGCCCCAGTATTTGAGTTAAATGATGCTACAGTGAAACGGATTGAAAGAGAAGTTTGGAGATTTGTGTGGAGGGGCAAATTTGAAAAACTAGGTATGAAGATGACAACAGTGAAAAATGAGTTAGGCGGCCTTGGAGTTATAGATTATGGTAAGGTTTGTAAATCCCTATTCCTGAGAAATATTTGTGAAATGGTCGCAAAAAATGATGAATTCGGGGGGATTAGTCGAGAATGGTTTATCCGAGTTTTAAACGAAGAGGATAGTGAAAAACGGAAAGAACTGTCGAATTCGTTACCCAGGGAATTCAGAGAGGTTGTGGAGGTGTTATACGAGAATAAAGGGAGTGGAGTGCTCGACAGCTCGATGAAGGCAAAGACGAGGAAACAAACAATTGATAGGGTTGTTGAAGAGCAGACGAAGAAAGATATTGACTACCGGGCAAAGGTGCGTGAACCATTCATCGATTTTGAAGTATCTTTTGGACACCTAGCAAAAATGAAATGCCAGAGTGAATGGAAGGAGATAATGTTTCTACTTATCCACGGTATATTGCCTTATCGTGACCGTATGGCAAGGTTTGTGAGAAGTGAACCACCCGAATGTGGGTTGTGTGGTGAAACGGTGGATGATGGATTAGAGCACGAGATTATGCAATGCCCCTGGAACGGAAACATATTAGATAGAATGTTTGAAATCGTGAAAGAGGAAAATGTCAGAACTGACAGTACGGAAGATAAGAAGAAAATTGTGAAACTGTGTTTCGAATGTGAACAACAACCAAGAGAAAGAGCGTTGGTATTTTTAGTGACGAGTGTCTGCGTACATGTGTGGAAAACGAGAAAGAAAAAAGGAAAGCTCAGTAGGAGACGGTTTCAGGCATGGTATGAAACGCGTGTGAACGAAATAAGAGAAAGTAAGCGGGGGTCAAAAGATGTGGATGTGGAGTGGTTGTTGAAGGTCCGAATGGATGATTAAGTGAGGACGGACGAGTGTGGGGGATTGCAAGATTGTTTTAAATTTTGATTTGAAACTTTGTCCCTAGAATGTTGTAAAGGGATAACGTTTCAAGCATTGTGGGAAAATTTGGGTTGTGGGAGGTGGATGTGTGTCCGTTTGGTGTGTGTCGAATGATGTGGTTAGGCAGGGCAGAATATAGTTATTGTATTTGGGAAAGTTTAATGCCACCGTGTTAGAGGTGCCCTAGAGGAGGAAGGGCACCTCTTGAGCGGGCAGAGCGGGGGTTTGATTGGGATTATTGAAAGTTGTTGTAAAATTTGTGCCCTGGGTTTTTGATGGGTAGTGAGTGAGATTGAAATGAGGGTTGAGGGTTTTGTGGTAGTGTTTTGGAAGAGTGGAAGATATGTGATGAATGATGGGTATGTGTGAATGATGATTGGGCGAAAAAGTAAGTGTTAAATTTTGATTAGTAGGAATTTAAAATATTTGAAGGATAGTTTTACAATAAGTTTATATTTTATATTTAGTGATTAGGGGGAAGAACAGAGTATGTAATATGGGTTTTAATTTTAAAAGTTAGGTGACGTAAATAGTGTAAAAGGGGTTAAAAATAGATTAAAATTAACGTCACTGAGGGATGGAGGAGTAGCCACAAAAAGTATGGGAAATGATTTTCATTGTTTTATATAGATAATATAAAAATAAGTTAAATTAGAAAAGATGCTACGGGAAAAAAAAAAAAAAAAAAAAAAAAAAAAAAAAGAAGCACGAACATTCGTCGGAGGCATAATTCGCATGGAAAATTGTGAATCGTTGCAAGTGCAAAGATTAGTATGGTGTAGTTACCGCGCTTGGAATGTAACATATGAACTTTGTCTCCAGGTTAGAGAATTAAGGACTAATGCTTGGGCATTATAGGTACGTTGGGCACTTGAATGGGGGAGGGGGGGGGGTAATGGAGACCGAAATGGGTGAATGCTTCCGATTCATAAAGGATGTTTGGAGATTTGCAAAATCCCCTGCCACTTCGCGTTTGCGAATTCTTCGGAAAAATCGTTTCTTTGTTGGAACAGTAATATGGCTTCTGGGATTGGAAATTGAGGTTATTAGAGAATACTCGTCGCTCAGTTTCTGTTTTGAAGCAAGGCATGACGTTGAGTTTGTTTGGATGTTGTCTGTGCCTTAAATTCTTGCGCGGTAATGCCTTTTTTTTTTTTTTTTTACCTTAAATCGCACTTCAAGCGAGATAAGATTGGAGTGATCCTCCTGTAGTCTCTCGCTGGTTGACAGCTTGATCGGTAGATCGTTGCTATTGTCACTTTCTCACTGTGACTCCAGTGTAGTGGACATTCCTTGGTTGGCAAATGCTGTTGTCACAACGGCTCACTTGCATCCGAGTGTAGCCAACATTCAGCATTATTCCAGTCTTCGTCCTCACCTTTTTTGAAGCCATCCAGGGTAGCAGCATTGATCGTTTTTTATAGCACCTGCCCTTCGGCCAAGTGCCATATAGCGATCGAAATTTCTGTCCGTCCGTCGGTCTGTCTGTCGGTCGGTCCGGGTTTTGCTAGTTAGGGAACTTCCACATAAGCTAGGACGATGAAACTTGGCAGGCATATTTGGGACCTCAAATAATTAAGATGGAAATAGTCACTTTTCCGATCGGAGCATCGTGGGGGAGTGGAGGGAGGGGGAATCCGGAATCTAGAGGTATTCATAACTTTTGAACGGGTGATCGGATCTTAATGAAATTTGATATTCGGAAAGGTCTCGTGCCTTGGACCACCCACTCAAAATCCGGACCGGATTCGGTGACTTTGGGGGGAGCTGGAGGGGGGAACCGGAAATCTTGGGAAACCCTTACTGTGGAGGGATCGGGACGAACCTTGGTGGGAAGAACAAGCACAAGTCCTAGCCATCATGACATAACCGGAGCACTGTGGTGAGAGTTGGGGGGGGGGGGGGAGAAGTCGGTGATCCCGCGAGTTCGGTACTAGGAAGATGAAATTTGATAGGTATATCAGGGACCCGGACAGACTGCTTTGAGAATGGTCGTTTCCCCGATCCGACCATCGAGGGGTACTAGAGGGATTGGGAATCTGGAAATTAATAACATGCATAACTTTGGAAGGGGTAATCGGACGTGCATGAAACTTGACAAGCGTCAAGAACAAGTGCCTCAGATGTTTTTTTTCAAATCTGGACCGGATACGATAGCTGGGGGGGGGGGGGGCTGGAAAAGGGCATCGGAAATCTTCTGAAAGGCTCGAAGTCCGAGGGATCGGGATGGAACTTGATGGGAAGAACAAGCTTAAACCCCAGATACATGACTGACAGAACAGGACTGCATCGTGTCACAGTGGGGGGGGGGGGGATGAGTTGGACGGGGTTTTACCGGAATTCCGGTGATCTCGAGTTAGGGTACTTCGAGATATGCTAGGACCATGAAACTTGGCAGGCATTTAGAGATTCTACCGTACTGACTTGAAAATAGCCCCTTACCCGATCCGATCATCGTGTGGGGGGGGGGGGTTAGAGGGGTGGAAAACCGGAATCTAGTGACATTCACAACTTTGGAACGGGTGATCGAACGTGCATGAAACTTGGTAAGTATTATGAACAAGTGTCTCGGATGTTCAGTTTCAAGTCTGGACCGGATCTGATCACTGGAGGGGGGGGGGCTGGAGGGGCACTGGAAATCTCGTGAATCCCTTAAAGTTGAGGGATCGGAGTTGGACTTGGATTGAAGAACAAGCGTAAAACCTAGATACATTCCTGATAAAAACAGGACCGGGTCGTGTCACTGTGGGGGAAGTTGGAGGGGGTTTTCCGGTTCCGGTGTTCTCGAACTAGGGGGCTTCCAGGTGTGCTAGGACCATGAAACTTGGCAGGCCTATTAGGGACTCGAACTTATTGACTTGAAAATATCCCTCCCCCGATCCGACCATCGTGGGGGAGAAGAGGGATGGGGAATCCGGAATCTGGTGAAATTCATAACTTAGGAACGGGCGATCGGAAGTGCACAAAACTTGACAAGTGTCAAGATCAAGTGTCTCAAATCTTTAGTTTCAAGTCTGTAGTGGGTCTGATCACTGGAGGGGGAGGGGGGAGCTGGAGAGGCACAAACTTACACACATGCTGACTGTTCCAAAAATTTCAGCTCTTTTTTCTCAGAAAGGCTGTTCCAGAGTGGTACGGAGTCTGAGCACATCTGGCATCGCCTCGGATCATCTAGGGCAAACAAAATTTCTACTTTTCAAGTTAGATTTACTCGTTTGCTCCCTATACGTGCCACACTACTTCCGGTACCCCCTCCAACTTCCCCAACCGCAGTCGAATCTGGCTCGGACACATAAATGGATCAATTTTAATTTGAATCAGAGTTTCTTGAAAATTCCGGTCATCCCCCCCCTCCACCATCGTGTCTTGATCCGTTCCGGACCCTGAAGTATGTCATCTTCAGCATATGAATACTGTACTTTCCAAGTTTCATTCAGACCGCTCCACCTGTTTGACCACTATGCGATTTTTTCCCACAAGTTTGTTTTTGGGATCCCAAAACGTAAGTGGAGGGATACCTATGACATCGCAAAAAATATCCCGTCTGTCCGTCCGTCTGTCCGCGCGATAACTCTCGAAGGGATGGAGATATTTTGATGAAACTTGGTGGGAGGATCCTTTGGGTCAAAGTACAGGTCAAGTCCGAAGATGGGCTCTGTAGCCCTATATTTGAGGGTGGGGTAGGGGTTTCAAATTAAGGTGCAAAAAAAAATATTTTTTGAAAGCTATTGAGATAGTTGATTTAGGGGTAAGGAGACATGCTTAATTCGAATATGAAATTTATTTTCTCGCCGGACAAATAGTTCACTCGGAATCCGGCGGAAACCGGAAAATTTGTGAAAAGTAAAAGTTTAATATGAAGTTAGTTAGAGATTCGAATATGAAATTTATTTTCTCGTCTGACAATTACTTCGGCCGGAATCCGGCCAAAACCGGAGAATATGTTAAAAGTAAAAGTTTTATTTAAATTTGGTAAGATGTTCGATTTGCGGGTAGGAAGACATGCTGGATTCGCATATGAAAACCATTTTCTCACCGGATGTATAGATCGCTCGGAATCCGGCTGAAACCGGAAATTCTTTTAAAAGTAAAAGTTTAATCTGAAGTTGATTAGAGGTTGGATGTAGGGGTGAGGAGACATGCTGAATTCGTTTTTGAGCTTTAGTTTTTTGCCAGACAAGTAGTTTGTCCGGAATCCGGCCGAAACCTGAAGTTGGGCAGAAGTAAGGAAGGAAGGAGATACGACGCTGGCTATAGGGTAGACCATATGCTGAATCCATATTTGAATATTTGACAGCGCAAAACGGATACCTGAATATATCTGAACTTGTTGAAATTCAGCATGGCGTATCCGGTTTGCACTGTCATTTACGGATTTGGTCTTCTCCGATTATTACCATTGGCCTTAACCTTTTTTTTAAATGTTAAAAGTAAAAATGCTTAAGAAGTCTGTTGAAGACCGAATATCTACAAAACCGAATTGTCTGGAGCAAATATTAACATTTTTGGGATCCCATCGAAACCTTTGGTCTTGTTCCAACCTGAGTGGTTTTGAGACTGAAGAGGACCCTTGCCAAGAAGGGCCAAAATATAGCTCAAATAAAATTCAGCTGACGTATCCGTTTTGCACTATCAAATATGACTATGCGAGCCACAAAATTTCCGGGACTCCCCCTCCAACTCCCCCAGTGTGGTGGATTACGACTCGAACACATAAATGTCCAATTTCTGACATCTCCTCTTCCCGTCCATCAAGTTTGACTCGAATCGGAGCATATTTGCAAATTTCCGGTTCCCGCTTCATCCTCCTACCGTGGCTGAATCCGGTCAGGAGGCCAAGTACCAATTACTTAGTACTCTGCAACTTGCATCCCATTCGGCCTATTTATTTGGTTTTCGGATAAAGGAACGGAAGTTTTCCTAAGGCATTGTGTCGGATCGGTAAGTCTAATGGCATGTGATTGTTCTTCCCGCCAAATCCCATCCCGATCCTTCGATTCTAAGCGTTTTCACTAGATTTCCAGTGCCCCCTCCAACTCCCCCCCTCCCGCACAAGCGGATCCGGTCCAGTACTGAAACGGAACATCCGAGATGATGGTTCTTTGCATTTACCAAGTTTCATTCAAATCCGATTATCCGTTCAAAAGTTATGCATGCCACTGGATTCCGGATTCCCCATCCCTTCACTCTCCCCACGACGGCTGGGTCGGAGAAAAGACTATTCTCATGTCAGTCTGTTCGGTTCCCTGATATGCCTGTTAGATTGTATCGTCCTAGCACACCAGGAAGTACCGAACTCGCGGCACCGCCGGAATTCCAGACCCCCCTCCAACTTCCCCCACAGTGAACGAATCCGGTCTAGTTATGTCAGCGATATATCCGGGACTTGTGCTTGTTCTTCCCAACAAGTTTCATCCTCATCCCTCCACTCTATGTGTTTCCCAAGATTTCCGATTCCCTCCTCCAAAGCTCAAAGTTACCGATTCCGGTTCGGAATTAAACTCTGTCGTCT
This sequence comes from Branchinecta lynchi, assembly GCA_023053575.1. Lineage (NCBI taxonomy): Eukaryota > Metazoa > Arthropoda > Branchiopoda > Anostraca > Branchinectidae > Branchinecta > Branchinecta lynchi. Next base: position 22,246,649 of record JAKZAP010000002.1, read on the forward strand.
GAGGTATGATAAATTTCCAAATTTCAAGTTTCATTATTAAGTTCCGATCAACTGTTCGAGAGTCTATACCTAAAATCTCCGGATCCCCCCTCTCCGCTCCCCGTCCCCCCAGATGGTTGGATCGGAGAAGTGACTTTTTCCAAGTTAATCTGGCCGGGTCCTTGATATATGGGCCAAGTTTCATCGTCCCAACTTATGCGGAAGTGCCCGAACTAGCACAACCTGGACTGACAGACCGGCGGACGGACAGAAATTGCGATCGCTATATGGAACTTGGCCGAAGGGCAAGTGCTATAAAAAACTGTGCTGCTCGCGTCTCACAGCTGGTCAGTTGCAGATTCTTGTAATGCCTTCTCACTGACTTTGACTGGGAGCTCTCGAACAACTCAAAGAAAATTTTGAATCTAACAACTGTTTGACCATCAAGACGTCGCCACGTCGGTGTCGATATGAGAGACTGGGAAGCTTCAGTAGCCTCAACCCGTCATGGTATTTAAAAAAAAATAATTGCGGGGTCATCTTGGTGGCTCTTCTCTAGACTCCTCTAAGGCTTTGGCGTCCATTTTATGGTCAGAAAGTGCAAAAATCATGTCGTACTCAAGATGGGGTCTCACAGTGGCAATGTAGAGCTTTTTTGATGATCCCAGACTTCTTTAGAGGTGATTGTCTTATTGACAAGCCCGAGTGCTCTGTTTCCTTTCGTGACTTGGTGGTGAGTGTGGGGATGAAATTTTAATGTTTCCCATTCAAAGGAAAACCAAGAACAGGTAGCATACTATTGCAGCTTGGATCGTTTGCGGTTGCAAGTTACGCCCAGTTTGTTCAATGTTCGGTTCTTTCTCGTAGTTTTGTTCGTGATTCATAGCCCCCCTCCCCCCCCCCCCCCCAGGGAAGCAACGAAGGACAGGGTACTTCTTCTTCCTTTAGAGAGGAGTGGTAGAAGGAAGTGATATTGATGAATTTGTATTTGAAAGTTAGGTGCTAACTTCGTAAAGAATGAAAAAAGAAGATATAGTACTGCCTATCCTTTTAAAGTACTTATCCTAACTTTGGGATCCCAAAACGTAAGTGGCGGGATACCTATGACATCGCAAAAGTTGTCCGTTTGTGCGCACTATAACTCTCGAAGGGAACGAGATATTATATTGAGATTTGGTGTGAGGATTTTTGGGTCAAGAGTAAGGTCGAGTTCGTAGATGGGCTCTAGCCTTACATGTAGGGGGAGGGGTTTAAATTAAGGAGGCAAATGAAATATTAAAAACAAAGATAATGTAATATTCGATTATGGGGTAAGAAGGCATGCTGTTATCGGGCAAGTAGTTCGCCCGGAATCCGGAAAAAAATGGAAGTTTGTTAAAAGTGAAAATTTTAGTTGTAGTTGATTAGAGGTTCGATTAAGGGGTAAGAAGATATGCTGGACACGATGGTGAAAGCTATTTTTTCGCCAGACAAATAGTTAGCCCGGAACCGGCCAAAACCTGAAAGTCTGTTAAAAGTAAAAGTTTTATTTGAAGTTGATTAGATGTTCGATTTAGGGGAAATATGCTGAAAACCATTTTCTCGCCGGGCAAGTAGTTCGCCCGGAATTCGGCCAAAACCGGAAAGTTTGTTAAAAGTAAATGTTTTATTAGAAAATGATTAGATGTTCGATTTAGGGGTAAGAAGAAATGCTGAACACTTATGTGAAAAGTGTTTTCTACCTGGACAACATATTCGCCGGAAATCAGGCCAAACCCGGAAAATTTGTTAAAAAGCTTTTGAAGTTTTGTTTGAATTTGATTAGATGACAGATTTAAGGGTAAGAAGAGACGCTTATGAATCTGTATACGACAATCTTTTTTTACCGGGACATATACTTCGTTCGGAATCCGGTTGACACTGGACTTTTTTTTTTATAAGTTAAGGTTTTACTTGAAATTGATTAGGTGTTCTTTATACGGATAAGGAGATACGCTGAATTCGTTTCTGAACTGTCTTTTTTTGACAAGTATGGTAGTTCGTTCGGAATTCGGCCGAAACCGGTGAACACACATGCTGAATCCATATCTGAACTTGGTTTTCTTAGATGATCAGTAATTTGGCCTTACTCTGTTTCTAAATTTTAAACGTAAAAAAAGTCCGACGAACACTTGATACGGCGAAAACAAAACCTAATTGTCTGCATCAAACTATCAGTTTTTGGGGTCCCGTCGGAACCTTTGGTCTTGTTGCTTTGGGTGATCTTGAAATGAAACACGGCTTCAGGCATTCAGCGTTCTTCTCATCTTGTGAACCCTTTCGGGTAAGGAAGAAGATAAAAGAGATAGTGTTTCAGATATTTAAAACGGTAGACTGTTTTATAGGTGGCAGCTAAAGCGCAGTAATGTGCCGTTGCTACTTATATATCATTATTCTATCGGATATAATTTGAAAAATCACGGAGTTGCGTCACGATACCAAACACTAACACGACTAACATCAAGCTAACATTAATGTGTGAACATAAAAGCTTGATTTGAACTTGGATTGTGAATCGTTTTAAGGAATGTAAGGCTGACGAATGGAGCATGGATGTATTGCCTCATGATTTGGTTGCAGGATCGTTTCTTCCTGTTGCAGACTGAAGAGGACCCTTGCCAAGAAGGGCCAGGATATTGCTGAAGATTATCCTACCTGACTTATCCCCACTGAATAATTTTTATTTTTGAATATGACGCATGGTTGTTTCTTTAGTACCGGTATCAAATTGTTTTCTGGGAAAGGTGGGCAGCTTCCGAAGAGTGATTATTATTTATGGGAAATTCTGTGTTAAAAGCACTCGAGTTGACAAGTGCTGTTTCTTAGTTGATTATTTTGTCCTAGTTTCCTATGAGTTACTTGTTTATCCTGCATATGGCCCTTGTGCTTTGCAATACAGATATATATCATAGTTTTTTCCGGAGGGTAGCTTAGGTTTTGTTTTGTTTGTGTATTGGTACCAGAAGCGGGCACTTGCTGCTGCCGATTTTACTAGAAGAAGAAAATGGGTTTCTCACATAAGGACTCCTCGGGGAATCGAAAGGAACGGCGAGAATAGAGGGAGTCACTCCACGCGGACTCCGCGTACAGAAACAGCGAGAACACAGGGAATGCTTCCAAAATGGATTTTGTTCAAAAAAGTAATATGCAGTTGCCGAAATTAGTCGGGATCCACTTTATTTTTGGTTTTCTTTATTCTGATTGTTTTTTATTAATTTTACATTGCACCAACACCAGCAAAAATTGATTCCCCTCCAAATCTGAAAGGGAGTCCTTATTGATGATGGTGATCATTATCGGAGCACTCTCCGTCCGTGGGGACTCTCGAGAATACGGGGAGTGAGTCCCCGGGACAAACAAAAACGCGGGGACTCCTCTAGTGGAGTCCTCGGGGAACGGCGAGAATATGCCTATAACTTGACAGTGGGTGTTTCAAGCAGAACAGGGAACATGATGCTTCATTTGACAGCGGGTTGCACTATTCTGAAGATCTCTAAAGGGCATTTCGAAAGTAAGTAGTGGACTGAAAGACAAAAATCGCTCGCTATAGGTAGGATGATTTTCGAAAGCAACTCTACCAACTGAGTCACCGAGGGTCGTGTCACTTTTATGCCGAGCCGTCCCCGCCAAGTCCGACGACGGAGCCGGGCTCGGTAGAAGAATTTCAGTTAACGAACCCGGCTCCAAACCCCACCCCGGCATCGGGCTTACGAACCCGGCTAACTTATAACAAGTCCGTTTCAATATTTAAACTTATATGTATAGTTTCAACGTTGTCCGGTTGTCTTCTTGAACATATGCCTATCAGGGGCGGGAGCTGACCGTTAGTAGGAACAACATATAGTTTAACCGCCATCTCTTTTCTAGTTTCAAAACTACGCGAACATTGGGACGAAACCTCAGTTGCGGTCAGTTCTCGATCTGGACAGCTGGAAGAAATTTTGAACGAGTCAAGTCGGTTCGAGTCGAGGCGCCTTGAAACGGAGGCTTGGATTTCTCGGATGGAAAGCAGAATATCTCGCTTGCCACTTGTTGGGCAAACGGTGGACTTACTAGACTCACAGACACGTGAGCAAAAGGTAATATTAATATATTTAAGCCATCGAAAACAGTTTTTTTTTAAATTATATGTTCGCCACTTATTTTTTTTTTTTTTTTTATAATTATATCGGCCGGTTTTTATGGCACTTGCCCTTCGGCCAAGTGCCATATAGCGATCGCAATTTCTGTCCGTCCGTCGGTCTGTCCAGGTTTTGCTAGTTCGGGCACTTCCACATAGGCTAGGACGATAAAACTTGGCAGGCGTATCAGGGACCCCAAATGATTAAGTTGGAAATAGTCACTTCCCCGATCCGAGCACCGTCGGGGGAGTGGAGGGAGGGGGAATCCGGAATCTTGAGGTATTTTTAACTTTTGAACGGGTGATCGGATCTCGATGAAACTTGATATTGGAACGACCTCATGCCTCAGACGACCCACTTAAAATCCGGACCGGATCCGGTGACTTTTGGGGGGAGCCGGAGGGGGCAACCGGAAATCTTGGGAAACGCTATGAGTGGAGGGATCGAGATGAAACTTGGTGGGAAGACGCCTAGCAAACACTAGATACATCATTGACATGTCCGATCCGAATTGGGCACTGTCGGGGGAGTGGAGGGAGGGGGAATCCGGAATCTTGATGTATTTATAACTTTTGAGCGGGTGACCGGATCTCGATGAAACTTGATATTTGAAAAGACCTCATGCCTCAGACGACCCACTTGAAATCCGGACCGGATCCGGTGACTTTTGGGGGAGCTGGAGGGGAGAACCGGAAATATTGGAAAACGCTATGAGTGGACGGATCGAGATGAAACTTGGTGGGAAGACACCTAGCAGACACTAGATATATCATTGACATAACCGAGCCGTGCCTACTCGTAACAAGTGCCATATGAGCTCGTAGCTCTTGTTTTACTTTAGAGTCAAAGCCTAGGGAGTTAAGTTCTCTTCTATTCCTTCGCACTATCACTGGAGGTGGGGTGGGGCGCATCTACAAGGTTAGATGCGTTTTCGACGGCAAATTTGTGTCCCACGCGTTTCTCAGTATTCATCACTTGAGACGGACTCGAACCACAAGTTGAAACTCCCGGAAACGCTGTTTTGTCTATTCCGTGCATTGGACTGGTTGTTTCCCACGAGGGTCCATCAATCTGCCCGCCAAATTTCAAATTCCTTATTGCACCGTAGCTGTAAATCACCTTTTTGTCAACGCTCATCTACTTCCACGTTACACTTCTTGCCTCAGGCGTTCATTTGTTAGTCAATATTTACAACATCTTAAGTGGAGAAAAAATATCGATCGCCATCTCCTGGATTGGTAGTACTTTCTGTTCTGGAGGCAGACGGATGGGAAGCTCTAGTCTCTAGAGGATTCTGCGACTCTTTATCGTATACTGATAGTAAATCACGTTTTTGTGAATTCTCATCTATTTTCTTTGTAGACTTCTTGCCTCTTTCGTTCATTTTATTAGGCAAGATCTACGCCGTCGGAGGCACTGAAGAACAAATGTCACCTCCTGGATTGGTCGTTTTTCCTGTTATAGACGTTGAGGGATGTGTGACTCCGGTTAAGAAAGGGTATTTGGTCGCTTTTGGACTTTTTGCCCGCTGAGCCACTCGCACCCATAGTAGTAGCCCTCCATTTGCACATCGTCTTTGAGTCACATAGGGTCAATAGTACCCAGTAGGTCACATAGTACAATAGAGGTATGCTGGTGTGAACGTCGCCTAATAGTGAACGGTCGTCGAAGAAAAAACTAAACCAATACAAGCTAGCTTTTGCTGCCAAACAATTGCAAAAAAAAATTGATTCATTCAAACTTACTGTTAGTTTGTTGTTATTGCTACCTACTATTCGTTTTATGTTGCTGGGAACGTGACTTAACCACATAGATGACATGCAGATCTGCAGATTCTCAAGAGGAAAAATTACAATTTAAACATTCATAATGACATATTTTAAACTCGAAGTTTGTGCCAGGATGGAGAGAGACAACGTGGAACAGTTTGCTATTAGCTGACACCAAAGATTTCATTTTTTCTTTCCGTTTGGCTGTTTGGCAAGCAAGTAGAACAATACCAAGATATCGATGGGATCCCAAAAATTTAACATTTGATCCAGACAATTGGGTCTTGTAGATATTCGTCTTCGACAGACTTCTTTAACATTGTTATTATTCAAATTTAGAAACAGATTAGGGCCAATGGTATTCATCTGAGAAGACCAAGTTCAGATATGGAATCAGCTTGTGTATATACCCTACAGCCTAATTCGTATCTACTTTGACCAAATTGATCAAAACAGCCTTCGTTACTTCTGCCAAATTTCCGCTTTCGGCCGGATTCCGGCCAAACTACTTGTCTGGCAAACAATAAAGCTCGAAAACTAATTCGGCATGTTTCCTTTCCTCTACATCGAACCTATGATCAACTTCATATAAAACTGAACCTTCTAACAAACTTTCCGGTTTCAGCCGGACTCTGAGCGATCTATACGTCCGGTGAGAAGATGATTGTCGTATACCTATTCAGCATGTACATGTCTTCTTACCCGCAAATCGAACATTTTCGGGTTTCGGCCAGATTTCGGCCGAACTACTTGTCCAGTGAAAATAACTATTTTCATATTCGGACTCGGCACGTCTCCTTCCCCCTAAATCGACCCTCTAATTAACTTGAGATTAAACTTTTAATTTTCACTAAGTTTTCGGTTTTTGCCGGATTTCGTGTGAACTACTTGTCCTGCAAGAAAATAATTTTCATATTCGGATTCAGCATGTCTTCTTATCACTATATCGACTATTTCATTAGCTTTAAAAAAATATTTTTATTTCCGTTAATTTCAAACCCCTCCCCCACCCCTAAATTTAGTATAGGGCTAGAGAACTCGTCTTCGAATTTGACCTGTACAAAGACTCCTAATGCCAAGTTTGACCAGAATATCCCGACCCCTTCGCGAGTTATCGTGCTAACAGACGGACGACTTTTACGAAGTCATAGGTATCCCTTCACTTACGTTCTGGGATCCCAAAAACGAGGGTAGTGAAACAGATAGAGAAGTGTTGTTAACATACCTCTACTGTAACGAGTAGTAGAAGGCGGGAACACACTCTTTAATTTCCTCCCTCAATTCCTTTTTCCATCCTGGATGAGAGCTGTGGATCCCTTTCCGAGGACAGAGAGAGATTGACCAATTTCGTTTAAGGTATTGCTGAACTAAGAAAATGTAACTTCTAGACTGATCCTGACGACGATTGCAACTTTCCTATTAAACTGGGAGTGTCAGCCAGACAGGTGGAAGAATGGGCTGAACCGGTTTTGGAAAGTTTCCTCCGTAACCGTCGTTTGAAGTAGCGAAATATAATGGATTAGCGAATCTCTGGATATCAGGGCTGCTCTCCGAGTCCACCGTCCGAGACGGAAGTTACACCCACGAGTCAAGACGGGTCCGAGTTTCGGAATATCCCTCGAGACGATACGAGAGCGAGATCGTCATAAAAGGTTCTTGAGACCGACTCAGGCCGCGAGTCCTAACAATTTGCCTATGATTTCTGTTTAATCAATTAATTAGAACACATATAGACATAATATGGTACAAAACATATCGTCATTTGATATTACACTTTAAATAACTATAGCTTGGCTGGTCTCTTTACTTGACCGCTGGTGACGTCTTATGTAGCGTTTACACGGACAAGAAATCCCGTCGAGAAGAAATGAACTCCGTTCGACTCGAAAGCATTCCGTTCGTGAAGACGACTAGAAAAAAAGTCTAGCGGGATCGGAACCCTTTCATGATGAAAAGAATTCCGGTATACTTCAAAGGAATCTTCTCGGCGGCGCTGGTAAAAAGTACTAAAGAAAAGTCCAGCTAGCTTTTGAGACCAGCAGTCATCAGTATTGATGTCATACATGTTCTCAAAACATTTTTTTTTATTGGCTGGTGAATTTATTTTTGTTAGATTTCTTGGTTTGAAGAAATTTTTTTTTTCCCTCTAGGTTTAAACATAATCTTGTCACCAAGATCGGATTCTGTTCCAAGCTTTCCTTTACTTGTAAACGCTGCATTAGTGATTTAATTTTAGGGCCAAGACTTTTACTCGCATTCTTAACTAGAATTTAGAGACGATAGAGACTGAGTCCTGCTCCATCAGCAAGATGAGTGCGAGCCCGTGAAAAAGGAGGCTCGAGACGAGACGAGTCCATAGTCGTCCATTAGTTCTGCCCACGGAAGCTGCTAGGATTATTGCTGGAAAGTTTGTTTCTACTTGCATATTAGCATATTTTTGGGATCCCAAAACACAAGTGGAGGGATACCTATGACTTTGTAAAAGTGTCTGTCCGTCTATCTGGCTGTCCGTCTGTTAGCACGATAACTCTCGAAGGGGTTCAGATATTTTATTCGAACTTGGCATGAATACTCTTTGGGTCGTAGTACAGGTCAAGTTTGAAGATGGGCTCTGTAGCCTTATATTTAGGGGTGAGGGAGGGATTTCAAATAAAGGGGATTAATGCGAATATGACAAATATTTTCTCGTCGGACAAGTAGTACAGCCGGGATCCGGCAAAAACCGGAAAACTTGTGAAAAGTAAAAGTTTAAGCTCAAGTTAATTAGAGGTTTGATGTAGGGGTAAGATGAATACGAAAATGAAAAATTATTTTCTTGACTTACGAGTTGTTCGCCCGAAATCTGGCTACAACAGGAAATTCAGTATTAAGTTTTAAAACTCAATGATGAGTCGAAAGAGGGTGAAGAGACGTACTGTTGCAGCTTTTGAACATGCTAAAGATCGATTGGAGAGTCGGTATCGGGGTAAGGAGACATGCTGAATCCAATTTTGAATTTTATTTCGCTGACTGGTAAGCTGGCAAAATTTGCCAAGACCCGGAAATTTGGGTCGAAAGGTTCGCCTCTCAGTGTCACCAGCTCTTTTGCTCTGCATGCTGTTCGCCGAGAGTACTGCTAAAAGGGGGAATTTGGTCAAGTGCCAAGTTGGTCTGAAGTGATTAGATATGATATTTTGGAAACATGCATGCTGAATCCATATCTGATCTTGGTTGTAAATTATAGCAAAATGTAAAACGGGTTTGGGGAAGACTGGAAGTCTACAAGATTCGCTTGTCTGGATCAGGTAGTCCAGTAAATATTCAGCATTTAGGATCCCATCGAAACCTTAGGTCTTGTTTGTAATCGTAATATTGTCATTATCTTCGTCGTTCTTCTGGTCATGTTATGGTTTGTCGTGTCCGCTCTTCCTGGGCAGCCCGAGCAATAGTATACCTGCCTAGACAGTAATAATAATAACTAGACCTACGTTGCCCGGGCAACGTGAAGTGTTGCGGCAACCTTTGTCCGGCTTCGTTCGGCTTCATCTTTACACTTTGGTTTTGTTTCTTCGCTGTCGGTTAAATGCTGAAATTGTCAACTTATCGAAGCTTTTAAAACGGTATGTTCTAAAAAGAATAATCACATAATCAAAAGCTGTTCTTTAGCGTTGTAAAACCAACAACAAAACAATATCGGAAGAAGGCTATCCGTAACGTTTCAGGATTAAAATACCATAGATGACACTATTAATTATTACAAAACTAACTTATTGTTTTACATTACCGTATCGTTTTTACCCGTTGCGTAAACAGTTAATCCTAGGTTATAGCGATAGACCATCGATACAAACTTTCTTACTGTCATAGTTACAGAAATCGAATACAATGTGCACCAATTTTCAAAAATGTCTAGCCCCTCGTGAACCGATCTTACTTACAAGTCCGTCTCCCGTGATTGACATCAAATTCACCGGAAACAAATAATGGATACACCAGCTATCAAAAGTTGCAAACCCCTCATCGCTGAAGATGATTATAGCATAAAAGCCGATTATTACTTACAAGTCCCATGCATGTCTTACAATTGGGAACAAAATTGTTCTTACCATCGAATACACCTGAGACAAATAACAGGTATACCAACTAGCAAAAGCTGCAAACTCCTCGTTGCCGAAGATGATTATGAGCTAACAGTCGACTGTTGCTTACAGTCGACTGTTGCTTACAAGTCCCTTACATGTCTCACAACTGGTATCGCCTATTTTTGGTTTCAGTGTGTACCTTACTCCTGAAGTTGTCAACCCCTTCAAACTTTCAAACTGGTTTATCTCATGAAGGATTTTTCTTCAAAAAAATGGATGGCATATATTTTGATCAGCTCTTCAAGGGCTATCGATTGCCCTAACCACAACAAAAGCAAATCGGAAAAAGGGACTAAATTGACTTTGCAGTCAGTTGAACTTTATCCTTTTCAATCGTAGACATCGTGACGGATGAAAACTTGGAATAATATCCTAAATAATCTAGTTGGTATTATAAAGCTATCCGTAACTTTTTAGGATTAAAATACCATAGATGACACTATTAATTATTACGAAACTACCTTGTTTTACATTACAGTATCGTTTGTACCCGTTGCGTTAACAGTAAATCCTAGGTTACAGCGATAGACCAACAATACAAACTTTCTTACCGTCAGATTTATATAAATCGAATACAATGTGCAACAATTTGCACAAATTTCTAGCCCCTCGTGCACCGATTCTACTGACAAGTCCCTTTCCGTGATAGACATCAAGTTCACCGGATAAAAATAATGGGTACACCGACTAGCAAAAGTTGCAAACCCCTCATCGCTGAAGATTTTTGTAGCTTAACAGCCGATTATTACTTACAAGTCCCTTGCATGTTTTACATTTGGGAACCAAATTGTTCATCAAATGACAGGTACGCCAACTAGCGAGAGCTGCAAACCCCTCATTGCCGAAGATGATTATGAGCTGACAGTCGCCTGTAGCGTACAAGTCCCCTAAATGTCTCACAACTGGTATCGCCTATTTTTGGTTTCAGTGTGTACCTTACTACTGAAGTTGTCAACCCCTTCAAACTTTCAAACTGGTGTATCTCATAAAGGAATTTTTTACCAAAAAAATGGATGTCATATACTTTGATCAGCTCATCAGCGGCTATCGATTGCCGTCGAAGTTGAACTTCATCCTTTTCAATCGTAGATATCGTGACGGATGAAAACTTGGAACAATATCTTATATAATCTAGTTGATATTATAAAGTTATCCGTAACTTTTCAGGATTAAAATACCATAGATGACACTATTAATTATTACAAAACTACCTTATTGTTTTACATTACCGTATCGTTTGTACCCGTTGCGTAAACAGTTAATCCTAGGTTATAGCGATAGACCATCGATACAAACTTTCTTACTGTCATATTTACAGAAATCGAATACAATGTGCACCAATTTTCAAAAATTTCTAGCCCCTCGTGAACCGATTCTTACTTACAAGTCCGTCTCCCGTGATTGACATCAAATTCACCGGAAACAAATAATGGATATACCAGCTATCAAAAGTTGCAAGCCCCTCATCGCTGAAGATGATTATAGCATAAGCTTTTTAAACGGGATGTTCTAAAAAAATTAATCATATGATCAAAAGGTATTCTTCAGCGTTGTAAAAACAACAACAAAATAATATAGGAAGAAGGGACTAAATTAACTTTGCAGTCAGTTGAACTTTATCCTTTTCAATCGTAGACATCGTGACGGATGAAAACTTGGAACAAAATCTTATATAATCTAGTTGGTAATAGAAAGCTATCCGTAACTTTTCAGGATTAAAATACCATAGATGACACTATTAATTATTATGAAACTACCTCATTGCTTTACATTTTCGTTTGTATCCGTTGTGTAAACAGTTAATCCTCGGTTACATTGACAGACCATCGACACAAACTTTCTTACCGTCAGATTTATAGAAATCGAATACAATGTGCACCCATTTGCAAAAATTCCTAGCCCCTCGTGAACCGATTCCTACTTACAAGTCCCTCTCCCGTGATATACATTAAGTTAACCGGAAACAAATAATGGGTACACCAGCTAGCAAAAGCTGCAAACCCATCATCGCAGAAGATGATTGTAGCATAACAGCCGATTATTACTTAGAAGTCCCTTGCATATCTTACCATTGGGAACCAAACTGTTCTTACCATCGAATACACCGGAAACAAATAACAGGTATACCAACTAGCAAAAGCTGCAAACCCCTCATTACCGAAGATGATTATGGGCTAACAGTCGACTGTTGCTTAAAAGTCCCCTATATGTATCATAACTGGTATCGCCTATTTTTGGTTTCAATGTACCTTACTTTGAAGTTGTCAACCCCTTTGAAATTTTCAAACTGGTGTATCTCATGAAGGAATTTTTGTACCAAAAAATAGATGACATATACTTTGATCAGCTCATCAATGGCTATCGATTGCCGTCGAAAAAAAAATTCTACCTGTCTTAGTTCAAAAGTTGACTTTTTTGCCGTAGGCCAACTTTCTAACGTCACGACTTAGAAAGGAGCAAAGGATGAGCTCTAGTTTCTTTAGCAATGAGAGAACTTTTAAAGTTTAAGAGGCACATCTGATACCGTTACTCTACCACAAACCCAAGTGCAAAAAAAAAAATTATAAACTCAGCTGAAATCGTCGCAGACATGGACAGAAACAATAGATGGCAGCACTTTCGGACCCGTGGGAAAAAGCCACTTTTTTGTCTCTGTAGATTTTTCTATTTATCACTCAAAGAAGATATGTTGGCTGTGGGGCCGGGTAACTGCCGCATATATTTAACACTTATAGATTTTAGTCCATCTTCAATTTGAAACTGGTGCCTGCCTGCTTGCGTGCTAGAACGGAGCTTTCCACTCGAAAGCAGAAACATCTTTTGATGAAACGAAAGGTTCGCTACACAACTTCAGATAGTCCTCTCTGACATAGGCTATACAACTCCACTTCACTTCGCAAACCGTAGGCTCTGGCTCGAGGACAAGCAAAAACCATCCTTATTGGCCCCAGGCAAGAGTTCTACGGAGCTTTCCAAAATGTAATGTCATATTCATCAATCCGGCCTAAGGTCCACACTTTCCGTAAAAACCGCACAGGTTAGACCCTTCTCAGTTACCAGGAATAAAATGAAATCGGAGTCATAGGAAAAAAAAAAAAAAAAAAAAAAAAAATGAGGACAAAACCAAAGTGTTGCTCTCGCAACACAATAACGAATTTTGATACCAGAAATCTGTTTAGTTTAAAAATACAACTCGTCAAACTTTTTAAGACCTATTAATTACCATATCTTCGTTACCGATGCCTCATCTCGTAAGCCCCGTTGAGTTTTTGCACTTTTCGTAATTCCCTTAGGATTTCCAGAACTGAAAATGTCGTCCTATTTTTCCTCTTCTCCTAGCGCCTCGGGTCTGAATAAGTACTTGTATCCTTTCTTGAATAAATTTTATGGGAGCACAGGGTTGCCTGGTGCATCGTCAGATCGCCCACGCTCCTTTCAAGTTTTACAGATCTGTCACGTGTCACGTCTTTCTTCGAGCTGCATGGTTCTAATCCTCGTAGAATTCCGTCCCTGTTTCAGAATTCCATAAACGATGTGAATCCGAACTAGTGGCGTCTCAGTATTCCAGGCTTTATGGCTATCCTATCCACTTGTCTTTCCTATTCCAGCCGCGTCGTAGGGTCTCAATATGGACTTGTATCCTTCCTTGGATAGCCTCCATGGGAGCCGTGATTGGACTCGGGAATTGGCGAGATCATCGCGGAGAGGCTTTGTCACTGTGAGGCGAAGATTCATAGCGCTTTTCCCGTTCCCGATTCTTTGATCACTGAAAGTTAACCATGCAATCTGTTTGAATCGAGGGACTTACTTCGAGGTTGGCTGAATAAGAGGCGCATTCTTCTTGCTTCTTGACATAGTAGCCCTATTACCATTTCCACCCGTTTGTTTGGCGTTAGTAAAATATATGTCTGTTCAGACGGCCCTTAGGGCGGATAACGCTGCGACGGGGATTTTGGATTCAATCATTTGTCAGCGAATAGTCCAGGAATTTCAGATAAAAAGTTGAGCGGACTGACGGCACTATCGCGTTTGAAAGGCTTGTTGGAAGTGCTTGAACCTAGCCGTGATGTCGCTGGATACTGAGAAAACGAAACAGTGTAGGTATACAGGCCTGCTTTTAATACGAGACCTCGGTCACCACCCCAGTTCCAGCTGGTATCGAACCAACTCTTATCAGAGGTTTTGCTTTTGGGGTCTGCCGCTCTTGTTCGGGAAGTGAAGCCGGTCGCAACAGTGTCATCAACGGGAGAAGTTTAGGTTATTCAGGATACACACTTTGGTTTTAAATGGATCTCTTTTTGGGATTCCAAAACGTAAGTGGAGGGATACCTATGACATTGCAAAAGATGTCCGTTCGTCCGTCTGTCCGTCTGTAAGCACGATAACTCTCGAAGGGAATGAGATATTTTGATGAAACTTGGTGGAAGGATCGTTGGGTCATGGGAAAAGTCGAGTTCGTAGGGCTCTGTAGCCTACATTAGGGGGGGGGAGGGGTTTAAATTTAGGGACAAACAAATGTTTTTAAACAGCTAATGAGATAGTCCATTAAGGGGTAAGAAGACATGCTGAACACGGAATTTTCTTCCTCTTCTAGCTTTTATCTATTTGGAGTAAACTTGATTGATTGATTGATTGATTGAATATGAAAACCATTTTCTCGCAGGACAAGTAGTTCGCCCCCGAGTCCGGCCAAAACCGGAAAGTTTGTTAAAAGTAACAGTTTTATTTGAGGTGGATTAGATGTTCGATTTAGGGGTAAGAAGATATAATGAACACGATTATGAAAACCATTTTCTCGCCGGACAAGTAGTTAGCCCGGAATCCGGCTAAAACCGGAATTTTTTTGAAAGCAAAAGTTTATTTGAAGTTGATTAGATGTTCGATTTCGGGGTAGAATGACATGCTGAACACAAATATTAAAACCATTTTCTCCTGGGACAAGTAGTTCGCCCGGAATCCGGACAAATCGGGAATTTTTTTAAAAGCAAAAGTCTCATTTGTAGTTGATTAGATTCCGAGTTAGGGGTAAGAAGAGATGCTGAATCCGTACATGACAATCGTTTTTTTTTTACTCGGACGCATAGTTCGCCCGGAATCTGGTTGAAACCGGAAAATTTGTCATGAGTTGTGAAGCTTTATTTGAAGTCGATTAGATGTTCGATATAGGGTTAAGGCGTATATTAGGAGAAATTCTATTCGCCTACAATTGCAAATTTGCAGGTAAAATTTGCAGGTAAGGCGATACGCTGGATTCGTTTTTGAGTTTTGTTATTTTGTCGGATAAGCAGTTCCCGAATTCGGCGGAAACCGGAAATTTGGCGGAAGTATGCTGGGCAGAAAGTTTCGATCAGTTTCGTCAAAGCAAATTTGACTTATAGTGGTAAACACACATGCTCAGTCCATATCCGAACTTGGTTTTCTCAGATGATTAGCTATTTGTCCTTAATCTGTTTCTGAATTTTTGTAGTAAAAATGCTTAAGGACTTTGGAGAAGACAGGATCCAATTGTCTGGACGGTCTTCGGTCTTCGTAGTTAAGTCGGTAGTAAGCCCACTTTCATAAGAAGCAATAAAAAAAATATAAGAAATGAGCAGTTACTTATTAAAGCACAACTCTTAGTAGAAATTATCATTTCCCTATTAACTGGATCAGAAAAAAACATTTTCGAAAATACCATTACTTTCCACCTGGAACTAATGAGTCTCTTGTTAGCGCTTGTCCATTATATCCAGCCTTCCTGCTCTCCGACGCGGCTGCTGGGCGCAAAAGATTTGAAAACTAAACGTGCCTTTGTGGGAAAACTAAGCAAATTAAAGAAGTAATAAACAGAAGATATCACATCCTTATGTGTGAAAGAGTTGTCAGCGGACAATGAAGATTCCGGCAAACTTTTCGAAAAACTCGGCAAGGCTGAAAAACGCTAAAAATCCGTAGTTACGAAACGGAACATTAGAGAAAGGTGGAAATTTTAGAAGCTTATAATTCCATATGGAAGCTAAGTACATTATTAAAGACTGAATAAGCAAGGGGAGTCCTTTAAGGATATTTGAGAGCTAGATTGGATTTTCTAGGAAGCTGAAGAAGCCACCTTCGTTCATACGTGTGCGACTAAATTTCTTATTCGTCAAGGTTGGTGAACGATTGGAACTTGCTAACGGAGGAAACCGCCATGTCGGAATCCATGGCAACGTTCAAGTCTCGTCTGGATAAGCAGTGTGACAAAAGAATATTCAGATACCAATTCGATTATAAATCCTGTCGATTCAATCCAAAAGCGAACAATAAAGTTGAAAACTATCCAATCAGAAAATCATCAGTAACAGTAGTATTACAGATCCATAATTTAATACCTCATTCCCTCCGTAGTTTAAATTAAAGAAATTAAGATAATAATTAACTATTCTTGCCTTCTGTTGACCCGTACCAAGTGCCAGATCGAGTAAAGAAAGTGTGTTTTTTTTAAGTGCAATTTCCGAAGCAGTGAAGATCTTTCTTTTTCATAATTTATTTATTTGCAGACTGAGGAGGATGCAAAGGAGAGACTTCCATTGCATCACTATATGTACATTTAAAGACTGGATAAACCCAGAGGGAAAAAAAAAACGAAAATAGCTGAGCTGTGCCAGGCTCTTTCCTTATAAACTGTAGCCTATGCTTACGTGCACAACCTGAAGAGACTCATCTCCTAATTAATTTTTCGGACAGGACTCCCCGAGCGGAAAATTAATTCCTGAGTCAACTTCAACCAGATTATGAGATAATAGCTCTTGAAAGAAGATAAACAAGAAATAATAAGTGATAATCATTTTGCTTCCCTGCGAAAGCAGCAACACATCCAGACGATTTTCTGGTAATAAAAATGTCAACGCAATCAAATTGTTGTTTGAACTTTTTCCGCACATTATTCAAGTTATTAAACAAAAAAAAATCTATGCTCTCTTTCCTGATATAATATAACGAATGATAAAAGGCTTCCGCTTCTACATATCTCGAAGGAATCGAGAATAACCGTCTTTGGTAGTTTTGAAAATCTTGTCTACCACACATTTGAAGATTTGGGCTGCCGCAACATTAGCGGCATCGAGGGCATCGTCTGCAGTTGTTTTGGAAATCTGCCTTCGCTTCTGGTAAATTGGAATTGCCCCTTGGAAGAACCGACTCCGCTAGGAGGCCATACGAAATTCTGCTACGAATATTTGGATGAGCTCATTGCTTTCTGTTAAGAGCAGCGATTGACTTTTCCGGTGCTGCCACAAATTTGCCAGTCTGGTTGAGTTCGTACGATGTGGGAAACGAGACTGGACTAGACATGGATTTGCGTTCCACGAGAAAATCGGGAGCTGCTAGTTACAATCCAGGACTGAGACGAATAAAACAAGATCAGTTTTTGCGCTAAGAGCCAGTGGTAATGGCTAAATGGCTTGTTCCTTTGGGCTATACCCTGAAAAACCTCGTAAACTGTTTAATATTTAAAAACATCTCTTCCCCATGACGCTACTCATTCATTCTTCATCTACTCACCTTTCATTAACTCCAAAATGTCCAACTGCACAGTTTTTTACATCCCCGCAACAGATGTCTCAAGTTTTCATCCATACTTCCACACATAGGACATTAATAAGGAGCAGACCGACTAATTGTATTGAGAGACCAATACTTAGGTTTTGTCGTGTTTTTTTTTTGTAGTACCCCGTTTTGCGCTTATTCTTAGAAAGTGGTAAGGGTTTTTTTGCGGTTTTTACGGAAAGTGTGGACCTTAGGCCGGATTGATGAATATGTCATTACATTTTAGAAAGCTCCGTAGAACTCTTGCCTGGGGCCAAAAAGGATGGTTTTTTGCTTGTAATTGAGCCAGAGCCTACAGTGTGTGAACTAAAGTGGAGTTGTGTAGCCTATGTCAGAGAGGACTATCTGAAGTTATGCAGCCAAGCTTTCGTTTCAGCAAACCGTGTTTCTGCTTTCGAGTGGAAAGCTCCATTCTAGCAGGCAAGCAGACAGGGACCAGTTTTAAACTGGATGGACTAAAATTTATAAGTGCGAAATATGTACGGCAGTTCCCTGGCCTCAGAGAATAAGAGCAAATTAGTCTAGCATAAAAGCCAAGTACGTAGACGAGGAAGTCTATGTGACGTTTTATTTAGGGATTAATAACTGCACGACCTGGGTTACACCAACAGGCATGGAGAGTCGCCACGGGCATGATACCTAATAGAAACTCAAAAGGGGGACAACCCATCGGCTTGTCCGTTATCTGTTTTTTAAGATTATATTGAATTAAATTGATGAAAAAGTTTCTCCTTATAAAGATTAAAGTTAACTGCTCTATTTGCTTCTATGATTCATCTTATCTCTATTTGGTATTAATCTTATCTGCTTAGACATAAGAATAATCCGAGTAGCAAATACTGCAGTTAACTTTAATCTTTATACAGAAAAACTTACAGTGTAGGCAAGATCTTTTCACACCAACCCAGTCATTTCGCCTAATGGAAACAACTTAAAAAGTCACGATTCATTTTAACTTATAAGTGCTACTTAGACTAATCAGTTCAGGAAATTTCCTGCTCTCTTCCGGGAACTAGAAATTCGAAATTGAGTTATCAACTTGTGAGAAACCTGCCTTCTGTTCATGGACCTAGAAAATGGAGACTGACAGTCGCAGTCGTCTTGAAAGGGCTCCAAGTTTTTGCGTTCCGTTTCAGCGATGTGTCCCTTAGGGCATGCACTATGACAGAAAAGCCGCCAAGGGTGTTTACGGGGTGGGGGATGCGGCGAGAGGGGAGGACTAGGGTATCATATTAGTTTCTGGCTCTGCTAGATATCCGTTAACCGGCTGCTAAATTCGAATCGACCAGGTATCGGTTCGCATTTATTCTACTCCCCACCGCCAATTGCGTTATCATTCCAATAATGTAGAGCGACGTTGCCACTAGGGTATAATAGAACTCTATAATAATATAAACTCTATAATAGAAAATTATAAAACATACCGTTGTTCTGAATTTACATATGTATGACCAAAACAGCAGCCTAGTGGTGAGTCATAGTCGTATGACAAACTTTAGAGCCTCGAAATTCAGTTCTGGATCCAAGTAGTTATTAAAAGACCATGAATTGGTATGAATCTTATGCGTAGGACGGAAGACGATTAGTCTCGGCCGCTTTTCTCCACTTTAGTCATAAACTCGGTCATAAAGTTGAAAAATACCAACTTCTCCGTTATGCAATTGATTATCATTATTTATTATCGTTATCACTAAACAAAAGTCGGAAGCCTCTGCAAAGCTTGAAACTTGACAATACAATACTTGCCATTCCCGACGTGTTCATCAGTTGCATTTTTTGAGGCGTCGACTTATGGGCTGGCAACGACGTTGGACGGAAGTTGTTCCACGTCTCAACGATGGGGTTTCCAGACCCTCAGCTGCAGATGTCTTGTTGAATTGCTGACAGCTCAGAACCTAAACTTCGCCTTTTACTGCGACCGCCTGAACCTCATCGCCTGTCCGCAGCGTCAGGGCTCGAATAACAGTTTGGCTGTAATCCGTTTTAGGGACTAAAACCGAGAAGCACTGAAGATAAA
The DNA here is from genome assembly GCA_023053575.1 of Branchinecta lynchi. Taxonomy (NCBI): domain Eukaryota; kingdom Metazoa; phylum Arthropoda; class Branchiopoda; order Anostraca; family Branchinectidae; genus Branchinecta; species Branchinecta lynchi. The sequence goes on from JAKZAP010000002.1 coordinate 22,266,240, forward strand.
CATATCTGATAGGTCTGAGATCCTTCGTTGGAACAAAATGCATGTGGAAACATGGAAGAGTGTTGGAATTTGTTGCCTAAAATTCGGTGACAAAACTGATTAGGCTGTACTTATACGATGTGATATTTATTTGCATTACAGCTCCAGTAGACCATATCTGCAGAACTGAAATGGAAAAATTATTCGTTTGGAACCCCTTCGAAATCTTTTTGTATTGTCTTTTGGTTTAGGAATAAGCGGAAGGTAAACTGAAAGTCCCCTGCAGTAGTAGGCTAATCCAGATATTAAACACTAAACAGAATTAAATAACGCATGATGCTTACAGTCTTCAAAAACACACTAAATACACATAAAATTTTATTTTTCAGGCTCTACAGCTCGAAGTTAATCAGTTCAGAGCACAGTTGGACCAGGTCACGTCCGCGGTCCATTCCCTTGCCACAACGTATCCTTATGACGATGCTAGCAGAGTACGGGCAACTGCCGAAGCGCTGGGACAGCGTTATGCCGCCCTTGTTTCTAGGTGAGTGGGTTTCCATCGCAGTCAGCTCCTCGCTTTGCCCGTCGATTGGTCGCTGTGGACTAATGCTATACAAATGAAAGAAACGAAAGCTAAAAGCTCATATGGCACTTGCAAGCCCTATGAAAAAAAACTTAGACTGTGTAGATGTACGAAAAAAAGCATACGTATTGATATGCATTAGTATCGAGTGTTTTGATTGAACTTGCCTCAGACTGGGCTAATCTTAAGCAGTAGTACACAGTCCTGCTATCACGGGCGTCGCAAGGAGGGGGGAGGGGGGGCACCCCGTAAAAAATTTGGGCCGGAGGCCCAGAAGTTTACTAAAAGTGTTTGGTATTTTTTCCATAGCAGAACAGTTCGGTATATTTACGGGGATTTGATAGCTATCAGAATCCCAAATAGGCTATCGGTACAAATCTATTCGGTATAATGATCGAGATTTTGTATAATTGCCAGTATTCGCTAGTTAGCACGAATTTGGTGAGAGAATTTATTGCAATTAGTTGGTAATTTTTCGACGTCAGAACCATTCGGTATATTTGTGCAGATTCGGTAGAATCCCGAATAAGCTATCGGTTCAAGACTGTTCGGTATAATGATTGGGATTCGGTTATTTGTTCGGTATAATTTTCAGGATTCGGTAATTACCGCAAATCCCGACTTCTGTTCCAGTTTCGACGAAATTATACCGAATACGAGTATTATTCGGTAGGCTTTGAATACCAAAACAATTCGGTATAATAACCCGGATACGGTAGTTATACAAAATCCCAAACATGCTATAGGTCTAAACTTATTCGGTATAGTAACTGGGATTCTGTAATTTATTCCGTATAATTACCAGGATTTGGAAGTTACCACGAACCTCGGAACTCGGAAGAGGTCGAGTGAAGTACTGGTCGAAGACAAAAGGACAGGTCTATGATTTCATCGATAGTCCTTACTTTTATTTTGGGTCCCAAAAAGAAGATCTAATCATAAATGTTTCGAAAAATGCCGGCGGCGTGTTTTGTAATATTCTCTATTTTATGGAAAGGCGCATCCTTTGACTGGGTTTTAAGCCAGTTTTATAATCGGGACTTCGAAACATTGAAACTAGAATCTGGATGGAAATACTTAAATTTGCAAGGGAAAAGCTAAATTAAAGAAAACCTCGCCTGCGGCGCTCACTTTATGTGTTCATGGGTAGTAGCCTATTGACTAAACTAAAGTAGCAGCTGCTTCCGGAACGTCGTTCCATCCGGTCTGCCGAACTTCTTAGAGTCCCGGTATTTAATTCACGGTAAATGATAGAATTTGTGAAAGAAGCAGTTAAATTTTAGCCTTGTCTATAGGAAAAAGAAAATGGATTTCGAAAAATGCCGGCGGCATTTTTGTAGTATTCTCTATTTTACGGATAGGCGCATCCTTTGACTTTGTTTTAAGCCAGTTTTAGGATTGCGAATTCGAAACATTGAAAACTAGAATCTCTATGGAAATACTTAAATCTGGCAGGGAAAAGCTAAATTAAAGAAAACCTCGCCTGTGGCGCTCACTTTATGTGTTCATGGGTAGTAGCCTATTGACTAAACTACAGTATGTTCCGGAACGTCGCTCCATCCGGTCTGCCGAACTTCTTAGAGTCTCGGTATTTAATTCACGGTAAATGATAGAATTTGTAAAAGAAGCAGTTAAATTTTAGCCTTGTCTATAGGAAAAAGAAAATGGATTTCGAAAATTTTCGCCTGCTGCGCTCCATTTAATCTTCTCTTCGCTCTAATAGATAGAAGCTGTTACTGCAATCTTGCCCGGCAATATATTATGCAGGTGGGCTTCGCCAAAACGCCTAACTTATCGTTGCTGCCCTTTAATGTTACTCTTCCTACCTTATCCTTTCCTTTTCATAATTTAAAGCTCGATTCTCACTTTCTAGGATTCGGTAAAAATTTTGACAGATTCGGTAAAATTCGGATGTGCAACCCCCTTTCCCCCCCCCCCCCAAACGAAAATACACTTGCGACGCCCCTGCCTGGTATAGTAGCATTCAGTGTTGCTAGTAATTGCATCGAGTGGCAACAGTTACCACTGTATGCTACTGAAACTTACAACTCCATACAACTAATTCTGGAATATTTTTCAACGGGAGGCTTGGTCAGAGGATGAAAATAGGAGTTTGCCAATTCGGTCGTGGGTTTGTTACGGTGAGTGGGAGGGGGGGGGGGGGGTACCGGAAATATCGTAAACTTGGAGTGGAAGATCGAGATCATAAAAATGTATATTTGCTCGAAGTATTCTTTGTACTTTAAGGTATTCACTTGTAAGCACAGCCTTGAGTCTATCGTGAGCCCTTGGGGATCATGAATATATCTCGTTTGGTAAAAAGTATTATTTTACTTTTGGTTAAGATACGCATTTTAGGGGGTCCTAGAAATTCATTTTTAAGCAAACCCTGTTGGCACAAAGGTCATGGGCCCTCGGAAATCATGAACTGTATCGTTTGATCAAAACTTTTCTTTATTCACTTGGCGGTTAAGATGCGAACTTTAAGGGAGCTAGAAATTAATTTTTGTTCAAAACCTTTGGGGCAAAAATATGATCATGGACTTTAGTGGCTCATCGAAGTCATGGAAATGTTATATTTAGCTCAAAGTATTTTTATACTTTGCGGTTCGATGAGTACTTTACGGCATTGTCGGACCTGGGAAGTGACAATTCCAAAGCCAGTCGTGCCAAGTCTCTAATGTTCAAGCCAAGTTGAGTTGTCGTAACACATATGGAAGTCAACTCGGTCATCGGAATTCCGCCCCCCACCCACCCCCCTCCAACTTCCCCACAGTGCCCGAATCCGGTTCGGTTTTGTCACTGATGTATCTAGTGCTTGTGCTTTCTTCTTCCACCAAGTTTCATACCGATCGCTCCACCCTAAGCGTGTCACAAGATGTCCAGTTCTCCCTTCCAATAAAATTTTAGTAAATAACCATAAATAAAACTATTGACATTTTGCAGTGTTTTGGTTTGGTTTTGCAGCTAGCCATCAAATCTGTTCCAGCTGTTAGCGCTTCCCAGGTATAGCTTTCCAAATTCCAGGTTATAGTCTAAGCATGGGAAAAGCTTTTCCCGCCATAAGTATCCGTAGCCAAGTGCTACGAGAGTGTCATCTTACCGGTACTCTCTGGAGTTCGCGGAGAGAATAGCTTCAGAGGTGGCCTGTGAGATGCGGTTCGTGAAGCACAATAAAGTAGTGCCAACATATGATAAGGATTTCCCGGCCGGATTTTCTTCACTTTCATTATCAAGTTGAAATAATTCAACTTTTCTATATGGAAGTGATGATGGTGCCGAAAATCCGGGTAGGAATTCGAGTCCGGTGTTAGAATGCTGATCGTGTGTTCTCACTATTATTGCAGTAGATTGGGAGACCAAGCTGCCACCTAGTCGAATTGTCGAATAGTCGAAAGAAGCCAACTTCCTAGGATTTCGTCGGTGAGGAGAATTAGTTCCTAGATGACTCTAGACAGACTGTTGGAGAATTGTGAAAACGGCGGCAATTAGTGGTTTTGACAAAACTTTTTTCGTCACAATATCTGCGTCACGTTCCACTTTTCCACCCAAAAGATCACTATATAAGCCGTGTCTAAAATGACACCAAAAATGACCAAAATTCCACAAATTAGTTTTTCCAACTTGAGTGGCTTTGAGCCTGAAGAGGACCCTTGCCAAGAAGGGCCGAAATATAGCTCTAAAAAAATTCAGCTGGTGTATCCATTCTGCGGTATCAAACTATGTTAGCAGCAGACAGAGACGTTATTAGCCAAAAGGTTTTGGGGAGCCGGGATGTATTTACCGACTGGCTGATCATTTTTTCCGACTATTTTTGCAGGAAAACTACGGTTTTCAAGAAAAAACGACACTTTTAACTAAAAAAAAACACTGATTTTCCGAACAACCAACTGTTTTAAGAAACACCTTCTGTTTTCGTGAAAAATTTACTGCTTTTCGGAACAAGACCAAAGGTGTTGATGGGATCCCACAAATCTAATATTGGATTCAGACAATAGGGTCTTGTCTTCGCCAGATCCACTCTTTGCCAGGCTAATCATCAGAGAAAACCAAGTTCAGATATACCTGTATAATCCATATTTATTTTGACGATACTGATCGAGACTTCCTGCTTTACTGCTGCCAAGTTTCCGGTTTCGCCCGAATTCTGAGCAGACTTCTAGTCCAGCAAAAAAAGAAAATTCAGAAAAAAACCAGCGTCAAATCCCTATAAAGAACATCTACCGGTAATCAACTTTGAATAAAAGGTTGAATAATAAAAAAAAATCCGGCTACGTTTTGGGATCCCCAAAACCGATAATTTTCATGAAAAAATCAACTGTTTTTACGAAAAACCACGGCGCTTCGTGCCGATTCGGTAATGTTTTACCGACTGGCCGATCCCCCCCTCAACCTTCCATACGTGACGCCCATAGCAGCAGATACTTCTGTTAAAAAATAAGTATTAAATATGTATAGTTATTAGTGATCCGACGAGCCTGTAAACTGAGTCCTTGCCTCCACATCTCAGCAATGCTTACCAAAAAGTTAAACATGACGACACGAACCGTTAACAATCAAATGGTTCGTCAACACCGACCTGACAGGTCAATCTCCATGCATGCTGGTGGCATCGAGTTAGTCAAATTTAGTATCTCAAGGCCATCTATATGGAAGAACCCAAACTCCCGAGGCTTCGTTGGCGAGGAGGATTAGTTCCTAGATGTCTCTTAAGATGATGTTGGGGAATAACATGAACGGCATTCGGTTCAGTTCAGGGACTGGCAGGCTAGATGAAATGAGGATCCAGGAGAGGCCAGTCTCGTTACCGCCCGACTTTGCAAGCCAAGAGCTACTAGAATAACATCTAGTTAGAAGACCGGTTAGAAGAAAGCTAATGTTTAGGAAATTCATTAAAGTTTAACTGAACAGGCAACTTATTTGTACATCTTAGATTCAAATACATTGAATTATTACAACACCCATTGGGGATTTTCATTCTGTCCACAGTAGTCTTCAGTAGGGACGTTGGAAATGTGGACGCTTTCCCATGGTGAATCCGTCCACAATTCGCCCGCGAAAATTTAAACTGTCGACCCAATGTGATTTTCAAGCTCATATTTTGATCGAGATCAGATATGGCAAATATCAGTCATTGCTCTATCCCTGATTGTAAAACCAGGTCAGAAGACTGCCCACTTACAAGGGTAACAACCGTTTATTTATTTGTATGCTGCTGGTGTTGTTGCCAAATGTTCCAGGCACCGTAGAGCTATCACAAAAACGGAAAGAGCAGCAAGCACAATGAAATAATCGATTATTTGGAAATATCAGAAAAACAAACTGACGCTTTTTCATTGGGTTTTCAAGATTGTTTAAGTGAACAAGTGACGGGTAACTAGATTGTCGTATCCTAGCCCTTTTCGGTTAAACTTTAACGGAGAACATCGCTTGGTAGCTCTGCGCTTTCTACAGTTACAAGAAATTCGGTTGGAACGGGCGGAATAGACTTCTTGGACTAGCCAAATAAGGGTATTTCTCAAACATAAATACAACAAACAATAACTGACATACTAAATTTCGTCTTTAAAGTTTAACTGAAATGGGCTGAGATGGGACAATCTAGTTACCCATCACTTATTCACTTAAAGAGTCTTGAAGACCCGATGCAAATGCGTTACGTCGCTGCTCCGCTATTCCGAAGAACTAATTTTAATATAGTGGAATTACCCTGTGAATTTGTGGTACCTCTATCAGCTTTTACCTGTGTTGTATGCTTGACGATAACATTTGACGGAAAATAAGTGGTCGAAAAACGAAAGAAAAACGCAGTGAGCTACCTTCCGCGAGCTGATCACTGGCCACTGAAAAGCCGCGTTTGTATTAAGATTGTCAAATTTTCCGTGTCATAGTAGAATTTTGTGTTGTGAGGCCAGCCGTAGATATTCTCCAGATATTCTGAAAGTCATGCTAGAGAAAATAGTGAAAAATAAACAATTCCTTAACACAGTCCTAATAATGCAGTGTGTTCATTTAAATGATACAAAAATAAGTTGGCTTTTCAGTTAAACTAATGAGCAAACGTTGTAAGATTCAGCATTTTCTCGGGATGAAACTATCCCGGTACCGGTTTGTTTTAGCCCGGACTCGTTCAGTTTTGGGGATATTTGCGGTAGGCTAGCCCTCTTTAACCTTTTCCGTAGACTAAGGCAGGAGTAGGAGTCTACGTTCGGTTAAAAAGCCGAGTGGTCGTTTGTGGTCTTCGAATCTAAAAAAAAATCAAGTTTATAAGGGGAAAGAGGAGGGAGCAAGCGAACTATGTGGATGATGTGAGTGCCCTCTTCTTGTGTCTGGTACTGACCAGGTTCTTTCTTTGGTTGAGTTATGCTGCCAAACAGCTAATGCGTATTCCCCGTTAGCTCGAAAGAAGGTTAGTATATAATTTCAAATCAGAAGGTCACTTTTGGGATGCGTTGCTTCCGGAGGAGTTTAAGCATTTGGTTCTAGTATCCTATGGGTTACAGTATAGGTCAGGTTTAAAGATGTTCCCCGTTGCCCTAGCCTATATTGATGGGTAGGAGGGATTGCAATTTTTTTCAGGCTAATGAGACCGTCGTTTTTTGGAAAATAAACAAGCTGAATGCATGTCTAAACTTGTTCTTCCGGCTAGTTCTCCCGGAATCTAACAGTGAGTGGAAATAAAGTGAAAACAAAAGTTATGTCGGGTTAAGAGTCTTGAAATAGAAGTAAAGAGAGATCGATATCTTTACTAAAAGATGCTATCGACGAGCTTCCGTTTCTAGGAGCTGACTGTGGTTACAGAGCCATTTTTTGGGATCCCAAAACGTAAGTGGATAGATACCTATATATATATATTTTATTTATAACCCGCCAAATACAGAATGTGGTAGCGGAGTAAGGGGAATAACGCGAAATAACACAAGATAAATAACAGTATTAACACACACAAAAATTTGTGACATCGCAAAAGTTGTCCGTCTGTCCGTCCGTCGGTAAGCACGATTACTCTTGAAAGGAATGAGATATTTTGGTGAAACTTGATGTGAGGATTCTTTGGGTCAAGTGCTAGATCAAATTCATAGATGGGCTTTGTAGCCCTACATTAGGGATGGGGGAGGGTGTTCAAATTAAGGGGCAAACAAAATATTTTGAAACAGCTAATGTGATAGACCATTATGGGGTAAGAAGGCATGCTGAACAAGATTGTGAAAACAATTTTCTCGTCGGACAAGTAGTTCGCCCGAAATCCGGCTAAAACCGGAAAGTTTGTTTAAAGTAAAAGTTTAGTTGAAGTTGATCAGATCTTCGATTTAGGGATAACAAAACATGCTGAACACTTATGTGAAAATCATTTTCTACCCGAAAAAGTTTTATTTGTATTTGATTAGATATCCAATTTAGGGGTGAGAAGTGATGCTGAATCCGCATGTGACAATCATTTTTTACCCAGATATAGTTCGCCCGAAATCCGGCCAAAACCGGAAAGTTTGTTTAAAGTAAAAGTTTATTTGAAGTTGATTAGATGTTCGATAATAATAAAAAGTCTATTTAAAAGCCCAGGGGCCATTTACGCATTTTCCTACGGCTATGAAGCCTCACTACTAAGCTAGTCGCTCTTAGTTTCAGCGGTCTTAACTCCGAAAGCTCCTGGCATTGATTGAGAAAGTGGTCCGTGTTTTCCTCTTCCCCTGCTTTGAAAAGCTGGCAATTATACCTGACATCTGTACCAGTCCTATCCCTATTAAAAAGTCGAAATCTACCAAACTGGTAGGGAATGCCTGGATCCATAACTTCAAAAAATTTTGAGGGAAAGAAGATACGCTGAATTCGTTTCTTAGCTTTCTTTTTTACCGGATAAGTAGTTCCGGAATTCGGTCGAAACCGAAAAATTGGCAGGAGCAAGACAGGAAGTTTTCATCCAAATATATAAGACTAATAGCGGTAAACACACATGCTGAATTCTTATCTGAACTTGGTTTTCTCAGATGATTAGCTATTTGGCCTTAATCTGTGTCTGAATTTTGATATTAAAAATATTCAAGGAGTCTGGCGAAGATTGGACCCGGCGAAGACACGACTCAATTGTCTGGATCAAATACTGGATTTTTGGGATCCCATCGAAACCTTTGGTCTTGTTAATTAAAGACTTTTAATTCGCCAAATGAGAGACACATAAAATAATTTGATTCAAACAATTTGGAGGGGGGGGGGGAAACCAAAATCTTGTAACATATTCAGAGTGGACGGATCGGGGTGAAACTTGGGGGAACAAGCAGAAGCCCTAGATACATATTTGAAAAGACCGAGCCGGATCCGGACACTGTGGGGAGTTGAATTCCGGTGATCCCGAGTTAAGATGCTTCCACTTGTGCTAGGTCGATGAAACTGCGCAGGCGTATTAGGGAGTCGACTATTTAACTAAAGAACAATCGTTTCTCCAATTTGACCATCGTGGGGGCGGTTGGGGTGGAGGGAGGGGGAACCAGAATCTTGAGGTAAAATACTTTTAAGCAAAATATAGATTTTCATGATCCTCAAGTGCCCATGATTATTTTTTATTCAAGGGTTTTGCTTAGAAATGAATTTCTAGCACCCTTAAAGTGCGCATCTTAACCGAAAAGCAAAAAAAACTAAAAATATACTTTTGACCAAACTGTGTACAGTCATGATCCTAAAGGGCCGAGGATCAATTTTGCCTCAAGGGTTCTGGTTACAGGGGAATTTTTAGCGCCCTTAAGGTGCACATCATCACAGCTAAGTGCAAAAATAAAATACTTCTTACAAAACAACATTATCTGATTTCATAGCTGGGCCCATGATCATTTTTTTCTCAAGGGGCTTGCTGACAAATTATCACAGCGAATTGGCAAATTCCTACTTTCATCCTCTTACCCAGCGTTGCAAGTGCCATATGAGCTTCTAGCTCTTGTTTTTTTAGCTCAATGGAATTAAAGCCTCTGATGGCTTAAGAAGAACAGTAGTATATCCCTTGAATACAAAAAAAAAGTAGATTGGGAAAATTATGAATTAAAAGACCAAGGTATTTGACGGTGCAAAACGGATAAGTCAGCTACATTTTATTCGAGCTATATTTCGACCCTTCTTGGCAAGGGTCCTCTTCAGGCTCAAGCCGCTCAAGCTGGAAAATAAACTTTATACAAAAAATAAAATTTATTTTCCGGCTTGAGCCTGAAGAGGACCCTTGCCAAGAAGGGCCGAAATATAGCTCGAATAAAATGTAGCTGACTTATCCGTTTTGCACCGTCAAATATGATTCGCAGTCAGCTTGGGCCGTAGGAACACCAAAAGACCAAGGGTTGCAAGTCTACACTCTAGAGCTCACAGTTCTTTTTAATTTCAGTGTCACTACCAGAGGGAAGGCGCTGAACGCCGCCTTTGGTACTCTGCATCATCTGGACCGGTCCTTAGACCGTTTTGTGACCTGGCTGTCCGATGCCGAGTCAATGCTGGAGACAGCCGAATTCGACACCGAACCAGGCGGGCCCCGAGCTACCCCGGAGAGGATCATGAGCAAGATTAAGGTAGGATTAACGTTACTTTGAACTCTCTCCTTACCACCCTATCTTTTCTGTACGGGGCCAAAAATCAGCACAACTCTATACATATTATTCCATAGAATTGCTGAATAACAAATTAAGGTACAGGAACCTTACTCTGATGCCATCTAGCCGGAAAAGTATGCTTTTACTTAAAAGATGGCACAGTTCAGGTTTGTGACGGAGTAGTTTCAGTTTCTATTCCAGTAGTCTTGAGGCTGTCCATTCGATCATGCGTTTTTATTGCCAGTTTTCTCTTTATGCGTGAGTCTATTTGCATGCATTTCCATTGTCGTTATCAACAGAAAATGCCTTTCCCTTTTACTACATAATCCACTGTCCAGTGTGACCGTTTTTGTCAATACTTTTCCCCTCCCTCCCCCTACCTCCGACGAGTAGTGCCCCTGATCATCTTGTGTCTGCTAGCTGCGAGTGGCAGTATAGTGACATCACCTTTGCGGCAATTTCTTAACGTGTTGCTGTTTGTGTTTTTTTTTTTTTATCTCTACCTTTCCCGTACCAGTGGACTTATCACAGTTTGATCGATACCGTTCTTCCAAAGAGGCTTTTCAAGGCACAGTGGCTTCACAAGTTGTTCTTTTTTTCACTATGTCAGAGTATGTCTTGAGTTGAATTCTTTCAAAATTTCTTCTTGTCGCTTGTTCGCGGTCGCTAGATTTTTGGGGACCTTTTTATATCGTGACTTTATCGGCGGCAGGTCATATTGGAAGATTCCTTGTCTTGGCCGTCTATACCGTCTACGGAATGGTCAGGCAAACCCGCCATCTACTAGATGAATTTGGAATATATGTCTGGTCCTGACGCTGGAGAAGTTTCGGCTGTTCAATCTTATTAGGAACTAGATGTCTCACTCTTTCTGGAACTATTTTGGCATTCTTTGTCAATCAGTTTGAGGGCTGAACACTTGGAAAGTAGGTTTAGGGCATATCGTTCTGGATATTTTACCGGTAGACGGTCCATAACCGCGTCAACCGCCTGCAGCCTTCGCAGAAAATAATTCAAACCGTATTCGATGGCGCTCAACAGGTATGTCAGCTGAGATCTACTATAGGTATGTTTCGGCGCTTCTCGACAGGTGTACTCTTCAGGCTCGCAAGCACGTTCGTTTCTCTAGCCAGAGCCAGACGGGACATTGCCAAAAAGGAACGGAGTCTTTATAACGAATATAAGAAAACTTGTCAATATAGTGCCATCAAATATGATTCGTAGTCAGGTCGGGCTGAAAGACACATATAACCTAAATCGATTACCTCCCTCTGCGTAGATTTGATGGCTGAGCGGTAAAGTTGCTGGATTTCCGTCCTATAAGCCCCTTATGTGTTGGCTCGTATGCTTATAGAAGTATGTTAAGCGTAAGGGTCAAGATTTGAGGAATGTCAGGAAAACTATGGGTACTTCCTGATGGTTCGCCCCAATTAATTCCATAGGCCAACACGGAAAAGGTCTCCTTGCGTTTCGGGGAAAGCTTTTTACTGCGCTTACAGCTCCAGTTGACATATCCTTGGTCCGAGATTGAATGCAGTGTGAAACGCACCGATCTGGTTACTCAGCTCATAGTGACAATATTTTGTTTACGACCCATCAAAAAAGCGCAAGTCATAGGCGCCGCCATGAAAAAGAAAGCATATTAAGGAAGAGACAAATACACTGAATGAATATATTACCGAAAAATCCCGAGGCGCATGACAACAACTATTATATAAATATTCTAACGTATTTAACACTATCAAAACAAAAGCCGTCCAAAAGTCGCGTTCAGTCAAAATTCTATCTCAAACCATCTGCCGTCATTTCAATAATAGATATAACTTCTTCCTTACTTATTCCTGCATTAAAAAAATGTGTACACTCAGTATTTTCCTCACCAGATTAATTGGGCTTGTTTATATTCAGCTGTGAGAGTTAGGTAGTCGTGCAATCCCTCCCCCTCCCAGGTTTCATTATCTGGTCTTACACATTCTTGGTTTGTAATAGACCATTATTTATAATCCCTTGTGATTGTGCTGTTTGCTCGTAGTGGTTTGTTCGGAAATGAATGTAAGAGCATTGCTTTCAAAGATTCTATTTAAGCTGTTATCGTGTTTTCTTTTTCCATTTGTGCAGTTGAAACGTTCGGTCGGAAATAATTCGTGACAGTTTTGAATTAACTAAAAAGCTTTTTACGACATTCGAGTCCGTCAGGCGGCTTGATATAGTTTCAAACTTATTGATCAAACTTTTTATCTGATTTTGGAAGGGGTCCTTCACTTCCTTAGGCCCGTTTCCGAAACTTGTTCTATCTTTGAAAGTGATGCTTGTCGGACTAACGCGGGAAGGGAAGGCTCAGCCTGAAATTAAATATTGGATGATGATAAGTCAGGTATTAGCTCCCATGAATGAGAATTATTAGTGCTTATGTAAGTGTTAACCTCTCCCAAACATAAGCGCTGTAAGATTCGGTTTTCCTTGATGTTTATAGTAGAGGTAGTATACTGTTTACACTTTTCTAATTTTTTGACAACCTCAGTTTGTTTGTGACCCGTAAAATAGTCAAATAGAAATAGTAAACAAGAAACTTGCTTCTAACTGGGAGTAATTTTTTCTTATTTCTGTCAGCATAGATTATGAAATAGACTCCCCCCTTTTGATTTGTTTGTTCAGTATTCTTGTTTGTCTACAGACAGTGCAGGTAGTTCAAAGTTAGTTCATTGCTCCAGCTCTATGGGGTAATCTGGCCGTAAATAAGTGGTGAAAAAATGAGCGATAAAGAGGAAAAAATTTGAAAGAATGGGCTCTGGTTTGACTTTACCTTACTGAAATTACTGTTTGCGCTCAGTACGATATACAGGCCCGTATCCAGGAATTTATTTCGGGTGGGGGGGGGGTGCCTGTGGGTCGGACAAAAAAGACATAGATTAGAGGGAAAAGCCTATAAAAATGATGATTTTTGTATGTTTCGGGGGGGGGGGTCAACCCCCTACCCCCCCCCCCCCCCCTGGATACGGCATTGACTCTGCATATAGTTAAGCTTGATCTGGATAATTTTTGTTTGCGCCCTTTAGATTTAGTTGAAACCAGTTCAGCTATTCCGCTTTTATTTCCATTTATCCGTATTTAAATAAGAACCACGCCAATCTGCCATCTCGGTGTAGCGCTACGGAAATGTTTTCTGATGCTACACTGCCTGATTTTGCGGAGGTAATTCGCAGGAGCCGGTAGTCCATTAGGCTCCGGGTTGTACATAATTATTGCCGTAATAGTCTTATCCAGGGAGTGAGTACCCCATTTATGCAGTTGTCATTACCCATCTGGGACAAGATCAATTCCGATCTTTTTGGTTTACCAGGTAGGTAGGTGATATTCGTTCTGTTACTGTTACTGTTATGTCATCGGCCAAGTGCCATATAGCGATCGCAATTTCTGTCTGTCCGTCTGTCGGTCCGGGTTTTGCTAGTTCGGGCACTTCCACATAAGCTAGGACGATGAAACTTGGCAGGCATATCGGTGACCCCAAATGATTAAGTTGGAAACAGTGACTTTCCCGATCCGAGCATCGTGGGGGGAGTGGAGGGAGGGGGAATCCAGAATCTTGAGGTGTTTATATCTTAATTATTATTATTATTATTTATTTATCACCCACAACTACAAAAAGAAAAGTAGTACAAGTGGAGTAAACGATAAAAAGAAAAAGAACTTCAACTAAACACTATCCTCTTCAACAAAAAATTTAATAAGACCGTGATCAGGGCCTATTTTACAAAATGCATCCGCAGAAAGCTTTCTGTTTAGGTCACCGAACTTTTGAACTACATCCGTAACATTATATTTTTTACCAAATAATGAAACTTGGTATTTTGAAAGACCTCGTGTCTTAGACGATCTACATAAAATCCGGACCTTTGACTTCGGGGGGAGTTGGATAGGGGAACCGGAAATCTTGGGAAATGCTTAGAGTGGAGGGATCAGGATAAAGCTTGGTGGGAAGAGCAAGCACAAGTCCTAGATACATCATTTACATAACCGGACTGGATTCGAGCACTATGGGGGGAGTTGGGGGGAGATCCGGATTTCTGATTAAACGAGTTCGGTACTTCCTGATGCACTAGGATGATGCAACTGGGCTGGCATATCAGGGACTTGAAAATAGTCGTTTGCATGATCCGATCATCGTGGGGGGAGTGGCTTGTTGGGGAATCCGGAATCTTGAGGTATTTATAACTCTTGAAGAGGTGATCGGATCTTAGTGAAACTTGGTATTTGGAAAGACCTCGTGTCTCAGCCGATCCACATAAAATCCGGACCGGATCCAGTGACTTTGGGGGGAGTTAGAGAGGGGAACCGGAAATCTTGGGAAACGCTTAGAGTGGAGGGTTCAGGATGAAACTTGGTGGGAAGAGCAAGCACAAGTCCTACATACATCATTGACGTGAAATTAGATACCTTATTTCTAGGTCTAATCCTAGGGGGGGAGGGTTGAAGGGGGGATTTTGTGACATTCTCATCTACTTTCTTGTACCACCTACTCGTAGCAAGTGCCGTATGAGCTCGTAGCTCTGGTTTTTGTTTGTATTTCTGTATTAGGCTAGTAATATGGAAATATATATATTTTTCTTTTTGCGGATTAAAGAGTATGTATTTATGTAATATAATTTGAGCCTATCATGAAAACCCCTAGTCGTCTAGGTCAGGATACCCTCAGTTGTAATCATCTAGAAAAGAGAAAACACAAATGATAATCTAACCGTACAATATCGGCTTTAAACAAAATTAGAAGATAAAAAAACAAAAATAAACAAACACAAAAATTGGAAAACTGACGAAATAAACTAGAGAGAAAAAATCAACCTAAGATACTTCTCTATAACTACGCTGCTCGCTTGAAGTTTAACTAAAAAGCCAACTTACTTTCTATCATTTAATTGAAAACACGGCATTATTTTGATTGTCTGAAGTGATTTTTTTTTCACTATTTCCTCTAGTATGACGTTCAGAATATCGCGGATTCAGAATAACGCGGAAAATTTGAATCTCAGCACAAACGCGGCTTTTCAGTGGCCAGCGGTGAACTAGGAATCACTGCTCACTGCGCAAATACTTATTTCTCGTAAACATGTTACATGAAGCTTACGACACAGATGCACGCGCATAGGAGTGGCCCACCACAAATCCAACCTTGAAATTCCACTATATGAAAATCGATTAGTTGTGAATATGGGAGCAACGAAGTAACGCTTTTTCTTCGGGTTTTCAAGCCTCTTCAAGTGAATTAATGACGGGTTACTAGATTGTCCTTTTTCAGCCCTTGTTGGTTAGACTTTAAGGGAGATCCGATTGTTGTATACAACTAGTTTTGCGAATACCACACTGGCAGAAGTTTCATAACAATAATACAAGGATGCGCAGTTTCAACAAACAATACGTAGGGTCTATCTTTTGTGATTTTTAAAACGTCACACATGAAATGTTATGTATAATAAGTATTTCCGAAGAGAAATGCCTAAAAAACATCTGCTGACATTTTTGTTTGTCGTCATGAAATCGGATTATTCAGCAGATGCTACTTTGGCGATTATTTTACTCTTCGTGGCAATGCTTGTTATGCATTACAGTTCATGCATAGCGACAGGAGATTACATCCCAAATGTTGTCTGTTGGGTTTTGTCTGTTGAAACCGCTCGTCCTTGTGTTACCTGTTATGAAACTTCTGCCAGTGCACTAATTTACTTTTGTAAAACTGATAAGGTTACACGTGTTCTTAGATGCAAACTCCCATTCTCGTCGAGAATGAGGTATCCTTTGTCCTACTCTAATTCTTCAGCCTCGCTCCCCCCTCACGGGATTGTAAAGTTTTGCTATCAACTGAAGCGTTTTTGTTCCCGCTTTTCCGTGGCTGAAGTTGGGTGGTCAGAACTTTCCACGTCTTCACTAAAATTTCCTCAGAATAGAACCAGAAATTCGAGAGATAATTTGCATAATTGATCTTTCTCGGGATCCGTCGCGCCAATAATGTCAGTGAAAAGAGAAGAAAAGTTCTGTGGAATTGAGCCGCTGTGTGAGGGCCGCGAGTGGATTTTTTGCGGCTGGAAAAGTTGAAATTTCTGGCAGCGGCTGAGAAAGATCTCGCGCCATTCAGATCAGATATGTGTTCGACGTCTAACAGTTTCCGCAACCAGCGGGTAGTGCCTTACTCTATGGACGCTACGACGGAAATATGTCATGATAAAAACGAAGACGGTGTGAAGATTTCTGGAGTTCAGACATCCTTTATTGATGTTCAGACATGCTTGTTGTTGGCAAACCGTGGTAAAACGAAGAGAAAAACTTGTATATTTTTTTTTTACATGGTCACTCACTGACCACTGTTTCAGGCGAACGTCCTGGATGGGACACTCTCGGAATCTTACATTGAAGAGTTTGGGGACGTAAGGTGGCTACGAGTTATTAGTTGTAAGATCCGTTCCCCAAAATTGGTAGTGTGGTATGTTTGGAGTGTCGGACCTAGAGAGTTTGCCCTAAAGAGAGGGTAGGGTGATCGACTGAATCTTTGATTCCTGCATATCTTTACCGCTCAAACGTGGAGGGAAGATTGGAGGGTGGTTGGTTGCAAGTCCGAAAGGTACTTCTAGAACCTAGGATATATAAGTGCCCCAAACTTCGCCATCGTGGTCAAGTTACGAACTTAAGTCCCTGGGCAATCTGGACTCTATTGGATGTTTGGGATGGAACCACTAAAGGCACATCGAGACTCCAATCCTACAAGTACGCCAATTTTCCGTGTCGTTGTTTTTGATGATACCCACTTCGACAGTAGGTCTCTCCCTTTTTCGTCGAATGTGTAATTTTGTATGGCACTTGAACTTACTCAAGTGCCATATAGCGATTGTAATTTCTGTCCGTCAGTCGGTCTGTCGGTCCCGGTTTTGGGGGGGAGTTGGAAGGGGAAACCGGAAATCTTGAAAAACGCTCAGAGTGGAGAGATCCGGATGAAACTTGGTAGAAAGAACAAGCACAAGTCCTAGATACCTGACTGACATAACCGGAACGGATCCGCTCACTTTGGGGGAGTTGGGGGGGGGGAGTCCTAATTTCTAGTGATCCCGCGAGTTCGATGCTTCCTGATGTGCTAGGACAATGAAAATTGGCAAGCATGCCAAGGACCCGACCAGATTAAATAGGAAATAGTCACTTCCCCGATCTGACCATCTGGGGGGGGGTGGAGGGACGGGGAAGCCAAAATTGAGGTATTTTTAACTTGCGAACGGTTGGTCGGATCTTGATGAAAGTTGATATTTAGCATGACCTCGTGTCTCAGACGTCCCACTTTAAATCCGGACCGGATCCGATGTCACTGGGGGGGGGGGGGAGCTGGTGGAGGGAACCAGAAATCTTGACAAACGCTTAGAGTGCAGCGATCGGGATGGAACTTATTCGGCCACGGTAGGTGGAGATAGAGTGAGTACCGGAAATCGTGTAGCACGTCTAGGGATCAAACAAATGGATTTATTGGGATGAAAGTTTGAACAGTCATGTGCATTTGCTGCAGACAACCAAGACGATGCCGGAACTGCTCAGAAATGAGTGAAACTAAATATCCTATTTCTATTTCCGAACCGCATTTTTGGATGGCGGGTGTATTTTGTGAGGTTCTCATCTACTTTCTTGTACAGCCTACTCGTACAAGTGCCATATGAGCTCGTAGCTCTTGTTTTTACTATCTTTCTTGGGAGCTTAGAGAAAATTGTGTGGTACCGTTTTGGGTACCGATCTCTAACGCTTCCGCAATCAACCAAACCTTCCGGGTTTTTCATGATAATTATGGTACATTTGGCTATTGTAGCCTACAATTCAAACAATGGATAAAACGGATATGGCAGCTACGATTCCTCGCCAGCTATATTTCTTCGTCAGCTTGGGCTTCAGGAGTATTTATGATAGGGGATCTTTACATTCTTTACTGTCTCCTGATGTGTGTTCATTCTACGTCTATTTTATGTCCCAGCAACAATCTATCCTACTTCCTTTTCCCCTACCCATTCATTTGCAAATATCGTGTCTCTCAGACGCGATGCTTCAGTGACGTTATTTCATATTCCGGAATCTGGGTTCCAACCAACAGACTTACTCCCAACTCAAACTCAAACAGACTTACATACATTCTGGTCCAACCTCTACGAATACGAGAATCTGGGATCTGGTAGACAAAAAATGTGGAGATGAAGTCTGTCCTTTCTCTGGTGACATTTTGGTCATGCTTCAGTCTTCCACCCTTCTTTCTTTACAGTAGGAGATAAGCCCCGACGTGATCCCTCTTCTCTTCAAATTTCTTCCAACAGTCTCAAGTTTG
The DNA here is from genome assembly GCA_023053575.1 of Branchinecta lynchi. Classification (NCBI taxonomy): domain Eukaryota; kingdom Metazoa; phylum Arthropoda; class Branchiopoda; order Anostraca; family Branchinectidae; genus Branchinecta; species Branchinecta lynchi. The sequence goes on from JAKZAP010000002.1 coordinate 22,284,703, forward strand.
GCCGAGATCATCTTCCTTTACAGAACTTTCGCCTTTTCGCTCCTAATCGCCGCTTACCCCAGTTTTTTAAACTAGGGATGTTGGAACTGTATCTCTGTTCTTCCTGAGGTTCTTTACGAGAGAAAGTCTTTTCGCCCATTAGTGAAAGAGCGGAGTCGTGATGATGAATACTTATATCCGGTCGCGTGGGTACCCTCCTTCTTACTTTGTAAGTCAGCACGTGGTTTCATTGACGAGGATACGAAATGGGTGTCTTTAGCAGCTTTCGAAGTCGTGTTTCACCTCAGCTTTCGCTGTTCTTTTCGGTTCCACTCCAATGATATGTATTAATCAAACAGGTATATGAACCTGGTCTTTGATACGGCTTTTCCAATCAAACCAATACATTCTGGAGTCAATCTTGTAACTTAAAATAAAACCTACTTATTGTGATGTAATGTAATGTTTATTTTTCACCCATCCTACAAGAAAGAGAAAATGACGGAGTGTATAACAAAGAAAATAGAAAACACACAGAAAAAAGATCAGACAACAGAAAAAACAAGGAAAAGCCAAATCACAGAGAGAAAATCACACTAATAATTCAGAAAATGTAAAATGCAATCCGAATCGTGTCAACGATACCGTATTTCTTGGTAATTGAGGCATTACGCGTCCAATGAGGAGGACGAAGAAAGTATTTTGCGAATTTAAAGTATATCAGTTTAATTTCTAGTCGGTCCGTATTACTTAATGTTTCAGATAATGGACCTATATATCGAACATGGGGAAGCGTAACACTGTTATATCTCTTCCAGCATTATATCATGCGTGGCTCCTTTAAAATTGCTTTTCTCATTGATTACAAACCCGACCCGGCTGTTTTCAGCCTCACTCACTCCCCTTGGTTTCGATGAGAAACACGGAAAAAATTACATAACCGGTAGCCTAGTCTTGCAGAAAATTCGTTATTTGATTCAATAAGTTTTAGCAGCATATAGCAGTCTGTTGTCACTACATGCTACTGTTGATTGGATCCTACTATAGCAAGACTGGATACTACTGTTCAAGATTATTCCAATCTGAAGCATGTTAAAGGAAAGTATTTTCTACTACTACACATATTAGCACATGAAACCTTTTCTCACAGCTAGATAGGCTAAAAATTTATCATCTGGATAAGTAGGAGCTTGATCAGCCTCGGAAAGAGTCGAACACAGAAAACGAAAAAATCCGCGTAGTGACGTTCTGGATTTAAATGGCATAGGAAGTGTTCGAAATCTCTAGAATAAGGATACACGGATCAATTACGGAAGTAGAGTATAGGTGAGATTCAGTTTAAGCAAACAAGTCTAAGGAATGAAACGACTTTAGCGAAACAGGACCATATGTGGCGCCATATAGTTCCTCTTTTTGCCATAATGTCTTTCGTATGCTAAAACTATGCCCTTGTTCAATATTTGGTATTTTCAGTTTCTCAGCAGTCATCCAGACTAACTCGTTAGCCATTAATACGATGATTCGGTTAGGATGACGTCTGCTGGAAAGATACCTAGTCAGCTCGACAATGCAGCAAATTATTCAGGACCGATCAAACCTGTGAGAGAACTTACGCAGCTAGTCGGTTTGGTGCGCAAAAAGCCCCAGGAACTTCCTGGCAAGCGTCCTTGGTTTCAGAGCGTAAAAACGCGTTAAAAATTACCGCAGCAGCACGAAAAACACGGAATTTTTTTCCTACCCCCCCCCCCCCCCCTGTTGCTGCATGTCGCAATAGTACGTTCTTGTTTACAGTCACTATTATATTACTACTTAATACGTCTTAGAACGCAGTCAACCGAAGATGTGATACTTCTGTGAGATGGGCATTTTCTTGCCGTTTTGAAGGTTCTATCGTAATCGGTTTCCTGGAACCAACTGGAAAAAAAATTCTTTTGAATCAGTCTGATTGAGTTGTAGGTGGCCATGTCTTTTTTTTTGTTCTTCGAACCAAGCGCTGGCTTGGGCAGTGGCTGCAAAAACAAGAGCTTCGCCTTCCTCTTCTGAAAAGTGAGGCCTGCTTCGTGTCAGGCCGATGATTATGATATGCTGGAGACTTCGCAAAGCAGGGGTAGAGACACAGCGCTTGTCACTCTAGCTTACCTTTCTTCCTTTTGTTGCTTTGGTATCCATTCCCTATCACTTTCGACTCGAATTCTGCGTGCTGGGAGTTATCTCCTTCTGGTGATGGCGAGTTCCACGAGGGGTTGCTCACTCGCTGGTCACCACTGTACATCCTCCCTGGGCACCGCTGGAACCGGCTGGGCACCGGGCACCACTGTACAACCATTTTGGGAGTGATCAACCTCTCGGAGTTCCCATATGCGGCTGAGTTTGCCAATTTGGCTGTCGTGGGGTACCCTACTATATTGTGGGTTCTCCTCATGTTGATGGTCTGATATTTGGTTTTCTTTTATTTATAGTTTATTGTTATGCCAGGGTTTGCGAAAAAGAAAATCATTTTGACCTTAGTTGGTCATTTCTTAGTTTAGATAGATAATATTATTTAATAGCGTTCCCCGAGGATGTTTTATTTTCAATTTGCGACTCATAACGCGGCGACCTCTTAGCGCAAATTTTTGCTTTCGCATTTAGTGCCATTGGCCTGTCATCAGGACTTTTGAACAAGCTTCGGGTAAGCAGCATAATAACCTGGCCACATTCAGTCACATCTGTACGTATTTTTTTTCGTTAATTTGGTTATTACCCACTCTTATGTTTCATCCTGGTCACACCTGGAACGAAATATATTACCACCATCATCACTCAAACGTAAACAAAACTGGCTAAAATCAGCGACTCTGGTCTGTGATTGGTCCAAACACTCGAAAGATTCGTTTTAAGATGGCGGAGATGGATTTTTCCATCTCGGCAATCTTACGTTTTCAGCGGCTTTTCTTCCCAATTTCTACCGTAAGACGGCCTTATTACCGGCGTTATTACTAGGTATGACCTGGGTGTGACTATAGTGGGGCCCGGCATTAAGAAACAAGAAGAGTATCACAGAGCAATGTGCGAGTAGCTACTGAGCATGCGAGAATTTGAGCTGAGACGTAGTTCCCTAAAATTCAAACCTATTATTAAACATCATAGGGGAATGTTTTAACCAGGGGTTCCTTGGGAGAGAAGGGATAGATCAGATACAGGGTCTTACGTGTTTGAGCCGTGCTTGGAATCAGTTTACAGCCGAGAAAAGGCACACCCTTTCCTTTGCAATTCTCCTAATTTATCTTTGCATTTGAACCAGAAATCCATAAACCTCTTTAGTTCTTGCCGTCTGAAGAAAACGATCAGGATCAAAAGATCTGTGTCGGTTTGTTACTTCGATTTGACAACTTCCTTAAATTGTTATAGCTTATTGATTATTCATATGGTTGAGGGTAGTTTTGGGGGGGGGCAAAGTAATTGACGATGTCGTTCAGAAAATTGTCTTCTGTCGGCCTTGTTCTTTGAATTGGTGATCATCCCGCAATGTTTTAAGCGCTTCCATTTATCGAAACCACATAGGCTACTCTCCGGTTAAGACATAAATGCGCGTATATAAGCCGTTTGGGGTGTCCTAGTGGCTGAACTGAAAACTGTAGATGTAGCGGGTAAGGACGCCTCCAGTTTTGTAGTTTGACATGTGCGTGTTGGCCTGTCTACATATATATGAAATGACCAAAGCGGAGAGGAACTCTAGCCCATGCACCATTCCAAAACACACGAACTTTCACAGGTTTGTAGCCTCCGATCAGAGCCCATGTTTCTCCCAACCCGTCATTCCTTTAATCCGTCTTCCATCCAAGATTCTATCCCAAACGTGTTCGAGACCCCTAAAGTCTCAGGGGAAATTCAAGTGGGACTGGGGAGACCGAACACTTGTGTATTCCTACCGTTGTCTTTTTTCTTTCAATTCATTTATGAGACATCACCGGAGCAAGGGACCCTGGAAAAGTTCGAAGAGTAGCCTAAACTTGGATGTAAGGGTAATCGCCGGGAGTACACTGCTGTTTATACGATTCGTCTCTGACGGACGTGCTTCAGCTCTCCCCCACAGCGTTCTAGGTCCCTGCCGTTTAGTGTATGCAAAGTCTGATAGCGCGGGAATGGAAAAATACGAGAAATCCGACCTGCGGAAAACTTCTGATCGAGGTAAACTCAAGTAGAGGTTCAAGTCTTCCCTTTTTAGTACCGGCCGACTAGGGCCGTAAAACATAAGATTCTTTTCAGTTTATTTATTACACACACAAAAATGATATATACTTCCTGGAACAAACTGCATGTCCGCCTAAAAAAAAGGTCTTGCGGCCTATGAGAACGAATATACAAATAAGGAGCTCATTCAGTAATACTCCTTTTTAGACCAAACATAAAAAGAAACATTAGTGTTTAAATATGTTTACAAATACCAACTCTCAACTACTTTTACTTGAAAATTAATCTTTTAGTTGTTTTTTAAAAGACAGAAGGGGTGTTTTATTCCTAATACACCAAGGTATTTCATTCCATATCGCTACTTTCAGCCCATTCCCCCCCCCATTTTAGCCAAATGGGAAGAGATAGCGGTCAGCCAGAGAGAACAGACAGGATAAACAATACTGTTCTGGTAAGTGCGAGACCCTTTACCACATGTATGTAGAAAAGAGTAAGAGATAGAAATGTCTGTATAAGGTAGAATGATAAATTCTAAATGTACGTGAGCGGATTTCAAAAATGCTGTTGGGTGAAAGATTAAAAGATTGCAGAGGCAAAGCAATAGATAATGCTGTTGCACGAAAGCTATGGAAACAAGACCGAAGGTTTCAATGGGATCCCAGTTGAATGTTTGTTGGCCTACTTGATCCAGACAAACGAATCTTGTAGGTTTCCTGTCTTCGCCAAACTCGTTTAACATTTTACATAACAACCTATTACTAAGTTCAGATATCGATTCAGCATGCATGTTTACCCCAACATCGCATCTCTAATCAACTTCAGACCAATTCACCACTTGACCAGATTCCTGCTTTTAGCAGTAGACTACTCTCAGCGAACTGCATGCAGAGCTAAAGAGCTGGTGACATTGAGAGGCGAACTTTTCGATCCAAATTTCCGGATTTTGAGAAATTTTGCCAGCTTATCCGTCAAGGAAACAAAGTTCAAAATTGGACTCAGCATGTCTCCTTACCCCGATACCGAATATCTAATCAATCATTAGTATTTTCGAAACTACAACAGCATGTCTCCTCACACTACATCGACTGTATCATTGAGTTTTAAAACTTCATGCTAAATTTCCAGTTCTGGTCGGATTCCGGGCCAACTACTTGTATTCGGGTTCAGCTTGTGTCCTTAACCCTAGGTCGAACCTCTGATCAACTTCTGATTAAACTATGCTTTTCACAAATTTTCCGGTTTTTGACGGATTCCGGGTGAACTACTTTTCAGGCGAGAAAATAAGCATGTCTCTTTACCCCTAAATCGGCTATGCTGTCTCCTTAGCTTTCAAAACTAATTTTTTCTCACCTTAATTTGAAACCCCTCCCCCACCGCTAAATGTAGGGCTACAGCTAGCCCCTGTACTTTGACCCAAAGTGTCCGCATGCCAAGTTTGAATAAAATATCTCAACCCCTTCAAGAGTTATGGTGCTAACAGACGGACAACTTTTACGAAATCGTGGGTTATCCCGTTATCCCAAAGATACCCTGCCTTCAAGACTGAGGCTATTGAGAATTTCTGTTGGACTGTATCCGTAGTTAGCTTTCGGCACGTAATTTCAGTTTTTATATCTACCCTTCTATGGTTGCGTTTATTTGCGCTTACCTTAACTGCGCATTTGAACGATGTTCTGCTACGAAAAGCAGGCTTTCAGAAATTACGTGAGTGTTCCCGAACGCCAGGTAGGCGTCTCCGTTTCGTTGTGACTGGCTGCCACCCTTAAATCCTAGTACTAATGGGCTCACACAGCAGCAGGGGCGTCACTATGGGGGGGGGGGACTCCCCCCCCTAAAGGTCCTGAGAAAGTAATTTCGTCGGGCGAAGCCCGGCGAAAGTTCACTTGTTTGTCGGCGCGAAGCGCCGGCAAACACAGAAAAAATAATATTTTGTATGCTTTTTATCAGGCATCGGTCGATTCGTCGGCACATCGGGTGTTTTTATATGCAAGAAATAAGATCCTGCAAACGTTTGTCGGGCAAAATACTGAAGAAATCGAATTCTGCATGCTTTTGTCGTGCCTCGGTATTCTCGTCGGCACATCGGGTTCTTTTCATACAGAAGGAATCCAGAAGAAATATTTTTCTATGCTTTTGTCGGGCGTCGGTCGACTCGTCGGCATATCGGGTTCTACTTATACATAAGAAATCAAATTTTGCAAACTTTGTAGGGCGCACCCAGGAAGTTTAAGTTTCATTGGCACAAGGGGTTATTTTTACACGTATGAATCAAGTTCTGTACAGTCTAGTCGAGCAAAACACAGAACAAATCAAATGCTCGATGGTTTTGTCGGCCGTCGGTATTCTCGTTTGCACATCGGTTAATTTAAAAAAAAAAAAAAAAAAAAGGGCGCATGCCGAAAGTTCAAGTCTCGTCGGTACATCGGCTTCTATATACGCGTAAAAAATAAAGTTCTTTACAATCTTGTCGGGCAAAATACAGAAGAAATCGAATTCTGAATGCTTTTGTCGGGCGTCGGTGTTCTTGTCCGCACACTGGGTCTTTTATACGTAAGAAATCAAATTCTGCAAACATTTGTCGGTCGCAGATTTTTCCGGAAAAATACAGATTAAAAACAAATTCGCCGGCGTTGCTTAGTTCAATTTGTTCTGGGTGCAGTCGTTGGAAGCTTCGCTTCTTAGCAAAAGTTGAAACGAAAAGCCGAATATGTGAAATTAAATATGTGTATTTACATCAAAGGAACAATGTCAGCTGATGCATTACAGTAAGTTTTACACGAAATTTCGCATGCGGCGCATTTTGTAGTATTCCCTATTTGGAAGAATGGTGTATCATTTAGTTTTCCTTTTAGGATAGACGTTCTTGGGGTTTGAAACATGTTAAAAGCCGGAAATTGTGTGGTACTATAGCTGAATTTTCCGCAAAAAACAGATTAAAAAAATTTCGACTGCGGCGCTTGGTTTAACTTGCCTTGGTACAGTCGTTGGAAGCTTCGCTTTCCAGCGAAAGTTAATATGAAAAGCCGAATAGGTGAACTTTAAAATACGAAATTATACCAAAGGACCTCAATTGATGCGTTGTTACAGTTAGTCCACACAAAATTTCGCCTGCGGCGCATTTTGTAGTATTCTTTATTTAGAAGAACAGTTTTTCATTTAGCTTAACGTTTTAGGATTGAAATTCGCTGAAACACGTTAAAAGCTAGAACTTGTATGGTAGGTATAGCTAAATTTTTCCGGAAAAAAGGCAGATTAAAAAAATTTCGCCTGCGGCGCTTACTTTAACTTGTTCTTGGTACAGTCGTTCGAAGCTTCGCTTTTTAGCGAAGGCTAAAATGAAAAGCCAAATATGAGAACTTAAAATACGAAATTACATCAAAGGAATAATCTCAACTGATGCATTGCAGTTAGTTTTACCCCGATTCTATTCTGTGCTGGCGGGAAATGTACGCCGTTGCCGCGAAGCGGCAACGGTGTGTTTTGTCGGCACATTTTTTTGTCCGTCGGCACAAACCGGACCTCCCCCCCCTCAAAGGTAAAAGGCTAGTGACGCCCCTGCACAGCAGTGCCCTTGTCAGCCGAAATCAGTGATCAAAAACCGATTCGGACCCCTCTTATTCTTTTATCTACTGCAACCTTATGCACGAACAGCGTTTTTGTCCATCTAGTGCTTGAGGATTTAATGTTTTTATTGCGAAGAATAGGCTTTGAAGAATCTCGATTTGTTGTCTATATTAATTTTGTCTGGACGATTGTACAACTCGAAGAATATCTAGATCCCTTGAACAAGGGGCATCATTTAGTGGGATCTGGCTTTCCAAGCGGGCCTAGAGCTACCCATAAAAAAGAGCTAGAAGCTCATATGGCACTTGTAAGACTGGGCCAGAGGAAGAAACTTGGAATTTGCCAATTCGTGGGTTTGTTCTGATCATTTCTAAGAAAACCCTTGAGATGGTGAGAATGATCATGAATGACCATGATCTGGGAAATCACGAGAATGTGTCGTTTGGTACAGAAGTATTTGATTTTTGCACATGGCTGTGATGACGCGCACTTTTAGGGCACTAGAAATTTATCTGTGAGCAAACCCCTGAGGCAGAAATGATGACGGGGTCATGAACATGTATATTTTGCTCAGAAGTATTCTTTTTTTCTTTAAGGACTTCACTTTTAAGCAAATACCCTTAAGGCTGAAATGATCATGGGACCTTGGGGATCATGATTATGTATCATTGGTCAAAAGTATTTTTTTTTCACTTTTCAGTTAAGATCGGCACTTTAAGGGTGCTAGAAATTCATTTGTAAGCAAAACCCTTGTGGCACAAATGATCATGAAATGTATAGTTTGGTTAAAAGTATTGTTTGTTTACTCTGCGGTTAAGATGCGCACTTTAAGGGGAATGGGACATTTGAGAGACGAGGTCTTTCCAAAAATCAAGTTTCAAATAAAACCCGATCACCCGTTCGAAAGTTATACGTACCTTAAGATTCAGCATTCCCCCTCCCTCCAATCCCCCACCGTGGTCGAGTTGGAGAACTGACTGTTTCCAATTTAATCTGTTTGGGTCTCTGGTATGCCTGTAAAGTTTCATTTCCAGAACTTCACCTTCCAGCTTGAGCCTGAAGAGGACCCTTGCCAAGAAGCAGAGATGTAGTCTTGAATCTTGGTCTTAAGACCAGTTTCAAGACCGATGCCGATAATCTTGGTCTTGGTCTCGAGACCAGTGGCCAATTCTTGGTCTTGGTGTTGTTCTTGCGCTTCCGGTCGGCAAGACCTATCCTGGTCTTCAAGACCCTAATTACAACCGGATTAATTTTGGAACTTTTCAAAATGTCGCAAAGCAGGAAAAGGTCAATCACGGATTGCACCGTCAAGACCAGGTTTTAAAGCTCATGCGATTAGCAGATCAAAGTTATTATTTATATTAATGTATAAGCAAAGGCTCAATGTGAGTAGCCTCAGTTACAAAAAAATGGCTACTAAGGAACCTTCTGTAGCGAAGTATGCGTTTACCAACTTTCAGCTTTGTAAAAAGACTCTGTAAGTTGTGCAAAGGAAAGAACACTGACACTGAAGTGGTTTCTTTTACTTTTGTATGGTAAGCATGTAGTATGTACAGTTATTGTTAAAGGGTCTTACTCATTGGCTGAATCTTAGCAGGAATGACGAAGAAATTTGCAGAATTATAAAAATAGCCAACTGCCAAATGACACTTTATATTCAGACATCAGCCAAATCTTTCGCTTCTTATGACACTTGCCCGTCGGCCTGGCAGTAAATTGCCCTTCGGCAATGTGCCATATAGCAATCGCAGTTTTAAGATAGTCACTTCCACGATCCAACAATCGCGGGGGGGGGGGTGGGGGGTGGAGGGAGGGGGGGGGGGTCCAGTAATTCTGAGGTATTTATAACCTTTGAACGGGTCGTAGGGTGTTATTGAAGCTTGATATTCTCTGACGACCGACTTCAAATCCGGACCGGATCCCGTGACTTTGGGGGGAGCTGGAAGGACGGACCGGCAATCTTGGGATATGCTTAGAGTGGGGAGATCGGGATGAAATTTGGTGGGAAGAACAAGCACAAGTCCTAGATAGATTGTTGACATAACCGGACCGGATTCGGGCACTGTGGGGGAGGAAGTTAAAAAAAAAACTCGCAAGTTTCCAGTGAAACTCGATAGGTGGTAAGAGGAAATGCTTTAGGTAATCCATTTAGGAGTCCGAACAGACTCGGACGCGGTAGGGGGAGTTGAACGGGGGTACCGGAAATCGTGGCACGTCTAGGTACCAAACGAGTGGATCAATTGGGTTACAATTTGGAAGGTAGAAAAGTAATCTGCCCTAGATGGTCAGAGGCGGTGCCAAAAATGTTCAGACTTTAGTAAAACTAGATATCCTATTTAGAGGTCCGAACCGCATTTTTTAATGTCGGGTTATGTTGTGACGGTGAAAATAAATCGGCTGACCAAACCCTTTGGATTTTTGTATGCGACCACACAGAGCATGGATGTCCAAGAAATTATTGGCATCACTAGTTTATCTAAAATGCAACATGGATATTGGTCTTTTTGGATCTTTTTGTAAAATTCTTATGTGTATTTCTTGACAGAAATATAATCAGCTTACTTTTAATATCCCGTAGTTAGGCTAGAGCCATAATTCCTCACTCAATCTAGTAAAACAGACTTTCTTGGTCTTGGTCTTACGACCAGAGCTAAATTCTTGGTCTTGGTCTCAATACCAGGGCTAAAATCTTGGTCTTGGTCTGAAGGCCAGTGTGAAAATCTTGGTCCTGGCCTTGGTCTTGACGTTTTGGTCTTGTCGACATCACGGCCAAGAAGGGCCGAAAATAACTCAAATAAAATTTAGCTGACTTATCCGTTTTGCACCGTCAAATAAGTTTCATCGTCCTAGCCCACCTGGAAATACTTTCACTCTGGATCACCGGAATTCAGAACCCTCCTCCAACTCCCCCCATAGTGCATAAATCCGATCCAGCTTTATCAATGATATATCTAGGGCTTGTGCTTGTTCTTCTCACCAATTTTCATCTTGATAGCTCCACTCTTAGCGTGTCATAAGATTTCCGGCTCCCCCCTCCGACCCCCCCACATCAATCGGATCCGGTCCGGACTTGAAGTGGGACATCTGAGACACGATCGTTCCAAATCTAAAATTTCATCAAGATTCGGTCACCTGTTTCAAGGGTATACATACCTCAAGATTCCGTATCCCCCCTCCCCCTATGATGGTCGGATGGGGGAAGTGACTATTTCCAAGTTAGTTCGGTCGGGTCCTTAATTTGCCTGCCGAGTTGTATCTTCCTAGTATACCTGGAAGTACCCTAACTCGTGATCAAGGGACGATCGACCGACCGAGGGAAAAGTGATCGGTATATGGCACTTGGCTGGAAGGCAAGTGCCAGAAAAACACTGTAAAACCTAGTTGACGAAGCGCAAAATCGAATATGTATGTACTCTTTAATCAAACTAATTTGTCATATTTTGTCAATATGTCTTTTTGTTCATATCTTGCTGATTCACTTATATATTTTTGGTATTGCCTATTTAAGATTTACCTTGAAAAGTGCGAAGGGGGCCCGGGATAGCGCTCCCCTCCCCCTTAATTAGGTTTCCAGACGCCACTGTATTAAAGTAGTTCGTTGACTCTGCCATGCCTGTCTGAGTGTCCCCAGTCATGCTCGGTACTGTTTCCAGTTCCGCCAGCGTCTGATTCTTATGATTTTTGAAAGCAATAATTTCTCCTACTGTGCCGTGTCAGACAATTTCCTTTTAGGGTCTGATTGTCTCGGATTTATAGCGAAGGAAATTTCGCGGGATTTTTCTCAAAACAGCTGGCACCAATCATTACTAAACCTCTTTCTATTGTCGAAAAGCAGCGACAATGGTAAAAATTATTTCCTTTCATCCTCTACTTTTTGATAAGAAATCTGGAAGAGATATTTCCGGAGCGACGGGTACAAATCGAGATCTCGGTATAGAGTTTGTATCGCTTGGAAGGTTTTCCGGCGAGGAAAAGAAGTTTTTACTTCTTATCTTCTGGGGATCTCAAAACGTAAGTGGAGGGATATATATGACCAGGGGCGTCGCTAAGGGGGGTGGTACCACCACCCCCTCGAAGAAAGAAAAAGCTAAAACGGGCGCTCGCAGAGCGCCCGACCACAAAAATATAGGTAAAGAGCGCCCGACCACGAAATTTCAGCTAATCTGGGCGCTGACCCAGAAAAGCTGAATGGGGGGCCGGCAGTGCGCCTGGAAAACTCAGTAAGGCTAGTTATTAAGGCGTCGGCTGTTTTGGGTTCTCGAGTGTCTGAAACTTAAGGAATAGCATTCTCAGTCGCATGTTTCGAGAGGCAGTCTATTTCTAGTCGTTCAGATACAAAGAGGTTTTTTAATCACATTTTGTCAGAATGAGAAGTATGATTATTTAGATCTAAACTTCCATGACGACAGAAGACAAATCATAAATTTCGCCATGCAGCATGCAGTTTTAACCTAAGTTCTACCATAATCTGTTGTCTACTAATATCTCTCAGTTCAAGTTAAAATCAGGCTGATTTTGCTTGTGGCTAAATTTCCAACAAGTTGTTAGTTTCATGTAAAGATCCTTTTTATTTTAGTAGAAAAGCATTGCAAAAGTGTTGAAAATAAATCGGCTTTGTACGTGAGCAATGAGAGAAGATTAAATGACGGGTCTGATTATTGCAACACGTTATTTGATTTTTATTTTGTGTTTGAACTCTAAATTCAGAACAAGTCAACTCCATTTCAGTTTTTTTTTCTTCTGATGATCAGTACTTCGATTTTTGGAAAGGCTCGGACTGAAGCGTATTATCCAACTTCCAGCTAATGTCTCACTTTTTCTGGAAACGTCTTGAACAAAGACAGACAGGCAGATCCTGCTAAGTGGCCCTTACCTTCATTTGGGATCCGAAAAGGCGGTCTGATCAAACAGGATTCCACAGAATTTGTCTGCGGTGCCTTTCATAGTAGGCTCTTTTTACTGGAAAGTCGCCTCATTTCATTCGGACTTTAGGCTTGAAATTTCGGGATTGGGCCGCAATAAAAGCTATATAGTTTTTGTTGCGGGGTAGTAGTTTTGCCCAAAAAAGTCATGGCCTACTTCAAAGATTTCGCCTGCAGCGCTCATTTTCCTTCTGTCTGATATACAGTTTTGCGGTTATACTGATGTGTTACTTGGCTATTGTTTCTATCTGGTATGAATCTTGGGCCTTCCGGACATCTGCCAGTCGTATATTTTAAGTTACTCACCTCCTACGCGCCCGAGCCTTCAGACCGCTTCCGAGCTTGGAGATACAACTAGGCGTCTAATCTTCAGTCTTCAACGCTAGCAGTTATTACGAGTTTTATTATCACACATGAGACGAAAAGTTAAAACGGGCGGCAGGGTGCCAGCAGGCGCCCTGCTCCCTCGACTCTTGGCTAGCGACGCCCCTGGATATAACCAAATAACTTCGTAAAAGTTGTCCGTTTGTAAGCCCGATAACTCTCGAAGGGAATAGGGTGTATTGATGAAACTTGGTGCGAGGATTTTTTGGACAAAGGGCTAGGTCAAGTTCGTAGATGCGCCTCAAAGCTGTATATTCAGGGATGGGGAGGGATTTCAGATTGAGTGACGAAAAAGCTAATTAAATTTGTTGATACAGGGCTGAATCCGAATATGAAAATTATTTTCTCGCTGGACTAATGGTTCACCCGGAATCCGGATAATTTGCAAAAAGTAAAAAGTTGTATCTGAGGTTGATTAGATGTTCGATTTAGGGGTGGGAAGACATGCTGAATCCGAATAGGAAAATTCTTTTCACCCGTACAACCCGATGAAAAATTTGTAGCCTGCGTAGTAGTATGGTAGTAGTACGAAAACGTTGCATGTAATACTATATAATAGCAAAGAATACTATCATTTAATGTGCCTTAGACTGGTCCAATCTTATGTAGTAGTATCCATTAGCATCCTGTCCTGCCATAGTAGCATCCAGTCTTGCTAATAGTAGCATATAGTAGAATGCAGTAACACGGTAGCCTTGAAGTAGAAGCATTTAGTAGCATCGTGTACTGCATGCAACTTTTTCGTATTACTTCATAGTACTATTTTGAGATAAATTTTTCATCGGGAAGTAGTTCGCCCCGAATCCGGAAATTCAGTATGAAGTTTTAACACCCAATAACACAGGCGATATAGAGTGAGGAGACATGCTGTTGCAACTTTCGAACACACTAATGATAAACAAAAATTGTATGCGATCAGTTTAGTTATCTTCCAAGTCTGAACCGGCACTTACTGGGTCGAAAAGTCAAAATGCATCCGACAACTATCTGGTAACAATTTAATAACATTTTTTGACCAATTTTCCAGTCCCTACCCTCTTTATTCACACAGGCGAAAGCTCTGCGCGTGAGTGACGTCACTTTGTTTAATCTGTGAACCCAGGAGGGACAGTGACTTCGTCGGTTGACTTTGTCTGACGTTGACGGTTGACTCTCGGTTGACTTTGCGACTTCGGTTCGCAAAGTTTATTGCGTTTAATGGAAGACTGTGTAAACCTAGCGTACGTATTCTTTGGGTTTTGGATTGTCAGTGGGTCGAAGGAGTTGATACCTGATAAATGATTCACAGGAATTAGACCGAAACTGGAAATGTGGTTGAAGCTCAAAGATGTTCCTGAAGTCGATTAGAGATGCGGTATCGGCATAAGGAGACATGCTGAATTTTGAACTTTATTTTCTTGGCAGATAAGCTGGCAAAATTTGCAAAAACCTGGAAATTTGGGTTGAAAGGTTCGGCTCGTCACTAAATCTGTTACTCATCATGCAGTTCGCCGGGAATGTTGCTAAAATACGAGATATTTGGTTACAAAAAATTCTAAAAGACCTTTTTGAAGTAGATAGAGATAAGATAGTGGAGCAAACATGCTTGTTGAATCCATATCTGTACTTGGTTTCGTCATTTGATTAGTTGTTTGGCCGTAAGCAAAAAACTTCAGAACGGTAACATTTTTGTGTACATATTCAACCGGTTGATTATGAACAAATACCAAAAATGTTAAAGTGGTCTAGACATGGAAAACGTACAAGATTTGATTGTCTGGATCAAGAAGTCTAATAAGTATTACTTTTTTGGGATCCCATCGTAACCTTTGGTCTTGTTTTGCGTAGATTTTAATGTTTTTTCTTGCCATTGTGGTGTTATTTATTATCGTGACCAAAGCCACCACTTTTGTCAATTCCGCAAGCGAAAGTTTCAAGATTTTACGCTTTTCTCTATAGATTTTGATTTTAGTGTGGCATCCAGCGTTGCCACACCGGTAGCATTTTCGCGCAGCTAAAGATCAGAAAAAGTGTCCTTGTAAGTAAAGTGCGATTCTAGTGAAATATTTGGCGTTGAAACAGTCTTCTTCTTTCCCGTGTGTCTTCTTCTATTGTTTTTCCGATATGCCACGTGGGCACGCGTCGTGCCATTTTCAAATCAGTTGATAAAGTGACTAATCTATATACTTCTTCTATCATTTGAACGGAAAAAGGAAAGGGTAATGAGAATTAGAAAATCTGTCGAATAAAAAAAGTATCAGTAGATACGGTAAGATTATGTGAATAATTTCACAAAATAATGTATGGAAAGCACTGTTTTTTGTTCCATTTGTTCCTTGGAATTCCTGTTCTTGTGAATACAAATTGTTACTTTAACATAGAAAGTGCTCTTTAAGTTGCTACTTTAAGAAGCAACAAATTTCGAAGTGAGCAGTCTAGTCCTACCCGTAGCAGCCCTGGCGGCATCCCAAAATAAGATACAGGAAAGGAAAAAGTACCCGCATTCCGAACTTCCCGACTGACCCGAACCTGTTTTGTCGCGTCCAGGAGATATAATGTCCAGTGGATTTCGGTCCAGAAGCTTTTCCCCGGGGGATATCCAGCAGAATAATATTTGGGAAATACCTGAGGGATAGCCCCGGAAGAACTAGAATCGGAAGT
The DNA here is from genome assembly GCA_023053575.1 of Branchinecta lynchi. NCBI lineage: Eukaryota > Metazoa > Arthropoda > Branchiopoda > Anostraca > Branchinectidae > Branchinecta > Branchinecta lynchi. Next base: position 22,300,365 of record JAKZAP010000002.1, read on the forward strand.
ACTTTGTGTGAGTGGAAGTCGAGCATAAGTATCTTATCAGAGCGACCGGGAACTGAAAATTAAGGTGGGGGAAACACGGATCGAGCAGTGCCTGTTCTTCTACTTCTTTGGGATTGTGGGGGAGGGAGTTGATCAATGGCCTTTATTAAAGATCTTTGGGAAACGGAAGTTACCTTAGGCAAGAGTAAGGATAAACAAACAAACCTTTGCCTTATAGTGAATAGAGATTCAGCATAGCTATGTTTCCGAAGATGTCATATTTTGCAACCACTGATTATTTTTGTTTCTGCGGGGCATTGTCTATCAGACTTGACGGGGGACATTAATACTAAGGTAAGGGAAAGATATACTGTGAGCAATCCCCCTTGTTCTATCTCTTTGGGGTGAGGGAATGGGGGGGGGGCAATTCTGGACATTTGGTGAAGAGTTTCCAGAAAGGGAAGTTGGCAAAGATGTTCCAGAAAATAATGTTTCCGTAGCCAAGAAAAACGTTGAGGAAAAAAGCATGGCCTTGGGTTTAGCTAATTGTCAGAGATGCGTTAGATTGGAACGGACAGTTTTTATGCCAATTGCCTTCCGGACGAGTGCCATATACCCGTCACTTTTCCGTCGGTCGGTCAGTCCGGTGATCGCGAGTTAGGGTACTTTCCGATGTGCTAGGACGATGAAACTTGTCAAGCATAAATTTGGGGATAATCAGTTTCCCGATCCGACCATCGGGGGTGGGGGGAGTGGAGGGAGGGGGGATCCGGGAAATTTAGTAGTGCGTAACTTTCGAACATGTGATCTGATTGGAATGAAACTTAAGACCTGAATAGATCACATATCTCTGATGTCCCATTTGAAGTACGGACTGGTTTTGACATCTGTGGAGAGTTGCGGAGGGGGAGACCGGAAATCTCGAAAAACGGTTAGAATGAAAGGGTCGGAGTGAAACTTGCTGGGAAGAACAAGCATCTGCTCTAGATCAGTCGTTTACACAATTAGACTGGATCCGGATACTTTGAGGGGGGGGGGCAGCCGGAGGGGATTTCCCGGAATTCCAGTGATAGCTGTTTTGTTGATTTTCAGGACGAAACTTGACAAGCATATCAGGGACCCGATCAAACTGACTTGGAAATACATAAATGTATCGATCCGATCATCGTGGGGGAGTGGAGGGAGGGTGAATCCGGAATATTGAGTCATGCGTAACTTTGTTCCTTTTTTCTCCTTGTATTTTCAAGATTTGTATATCGAACATTTTGTCAAAAATCCACCCAAAATATTCTGTTGGACATTCTGACGTTTCTTATCTTGCTTATGCAGACGACTTGCTTCTGATTAGCAATATTCGTACAAGCCTTTCTTCAATGGTTTCAAAAGGTTATAGTCTCTTCTCAGATGTTGGACTGTCTCTATTCTTTATCAACATCTGTTCTGATTTTTTGGTAGATGTGGAAAAATGTGAACTCTAGTTTTTTAACGATCGTTCTTCTTCTCAGTCGTTTTCTGTGTAAACGTTTCACTATCCCCCTTGCTACTTCTTTCAGGTGGCTGGGCATCACTGTCACTAATTTTCTACCGTCTCTACGACAACAAACTGTCCTTGATATAAATAAAAAATACAACTTGGTTACTCGAAAATTGTCGGTAACCGTGGACGGTATAATAGACGAGGTCTTGGTCGGCTGTATTCAACTTTTTGCGACCATTCTATATTTTATGTTTCTGGACTCCTCTTCTTAAAAAGAGAGACCTTCTTTCTCTCCGAAAAAGTTATTTTCGTTTCTGTAATCGGAATATAGTAATTATTCGTAAGTTCGGTTTTCCAGATATTTCGGAGAAATTACTAATGCTACACAGGAAGTTGTCGGGTTCAGCCTACTCTCGGTTTTCACCAAACCACCCCCTTACCCCCCTGTTTATGTGCTAGTGTTTTTGTATGTATAGTTTTAGTATTTTCTTCCTTTCTTTTTCTATAATGTACTCCACTTGTTTTTGGGATCCCAAAATGTAAGTGGAAGGATACCTATGACATCGCAAAAATGTCCGTCCGTCTGTGAGCACGATAACTGTCGAAGGGAATGAGATATTTTGATGAAATTTGGTGTGAGGATTCATTGGGTCAAGGGTAAGGTCAGGTTCGTAGATGGGCTCTGTAGCTCTACATTTAGGGGTGGGGGGTCAAATTAAGGGACAAACAAAACATTTTAAACAGCTAATGTGATAGTTTATTGTGAGGTAAGAAGGCATGCTGAGCACGAATATGAAAATCATTTTCTTGCCGTACAAGTAGTTCGTCCGGAATCCGGCGAAAACCGGATAGTTGGTTAAGTTTCATTTGAAGTTGATTAAATATTCGAGTTAGGGGTAAAAAGACATACCGAACACGATGAGGAAAACCATTTTCTCGCCTGACAACTAGTTTGTCCGGAACAGAAAATGTGTCAAAAGCCAAAGTTTAATTAGATGATAGATTAAGGGGTAAGAAGAGAGGCTGAGTCTGTATATGACAATATTTTTGCACGGACATATAATTAGTCCGGAATCCGATTGTAACTTAGACATTCCTTATAGGGATACGGAGGTACGCTTGATTTGTTTCTGAATTTTCTTTTTTTGCTGGACTAGTAGTTCGCTCGGAATTCAGGCAAAACCGGAAACTTGGCAGAAGTAAAGCAGGAAGTCTCGGTCAGTATCGTCAAAATAGATATGGCTTATAGAGGTATATCCGAACTTGGTTTTCTCTGATGATTAGCCTGGCGAAGATTGGACCTGGCGGAGACAAAACCCGATTGTCTGAATCAAATATTAGCATTTTGAGATCCCATCGACACCTTTGGTCTTGTTCCTCTGGAATTTGTTTGTAAGAAATAAATCATTGTTATTATTATTTGGAAGGGTGATCGGATTCCAGTGAAAGTCTCTGATGCTCTTTTTCACCTGATCGAAAACGGGGGGGGGGGGAATACATTATCCGCTTAGACTCGAGAGATCGGGGTGGAACTTGGTGGTAATAACAAATAGATGCTCTAGATAAATCATTTACATTATCGAAATGGATCCGGGTACTGTTGGGGAAGTTAGAGGGGGGCGGGGGTCCGGAATTCCGGTGATCGCAAGTTGAGGTACTTCCAGATTTGCTAGAACGATGAAACTTGGCTGGAAAATCAGAGATCGACTAGATTGGCTTAAAAGTCGTCAGTCGTCACTTCTAAAATTTGACCATTCCTTAAAGTACTACTCTTAACCGCAAAGCAAAAAAAAAAACAGTTTTAAAGCAAATTATACATTTTCATGATCCCCACGAGGCCATGATCATTTTTGCCTCAACAGTTTTGCTTACAAACGAATTTCTACTCCCATGAAGTGTGCATCTTAACTGCAAATTCAAAAAGTACATTAGATCAAACGATGCATTTTTGCCCATGACCATTTATGCCACAATAGATTTGCTTAGAATGTTTGTCTCTAGCACCCTTAACGTGCGCATCTTAATTGAAAAGTGAAAACTTTACTTTTAATCAAAAGATGTTCCCCAAGGAACTATCATTGTTTTTGTCTCAAGGGTTTTGCTTATAGATGAATTTCTAGCGCCTTCAAAGTGCGCATCATTACCTATACAGCCAAGTTCAATTTTTTTTTTTTTTTTTCTAACGATACTATTCGTGATTTCAAGGGTCTGTGACCAAACCTATCTTAAGGGTTTTGCATACAAGTGATCGGAACAAACCCACGAAAAAGCAGATTCTATATTTCATCCTTTGAACCACCCTTGTTAATGCCATATGCGAAATATGCTTCATATGCTTCTGGCTCTTGTTTATTCGGCGGGGAACTATCAGACCACAGCTTAATCTAGATGATGAAGCTGTGTATCAGACTGACGGCGTTCAATGAAATTAAAAGAAGGGAAAATGTGCTCCGAGCACCTGTTCTACCTATTTTGGATCGTTGGGGGGGGGGGGGGCGATCTCCTGCTTTCAGGCATCAAGAGTTAATTGTCATCAAGAGTTTATTGTCTGTATGAACATTGACGAAGACGACTGGAAGAAAAGACTGGAAATTGTATCATCGGCTACCGAAAAATCTTGACGTGCTCCATTTCTTTGATCAGATTTACCTCATTTGCCGTCCTTCTTTTGTTTTGCTTGCCGAGTTTCTGTTATACTTCAGTTTCATTGGATCAGTCCTCGCAAGTCCCTGCGAGGCAATACTTCCGGAATTTGCTGTAATTGGATTGGACTTTCGAAGTTGTGGAAGTTTTGCAGAGTGCTTCCTTAACTGACGTCGTTCTGCTTTCACTTGCACAGTTTTCAGGAGTAAGGTCAAGATTACTGATATTTTGAGGCACAGGGCATCATCAAGAACTAATCCAGTTACATTGGAATGAACAAATTTCAGTAATTCCATTTCTTTAGGTCTCTCACCGTTGGAAATAACGACAAGCCTGTATGCGAAACAACTTATTTGGATGTGGTTGATCCGCTAGCGGTATACTATAGCTGCGTTTTTTGTCACGGGAGTTCTCACCGGTGGTCTCCGGTTTTTCTTATAAGCCCCACCAGTGACTACTCACCAGTCTTATAACCCGTTTTTGGACTAACCGGTGTCCGGTTTTACCTCACCGTTGCGAACTAACCAGAACCTACTCGGGAGCCCGGCTTTAGCGAGCAGTTAGCAAGTTTTCATCAACTCAGCGGTGAACCAACCAACGGGTTATAAGAGAAAACCGGGCACTGGTGACAAAACACCAGAGACAGACCCGAGTCCAACGAACGCAGCTTATGCTGCACATCTGTTCGGCATCACGATCGGTACAGGAGTGCGCATGAGCTAAAACTCCTAACTGATCAACCATGTTATCAGTCCTTGGCTAGCGGTCTTTCGATGAGCCAGTCCTGGTTGAATGGTTAGCGCGCCGAACTTGCAAGCCAAGGGACGCTGGTTCGAGTCTGCCGACCGATTGGTTTGTTGCGAGGGTTGGTGGCGTGGTCCTTTACGACAAGCCAAAAGGCCACCCAGATTCTAATGGGTAGGCCTACCTGGAGAAATCTCGAGAAGTAACAGGATGGGTGTAGGATAGGGCCTAACCTCCCATTGCCCTTCCCGGCCGAGGGCAGAGTATCGGATGTCAGCACTGCACACTGTGGCCTGACAAGACTAATGTTTTCACCTTTACCTACCTTTTGATGAGGATCTTCGCACCCAAATACGAATCCATTCATTGGTGGGAGTAAAGGGGAATGAAAAGAGCGTCAATTGAGAACATGGCTTCGTAGCTTTGGTGAATTCATGTTCTGTTCTGTAAAATCTACAATCTCTTCGCTACATTTCCAACGGTTAACGTTCCCACTGATATGAACAGTTCTTTGAAATACAAGAAAAGAAGTTGGACATGGTGTTGAAATGGCGCACCGCTAATTGTTTCCGCAGCCGCCTCCGAATTCACCCGCGCTAAAAAAGGACACCCATTTCTCTAGAATAGAAAACATTCATCTGGACAAGACGGACATAATTTCACCACAAACAAACTAATTGTTTCCGCAGCCGCCTCTGAATGAATAAAAAATGACTAACATAATTCAAATCAAACAACTTTCTTCGCCAGCGATTTCCCGAACCCCCCTAAAAGGAAGAAAATATGATGTCCCACAATGAGGATGTGTTTAACTTATAATGACAAATAAATGGGTTTATTGAGGAACTACTAGGTTTTGCCTGTTGTTGTTTTTTTCCTACCCTCGTCCCCTGAAAAGTTGTCGGAAAAGTGTAGTCTTGCTGGCAGAGATAGGCGAATCCGAATCCAGGATTCGTCCTTTTAGCCGGATTCGAATCTTCTGCTTGCCAGACTGGATTCGGATTCGGACTAGGACTCCAAACTCTCAATCTTACGAATCCGCTCAACTTACTAGACTTCATCATCGTTTTCGTTTTCCCAATTTTTACACAGTGTGCCACATATCCAGGTTTTGGTCTCCACAACCAACCATCCTCAGTAATCTATCACGTTATCTGATTACCTTAGAAATCAGTGATTTTTGTCACGTCTGATTTTAAACCATATCCTATGTACATGATTTGATTTTCGCTAAGGTCGGATTCGAATCCGCTGCGTAAAATGGTTTATTCGGAATCGGATTCATACCTAGCCATGGTGCCCGATTCGGATCCGAATCCTTTCATGATCGGATTCGCCCATCTCTGCTTGCTGGTAGATAGTAATCATGCTCCGGTGCCCATAAATAACCGTTGCATTTTCCTATTTTAACAAACGAAATCACGAAAAATGAGTGACTAAGTAAGTTTCCGTGTTCCCAGAAGTGTAGGAAAGCAGGAGCCATGAGGTGAATAAATCTGTATGAACCTTTATACACCAGTGACAGGGACTGATGACTAATCGATGCCCTAATGCTCTCTAAAAACAGAGATAGATGGCATATAATCAGTTTAATTTGTTTACCCTAATGCGGTCTGTGCTCTCCTACCTTCTGAAGTCAGCGATTAATAACAATAACTTTGTTTGAGCAGTCATGTAGCTCATACCTTGGTATGTCCCACTGGTAGTTATGTTGTGACAATGACTTTTGTCAAGGATGGTACGATCGAAGCTGTACCAACCTCCGCTGAGATGCAGTGAGCGGTTTACCTCAAATACTGAAAGGTAGAAGCTGGTCTCTAATATACAATACAAACAGGTACTTTTAGGAAGAAAAAAGATGAAGAAATTACTTTGTTCTTGAGAAGTTGTAACAGTCTCCCTTAATCGAAGGACACACCTATGATACTTAGGTAACAGCCGGTACAATCACATTTCCACTCAAAATAACATAATCCGCTGGGAGCGCTAAATTGGAAAATCGCAAATTAATCCGTCAGGGATGGGGAGACCTTTGACGGGAAACCATTGAGTGCCTACTTCATTTGAAACCATATGACTTTCTGCGAAATACAATGAATATCTTCCAGTCAGGAAACCGAGCCCTTCACGGTTGCATTATTTTCATGCCGCTCAGAATTTTGTCGACTCGCTTCTTTTCCGCTTTTAGTTGTTTGTTTAGTTTGCTTTTGCATACGGGAATGAAAGCGTTGTTGGTCTTAGTCATGAAAACAGAGTGTTTACTTTTCCGTCCCTCGTGGTTTCGACAGAAAAATTCCGGTTTCATATGTTTGTGAGACGAAGACTAGTCCTCCTTGAGCCCGAAGTTTATCTTGTTTTCTCCTAGCCGACTCAGTAGATTTCAACGCTGTCCGGGCAACACTTGGTTGAAGGAATCGTTGGTCTAACTGAGTTTTTTCTATTCGTTGCGTAGAGACGGAAATGTAAAATGTGTATTCGACTCTACAGAGTGTTCCACTCTACTAACAATAGTAACTATTAGTTACTATTTAGTTAATACGCTGACCGTTCCAACCTTGTTGAAATAGTAACTAGTAGTAACTATTTGCCTGCCATGCACGGGAGTAACTGTGCGTGGTAACTGTGCATCTCTGTAACGCGATTGGTTGGATTGTCCTTGGCATGATTTCTGGAAAATAGAAAAATCGTTCCAGCCTTGACGGCAAAAAGCTAGAATTCGTGACATCAGGCGTAGTAACTACGGTAACTAGGGTGGAACACGCTCTAAGTTGTTCCTTCATCCTAAGCTGACTACAAATCATATTAGAGGTGCTAAACTGATAGGGGAGCTGATTTTCTAGCTATATTTCCGCCCTTCTTGGCAAGGGTCCTCTTCTGGCTCTAGATAGAGAACGGACCTGCAAAAAAATCGCAGGAATGAATTTCAGCTGACTCATTCGTTTAGTGCCATAAAACATGTATTGCATTGCGCGTGTTCCATCCTACTTACCGTAGTTACTACGCATGACGTCACGAATTCTGGCTTCTTGGCGTCAATGCTGGAACGGAATTTTCTATTTTCCGCAAAGTATCATGCCGCGGGTAATCCAGCCAATCACGTGACAGAAGTTCGCCTACCACGCTAACTACTGCTCCCGAGCGTGAAAAGCAAATAGTTACTAGTTACTATTAGTTACTATTTCCGTTGGAACGGTCAGCATAGTAACTTTTCACGAGGTTGGAACGAAAATAGTAACTGATAATCACTATTCTTAGAAGGGTTAACACGCTCATTAAGTATCTTTTCACCCCAATCTGACCGCGAATAATACACAAAAGGTGCTAAATGAATAAGTTAGCTAGAATCTGTTACAGCAAAGAAGATAGTTCGGGCCTTCGTCAGGATGTAGCTATATAGAAGACTTGTATGTAACAGAGTTCCTCGTTAATAACTGATAGAAGGAATCAACAACTATCTTGCAGTAAAATGAATGAAGTTTCAATTCTGGTGCCTAAAAATATCCTACTTCGGGGAGTTTCTTCTTAAGAATTTATATAAGGGATCAACAACTATCTTGCAATAAAATAAATGAGGTTTCAATTCTAGTCCTAAAAATATCCTGCTTCGGGGAGTTTCTGAAGAATTGAATAAGGGATGTAGAGAGCCAAAGCAAATCCTAGCTGACTTGTACGTATATTGCCATTTGTATCTACGTATTACATTAACAACTACATTAAATACATACAACCGTATATAACAGTAAATAACGCGTATACAACAAACAAACAAAAAATCAAGAAAAGGAAAATAAGTCAACTTACATCCTATTCTTGTTCTTGAATTCGTCAAAAGTAAGGCAAATTTGTGTTGCAGATGTTCGTTTTTGCCGAACCTCACTTGCTGGACACTAAAATAAAGAGTGGTCAACCCCTAGCTATGGGCCTATGGCAACTCTCATCGTGGTCACACTGACCACACCTCCCTTCCTTTCTAGGTACGCCGAGTGGGAGTTTGTTATTTTTCCGAGTGAGCCCGATGACACTTTCTTTCTGGGAATAATTATTATCGCCTGTTCCTTTTGTTTCTTTCATGGCCGTCTAAAGATCATTACGTACGTTTTTCTTCATATAAGTCTCAGAACGCTGGAATAGACGCGCAGTGCAAATTGCTGGTAACACATTGATCGCCAATGCCGATTCCTGACCGTGGAAAAGTAAGCAACAAAATTTGATTGCTCTTTAACTGAACATAATTTAACTGAACTCTTAGAATTGAGCTAACAGTTTGACTGAAAAGGGCCGGCATAGGACAGTCTAATTACCCATCAAATTATTCACTTAAATTGTCTCGAAGACGCGCTGAAAAGCGTCACTTCGTTTATCCGCTATTCACGAATACTCGATTTCCAAATAGTGGAATTTCCGTGTGATTTGTGGAACCTCTTTTTCTCAGGCACTAAGCAGCCTTCACCAAGCTCACCACTGCCCACTGAAAAGCCGTATTTGTGTTGAGATCAAAAAAATTCCGCGTCATAGTACATGTTCTGAACGTCATACTAGAGCAGATGCTGGAGAAAAAAAAATCCCTTAGCAGAATCTAAATATTCGGTGTATTCAGTTAAATGACTTAAAAATAAGTTGGCTTTTAGTTAAAATTTAAAGGAAGCCAATTTGACTCTCTTCACGTCTTTAGTCTCCATATTGGTGTTGCCAAAATTGATAACTGGTGATCAGGTTAGGAAGCGGCACTAGCGAGTGCTACATTTTTATCCTAATATTTACAGCGAGAATTTCATCCGGTGGACTGCTAGATGGGTGTTTGAGATCATTAATGTTCAAACAAAGTTTCAAAATTGCGCTACAAATTGAGTCCCTTAGTTCTTTCTTTCTTTCGGGTAATGTGAACAGCAGTTAAAAGCGTCAGACTGAGCGTCCCAAGTAAGCTATAGGTCTACTTGGGTAGAGGACTATAGGCCTTATTAATCTAGGCAGCGATACAAACTTTCCCCCTTCTTTTCTTTCCTTCCTTTCTCGCCTTTCTTCTTTTAGAGGAAATTTCGTCCTTTATGCCTTTCCTCTTTTTAGGACTCCTCCTGCATCATGTTTTCGTTTTCCTTCTTTTAGCCGTTCTCATCGAGAGCCCTCTCCTACACTGTCAAAATTTTCTCCGAATACGGAAGCAGTATTTGCTACTGGGGTTAATCTTATCTCTGTTGGGATAAAATTAATCCGAATTAGGGATAATCCTATCTCAATAGATTAATCCCAGTAGCAAATACAGATTTTTGTTTACAGTGTAGCTTTGTCTTCAGTTGGGCCAGGAAGTTGAAGTGGGTTCCGACAGTCATTGAAAATACCACGTCGGCCATAAAAAAAAGTAAGGCTGGAAAAATCCTTGTACATTCTCTGTTTAAAACTCTTTATCAATCATGGTAAAGACTCAGCTTATCTTAGACTTTAGATCCTCGTGTCTCCACAATCACCAAGGATATCCACGAAAAATGTGCCAGTCATGCTTTGGTGGGCCGTGCTGCCGGGACAACTTCCCACTCGATTCAAGACATGGGAGCGGGGATCACTCTCTCCCTCTCGTATAGGTGTGACGGATCGTCTTCAGTACGAACAATCCACTATTGCGGCTGCTGTAGCCGGTTTACGGTTTTATCATTTTTTTGTTGAGTTCATAACTCGTCAACCGTGACAGGTATCAAGTTAGAACTTTGTGTAATTTGATCGGGGGAGAGTTGTTCATTTCGGGGTCCTTCCCTCACACCAAGGGGCAATTCTTCCACAGCTGAAGAAGGGACGAAGAAATTCCCTGTACTTATAGAGAATCCTTGGGTCGGGGAGATATTGTTTGGAGTTTCATCTTTCCACACCGTTTTCATGAGCAACTGAGCTGAGTTTGCCCATGAGTTCGGTTCCTTCCTCAAACTTCAAACATGGTATAAACTTTTAGACGCGCCGATTTAGATGTGCGTTTTCGGGATTTCTCCCCCCACCCTACCGGTTGAGTGGCAATTTGGATGGACCCACTTCGTACCTTGCGAACCATGACTAGTACCAAGATGAAATTTGTGATACTTTTTCATTGGCGTCTAGATATATCTTGGCATGGTTCCACCGCCCACGCCCAAACGCTGCAGGAGAACCTTGGTCCAGATTGCCCAGTGACCTAAGTTCGTAACTTGACCACGGTTGCAGTAAGGACGATGAAATATGGTGTAGTGACAGATCCTAAGGTCTGGAAGGAACTATTAAAATTACCCCCCCCCCCCCCCCCCGGTTCATGGTCAACTGGGACAGTGACTTTAATTCGTGATCTTACAACGGGTGTCAAGTTCAAATAGGGTGTACCTGTCGGCATTGGGATGTGGAAGCGTCTTTTCGGGGTCTCATTTCCCCACACTGTTCCGATTCAAGGCTACTGGTTCTTATTAGGCTGTTCTGATTACAAAATATGAATACCGATGTTTTAGTGCTTGCGCTCTTGTTTTGTGTCTTCCTCGTCGAGGTATTCTTTGCAGCTGCCAATTTAGCCTTGTAGTTTGACAGCCTTGATTCGTCCACACGGATCTTGATTGGTTTGCCATTTGGGGAGCTTCTCATACCACTTTAAAACCTGCTCTGTCATCATTTTCTGTATTAAATGCCATCGTCTCCGAATTCTCTTATAGCGTATATCAACCATCCCCTTCATAATACGCTCTGATTAACGTTCCCTGGGATCTCCATTTCCCAGTGTCAGTTAAGCTGGAAGGGATCATTTCTATTCTATTCCTATTCATGTGAACTCTTCAAACTTAATCGACCCAAGGTGAAGTTTCCCCACCTAGAATAGGAATGAAGACGTAAGCCTGAGGGGCTTTCCAGGGAGCTGATGCTTCCACTGTCAAATGAACACTTTCGTCAGCTGATTCTCCTACTTAAAGCTAGGAACACGGTTCAATCCTTCTACGTTTCCCGACGCATGGTAAATGGCACCGAAATAAACCCAGTCTGTTTTGGTCTCGTGACTACGTATTTCAGTGAGCAGTGAGGTTGCGGTACTTTGGTGGGTCAACTAACCAGGGTTTCATTTTGACTTTGGAATTGTTGTATACTGTCAGTCTGATCGGAATAAGAAGAATACATATGTACATTTTTTTCATTGAAGATAGTTTTTCTTTTTTGTATTTCTATTAACCATGTCCCTTTAGGGCTTTCAGTGTTAATAAATATCTATCTATCTATGTATCATTACCACGCCACCCCTGACAGCATGCCCCAGCGTTTGAGCCCGGGTATCAAGAAAGGGCTAGCTTAGCTTCGTTTGGGGTAAGCTGAAGGTGAGCTTCATTTATGTCTCAGCCAGGAAAACAAACAACGGACTCGAAGACTCGTGAATTCGCTTCTATAGATGAAGAGCAGAAAAGCGCGTAATTCCTGGAAAAGAGAGAAGGCCTTCACCTGCAACGAACGTGGACGACGCGCTTCGAAAAACGAAAATACATGGGATTACCGAAATAAATTCATGAAGAAAAGATCTAGATGTTGTTTTATAAAAGATATAGATGTAATGAGAAAATGTGTCACACCCTAGGTGACGTCCTGTCATTCAACCTGTAGTGTTTTACTTAAATTCGAACTACAAACCAAAGAAACTAAATCTTTTTTTTCTTTTTTCCTAGTTCATTTGACAGAATGCTGACGGTCGAATTGTTCTTTCTTTTTATTTAGAATAGTTTAGCGGTTTATCGTTTTATTGCTCTTCTTATTCGGGAAGAGAACGCGATCAGATTGTGATGAAAGATTGGAGCTTGCTAGTCGTACTTTCAAGGCTTATCCTTCTGCTGATTGTCTGGGCGTCTTTTCAAAGACTGTTGACATCGCAAGACGAATCTTCTTCTCAATTTCGTTTTGTCCCATGTTAGCCCTTATTATTTATTGCTGTAACAGAAGGGCAGGAAACTTAGTTTATGAACTCACCGGCTAGGGAACGCATTTTCACCAATCATTTTCGATTATACTCTTTTTTTATAATTTTTTATGTTCTGATATGTGTTCGCCCTGTTTCTCGATTTCCTGTTGATTGAAAGAGGTTGTGTAGGATCTTATGTTCGGGAAACCGAACACTCTCATGCCAGTCATGCGACCATATCGAACTTCTTTAACTATTAGTAGTCTTGATATGTGTTTCACTTATATCTGGCTGTCTTGGGATACCCTTCTATATTGTACGTTCTCCCCAGGCTAATGTGCTTTTGTTTTTCTTTTCTTTGTAGTTTATTGTTATGCCAGTCTTTGTTATTTATTTTTGTCATTTTTGACCCTAGTTGATCGATTCCTAGTTTAAATAAAATTGATGATGGTGCCGAAAATCCTGGCAAGAATTCCAGTCCACGACCGTCCGACCTTATCGTTTGTCCGCACCATAAGTGGAAAACAACGACGCAGGCAAACCTCTACTTGTACTCAGATGCAACATGTAGCTGTGAATGAATGAATGATTTGTTACTCGCAGACTAGTAATTAGGCATTTGCACAGTATATACAATAACAACAACAAAAATATAGAAATAAGCTTAAAAAAAGGGCACGAACCTTTGGAAAGGTTCAAATATTTGTATGTGGTGCTTTAAAAAATCTGTTTGTGGCTCACCCGTGGCTGGTTGAACACGCTTCTGTTCTATTCTATTCTATTTCCGGCTCACGTGTCTGTGAATTTAAGCCTGGTCTTCATTTCCTAGTTTCTTCGAAAATCGAATCTCACTAAATTTTCTTTGTTGGCCCTCTTGTTAATTCCCTAGATTTTTAAGTCTCCCGCAAGATTCAGCAAAAACCTTGGCATTTAAAACAAGGGTTTAGCTGATTACGGAATGCCACAAATTGCCTAGGGTTGTAATTGCCCTTCCTTATTATTTCTACTGTAATTCATTTATCACAAATTATGTACAGTTTCTAATCAGACTAATTTGCCACGCGCAATACGTAAATTACTGTGGTGAATCAGTTGCATGTTTCAGCCACTAGTCTAGTCTAATAGCATTAAATGTTAAATGTGACAATTTTAGACCAAGGTATAATCGATTATAAGATTTCGAAATTCACGTATGAATATTTTTTTTTCTTGCGTTCCTTCTGTCATAATTAGTATCTAGCTTCTCTCTTCCACGGTGTAGTAATTGCATGTTTCAGTCGTTTTTCCTCACTTCTAAAGGGGCTAATCGTGTTTATGCCACACGCGGCATATTTGCTCTGAAAAATACCTGATGACCACTTTACAGAACACTGGAAAAGCTCATGTTTTCTGTCTGACGAGTCTGGCGTTTTTAGGTGGATAGGTGCTTGAGATAAAGGGTCCCTTGATTGGAGTGCATGCCTGCTTTTCATTGTTCTGGGTATCATGCGCTGTTTCTGGAACCGGTGTATACGGCTGTCCCAAGGAATTTCCCCATTTCGGGAATCATTACAAAACGAATGTAGTGAGAGGTGCGAGGCACCTTGCTGGTCACTATTGGTGTATTCGAATCTGTGATCTTGGTGGAATTTCGGTATCTCTATGTGGAGTATTTTTACGGTGGATAGTGAAGTGCGGAAACGAAAATGTATTGAATTTAAAGCGTCAGTGACAATGGAAAACGGTGTGGAAATGTTCAGAAAATAGCACTGACTTAGTGAAAAATTTCACATTTTTGTTCGTGCTTAAGGCTGACTGCAAGGTATTTTAGGACAGTGGCAACTTCAGAGAGTTGCACTCATTTGATTGCAAATATTTGAATTTAATGAAACTGGCTTGCTCCTAGTCATAAACAAAGTCACACATGTTTTTCTTCAAGTTTCTCATGATTAAGTTTTTTTTTAGCAGAGTATGATCATGGATATATTGGGTAATTTAATCTTTAGCCTGTCTTAGACGACGAAGGTGGAGCAAATTAAAATAAGAAAAGAAAAATATAGCCATTGCGACTTAGGAATGGTGTCACATCTATTGCCCAGGATTTAGTAAGGGGTTGAAGAAACATCGACTTAGCTCAGTCACCTATGATTCGTTGTCAGCTTGGGCGGAAGAATAATTATATATTGAGTTTCTTTAAATATTCCAAAACTTAAGTTTATGATATAAACAAGTAAAGAATTGAGTTTATTTTGAAATATTCCAAAAACAAGTGTCTATGATATAAAGAATTACGTCAAGTTGGTTTTCCTAAAAGTATATGTTTGTGATATTTTGATTCACTGACTCGTCCCAGCCGGCTCGGCGTCTTTTCAAACCTCTTCAAGTTTTGTGTTCAGATAAAGTGCCAGTAATTCAATCAACCAGTTTATTACTCATGAAAAGGCGGGAGGAAGACCTTAATGACAGAGTATAGAGATCAGAAAACAAACAAACGAGAAGAAAAACAAACAAACTTAGCCATTGGTCAAGCTTTAGCGTGGTTTGAGGGAAACTTGGGGTATGGTCCCAACTCTGGACTAACCTTCTCCCATTTAAATCTAGAATATTAAGGTATTTGGAAGGAGACAATGGCTAGCGAAGGGTCATTACAGGTGCCCGTTCTGAGCTCTGGCAAGATAGTCTTGACCAAGGCCGTATCCAGGGGGGTGGGTTAGGGGGTTGCCCCCCCCCGAAACATACAAAAATACTAATTTTATAGGCCCTCTGATCTATGTCTTTTTTATACTTTTCTTTGGGATCCGTAGGCCCCCCCCCCCGAAATAAATTCCTGGATACGGGCCTGGTCTTGACCGTCTCTTAGGAGGGTGCCAAGGGTTTTGATGTCAGGATCGTTTGACATCATGTTTGGTCGAATTTTGCTCCATGAATAACTATGCTCGTCCGACGTCCTTTGTTTTTTTTCTCTCCAGTTCGCGTTGCGTATTCTCAGTTACAATCTACTCAGTTTCATGGAACAGAACGTATTATCCGAACATTTGTCCGTCCTTTTTTTTTTTTTTTTTTTTATCTCTCTACGCGGTTAGACAGAATGTTTGAGCTGATCCAGCTTGTAAATGTTTCTTGTAAGAGCCTAGTGCTTTGCCAATTTTATCGTAGGACTACGTGGTTTCAGCTATAAAAATAGTTGTATAAATATTCCTTCAGCCCAAGCCGACTGCAAATGAATAATTGCAAAATAATTCCGACGGCTCAAATCGCCAGTTTTCGAACCATGCCTATACTGACCTCCGGATAAAGTTTCTAGCTAGGAAAACAGAAACAGCTTTAGGACGCTTTAGAGAAATCAGACACCGCTTTAGAACGCAACGCACACAATTTTTAGAGCGACTCTGAGCCCTCTAATGGCTTTATTGGAAATGCGTGTTTATGTGAACTAGCGGCTTACAGGTAGAGATTGTCTAAGCGGCTAGTATAAACAGCTGAATCACAAAATATGAGGTCATGGGTACTTTCAGTTATTCCATATCCTCGCCAACTTCGCGCGATATTACCGAGGATATTACATCTCTTCTTACAGTTTTTGGGATCCCAAAACGTAAGTGGAGGGATACCTATGACATCGCAAAAGTTGTCCGTCTGTCCGTCCGTCCGTCCGTCCGTCCGTCCGTCCGTCTGTAAGCACGATAACTCTCGAAAGGAATGAGATATTTTGATGAAACTTGGTGTGAGGGTTCGTTGGGTCGTCGGACCAGTCAAGTTCGTAGATGGGCATTGTAGCTCTACATTTAGGGGTGGGGGAGGGGATTCAAATTAAGGGACAAACACAATATTTTGAAACAGCTAATGTGATAGTCGATTATGGGGTAAGAAGACATGCTGAACACGATGGTGAAAACCATTTTGTTATCGGACAAGTATTTCGCCCGGAATCCGGCCAAAACCGGAAAGTTTGTTGAAAGTAAAAGTTTTATTTGAAGTTGATTATATGTTCGATTTAGGGGTAGGAAGACATGCTGAAGACGATGGTGAAAATTATTTTCTCGACGGACAAGTATTTCGCCCGGAATCCGGCCCAAACCGGAAAGTTTGTTGAAAGTAAAACTTTTATTTGAAATTGATTAGATGTTCGATTTAGGGGTAGGAAGACATGCTGAAGACGATACTGAAAACTATTTTCTCGATGGACAAGTATTTCGCCCGGAATCCGGCCCAAACCGGAAAGTTTGTTGAAAGTAAAAATTTTATTTGAAGTTGATTAAATGTTCGATTTAGAGGTAGGGAGACATGCTGAAGACGATGGTGAAAACTATTTTCTCGACGGACAAGTATTTCGACCGGAATCCGGCCCAAACCGGAAAGTTTGTCAAAATTAAAAGTTTTATTTGGAGTTGATTAGATGTTCGATTTAGGGCAAGAAGACATGCTGAACACTTATGTGAAAACAAGTTTCTACCCGGACATGTAGTTCGTCCGGAATCCGGCCAAAACCGGAAAACTGTTGGAAGTCAAACTTTTATTTCTAGTTGATTAGATAAGCGATTTAGGGGTAAGAAGAGATGCTGAGTCCCTGTGTGACAATCGTATTTTACCCGGACATATAGTTCGACCGGAATTCCGGCTGGAATCGGAAAATTTGTTATAAGCTAAATTTCTATTTGAAGTTGATTAGATGTTCATTACTGGGGAAAGAAGATACCCTGATTTCGTCTTTGAGCTTTCTTTTTTCGCCGGACAAGTAGTTCTGGAGTTCGGCCGGAACCGGGAAATTGGCAGAAGTGGCAGGAAGTTTTCGTCAAAACAGATATGACTTATAGGGGTAAACACACATGCTGAATCCAAATCTGAACTTGGTTTTCTCAGGTGATTAGCTATTTGGCCTTAATCTGTTTCTGAATTTTAATTGTAAAAATGTTCAAAGAGTCTGGCGAAGACTGGATCTGGCTAAGACAAGACCCAGTTGTCTGGATCAAATCTTAGATTTTTGGGATCCCATCGACACCTTTGGTCTTGTTTCTTTGACGTCCCACCGATATATATAATCCAACTTCCCCTTCCTTAATAATCTTCTCCATTGTTACATGGGTGTCCGTAACAGCTCTGCTATTGGCCACCGATTTCATTTCTTCGCAACATCATTTGTCAGTCTCTGATTGCCTGTCATTCCCACAGTTGATCTAGTTTGGTCTGAAAAAGGCCGGAACATACCATTCTTATCTCGGACACAGACGTAGAAAAAGTTGGAACCGTTTAGCAGGAATCTCATTGTTTGGGGGGCGTTACTTTCATATCACCGCATGCGATTCAACTAACGAAGCTGATATTTATTCTGTTATAACATAAATATCAGCGATTGCTAGAATATCAGCTGGGTTATTCGTGTAGTGCAGTCGATATTTCGCAGTCAGCTTGGGCTGAAGGAATACTATTATTTATATATGTTGGTGGATTGAGTTCTGTGCAATTATTTTCACCTTAAAGCAGACGTCGCAGTAGACGTAGTTAATGTTCCAATATATTCAACAACAACTTTACTAAAAAAAAAATCATTCCGGCTTGACGACCGGTTACACACAAAGCACATACGCGCTTGAAAAATGCAACCAGTACACATTTACTATCATATTCTAACCAAACATTCACTAAAATAAACTAAAAATTTATTAATTAATTTGTCAATTTGTCCTCTCTCGTCTTCATAACCCTCCACTCACCAACTACCCTGAAGGAGATGTTTCTTTAACCGATTTTTAAACTGCGGTACACTTTCCGCTTCTCGAATCGAGTCTGGAAAAGTATTCCAGACCACCGTACCTGAATGCCTTGCCACATGGCTAGAACGAACCGTACTTCTTGGCTCACTTACCAGGTCTCCAGCATGCCTCGTAGCATGTCCGTGATAAAACGAGTTAAAACGAAAAAAATTACTAAAAACATCAATATTCTAACATACCTGGCTCAGTTTAACAGTTCCATGCTTAGAAAAAATGCAAACCGGTACCGGCTGTTTTTTAGCCGCGTTAGGCCCTTTGCTTTCCCGAGAAACGGAAAACAGAGGGAAATCGCATCTTAAGCGCGAAATGCAAAAACAAAAATTTCGACTAAACAATACTTGTTCAAGGCTGTTGGTGGTTCACGGGAGTGTGTCCGCGGATCCTGTTCAATGCGCTCGTTCTTCTGATTATGCGCATAACCCCACGAATTGACTGATACCCACTTTTATCCTGTAACCTTGTAAGTGCCATATAAACTTCTACCTTGTTCCTTGTGGCCCCCTGGAGTCCTAGACCGAAAAATTACTTTCTGGTTTATTTGTCACGTTAAAAGTTTCTTGTATAACTTCCATCATTACATCAGTTTACATTGGTCCTTGGTAGTACCAGCGCCTGGTCGGTCTTTCTCACCCCAAATTGTATTTTTGTGAGACCGGAAAGAAAGTTCAAGATAAGCAGCATATCCTAAATACCCTTCCTCTCTAACACGAAAGCCTCACGTCGGAAGTGTGGCGAGAGTCCTGTGGTAATTCAGAGGAAAGTTTCGACTCTTTCGCGTACGAATTAAAAAAGTTTGGTTGTAGGAAGTTGAGTATTTATTTGTCTGAACAAATCTACATCACCTCAGATGCTGTGCACATGCCGCGAAGCATATCAATGAATTTAAAAGCTAGTGAGCAACGAAAAAAGCACCTGTTGGTAGAGCTGTTCAAAAATTTGGGAACATTTTACAATCATCTCTTTTGTGGGACATACCGTCAAGTTTGGGAACATTTTACAATCATCTCTTTTGTGGGACATGCCGTCAAATTGCAGTAGTCATACCAACAACCCTTCAAACAAGAGCTAAGAGCTCATATGGCACTTGTTACGAGTAGGCGGTACAGGAAAGTAGATGAGAACGTCGCAAAATACACCCGCCATCCAAAAATGCGGTTCGGAAAAGGAAATAGGATATTTATTTTCGATCAATTCTAAGCAGTTCCGGATGGTCTGCAATCCCTCTGCTTTAAGCGTTTCTTGAGTTTCCCGCCACCCCATCCCCCACAGGTATCGGACCCGACCCGGACTTAAAAGTGAACATCCGACTACCCGTTCAAAAGTTAAGCATGCCACTAGATTCCGGACTCCCCATCTATCCACTCCCCCACGATGGTCGGATCGGGGAAACGACTATTCTCAAGTCAATCTGTTCGGATCCCTGACATACCTGCTAAGTTTCATCGTCCTAGCACATCAGGAAGTATGCCGAACTCGCGGGATCGCTAGAAATCCGGACACACACACCCCCCAACTCCCCCGCAGTGCCCAGATCCGGTCCGGTTATATCAATGACGTATCTGGGACATGAGCTTGTTCGTCCCACCAAGTTTCATCCCGATCCCTCCACTCGAAGTGTTTCTCAAGATTTCCGGTTCCCTCCTACAGCTCCCCCCAGTGTCATCGGATCCAGTCCGGATTTAAAGTGGGATCTCTGAGACACAAGGTCATCCTAAACTTCAACTTTCATCAAGATCTGATCACCCGTTCGCAAGTTAAAAATACCTCAATTTTTGGTTTCCCCCTCCCTCCACTCCCCCCCGAGACGGTCGGATCGGGGAAGTGACTATTTCCTATTTAAATCTGGTCGGATCCTTGTCACGCCTGCTAATTTTCACCGTCCTAGCACATCAGGAAGCAACGAACTCGCGGGACCACTAGAAATTCGAACTCCCCCCCCCCCCCAACTGCCCCAAAGTGAACGGATCCGTTCCGGTTATGTCAACGACATATGTAGAATTTGTGCTTGTTCTTCTCACCAAGTTTCATCCCCATCCCTCCACTCTTAAGTGTTTCTCAATATTTCCGGTTTCCCCCTCCAACTCCCCCCAGTGTCACCGGATTCGGTCTGGATTTGAAATAGAACATCTAAGACATGAGTTCCTTCCATATATCAAGTTTCATTAAGATCCGATCAGCCGTTCGTATGCTGAAAATATATAATTTATTCTAATTTTTCCGGATTCCCCCTCCCTCCACTCCCCTCCAGATGGTTCGGATCGGGGAAACCACTATTTATAATTTAATCTGGTCCGGTCCCTGATACGCCTGCCAAGTTTCATCGTGCTAGTTTATCTGGAAGTGCCCGAACTAGCCAAGCCGGGACCAACTGACGGACAGAAATTACAATCGCTATATGGCACTGGGCCGAAGGGCCAGTGCCATAAAAAAAAACGTGGAGAAATTACAAGAGGGCTGTGGCGGGAAACGGGATTTTGTATTCATCCCTTTAAACTAGTTACGCCCATCCAACCCTTTGGCTACCCTCTAAATCTTGCCAGTAGCCAGGAGACAAGTCCTTCGGAAACAAACAATATAACAACCTCTAGTCTGGTGAAGAGAACAACCTTTTGAAGGTTGGGGTAGAGCCGACGGACCTCTGGTTTATTTCGTGGTGAAAGGACAACTGAAAGACTTCACTTGACATTTCCCGAAGCCATGCACACATGCCTACTTCGAACAAAAATGTGTTGTTTTCGAGTTTTTCTTTGCGCTGATCAGTCAATTTTATTTTTGCCTCAATAGCATTTAGCTAACACGAGCTGAAAATGGAAAACATTAGTTTTTAATTCTGTACGCTCTTTTTACAGTATTGCATCTAGAATCGTCCTTGCTTTCTCTGAGAATAATTTTTTTTTGTTAAAGCGGAAAAGTTATGCAACATAACAAGGAAAAAAGAAAAGTTTTTTGTTTCATCTTCACATTAAAACACTAGTCTTACGATTCAGCGACATATTTCGAAGTCTGTATAGTAAGATTCGGATTTGCGGACATCCGGATACCACTATGCTATTGAAAAAAAGTTTTTTGTTTCATCTTCACATTAAAACACTAGTCTTACGATCCAGCGACATATTTCGAAGTCTGTATAGTAAGATTCGGATTTGCGGACAACCGGATACCATCATGTTATTGAAAAACAAAAAATGACTTTGTGGCCCAGTAGCCTACTTTCACGGTTGTAGATATCATTAGAGTTTGAAATCAGTCATCATCCGTGTTTACTTGCTTTGGGGGAAAAATCACAGTTGATACTCGTGCAATTCCTTTCTTGTGTGGAAATAACAATTGCTCAAGCGCTCAAACGTGGAGTGAAAAACAGATTGACCGGGATATTTTCTTCAACAGAGGGGAGGGTGAAGTTTGATTAAATACGTTCAAACCCTAGGATAGTAAATATATACAACTATGTCGTCCTAACTCCCACTGTGGTTAAGCTACGAACCCTGGCCAGACTATATAAAGTGCTACCTGTTCGACATTTTGACATCATTCGACACCATTACAAGGTTTGCCCAACCCCTTATCAACCATTCCTTCAACCGTACCCCCCCCCCTCCCCCTCCCCCCCCCCCCCCCAAAAAAAATACCTATGCTGTACCTCCAAGTTGTTATTTTGCTACCATTCGATCCTTATTTTCCTGCAACGACTTCGTTAGGTTTACTCATTTAAGTCTGGGATTTGGAAACGAATATGAACCAATTAAATCAAATAGGAAACAAGAACTAGTAAAAGGTCAGCCGCTGAGCTCTAGAGAAATAATAGACCCTTGACACTGACTTTGAGGTTTTATTTCCTAGCCTTGCGTCCGATATTGATTTTCGGAAAGAAGGAGTTTATTAGGAGTTTTGTAAGGAGTTTACCAGGCTTCTTCGCAGCTGTGTGTGATACTGACCTTGTTTAGTTCATAAATTACGACTCGGATTGATCATTTCTTTTTCCCTCGATATGTCGATATGATTATCGTCCTCTTTTCACATTTCGCATTTTTCCATTTCTGTTAAAAACTAGCTTCAATGAATAAGTTTGATATTAAATCATCCACTATTGTTGGCGGTCTTGCGTGTGTAAAAGCTATCATTTGTATATTGCTTGCTTGTCTTTTTTATTTATTGTTTGACATGGCACTTGCCCTTCGGCCGCGGTTTCTGTCCGTCCGTCGGTTGGTCGGTTTGTCTAGTTTTAGATAGAATCTTGAGGTATTTATAACTTTTGAACTGGTGATTGGATCTTAATGAAACTTGATATTTGGAAAGACCTCGTGTCTCAGACTACCCACCTCAAATCCGGACAGGATCCAGTGACTTTGGGGGGAGCTGGAGGGGAGAACCGGAAATCTTGGGAGACGCTTGGAGTGGAGAGATCTGAATTCCTAAGTCCTAGATACATCGCGTCCAGACCGGATTTTGGCACTTTGGGGGGGGGGGGGAGGGTACGGAATTCTGGTGATCGCGTGAATTCGGAATTTCCTGATGTGCTATGACGATGAAACGTGGGAGGCGCATTAGGGACCCTAACAGATTGAGTTAAGAATAATACTTCCCGATCTAACCATCGTGGGGGGAGTGAAAGGATGGGGATCCCGGAATTTAGTGGCATGCTTAACTTTTGAACGGGTGATCGTACTTGAATGAAACTTGACTAGTGGAACGAGCTATTGTCTCGGATGTTCCATGTCAAGTCCCGATCGGATCCGATACTTGTGGGGGGGGGGGAGTGAGGCAATGGACCGTGAAACGCTTTGAGTCGAGGGATTGGGATGGAACTTGGTGGGACCCGTATGGAAATAATTCGAGTCATTGTATTATGGGACATTTTTCCAGTAGTAAACAACTGAAAACAACTGGAAACGAACGTAAACAATTGTATTTTACGATTGGAAACAGTTCTTTGCGATTGGAAACAGTTGTTTCCAGTCATAAAATTAGAATTGGACAGAATCGGTTTTAATCGTTAACAACTGTTTACAGTCGCAAACGATTGGAAACAGTTGGAAACAACTGTTTACAATCGCAAACAACTGTTCCCAATCGTAAAAAACAATTGTCGACGATCTTTCGAATTGTTTTTAGTTGTTTACGAATGGAAAAATGTCCCATAATACAATGACCTGAATTATATCCATCTTCGAAGAACATCCATTAGTCCTAGATACGCAGTTGACAGAACCAGATCGTATCGGAGCTCTGTGGGGCGAGTTGAAGGGTGTTTCCCGGAATATTCTAAGGACGTGAAACTTTAGGGATACTAGTGACTTAAGGACCCGACACAATGCCCTAGGAAAACTTGTTTTCCGGGATCCGAACATCTTTGGGGAGTTGCGGGAAGGGGAATCTGGAAATCAGTGGCTTCCGTAAGTTGCGGCCGGGTGGTCCGATTCGAGTGAAACTTTATGGGTGATAAGGACTGATGATCTGGACAAGCAGAACATGCGTCCGAAACACATGTAGCCACAGTTGGAAATTTTGAGAGGGGAAGGAGGGTCCGGAAACTTTCTGACGTTCACACAGAATCCAAACGGATGGACCGAATGGGGTGCAAGTTGAACAGTACCGAGTTTATCCGGCGTTATTCGCGTCTGGGTCGGTTCCGGCCACGTTAAGGGAGGGGGGTGAACCGGAAATTTGCAGGTAGGCTATGCTCCGATTCCAGTCAAACTTGATGGGCGGGAATAGAAGATGTCATAGATGCGACGTTTATGCTTCCGAGTCATATTCAGCCACAATGGGGGGAGTTGGAAGGGGAGCTCCGGGAATGTTGTGGCTCGAATATATTGGCAAGGTTGTGTCTGAGAGTAGGAACAGTGACCACTCTGCGTATTATGTCTAAAATGTAAAGATTGTGGTACTCGGCGTCCAGAAATAGACTGAGTGTTTTGGTTATGTGTGATTTATTTTGTATTTGTTAATACACCCATTGAACTAACTGATCTGAACATAGGGGTCAAACAAGTTGAGTGTTCGAATGAAGCTTGGAATATAGAGAGATCACATGCCCTTGATGACATATTTTAGGGTTCGAACCGGATTCGACCACGGTGGGGGAGGGGGTAGAAGAGTTACCGGAAATTCTCGAGAAACGCTCAGATTCGAGTGAAAATTGATCGGTGGTAAGAGAAAAGGCCTCAGAAGATCCATTTAGGATTCCAAACCAGATTCGGCTGCGGTAGGGGGATTTTTTTTTTGGGGGGGGGGGGTATCGGAAATCGTGTGGCACGTCTAGGGACCAAGCAAGTGGATCGATTGGGTTGAAACTTGGAAGGTAGAAAAGTCATATACCCTAGATGCTCCGAGGCGATGCCGGAAATGCTCAGAGTTGAGTGAAACTAGGTGTCCTATTGTTAAGTCCGAACCGCATTGGGGGGGTATTTTGAGACGTTCTCATCTTCTTTCTTTTACCACCTGCTCGTATCAAGTGCCATATGAGCTCGTGGCTCTTGTTTTCTGGTTCTTCGTATCTATTATTCCATTCTCTTTTTGCAGTGCTTTTGTGAACTATTTATCGTTTCTTTTTCAGATTGTAGTATTTTTCCGAGTGGGGTTTTTGTCCTTACTTCTTTTATTAAACACTTGCATCAAAGATTACTTTTTATCAAGAACGAGCATAAATTTGACTGACTTCGATATTGTAAGATACAGTATTGTAAAAGAAGGTTCAGGTCCTTACAATGGAAGGTAGGGGATTCTTCATCATAATTACTTTAATTAACTGAGTGAATTTCCCAAGCGAATACTGACTCGGAAAAATACTTTCCCTTTTCTAGTCATTTCCTAAGAAATGGCGAGTATTTCCTTCGATCGACTGTCGAATGAAAATGTCAAAGCATACCTTCCAAGACATGGAGAACTTTCCCCCTAGGGACATAGAGGTGTTCGGAATAGGGACCTTTAAGTTATATCTTTCGTGGATGATAGAGAACAACTGGGAAGTCATTGCATGAAAGTTTCTTATGAATTTACTGTCATGAACAAGGACTGCTTCGAGAACATGGAAAAGGATTTTACAAGTTACTGCGGTTTCCACTTACATCTGTAAACTTGGATTCTCATTGTTCAAATTTGTTTGTGTGTCCCATTTAGAACTGCATTATCGAACTTTCATTTGTGTTCTCCTCTTTCTTTGTAGAAAAAATATGTAGAGAAAATCTAGGCAGGATTTCCGTCCAGAAAAAAAAACTGGGTTTTTAGTACCTACCTTAAAGTTCAAGTTCAAATTTTTGTATTCATGAAATAAACCTTAAATTCGTAATTGCACAGGCACTCTCAAGACTAACAACTCGGACGTGTAACTTAAGCTTGGACTTGCCCCGGATAGCTAAATTTAGCATCTTACCCAACTACTTTAATTAATTCATTGCAATCAGCCACCTTTTGCCCCCAAGCAAGTTTGCAGCTTTTTTTCTTCTTTTTTTTCGAAACCGCAAAACCACGTGACCTATTACTAGATCTGTTGACAAAATAATTTTAGATATTCCTTGCTTAGTCCTTTGATTAGTAGCAGGTTTTGCTTAAGTACCTATACTTTACAGATATTTTTGTCGCGGGACCACCAATAGGTCCTTAATTTGTATTATTGATTATATTTAGACGCATTTCGATATTCTGTTTTTGTAAGGTGATCTAGCGAGTTGCCTTCTGTCTTCTTCTTGTTCTGTAAAAATAACACTGCATTTCTTAAAGGACATCTCGCATTGCATCACGTTTCTGTTCAGATATTCTGAGATAGTTGACTACTTTACAACCGTGGTATGCTCACAAAAAAAGTATACACGGCTTCGGCTGTTTTTAGCATCTTTCCATGTCCCTTGTCTTGGTCAACAATCTTGGCAAAATTTACATTTCTGGTCGTCAAACGTGGCAAGCGAGATTATCAGTGCATAGCTAACATAGTAGATTGGATAGCCTACACTTAAAAAGGGTAGGGGAACGAGAATGGATGGAAATACCAATGAATTACTATCATAAGTAAGACGGGTCCTTCAGTTTCGTTCAGTTGATACCGAAGTAAAATATTGTTTTATTCAAATGAAACACAAAAACAAATGCAATCAGAATAGAAAATTATTTATTTAATTCTCTAGAGGGCTGAGAGCATGGCACTAAGGATTTTGAAGCGAGTGGTTACGAAGGAGCATACCCCTGAGTTTCGGAGATTGTGTATCTCGATATTCCTTTGCAACCTTTCATTTCATTTCGGTGACATTCAAGGGTGAGATTTTCATTTAAAGGTTCCCTGGATGAAGAATTGCGCAGCTTGCCGTCTAATCGACTTTCACTTTTGAAATCTGGATTTATTTCAAACGAAATGTGGATTTATTACATGAAGAAATGAAAGTAGGCTTATATACTCGAGAACTGCTTATTCCTGAGCGCGCTTTCGACATAGGAAGATTTGGCAAACGGAGGTACAGCTGCTTGATGAAATTTCGCATGGGTGTTTCCATGCGAGGGGTTACCTACTCTCCTGCACCTGCTGTACACCATTCCCGACACCGGCTGGAACTGTCCGAAATTACCGATGCCGGTCATAAATTCATCTTTTAATCGTTTCTAGACATGGTTATTTTGATGTTCTAACAAGTGGCAACCGGCATCGGCCGGGCAACGCGGCACCTGGCATTTGCGGTACGCCTAAATCTAGATTGGGTGACCCCTCAGTTCCATGGCGACATGTACAGGGAAATTTCATATTTCAAAGCACAAAAAAAAAATACAAACTCGTAAATTTTCAGTAAAAAATGTTCACTGTTTTCCATGTAAGCAGGCTTCAATTATGATAATACTCATACGTTATCATCCTGTCCGCCTTCCGCGTGACGCTTTCGATCGATTCTTCAATCCGACTTGAAATCTGCTAAATTTTCTGTGTTATGTGTTTTCTCCATGTAACTTGTGTTTGCTACGCTGTCTGCCTCTGGTGTTTGGCGGGTAACAGATAAGATGCACGTACCATGCATGATGATAGATCTTTAGATAAATAATGCATAAAAGCGAACAAGGCCCATCGCACCAAAAACAACAAAACATGCAATATATAGAAAACACTGTTTATATTTCTAACTAAAGTAATATACAACTTTCCCAGTATGCTTACCCTATCCGGAGGATACTTCCGAACGGTTGAGTAGCCTGGAAACTTTTCTATTTTAATAATAATATTATTATTGTTTAAAACATACGTTCCTTAACTTGCTGAATAATATAATAGCATAATATTTTTATTCTTTCCCTCCTTTCCCCAATTCTCGTTGAAATGTCGTTTACTTGGGCTTCTTCATTGGCTTTCTATCTTATTTTGGAAGAAAACTAGGAATTTGGGAAGAAACGCATTGCTGTACTAGAATGCTTGTGGTATTTAAGTATACCGTTGCCTAACCTTAGCTAACCTTACGGCCAAGTTGGAACCTGACATAATTTAAACCCAAGAAAACACAGTTTCAGCTTGCTATATTTTCTGGGTTATCTTCCTCTCAGTCGTTCTCGAAGAAACAGTTTATCTCCTACGATGCCGTCTTTGGGGAACAAATCTTTTCTTCTGGTATATCCGGCAAATAACATGATTAGCCCCTGATAACTTTTGAAAGTTTCTTAGGAGCCAGCCAGTCTCATTACGAACATTTGAAGGGCTTTGGTGTCCGAAGGAATCATTCTTTGATTCAATGTGCAAACCATAACCAGTCTGGCAAAATTCCGTAACTACCACTCAATGAACACCCGACTCACTAGTGTCAGCTTTCTTTGCAAGAAGTTGGCTTTGTAGGACAGCTGTGAGAGTTTGAATATGTATTGCCTTGGAACCTCAGGGCAGGGCAGGGGCAAGGGCAGCTGTCCTGCGGCAAGGAGCTTGTTGTAACGATACCTTATGTATCTTGCATTGCCTTATAGAATATAATTGACTGCGGGATACGGATACGTCAACTGAATTATTATTATCTTTCTTATAAGATCCGTTTTTGCAGATACCTTGGTTTCTGTTACCATGGTAACTGGATCTGCAATTAGTCGTTTTCGCAGTTATCGTGGTATCTGATACTACGGTAGGTCTGCAAAAATGACATTTGCCGGTTTGCCCTTTTAGAAATCATGCACAAAGACATACTGAAATCCACTGACATCTATAGTGACATAACTTCTTTCCCACCAATTTGACAAAAAACTAGACTCTTGTGTTAGTGATGATGAAAGTGAGAAGAATTTTTCAGATACTATGACTAGCTAGCCTGGTCCAGTCCGACCATGGTATCATATACCACGGTAACTGCCAAGACTACTTCAGTATATCATCAGTATCAGATACCATAGTATCTGCAAAAACGCAACTATTGTCTGTCAAAGGAAACCCGAACATCGAGCCATTCTCATTACAAAATCACAGTCAATCAGAAAGCGGAAAAATCTTAACCATGTCAACGACCCAATCGAGTAGCAAAAACAGCAGCCATTTCCAAAATAAAATCTCAGCACCATCTTTAAATCCCAACAATTCCTGCAGAATACTGCGCCGAAGTGTGCCTAGACTAAAACTCAGCCGACTTTTCGCTTAGCGCAGTCCAATATAATTTGCAGTCAGTTTGGGCTGAAGGAGTGTTCACTTAATGATAGCTGACCTAGTAATGACGTATAGCCATGTCTCCAGTGAGGGATAGTTGGGAGTTTTTCCTGACTGACCATTACGGATGTATGGAGAACGATGGATAGGAGCTTACCACCTTACAGAACTATGGCAATAAGCAGGAACCCCTTTCCTGACTTAAATTCAAAGGATAGAACCGACGCGGAAGGCGCATCCTTTTCAAAAATGATAAATGAGGTTGTGGGCTATGCCCCAGTGTACCAACTGCCGATGGCGAATGTTTCCAAAAAATTGCCTAATGGAATGATGTCTTCAATAAAAGGAATATATGATAAGGTGAACCTTAGAGACAAAAAGCAATCTTTGGTTGACTTCAGGAAGAAAGATCCTGACGGTGCTGACGTCTCTGAGCGAGTTAGCGCACTGACGCAACATGGCCCGCCACCTAGCAGGCGCGAAATACACGTGCCAAGCCCAGCTCCCTGTGAGCGGCGACAGATGACTCTCGCATCGAAACCTGAACCGTGGGCATCGCCGAAACTAAAACCTTCGGTGAGCTTTCAGATTGACCGTGAGACCCGGAGGGAAAGCTTGCCGAAAAGAGACAGTGTTACGTTCCGCGGGCCAAGGTCAATTAGTATGCCGGGAAAAATGGCAAATAAGCGGTTCTCACAGAATCTGGAAAGAGTGCAAGCTAAGCCAGAAGCTAAGAGAAGACCAGTATCTGTTTCGGATATTGGCCAATTAGCACCATTACCGCCTGGTGGACTGGAATTGGCGGGGAGTGCGAATAATATGACGGGGTCAAACTTCAAGCTTTATCCAACTCGGCCGCAACGCAGTTTGGAAGACCTCCTACGCAGCCCTTCAACAGGGTCGGATGATTTTTCGCTGTGCGACTTTGCTAAAGACCCAGATAAAATTGGCAGCAGTCATTATCGAGGTCAGGATAAGAAAGGATGGGAGCTGAGAGGATTAATCCCTCCCCTTCCTTCACCCTGTTCTACTCCCTCCCCAACCAAACTTTATATGAACGGACTGAGATCGTCCTCAGATCTTGGAGAAGTCCGGGAAAAGCTGCTCTCGCAAATTATGCTGACGCAGGACCGGATATCAAAGGTATAGTTAAGGTTCTTAACATGTTACCTCTGGCAAGCCTCGCTGCTTTGATTAGAATTCTAATTACAAAACAAAGCGGGGGTAATACCAAAGTTAGATGTCAAAGTCATGCTTGTAATTTAATTTTGTCGTGTTTAATGAGAGTGGAGACCTTATTGCATTTCTGCGTCAAGCCTTGCGATTGCGCGATCAGAATTAACCAATTTATTTAGACGAAATGAGTTCGCCATGGTAGCATATAAAAGCTAAAGTTTACGGAAAAACGTCAAAGATTGCAAAAGGTGATGTTGCTAGGTTGTGCTCAACGCTTATACTTCTTTCCTTTCGTTAAATCCTTTCTAGCAACCAATTTTGTACTTTGCCAGAACTTCTGCGACTTGAATAATTTCCGAAGTCCGAATATGTCGATAGAAAATTGGCCACCCACTCAAACAAGCAAATCTGGACCAATCTTGCACGTGTCACGGTGGTCGAAATCTTACCCTCGATTATTCAAAATAGAACAGCATCTGTTTCACTATCTTTAAGTATCCTTGTAAATCTGCTGTAAAAAAAAATTAGCCATGTCTTCGCTTCCGTGACAAGCCTGGTGCGTCTTGGAAGGAGACGTATACGGCAGACGGAAAATCAGTCTAGGTTTCAGAAAAATATCCTGTGGAAATCAAAATATCGGGGATAAGAATTACTAGAACGGCCATATGCATCCATGTCGTCCTTTGCCTCTCCTTGAAAAAACTAGAATTTATACAAACACCTCTTCTGTCATAACCATACTTCTCTCTTTCTCATGTTCATGCTTGTTCTTATTGTTTGTATGTTCTCCCCCGTGAGTGTTTCTTAGTCCATTGGTCGGCAGTTTGTTCCGGACGAATTTGTTTTCATTTCACGCTTCATCAGACGGGGTTTCATCTGTCGGCCAGGAAACGAAGAAACTGGTTTTCCTTTGTTCTGCTTCTTCGTTGTGCGTAAAGGATTCCCGACAGCAAATGAAGTTGAGTTTTACGGCAGATATAATGTAGCAGTGTAACTTCATCTGGATGCGAGACTGGCAAGGGTTGAAGACTACATTTGCAGAGTTGTTACATATATAATGATAAGAGTTGGAGCCTGCTCTTTATGTGGTAGTTAATAACAAAACCAAAGGTTTCGATGGGATCCAAGGACTTAATATTTAGTACAGACAATTGGGTCTTGCCTTCGCCAGATCCAGACTTCTTGAACATTTTTACTACTAATATTTAGAAACAGATTAAGGCCAAATAGCTAATCATCTGAAAAAACTAAGTTCAGATAAGGATTCAGCGTGTGTGTTTACCCCTATAAGTCACTAGTTTGACGAACTGATCGAAACTTCCTGCCTTATATAATTCTGCCAAATTTCCAGTTGTGGGCGAAATCCCGGCGAACTGCTTGTCCGGCAAAAATAAAGTTTAAAAAGGAATTCAGCGGATTCCTTACCCTTATATCTAACATCTAAACAACTTCAAATAAAACTCGTCCTTTCCCTTCAATCGAAGAATCCTCACAACAATATTCATCAACATATGTCGTTCTCTTCGAGAGTTATCGTGCTGACAGACGGACGGACGGACAACTTTTGTGATCCACTTACGTTTTGGAATCCCAATAATAGTGCGGACAGAAGTTATCATTCTGACGGCAATTCATGCTGAACAGATCCTGCTATCACTGATGACGCTCCCGACCATCACAAGTAAACTGTAACGAAAGTAACTCTTCAGGAACGCAGATGACAATGAGCAACCGCCGAACGGTGGAACAAAAATAAGAACAGAATCGTAACTGTCGTAACTAAAAGCAGCTCGGTGGAACGCAGCAAAAGCTATCAAGTTGTGATTAGGATCTTCTTAGTGCTATTGCCGTGGCTAGAGATCGTTGTGTGGCGTGCCTACAGTTTTCAGTTCATCATTCACATCCGTAATCTTCCGATACCATTTCCTGCTGGTCCTTTCTCTCATACTCAAGAATTTTCGTTCAACCCCTCCTATGATTCCGATTTCCGACCACTCCTTTTGAATTCAGCGGTCGTCCCCTCCCATTTTGGTGTTTCGATTTCCCGGTAAGTAACAAGAAACTCTCACTTATCGTTGGCCTTGGAGGAAACGCGAGCTATAAACCGAGACAATCAACCACTCTCCTGTTATCGCCTTGAAGGCACAAGAACCCCTGTTATCGCTCCAACACCGACTCCCTGTTTATGGACTTTTCCATGACCATAGGAAGTGGAAAAGAAATCACGAAAATTCCTTCGAGACTACTTTGAAGAAATTGATAAGGCATGCCCCTTTTTGGAGGATAGGAACCTTGTCTTAAAAGAGGGCTATGGAATGGAAGATCAGCACGATTCCAGAAAGAATTGGAGATAGTAAAAATAGGAGACATTCATTCTGTAAAAGAATTTTTGTAAGAGGGGAAGACCGTACTAAGATGTGCAAAGTTGTTCATCTTTTTTCTGAAAATCTCTAGCGGGCTATAAGTGG
Organism: Branchinecta lynchi; assembly: GCA_023053575.1. Lineage (NCBI taxonomy): Eukaryota > Metazoa > Arthropoda > Branchiopoda > Anostraca > Branchinectidae > Branchinecta > Branchinecta lynchi. Next base: position 22,333,069 of record JAKZAP010000002.1, read on the forward strand.
AGAACAAGCTCTTCTACCTTCAGAAGCGCGCGTATTAGCATAAGAGTGGTGTATTCCGTTGCGCGGCCATAAAAGTCTAGAACTCCTATTTCAGTAAAAAAAACACCTACAGAAGTCGAGAATTGCATGAGTTAAAGGAAAATATCAGTTCTTCTCAGGGTGAGAGTTCTTGCTTGTAACCCATAATAGCGTGTTCTCTTTTTCCTTGTGATTCTTACTTTTTAGGCTATGGCTTCTTCCCCACTTGGTGACATAAGTTCTAACCTTTGAGTGTCAAACACTCTTTTTATGGCACTTGCCTTCCGGGCAAGTGCCATATACCGATCACATTTCCGTCGGTCGGTCAGTCCGGAGTTTACTAGTTAGGGTACTTCCAGATGTGCTAGGACGATGAAGCTTGGCAGGCATATCAGGGACCCAACCAAACTAACTTGGAAATAGTCACTTGCCCGATCCGACTATCGTGGAGGGAGGGAAGGAGGGGAGCCGGAATCCGGAATATAGGGACATGCATAACTTTCGAACGGGTGATCGGATCTTAATAAAACTTGATATTTCGAAAGACGGTCTCAGATGTCCCATTTCAAGTCCAGACCGAATCCGAGGAAAGTGGGGGGAGGGGACCTGAAATCCTGTGACACGCTTGCAGTGGGACGATCAGGATGAAACTTGGTGGGAGGAACAACCACAAGCCCTAGGTAACAGAACCGGATCGGATTCGTGCACTATGGGGGGCATTCGACGGGGGTTCCGGAATTCTGGTGATACGGAGTTAAGTTTATTTCAGGTAGGCTAGGACAATGAAACTTGGCAGGCAAGTCAGGGATCCGACCAGATGAACCTGGAAATAGGTAAATTCCCGATTCGACCACCGTGGGGGGGGGGGTAGTAGATGGAGGGGGAATCTGAAATCTTGAGGAATGTATAACTTTGGAACGGGTGATCGGATCTTAACGAAACTTAGTATTTCGAAAGACTTTGTGCCTCGGGTGACCCATTTAAAGTCCGGACCGGATCCGATGAATGTGGAGGGGGGTGTGGAGGCGGGAACCAGAAATCTTGTGACGAGCTTAGAGTGAAGCGATTGGAATAAACTTGGTGGGAAGGACAAGCACAAGAACTAGATACGTCAGTGATAGAAGAGGATCGGATTTGGGCACTGTGGGGGGAGCTAGAGGGGGGGGGAGTTCGGAATTCCGGTTATCGCAAGTTAAGGTATTTCCAAATGTGCTAAGACGATGAAACTTGGCTTGAACATTAGCGACTTGACATGATTGGCTTAGAAATAGTCAGTTCCCCGACCCAACCATCGTGGGGGAGTGAAGGGAGGGGGAATCTGGAATCTTAGGTATGTATAATTTTGAATGGGTGATCGGATCTTAATGAAACTTGATATTTGGAAAGACCTCGTGTCTCGGATTTCCCATTTTAAGTCCGGACCGGATCCGATGAATGTAGGGAGGGGATACCGGAAATCTTCTGACACGCTTTGAGTGGAGCGATTGGGATGAAACTTGGCTTGAACATTAGAAACTTGACAATATCGGCTTAGAAATTGTCACTTCTCAGATCCGACCATCCCTTAAAGTACTAATCCTAGCCACAAAGTACAAAAAATACTTTAAAGCAAAGTATACATTTTAACTAAAGGGTTTCGCTCAAAAATTAATTTTTACCACCCTTAAAATGCGTAACTTAACCGAAAAGTAAAAAAAAAATACTTTAACAAGACGATATATATTCATGATCCCCAAGGGCCCATGATCATTTTTGCCTCAAGGGTTTTGCTTACAAGTCCAGATGTGCTTCTTAAAGTACAAACAATAATTTTGAGTAAAACAGACATTTTCATGATTCCATTGAGCTTATATCATTTGTGATTCAAGAGTATTCATTCCAGATCTCTAGCGCGCTTAAAGTGCGCATCATCACGGCCAACTCCACAAATAAAATATTTTTTACGAACAATACATTCTCGTGATTTCTAAGGACCCATGATCATTCTTATCTCAATGGCTTTGCTTACAAATGATCACAACAAACCCACGAATTGACGAATTCCTACTTTCATCCTCTGACCCAGCCTTGCAAGTGCCATATGAGCTTCCAGCTCTTGTTTCTAACTTTCTTACGTTTTTCAAATCATCTTTCATTACAAAAATGTGTATTAAAAAATCATAATGCCGCTTTTTTAGAATTTTTGAGTACTTTTTCAAACTAGCCATATTCAATGATATAAACGAACGATAGTTAAGATTTCCTCTGTATTACATTCTTGACATCCTTTATGATTTTGGTATACTTTCGAATTGTTAATTAATCGTTTGATATCTTAATAGTTTTAATTGTGGCCTATTGCAGTTTTTAAGTCACTTATTACCCTCACAAATTTACTGAAAAAAGAAAAAGCAGTAGCCTAGTGTTTTTTGGGATCCCAAAACGTAAGTGGAGGGATACCTATGACATCGCAAACGTTGTCCGTCTGTCCGCACGATAACTCTCGAAAGGATTGAGATATTTTGATGAAACTTGGTGGGAAGATCCTTTGAGTCAAAGTACAGGTCAAGTTCAAAGATGGGCTCTGTAGCCCTATATTTTAGGGTGGGGGAGGGGTTTCAGATTAATGGGAACAAAAAATATTTTTTGAAAGCTATTGAGATAATTGATTTAGATGTAAAGAGACATGCTGAATTCGAATATGAAATTTATTTTCTCGCCGGACAAATATTTCATCCGGAATCCGGTGAAAACCGGGAAATTTGTGAAAAGTAAAAGTTTAATATGAAGTTGATTAGAGGTTCGATTTAGGGGCAAGAACACGTGCTGAGCTCGAATATAAAATTTATTTTCCCGCCGGACAATTAGCTCGGCCGGAATCCAGCTAAAACCGGAGAGAGTTTTATTTAGTTTGATAAGAAATTGATTTGCGTGTAAGAATACATGCTGAATTCGTAGATGACAATCATTTTCTCAGCAGACGTATAGATCGCTCGGAATCCGGCTGAAACTGTTTTTTTTTTTAGTAAAAGTTTAATCTGAATTTGATTAGATGTTGGAGGTAGGGCAAGTAGACATGTTGAATTCGTTTCTGAGCTTTAGTTTTTTGCCAGACAAGTAGTTTGTCCGGAATCCGGCCGAAACCGGATGATGGGCAGAAGTAAGGAAGGAAGGAGATACGACGTAGGCTGTAGGGTAAACCACATGCTGAATCCGTATCTGAATATTTGACAACGCAAAACGTATCTGAATATATCTGGACTTGTTGAAATTCAGCTGGCATATCCGTTTTACACTGTCAAACATGAACTTGGTCTTCTCCGATTATTACCATTGACCTTAACCTGCTTGTAAATTTTAAAAGTAAAGATGTTTAAGAAGTCTGTTGAAAACCAAACATCTACAAGACCGCCTTGTCGGAGCAAATATTAATATTTGGGATCCCATTTGGTCTTGTTTTTATTGATGGTTGTTGAATTTATCTCAACTTTTCTGTACTTTCACGAGGTCTTGTGGCATTCTATTTGGTCTGCTTTGGAGAGAAGGGTCTTACGCAGGGTTTTTGGAATCTGGAAAGCAAATTTGGAATCACTTTCAGGGTTCTGGCGGTGCTCCGGAAAGTTGCTGAACTCTCCACTCTGTTTTTGAATCGCTTTCCCACAGTTTTCACGATGCGGTTCGCTCGCTGGAATGTGATTCCGAAATCGACAACCCTCTTTTAATCTCCATCTCTAATTTCTTGCTTCTTTCAGTTCACCTCGGATATCCTTCATTCCTGTGCATACCTCCTGGAATCCTCTTCAAGAATTCCCAGGATTATATTCTTTCTTCCGTATCCCATATTAGCGAATCTGAATATCTTCTAGCTCTCACCCAAAGAATATTTACTGGGACTTATTGTGGAGTCGTGGTTCTTTTGTGATGGATATTGGTATCCTGCCGAGCTTCACAGAAGCATTAATGGTGTATGAATGGAAAGCTCTGGTTAAAAATGTTTTACTCTGAGGCGTGGAGTTCGTGTTAGGACCAGATAAAATGTGTTTCTGTAAATGAATTCATTTTTTGAATACCGGGATGATAGGGTGAATCCAGGCAAGTTAGGCGTTCAAGCTGTGATTAAGAGAAAAAAAAGAAAAATATTTTGGTTTGGGCTCACAAAACACCATTCTTCCATTTCAGCCTAGATAGATAGGATAAGATTTGTTCCATAAAGCACAAAGGGTCACGGGACCAACAAAACAAAACCATAATCTCAGTATCTATTCATAACCACCTTAAGGAATATTCCGAAAATTCTTATATTTCTAAAACTTTTACCTTCCAATATTTGTTTAAACCATTCCGATCCCGCCACACCATTTCCCCAAATTTTGTCTTCACCAGGTGTTTTAATTCCTGACATTCACACATTAAAACTCGAAAATACATTCATTTCACGTTCTCACACATTAGACAAAAGTAATGACCACGTAGCAATTTAACCTTACCAAAATATTTCCTTCGTAATACTACCGGCAAACAATCTGCGTTTAGGCTAATTAAAATTTAATTTTATCCTAAAAGAATTCTCACATTAAAATAAATTTAAGGTGAGAATTTCTTCCAGAAATTTATTTTATTGCCTGTGGAGGCCCCGCCCCAGTCGACTTGTAGGCTACTTAAACCATGATCTGTTCGTTTCGAGGCCGGCATGAAAAGGAGCGTATTTTTGGTCGTCCCAGTTGCGCTCCGACAATCATCTGGATGACTTAAACCATTATCGGCTCTTTTCGAGGTCGGTATTGTAAATGGAGCGTAATTGTGGTTTTCCGGGTTGACGCTTCGGCTTTCGTCTAACTGACATATAAAACTAGGAAATGCTGTTTTCGAGGCCGGTAGGCTTCCTGCGACACGCATAGCCATACGCTGGGAAAAATTGTACGAGAAAATTATACGAATCTGGATATCGAACGATTAAAGGTTAGAGAATGAAGGATGAAGGAATGCAAGAAAAAGTCTTCCAATCACCACTACGATGTGGGGCCTGGGAAAGTACATGAGACTTTCTTCTTTAAATGCTTCTTGAAACACCTCTCTCAGCTTACTACCTTGATTTTGCTTTCGCATCAAAATCAGTTAACTGGGAACGAGAAGAGCTTAATGTCCAATATCAAGATTATTTACAAAAAAATGAAATCATGATCGTTTTATTTCGTCTGCTGTTTGTTTTTGAATGTTCTCTTTCGTCTATTGGGATACTTTTGACGGTTTAAGTAACGGAAAACGGTTACAATGCTATCGACGCCGTAAAGTTGCCGCTTGAGGATTAAAGTTGGTGTTTTTTTAGTTAGCCTACTTCACTTATTGTTTGTACTCGGTATAATGGGCATGAATGTTGATTAGGTTTGAGTTCCATTGAGTTCTTCGGCACCCGTTCAGAGTTAGGTTACTTTAAAAGACGCTTACCTCTAGTGTGCTAGTCTTGCTTTGGGCGCAGATTGATTCTGTTCAATCAGTCAGTTTGGTAACACGAAATTACTGTACTAGTAGTAGTAACAGAGCAATAAAATAAAGGAAGACCCGACTCGGTGTCAAGCGAGTCAAAGAGCTTTGCGTTTCTAGCACGTATTCATTTCCAAGGCCATTTCCATCTGCAGTATTTTAGGAAGTCCAAAACAGTTTTCCCATTTTTCACTCGTCCTCGACGTCATAAACAGGAGTTGTAAGTGCGAAGAAGAAAATACATTCTGGCTTTGGGGTGCTAAGCTACGTGCCTAAACAGTCTGATAAGATTTCGCATGCGAATTTCGCGTCTCTATGTAGAAGGAAACCTGCATGCGATGCGTCAAAATTTCAGAGCGAAGAAGGAAACACATCCAACAATCCAACTGCCAAAATCGGACTCTGTCTACACTGTGGGTTGCACGTTATAGTGATTTTGTAGCATACTGTGCTATGCGACCGTCAGGGACATCGCAAGTGCAATTTCGTTGGGGGTGCAGAGCCAAAAAAATTTACCAGATCATTAAAAAATTTACCGAATCCTAGAATCTGGGAATTCGAGCTTTAAATTATGGAGCAGGAAAAGACGTAGGAAAAGTAACATTAATGGGAAGCATGGAAGACGATAGACCATCTATTAGGTGGTGTCTTGGTGAAGCTTACTTGGAGAATCTATTGCCGGGAACGACTGCAGTAACAGCTTCTATATGTTATACCCAAGAGAAAATTCAATCGAGCGCTGCAGGGCGAAAATTTTCGAAATACATTTTTTTTTTCCTAGGCTGAAATTTAACTGCTTCTCTTACAAATTCTATCATTTACCGAGACTAAGAAGTTCCGGACACTGGATGGAGCGACATTCCGGCTGCAGCAGCTACCGTAGTCTAGTCACTACTGCCCATGATCACATGAAGTGATCGCCGCTGGCGAGATTTTTTTAAGTTAGCATTTTCCTGCAAAGTTTCGTAAAAATTCGTATTCGGTATAGTTTCATGAAAACTGGAACAAAGGCAGGCTTCGTGGCAACTACCGAATCCTGAAAATTATACCGAATAAATTACCGAATCCGAGATCATGATACCGAATAATTTTGGACCGATAGCTTCTTCGGGATTCTGTGTAACTACAGAATCTCCATAAACACTCTGGCATCGAAAAATTACTAAACAATTTCGGTAAATTCTGTCACCGAATTCGTGATAACCACCAAATACTGGCAAGTATAGCCTACCCAATCCCATCGTTATACCAAATAGATTTGTACCGATAGCGTATTTGGGATTCTGTATATAACTACCGAATCCCCGTAAATATACCAAATAGTTCTGCTATCGAAAAATACTGAACAGTTTAAGTAAATTTGTGGGCCTCCGGCCCATAATTTTACCGAATCTCAAAAAGTTGGATGGGTGCTCCCCCTCCCCCCCCCCCCCCTGCGACCGTATTCGCTCGTTAATACGAATATAACACTTAGATGATCACAACACTCCACATTCGTCTCAACACTTACGGAAGGATCAGAGTCTCAATTTTTGATGAAGGATTAAAAATGTTATTAATTTCTCAGCTTGGAAGTGAATCCTTGTTGGGCAGAGGAAATTGGTATTTTCTCTCGAACTTGATTTCAGTGGTTGCAAGCGAGGTAGTGTGGTGTTTACTAAACAGGGTTGATAATGGGAATCGTGATGGACTGTATAGCCTATGTAATTCCTGCTCTGGAACCAGTATGTTCATGGATTCTCGAAACAGGCTTTTGTAGTTAATTTTATCAGAGCCTTAGTATTTCACTAGTGAACCCCGTCATAAACTTTTTCGATTCGTAAAAAAAAAAGTATGCCTAAAGATGCTCTTAGTCCATAGATATCAGTTATATTTGCGGGAGTCCTTCCTTTGCTGCTATTACTATATCACTAATCTTCCCTGGGAAGATGTACTAGTTTATCAACTACTCGAAATGGGTCATTTAATGATGGTGATGTCGGTTACATTTGTCCAACTTACTTAGGCAAGCAGACTGAGAAATGAAATGGAGAAGCAGAAGTTCGCCACAGGAAGTTTTCTAGCTGCTATTTCTTAAGCATTCCACACGTTTCCGCATAGCTTCTGCCATCTGGTGTCTTGATTCCAGCATGCCACTTCTTTATGTCTTTCAGAGTTCAAGCTCTAGATGTCTGGAGATGTCGTTCTCTGTCATCTAGCTTTGAAATCCGATAAATTTTTCAGTTGCATGGATGGCTTGATTAAGAGTAAAACAAAGTTATATATTGGGGTGCCATTGAAGATAGAAAAGGAAAATAAATAGTGCTACTCTATAGAGCATTCGTGTTGGTGGCACTTTTGTATTTATGCATATGGCTATAGCAGGAGCGGGAATCAAACCATCCATCCGATCCTTGTTTTTCTTTCCTCGGTTCCACTCAACAGCTTTTCTGAGCGTTGGCCTGAGACTGCACGCCTGGAAAACTGGTGGTGGCTTAGCCGGCCTTAGGCTAAGTTTCGTCTGCTGGACTCACCAATAATCCCACCCCTGGGTTTAGAGCTTGTGGGGGCTTAATTAAGACGTTATTTTTGGGATCCCAAAACGTAAGTGGAGGGATACCTATGACATCGCAAAAGTTGTCCGTCTGTCCATCCGTCCGTCTGTAAGCACGATAACTCTCGAAGGGAATGTGATTAACTTGGTGTGAGGGTTCGTTGGGTCGTCGGACCAGTCAAGTTCGTAGATGGGCTTTGTAGCTCTACATTTAGGGGTGGGGGAGGGGATTCAAATTAAGGGACAAACAAAATATTTTGAAACAGCTAATGTGATAGTCGATTATGGGGTAAGAAGACATGATGAACACGACGGTGAAAACCATTTTGTCATCGGACAAGTAGTTCGCCCGGAATCCGGCCAAAACCGGAAAGTTTGTTGAAAGTAAAAGTTTTATTTGACGTTGATTAGATGTTCGATTTAGGGGTAGGAAGACATGCTGTAGACGATGGTGAAAGTTATTTTCTCGACGGACAAGTATTTCGCCCGGAATCCGGCCCAAACCGGAAAGTTTGTTGAAAGTAAAAGTTTTATTTGAAGTTGATTAAATGTTCGATTTAGAGGTAGGGAGACATGCTGAAGACGATGGTGAAAAGATTTTCTCGACGGACAAGTATTTCGACCGGAATCCGGCCCAAACCGGAAAGTTTGTCAAAATTAAAAGTTTTATTTGGAGTTGATTAGATGTTCGATTTAGGGCAAGAAGACATGCTGAACACTTATGTGAAAACAAGTTTCTACCCGGACATGTAGTTCGTCCGGAATCCGGCCCAAACCGGAAAACTGTTGGAAGTCAAAGTTTTATTTCTAGTTGATTAGATAAGCGATTTAGGGGTAAGAAGAGATGCTGAGTCCCTGTGTGACAATCGTATTTTACCCGGACATATAGTTCGACCGGAATCCGGCTGGAATCGGAAAATTTGTTATAAGCTAAATTTCTATTTGAAGTTGATTAGATGTTCATTACTGGGGAAAGAAGATACCCTGATTTCGTCTTTGAGCTTTCTTTTTTCGCCGGACAAGTAGTTCTGGAGTTCGGCCGGAACCGGGAAATTGGCAGAAGTGGCAGGAAGTTTTCGTCAAAACAGATATGACTTATAGGGGTAAACACACATGCTGAATCCAAATCTGAACTTGGTTTTCTCAGGTGATTAGCTATTTGGCCTTAATCTGTTTCTGAATTTTAATTGTAAAAATGTTCAAGGAGTCTGGCGAAGACTGGATCTGGCTAAGACAAGACCCGGTTGTCTGGATCAGATATTGAATTTTTGGGATCCCATCGAAACCTTTGGTCTTGTTTCATCGTTAAAGGTTCACTGAATAGCTTATAGTTCCAGTTTCCCATCATGGGCAAACAATTGGTTCATTCCAGTTCAGATTCCTAGGAAGAAACAGCATATCAGCTTCTGAGCATTAACTCTCGCATTGTCTCTCCACTGTGAAAGCACACTACCTATGACGCATAATCTCGACTAACGAGGCCAACAAATGTTTTTTCCTATTTGTTCTTTCCGTACCTCCGACTGTACCAGTCACAAATGACTCGAAAGGCTGGGCTTTACTGTGAAAAAAGAACTCTGTGGAAAGATGAAGTTTGTCTGGAAAGCCAAAACACGAAAATAACTGTTGAAGGAAAAATTAAAATAGGCAAAATCGCGATATCGCGATATCGCTTGTTAATGAGAAGGAAAATTACAGAATGGCACCACGCCTCAGCTGTGCTTTTAGGGCTGTGATGTTAATGGCCTGGTTACGCACTAGGATCCTCCGCTAGCACGATTTTTTGGGAATCTTGGGAAGACAGACCGCTCATCTGGCAGACAGCTGATATGGTAGACCATACCCTTCTACTCCAAAAACTTCGAGAACTCGAACTACCAAGTCACATTATTGCCTGGGTAAGAAGCTTCCTTTCAGAAAGAAAACACTATGTCAGGTTTGGAACTGAAGATGGGAAAGACATTTTATCGGCCGAGAACAATCTATTGTGGTTCGCCTCAGGGAACCAAACCCGGCCCACTTTTTTTTATTTCATTTACTCTGTTCTTCAACAGTATCCCAGAAATCATACAAAAACACACTTGTTTCCAGTATGTTGACGACTAGTAACCGCTGATGACCCAGAAGGCTACTTGAAAACTGGCATGAGATAATAAAAGAAAAACAGAAACAAAACGCAATCAGTTGTCGTAGGCTTCGGACGAGAATCCTCATCCCGCCTTATAAGTCAAGAAATTGGAGACTGTGGCATCCAGTGTGAAAAAAACCTGTCAATTCTCGGAGTTGGCCTTGAAGACTATCAAATGGTCCAGAAACACCGAAGAAATAACCGAGAATGGGTAAAGGTGGTTGTTCATGCTGCTGGATTGAGAAGTTAAGCTCGGCGCTTATGAATCCTACATTTGCCCAGTCTTGGACTACATGTCTGTTGTGTGGCACTCATTCCTCGACAACCAGGAGTCACAGGCCATTGAGAACATCCAAAAGACCCTGCAGACTGATCTTCGGAACTGGTTATCGTGGGTACGAGCAGGCGCTACTGGTACTAAAGCTGGAAAGACTCGACGGTGGAAGACTTCTCGCCTGTTTGAAGTTTGGTCAAAGGCTAGCAAGGTCAGCCCAGTTCTGCACCCTGCTCAGAATACTCTCCGAAGAAATTCACCACTGTGAAACTGTCCAGCGGGCAGTCTTCGACTAGTGAAATGTAACACGGAGCGTTACCGTGGCTTGGCACTGCCGTGCATGGCTAGAACAATTATTCAGTGCCTATGTGTGTTCCTTTTTGTACAATCGTTCAGTGTCTTTTGTTTTTATTAAACCCGCTCTCTCTCACCTCGTCGTCTCCCCGTTTAAGTCTCCTCAGTTTTTCCTGGATGCCGCGTAGGACAAACATGTCGCTCAGCGTGCTCTAGCTTCTTCGGTCACGTAGTTAATTGGTATGTTCTAACTGAAAACCTAAACTGAATCAAGAGGAACTTCGTGCATGAAGTACTTTATTATGCCTTACAAAAGAAAGGTTCCACTGCGCCTTACCAGACAGTGAGCAAAATTGTCCCTAAATAAAGTGGGACGAAGTTCGCTCTGTTAAGATATAGCCGGTGGATGGCACTGAATAACTAGGATTTGACAAATATATTGGGTCCTTGATATCGTGCTTATGGAACGAAATTGTGGCAAGCCTACTCGCTTGTCAAATGACATATATCGTTATATTTGCATCATAAAATGAGCGTACCATGTGAAATCCCAGACTCGGATCTCTCCTATCTGTTTTACTTGTCGGCTTATTTCAGCTGAAGCCAACCAATAACGACAGTTTAATGAAAAATAATTTGTTCTCAGTTTTTCATCGAACTGATTATTTAAAAATCTGTATTCCACCACGTACATGTATCAGCCATTCTATCCTCCGAAGCTGCTGCATTTCAGGGCTTCCGCGCCTAACGTTGATTTCCAGCGGGGACTAGAGTCTCTACCTGGAGAACTTTTCACGTCTCTGGAAGAGAGAATCCAGTAGTTTTGCGGCAGTGTGGTCGAGGGGAGTGAGTGTGGGTGTTTGTATGTATTGGTGTACTTGGAGTGCCGGAAGAACAGAGTGAGGAAATCAGCTGACGTTAGATCCATCTTCAAAGGTGTTTCGCAGTTGTACAAATGGGTCGTTGGTCTGAGCGACTTGAACCGCAGTCCACAGTCATTGCTGTAACTTAGCACACGTTTAGAATGTTGTATAATCTTGGTTCGAAAGTGACTCACATGCGGATTGTGTAAGGCTATGTAAAGGTGCAGTCCCGGGTCGGCTGTGTACACCCCATCGATTACCTTGACAACTGTGTATATTAGCATCGTTTTGTTTTGATATATCGGACTAGCCACACTGTGTGCCTTACAACTTCTCTGTTCCATTCTGTCGTCCAGCCCGTCTCCTCGTAAATATCCTAGTTACCGCTATTCTGACTGATACTAGATACGAAGAGTCTGTGATATGGGTTTTGGGCCCATCTCTAGCGAGACGTTGTGGAATGGCCTGCTGCAAACCCTTTGAAATGTGCTGCCAGAAACGAAGATCCCGCAGGCGACCGAATAGTGACTTCCTTGCTCGTGATCTTTGCTGCTCGTTCCGCTGGGCATCCGAGGGTGACCTTAGCAGCCCCGGCACGCCCATCCAAGCTAAGGTTCCTTCGCGACTCAGCGCGGAGCGCCTAACTGAGCTTCCGCTCTTCGAAACGGAAATTGCAGACGTACCCAAGTTTCCCACTGTGCTTGACTCTCCGGAGTATGAGAACAGCGGAGTTCCATTACCGTGCGATACAATTATTACAAGTTCTTTCGTCAGGAGACGACAGCAAACCCCTAAAGAGAAATTTTGTAGAAGGTGGCACAGCCTTCAGGATAAAAGCTTAGCAAGAAATCAATACACAGAGGATGCTAAATTTGTGGTGCTTGTCTTTACTTTACTGCAGGCGCTGAGGATCTTTGAGGAGGTACCAAGGACACGTTTACGCTGTTTATTTATCAGTCAATCAATTTTCCTTGTGTTTTTCAGCATTATAAGTAGATTAGTCTATCTTGGTCCCTCTTTTCTTCACATCAGCATCCATCAAATAGAACAAGACCAAAGGTGTCGATGGGATCCCAAAATTGTAATATTTGATCCAGACAATTGGGTCTTGTCTTCGCCAGATCCAGTCTTCGCCCGGCTAATCATCCGAGAAAACCAAGTTCAGATATACCTCTATAATCCATATCTAATTTGACGATACTGACCGAACCTTTCTGCTTTATTTCTGCCAATTTTCCGGTTTTGCCCGAATTCCGAGCGAACTGCTAGTCCAGGAAAGAAAGAAAATTCAGAAACGAATCCAGCGTATCTCCTTATCCCTACAAAGAACATCTAATCAACTTTAAATAAAACTTTGACTTTAAAAGAAATTCCGGTTACAACCGGATTCCGGACTAATTATATGTCTAAAAAATGATTTTCATATGCAGACTCAGCGTCTCTTCTTACCCCTAAATCTGTCATATAACAACTTCAGATAAAACTTTTGCTTTTACCAAATTTTCCGGTTTTGACCGGATTCCGGACGAACCAGTTGTCCGGCGGAAAAATGGTTTTCACCATCGTGTTCAGCACTTACCCTTAAATCGAACCCCTTTAATCAACTTCAAATGAAACTTTTACTTTTCACCAACTTTCCGTTTTTTACAGGATTCCGGACGAACTTCTTGTCTGGCGAGAAAATGGTTCTCTACTGAATGGTTCTACTGAATGGTTCTACTGAACACGACGTTCAGTATGCCTTCTTACCCCTAAATCGAACATTTAATCAACTTCAAATGAAACTTTTACAATACACATTTTTCATGTGACTGAAATCAAGATCTCCGCTATCTATTGCTTTGCTTCATGAATGTCTTGTCTGTTGTCACAAACACGTGCTGATCACGTTCCTACTATGTCAACGATGTTACAAACTGTCACCCAGGGCTGTACACTTGATTATGAAAAATCACCTTTTTGGGATCCCAAAACGTTAGTGGAGGGATACCTATGACATCGTAAAAGTTGTCCGTCCGTCCGTCTGTCCGTCCGTTAGCACGATAACTCTCGAAAGGAATGAGATATTTTGATGAAACTTGGTATGAGGACTCTTTGGGTCAAGGGGCAAACAAAATATTTTTAAACAGCTAATGTGATAGTCGATTATGGAGTAAGAAGACATGCTGAACACGAATATGCAAAACATTGTCTCGTCTGACAACTAGTTCGGCCGGAATCCGGCAAAAACCGGAAAAAACGGAACGTTGGTTAAAAGTAAAAGTTGATTAAATGTTCGATGTAGGGGTAAGCAGACATGCCGAATACTTATGTGAACATTTTCTACCCGGACAACTAATTCACCCGGAATCTGGCCAAAACCGGAAAATTTGTTAATAGTAATAAGTTTTATTTGAGGTTGATTAGATGACAGATTTAGGGGTAAGAAGAGACGCTGAATCTGTATAGGACAATCATTTTTTAACCGGACATAAAATTCGTCCGGAATGCGGCTGTAACCGTTTTTTTTTAGAAGCTAAAGTTTTATTTGAAATTGATTAGATGTTCTTGATAAGGAGATGCCGTACGCTGAATTCGATTCTGAAGTTTCTTTGTTCGGCTGGACAAGTTGTTCGCTCGGAATTCGGCCGAAACCGGAAATTTGGCAGAAGTAAAGCAGGAAGTTTCGGTTAGTATTGTCAAAATAGATCTGGCTTATAGAGGTATATCTGAACTTGATTTTCTATAATGATTAGCCTGGCGAAGAAAAGACCCAGTTATCTGGATCCCATCGAAACCTTAGGTCTTGTTTAGAGCATTGAAATTAACTATAGAAACTTTCGTAGCTGACGAAGAGTTACTAGCGTGACTAGGGGTATTACTAATTAAAAAAATAAAAGTAAAACAAAAGTTTGCAATTTAATTCAAATTCTTGGTACTGTTTATTCACTTGAGTCTATTTATAAATGATGTTCTCATCAGCCTTTAAAACAGAAGATCGTCAAGCGAAGCCGCTGGGAGATTTAAGGAGTGGTTGTTATGCTCAGTTTCACTGGGCCGGATTGGTTATTGTCTGTAGATTTAACTTCGTTACGAACCGCTATTTCTACACAATCGATTTCCTGTTCAAATTCTTTCCGCCTCCTCATCCTCGTTGATTCACAATCGAGGATTTCGACCTCTGACACGTCGGGAGAACTGGACTCATTCCCTGACGGGCCGCTAGGATTTAAGTGGGACAGGAACATTATTGTCTAAGGTTATGAGCCTTGATATGGCATGGAACTGTGGAAAGAGCCTTTGAGCAATAGACCGTGACATTAAAAAACAAGAGCTGAAGGCTTATATGCCACTTGTAAGAGCAGTTAGCATGTTTGTCAGACAAGGTTTGCAGTTGTCAAGGTCAGATCTCTCTCTCGATATTCCTTTCATGAGAAAACGGGGTTATCTAGTGAATCTGAAATATTGTTCTACTCGTTGCCAACTGTTTCAGAATGAAAGTTTTATCGTAATCTGGTTCCAATTCGCGTATGACTCAAGCGATGGTAGGAGCAAATACTCTAGTTGTGATAATTCTTTGCCCCAACTGGATCAGACCACGAAGTAGTTAGAAAGGATTTCACGAGATTTTGGGTGGCCCACTTCCGAGCTTCGCACATTATGATCCTCAGATTTGGTCCGGAATTGAATAGGAAACTGAGACATTAGCTCATGCCACTTGTAAAGTTCTATTCACGTCCGAAAACAAATTCGAAAGTTCTGCATGGTACTAATTCCTGATTTCTCCTCCATTCATACCCCATGATGATCGAATCGGGGAAGTGACAATTTCCAAATCAATCTGGTCCGGTTCCTGATGCGACTGCCAAGTATCATCGTCATAGATAACCTGGAAGTACTCTTAAGTCGTTATCATCGGAATGCCAGTGACTCCGGCCCCTCCAGCTCTACTAACAATGGCCGGGCCGACGATCACCCGTTCCGAAGTTAAGAATGTCACTAGATTCCGGTTTCTGTCTCCGTCCACGATGATCGAGTCGTGGAAGGGACTATTTTGAAGTCAACCTGGTCGTGTCCCTAACATACGTGCCAAGTTTCGTCGTCTCTGCCATCTTAATCTTAATTCGCTATCACTGAAACTCCGAGAAACCCCCCTCAAACTCCCCCCACATTGAAAAGCCCGGTCTTGCTCTGTCAATATATATAGTGGTCAATTTATGTCAATATAAAGAGGCAAAAGCCTTTTGATACAGTTATAATATTACATTATTAATATTGTATCTAGGGTTTACGCTTGTTCTTCCAACCAAGTCCAACTTCGATCCCTCGACTCGAAGTGATTCATAAGATTGCCGGGCCACCTTCAGCCCCCCCCCCTCCCCCCCCCCCTAGTGATCAGATCCGCTACGGGCTTGAAACTGTACATCCGAGACACTTGTTCTTGACACTTGTCAAGTTTCATGCTCATCCGATCACCCATTCCTCCGTTCCTAAGTTATGAATCTCACCAGATTCCGGATTCCCCATCCTTCTACTCCCCCCACGATACCGGATTGGGAAGGGACTATTTTCAAGTCAATATGTTAGGGTCCCTAATACGCCTGCCAAGTTTCATGGTCCTAGCACATCTGAAGTACCCTATCTCGAGATCACTGGAGTTCCAGGGAACCCCCTCCAGCTTCCCCACCGTGACACGATCCGGACCAATTTTGTCAGTAATGTGTGTATGGTTTACGCTTGTTCTAACCAAGTCCAACTCCGGTCCCTCGACTCTAAGCTATTCATGAGATTTCCGGTTCCCCCTCCAGCTCCCCCCCCCCCTCCCAGAGATCAGATTCGGCCCACACTTAACACTGAAAATCTAAGACACTTGTTCTTGATATTTACCAAGTTTCATGCATGTACGATCACCTATTCCAAAGATATGAATGTCACTAGATTCCGGATTCCCCACCCCTGGACTCCCCCCACGATGATCGGATTGGGTAAGTGACTATTTTCGATTTGATATGGTACAGTCGCTAATACGCCTGCCAAGTCTCGTGGTCCTAGCACACCTGAAAGTACCCAACTCGAGATCGCCGGAATTCCGGGAAACCCCTCCAACTCCCCCCACTGTGGCACGATCTTGTCCTGTTTTGTCTGTAATGTATCTAGAGTCCAAGCTTGTTCTTCCCATCAAGTTCCGCCCCGATCTATCGACTCTAAGCCCTTCAGAAGATTCCCGGTGCCCCGTTCCTGCCCCCCCCCCCCCCCTCCCCCAGTTATCGTATCCGGTCCGGATTTGAGACTGAACAATTGAGGCACTTGCTCTTGACACTTATCAAGTTTCATGCACGTCCGATTACCCGTTCCAAAGTTATGCTTGTTACTAATTTCCGGATTCGCCATCCCTCCACTACCCCTACGATGACCGGATCGGGGAAGTGATTATACCCAAGTTAATTAGGTCGGGTCCCTTACATGCCTGCCAAGTTTCATCGTCCTAGCTTATGTGGAAGTGCCCAAGCTAGTACAATGCTGACAGACCGACGTAAGACAGACAGACATTGCGATCACAAGATGGCGCTTGAGTATCCCAAAAATTTGATATTAAATATTTGTATTTTTAAAATTTAGAAACAGATCAAGGCTTATAGTGGGGGTTGAAACACCTTCGAAACTTAAAGAAATAATCGTTTTTTGTTCATTTAAAAAAAACAGTGCAATAACAGGTAGATCTGAGAAAACCCAGTTCAGATATGGATTCAGCATGGGTGTTTTACTATCCTTCTAAGTCATATCTATTTTGACGTAACCGATCGAAACTTCCTGCTTTACTTCTGCCAATTTTCAAGTTTCGGCGGGATTGTGGAACTACTTGTCCTATGAAAAACTAAAGCCCAAAAACAGATTCAGCGTATCTCCTTAACCCTATATCTAACTTCTAATCAACTTCATATAAATTTCAACTGATAACAAATTTTTCGGTTTCAGCCGGATTCCGGGCGAAATAAATGTCCGAGTAAAAAAGGATTGGCATATATGTATTCAGCGTCTCTTCTTACCCTTAAATCGAACGTCTAATCAACTACAAATACAACTTTTGCTTTAAACAAATTTTCCGGTTTTGGCCGGATTCCGAGTGGTCTACTTGTTCGGCGAGAAAATGGTTTTCATATTCGTGTTCAGCATGTCTTCTTATTCCAAAGTCGAACATATAGTCAGCTTCAAATAAAACTTTTACTTTTAACAAAGTTTCCGGTTTTGGCCGGATTCGGGACGAACTACTTTACCGACAAGTAAATGGTTTACATATTCTTGTTCAGCATGTCTTCTTACCCCTTAATCGACTATTCCGTTAGCAGTTTAAAAATATTTTGTTTGCCCCTTAATCTGAACCCCCTCTCCCACCCCTAAATATAGGGCTCATAGCCCATCACGAACTCGACTTTTCCCTTGACTCAAAGAATCCTCACACCAAGTTTCATCAAAAACCTCATTCCCTTCGAGAGTTGTCGTGCTCACAGACAGACAGGCAGACGGACAGCTCTTGCGATGTCATAGGTATCCCTTTACTTACGTTTTGGGATCCCAAAAACGAAGTAAAAGCTAAATTGGACACAAATGTTTTTGGCGTATGGATTCACAGCAGAGTTTTCGACTTATGTCACTCGTTGAAAACTGTATTCCCTGCCGTGACAGCCCCCCAGGATTTGGATGGGGGGGGGGCATCTGGAAAGGAGGAGAGTTAGTTAAATAAAACAATCCAGATGCTTCGCTGCTCGTCTTCAAGCGTCAAAACTAGTAAAAATTCTTTCTAGTACTAAACTAGTGCAACATTCTTAATATTTCATTAATTTTTCATTCTTAAGTTCTGCTCTTTTTTCTCTACTCTGTGCCTGGAAGATCATATTTCCCACCGCCTATTTTTTTTTATCCTCCCCTTTTTCACGGGGGCCGAAGGCATTGTCTGTCTCGTGTCTGGTTTCCAGACTAAAACCAGTAGCATACTGATGCTGATATTTTTTGTGATTTGGGAGAAGCAGGTGTACAGATTGCTAGCACTGTATTAGGTCTAATCCATGATGCCAGCAGGGGTACAGATTTCTAGCCCTGTATTAGGTTTAGATCATGGTACCTTGAGACTTAATGTGTCTTCTTGCACCGCGATCAGAAAGAATTATCATATTAGTCGGAGAAAGTCGACCTGCTAGAAGTGTCGCCTATTGCTTCGTAATTCCTTTGACTCCAGCTCAGTTCTATTTAGAGGGTGAAAGTTACCATGAATAATAATTTAGAACGCGACTGTAGGGGAATTTAGCATTTTAAACTTGTCTTTTTTGTTTTCGTGTTTGGTTTGTGTTTGTGGTTTGGTTTGGTCTGATTGGTTTAGACGAGGGTTTAGATGAGGCAGTGATTTTTTATCGAGCTTTCCAAATCAGCGCTGTGAATTGCAGCCATTTGGCTTTGTGCCAAATATCCATCGCAATTTCTGTCCGTCAGTGGGTCTGGCGGTCTGTCGGTCGGTCCGGGTTTTGCTAGTTTGGGCACTTCCACCTAAGCTAGGCCGATGAAACTTGGCAGGCATATCAAGGGCTGTTGCAGGGACATCCACTTCTGATACCATTGTTGTAAGGATGAACGAGTGGTAGGCGACATTTAATGATGGTAAAGTTCCTGGGGTGTGGTCTGAAGACATTCTGACACCGCCGTAGGGGGAGTTGGAAGGGGTTGGGGTACCGGAAACCGTGTGGCACATCTAGGGGACCTAACGAGTGGATCTGTTCAGTTGAAACTTGGAAGGTTGAAAAGTCGTTGACCTAGATGATCCGAGGCGATGCGGAAATGCTCACACTTGAGTGAAACTAGAAATCCTATTTTAGAACCCAACCGCATTTTTGGATGGCGGGGCATTTTGTGACGTTCTCATCTACTTTCTTGTACCACCTACTCGTAGCAAGTCCCATACGAGCTTGTAGCTCTTGTTGTGAATTGATCTCAGAAATGTTCTCATTTAATGATACTTGAAGCACCTATTTATTTCGGTACTCTGCCCATCGTGGCCTACCGTTGCTTAACGGTTGCTTATCTCATCTACTTTCTTATACCACCTGCTCGTAGCAAGTGCCATATGAGCTCGTAGCTCTTGTTGTGAATTGATCTCAGAAATGTTCTCATTTAATGATACTGGAAGCACCTATTTATTTCGGTACTCTGCCTATCATGGCCTACCGTTGCTTAACGGAGACACCCTCTCAGCTTCTACCTTTGATCATGGTTGAGTTCGTCAGCGCAGCAATAGCTCTTGGGGTATTTAGTTTTTCCTGTAAGTTGTTTCAGGATTGACTGGTAACAGCCTCCTAGTGTTAAACTCATGTTCTGGCTTGCCATTATCAGGTTAATAACAATAATAATTTCATAATTCACAACCCACGCCGTTGACCTCTATATAGTTTGTCTAGAACACTTTTCGTCATACGTTTTTCGGCGTACAGATTGTCCCAAAAAATCGTGACAGAATTAATGGAATCACTCAATACTAGAAGCCCTAAAGCTGAAGTCCCCACAGCCCTCCCATGTCCGCTATCTGCATATATAGTTTCTTCCCATTTTTGTGCATTTACTCCTGTCCACAACGAATTTGTTTGTGGTAGTTCAGAGTTGTGTTATTTTTAGTCATGCAATCATGATATATCGGCTAGTCTGTCTGATGTTTCTATTTACTACATTAATTCGTTCAGATGGAAGGGCGTTCCAACAGTCCACCACTCTGTCTTAGAAAGGCCATCTGCCATTTTTTTACGTCTCAAGTGCGGACTCAACAGAACAAGGTCGGGAGACGCCAGTGAGAAATCACCAGGAGATGGTGAGACGTCCCCTCTCATCCAACCGAAATGAGGCGTTCTAAAGTTCTGTTCATCTTGCAGGAGCTAACGGCAGAGATAAGCGGGAAGAAGGAAGAGCATGCCAGTCTGTCTGCTGCAGGTCAGCGTTTACTTTCAACCTTGGAAGGCTCTGGGCCAGATAAGAATCCAGATGATGCGGCAATGTTGCGACGGCGACTGGATGATATTAATAGACGGTGGCACGGTCTTAGGGCCAAATCGGTGGCGATAAGGTAATATGGACTGTTACTCCGTCTTGGCACCGCAGACAAAGATGACTCAGGACCCTTGCCAAGAAGGGCAGAAAAATAGCTCTAATACAATTCAGCTGACGTATCCGTTTTGCACTCTCAAATATAACTAGATTTCTGTAATTTTCTGTATGAAAGAATAGAAATGGTTTAAAATTTTACAGTCTTAAAGCTTTACATGTAGTTTAAAGGACACCTGAATGAAGAGTACCAAGCATCATCCCTATCTGTATTACTTCCGTTAACATTGCCTGCAGAAAACCAATCCAAATACGAAATAGTGTTTCCAAGCTATGATTTTTGCTCCATTTTGCATCCGTCCTCATGTCAGTACCGAACAATTTTGGAAATGAATAAATTTCACCAATCAACCATTCTTCTGGAACATTTTTTAATCAGTTAAGCCCAAACGTATATCTTGAAGAAATTCCAATACGATCCGGCCAGCGTTATACAAGATTTGAATGAATTGCGCTTTTTGTCTTGGAGTCTGCATGTGCAAACCTCCAGAAACAAACATCCCTATTTTGAAAACGTCACGCTCAGGAGAAGAATGCTCTCCGTGGCCATGTCTGTAAATGTATTCTCCAGGGTGTGTTCAAATATGGTTTCATTGTTCAGGTGTAAAAATTTGAGTTTGTTTTAAAAGAGGAAATCATGTTAATTGGTCAGCAAAATGTAAAGTGACCAAGAGGAGGATTCGTAGCCCTATCAGATTGATAGAATGAGTCGATTCTCTGCGTGAATGTTCGTTTTAGTACGTCGCGGAATTAGTATAGTCGCCAGAGATTGGTGGGAGAAGATGCCGAAGCTACAAGTGGTCCTGGAACACGGCGTTTGTAAAGCTTTGCCTGCCCTCGAGATCAGCAATTGTGATCGACAAATCGTGGGCCCTTGAGATGACGTTTCTGACGGTTTCGCGCCTTAGTTTGGAGTCACTGACCCCATCCTACGCCTTGACCTGATATATCGATTGTTTCCAAGAGCAACTGCCGGAGGATTCTAGGTTAATACGATCATTTTTCGGTCAGATTGCTTCCGAGGTGATCGATTGCCTCATCCGACGTCTATCCTTAGACAGTTCATTACGGTAGAAGGAACTGATGAAGGACGCGATGGTACAATGCCCCTCTTGTTCCAGTTCCTTATCCTGTAGTTAGGCTATCTAATGATAAGGTTATTATGTTGTTGTGATGAAACGGATTAATCAGTGTATTGTTTCGGTCCCTCTTTGCAAGAGCCATCTTCAGATGATAGCTAAAAAATGGAGCTTGCGGTCAAGGTCTTCATTTGTAGTCTTGCCAAGAAGAGCGAGAAACTATTCAAACAGAATTTCAACAGATACATCCTTTAGCACCAACGAACAATCTTCATAGTCAGCTTGATTGATTGAATAGTTCAACCAAGCAATGAAATTTAATTCCAAATAGCTTAAAGCTAGAAGAAAACTTAAGACTGACAATCATCAGTGAACCGACCGGTATAGTGTACGCCCTCGGCGTTATCAGCGGTATCTCAGCCGATCGACGGCACAGCTCATTTTGTTTAACTCGACCTTCTAAAGATCATGATGACAGTGTATAAATTCAGTTCAACACAAATAAAGGCCAGGCCATATTATAAGAGAAAAATAAAACAGATACGAAGAATATAATAGTAGCCTATGTTTTACTTTACTGCTACCCGAACCGTGGATGAGCTTAATTATTCCATACCCTTTGACAAAAAAGGATTACGGGCACGACCCCTGTTCTATTGATTAGAAGTTCTTTCTGGTAAAAATTTCAGCAGTCGGAGCCTTTTTTGTACCAACGTTAATTCGTAAAACTACATACAGTAAACATTAACTCTTATCAAACACAATAACACACTAACCTTCATCTTCAACAATAACCAAACGAAACAAGAGCTACGAGCTCATATGGCACTTGTTACGAGTAGGTACAAGAAAGTAGAT
The DNA here is from genome assembly GCA_023053575.1 of Branchinecta lynchi. Classification (NCBI taxonomy): domain Eukaryota; kingdom Metazoa; phylum Arthropoda; class Branchiopoda; order Anostraca; family Branchinectidae; genus Branchinecta; species Branchinecta lynchi. Next base: position 22,355,693 of record JAKZAP010000002.1, read on the forward strand.
GGGACACAAAATACCCCGCCATCCAAAAATATGGTTCGGACCTAGAAATAGGATACATAGTTTCACTCAAGTTTGAGCATTTCCGGCATCGCCTCGGATCATCTTGATCAAATGAATTTTCTACCTTCCAAGTTTCAACCCAATAGATCAACTCGTTTGGTCCCTAGATAGGCCACTCGATTTCCGGTACCCCCCTACCGGTACTCCCGCCTCCGGTACTCCCGCTGCCGAATCTGGTTTGGACTTCAAAATGGATCATCTAAAGCATTTTATCTTACCAACTACCAAGTTTCACTTGGATCTGAGCATTTTGGGGAATTTCCAGTAACTCTTCCCTCCACCGTGGTCGGATCATTTTCGGACCCAACAATAAGTAATCTAGGGCATATGATCTCTCTACGTTCCAAGTTTTGTTCAAGTCTCTCCACTTATTTAACCCCGATGCGAGCCACAAAATTTCGGAGACTCCCCTTCCAACGTCCTCCACTGTGGCTGAATACGACTCAGAAAGTCGGAAATATAAATGTTATCTCTGACATCTCTTCCTGTCCGGAATCGGAGCATACATTTTCATAATTCTCATGAGCCCACGGTAAATTTTGCCTGACGGGTTTTGCCTATAACTGAATTTTTAGCTCCCTTAAAGTGCGCATATTAACCACAAAGTGAAAATACTTTTGACCAAATTATATATTGCATAATCTCGGAGGGCCCAAGATCATTATTTGTGTAACAAGAGTTTTGCTTAAAAATGAATTTCTAGCATCCTTAAAGTGCGTATTTTAACCGAAAAGTGAAAAAAATAAAACTTTTGAGCAAACGATACATATGCATGATCCCCAAGGGCCCATGATCATTTTTGCTTCAAGGGTTTTGCTTGATTTTGTGAAAAATACTCATCGTCATGATCCCCATCAGCCCATCATCATGGGCTCAACGGTTTTGCTTACAGATGAATTTCTAGCTCCCTTAAAGGGCTCACCATCACAGCCAACTTTTACGAAACGATACATTGACGTGATTTCGATGGGCCGGTGATCATTCTTATTCCAAAGGTATTGCTTTCAAATGATTACAAAAAGCCACAAATTGGCAAATTCCTACTTTCATCCTCTGACCTTGCAAGTGCCATATGAGCTTCTAGCTCTTGTTCTCTTTTGTGCCAGATTTCTTTTTTTTTTTATCGATTCTTCGTTTGTGACAATCCTTTTTCTTAGGAATCGCTTGGAAAATAACAGAGAACACTGGAGTGCTGTTCTTCTATCCCTCCAAGAGCTAATAGAGTGGGTTATCCGAAAGGATATGGAGCTGACAAGCCTTGGTCCCTTGAGAGCCGAGCTGATCAGTCTATCGAAGCAACAGGTAAGCCACCGATCTGTCTTCCCAGAAAATTTTCTAGGGACCTGTAACGGAGAAGAGACGTGTTATAAGCAAAGAGGAGAATTGTTTTAAGCAAAAAGTATTTATATGTTATCATAGTAAAAACTGTATTTAAAAGCCCAGGGGCCATATACATAACAAAACAATAAGACACATTATAAAATAAATTAATAACCATATTGTCCTATGGCTATGAAGCCTCACTACTAAGCTTAGTCGCTCTTAGCTTCAGCACTCCGTCAGTATATTCGCACACCTTTGTTATAGATTTATTACCTTCCAAAACTGTAGGCTACTAGGAAAAAACGTCCAAAGGGCTTAGTGCGAAGCTGGAATATGTCGTGAAAGAGTTGGGTCAGTTTGATGTTGTTTCTCTTGTGGAAACGTGGGGGATACGTGGGATATGTGCGTATCCCAGTGATAAAAGAATTTACAGTTGAAATTGTAAATCGCCAACAATCCAAAAATATGAGAACATATGGAGGTGTGATGATGCTGCTGAAAATTAGTTCGTTTGAAAGAATTTCCCGACTAATAAGTGGATCGGAGAATTAAAGTTTGGGTCCGAGTGAACTGCAAAAATGGTAGTACCCTGTTGGTATGTTCGGTTTACGTTCCGCCCCAAAACAGTTCTTACCAAGGCGAGGATGTTTGGGTTATTTTAGAAGATGATTCAGATAAGTTCAGAACTCGTTATAGTAACGATAGGTTAAATGTGTGTGGTGATTTCGCTGGGTATATACGGGCAGAACAAGAGTTACCCAGGGAGACTGTCCCTGCAGTGATCAAGCTATCCCGCTAGCGTTTAAGATACCAAGGAAGAGTAGGGATGATAAGAGAAAAATTAACAATTAAGGTAGGAGCCTGTTGGACCTGTGTGCAGAGGTTGGGTTGGCTATAGGTAAAGGTGGGTTCGGAAAAGATAAGTTTTGTGGCGATTTTACTTGTTTTTCAGGTACCAAACCCAGTATTATTGATTACGTGTTGGTATATTGTCGCCTGGAGTTGGACCGAATTGATTTAGGGGGGTTAGAACTTATTGGTTCTGACCGCTTAGGGTTAGGGCTAGAGCTAGTATTATATGGAAAAAGAGAAAGGAGGTTTATGGTGAAAAATCATACTAATTTTAAACTTAGGAAAAATTTGAAATGTGATTGGAAGGTAGAAGATGTAGGAGCAGCGGCTGAGGCTCTATCGATTTGTAATGTGCATGATCGGGTGTTAGAAATTTCGAAGAGTAGTGAGTCACCGGATGAAATGATTGTAAAAGTGGTTAATCTTATCCATGAGTCTTAGTTAGGGGACAGTCAGTTACGTCGGAATGTAATAAGACTCCTGATCCAAATAGTTGGCTTGAATACTTTAGTGAAAACGGAAAGGAGGAACCTAATACGGATAGTTGGTATAAGGAAAAGTTTGGTGATATTAAAAAGGAATCAGGGTTCCTATTAAAAGAGCAAGATTATAATTTGAGTGGAAAGGTAACTACGGAAGAGGTGGCCGAGGCAGTTAAGAAAATGCAAGGAAATTTGGCGCCAGGAGCGGATGGGATACCCACTGGAGTTTTTAAAAGATTCCTGGGAGTGTTTATGCCGGTATTCATGTCTATTTTCAACTTAATAGTTAGCACATCTGAGTGACCTATGAATTGGAGAACTTCAGTTATTTGCCCAGTTTTTACAAAAGGTGATCCTGAACTTCATGAAAATCATAGACCAATTGTTTTTAGCTCCGTGTGTACTCGAAAAGATTGTGGATAATACGTTAACCAGTCGGATTAAGGCTGGCCGGATATTTAAGGAAGAACAGGCAGGTCTTAGATAAGGATATAGTGCGGTAGATAAGGCAAGGTAAGGTTAAGGTACAATTTTAATGGCAAATATAAATAAACCTGGTGTTTCTTAAAAGCATCAGACATGCCAGTGGCATAAAAAACGACGCTTCAGTAATTCTGATGGGTTTGTAAAAATTATTAATACAATTCTAGCCTAAACCATTGTAAAGAAAAACGAACAACTATCATACATCAACACTAAAATTTAAGGACAACACGAGAATTTCCGACAACAGATATAACTATATTTACCATTGTAAAGATCTTTACCGTTGTAAAAAAAAAAAACGAACAACTATCACACATCAACACTAAAATTTAAGGACAACACGAGAATTTACGACTAAAGAAAAAATGAAAAATAAAAAAAGTTTGCGACATGGGACTGATCTAGATATTTCTATTGAAGTCGTTAATAGAACGCCACGGTAGAGGTAAGAAACGACTGTTTTTTGGCTTTCCTGGACCTAGAGAAAGCATTTGATAAGGTAAACCTGATCCTTCTGTCTTGAGTTGCTAAGAATAGGCCTACCAAGACTGACATTTAAACTGATAGTGGACATTTTTTATAAATTAAGTTGGTGGACGGTGAAGGTTTTAGGAAAAGAAAATTCTAAATTGTTTGATAGGGTTTAAGGGAGTCAAACAAGGTAGTTCATTGTCCCCTAAGTTTTTCTGCCTTTGTATAAATGATATGGCAGAGTACTTCCAAAAGCGATGGGCCCCGACGGTTAAACTAGGTATGTCAGCATTATCTGTGTTTCTTTTCGCTGATGACGCGGTACTGGCGTCGACGTCTCCAGAGGATCTCCAAGCATTATTAAACATCCTTTCAGATTATTTGAAAGGAAAGAGATTAAATTTAAATGTACAAAAGACTGAAATAGTTGTTTTCACGGGAAGAAAACCAAGTGAGGAGTGGAATTTTTATTACCGAGGTCACCGAATACAGCAGTCGATTAAGTTTAAATACCTAAGGGCTACTTTATCACAGAATGGGGGTTGGAAGGATCACCTCCTTGAAATGAAAAGAAGAGGGAGGATGACTTCTTCGGCTTTACTGAGATGATTCAGTGGTTTCGGGACTGAAAGACATTTTCCAAGCAAAAATCCTTCCTACAATTCACTACGGATCTGAAATTTGGGGATTCGAAGCTGCGGTACAATTGGAGTCGATTCAGCCGCTTCACTATAAGAGACTGATTAGATTACATCCAACAACTCATACCCAGGCAGTAAGAGGTGAACTTGGGATCCAATCTATGAGAAATCATAGGCTAGTGCAGATTCTTAGGTTTTGGCTTAAGTTAGTTCGGTTACCCGAAAACAGGTTACTAAAAATTGCATATAATGAATTAATGGAGTCGAGGGGTCCTCGGTCTTGGCCATTCCAAGTGAGAGCCATGCTCGGTAAAGCAGGTTTATCTTTGGCTTGAACGATGGTATGGGACCAGATGATCAGTCACAGTTGCTGGGACAGTTTGAGCAGGTATTACGGGATCAGGAAACTCAGAATTGGCAGGCAGGAGTGGATAAATCAGAGACACTATTTTATTATAGACAAATAAAAATATATTTTGATCTGAGTAATATTTTAAATTAGAACTGTCGGCTCAGGTACTTAGGGTATGGTACCAACTCCGGACTGACTCTCTTCCATTACGGTATAGAAAGAAAGTTTTTGATAGGAGAAAACAGGTCGGTGAGGAGAATTACAATTGCCCGCTTTGTTGCACTGGGCAAGATACCATTGACCACCTTCTAGTACAGTGACAAGAGCTTCCTTCATTGGGTGTAGTTGGGCTGGCTGGTGGTGTTCTCTTCCCTGGTATCTTAAAGTCGACAAATAAAAGTGTAATTCGTGAGGTTGTTTTTTTCGTTTTGAACGCAATGAAAAGAAGAACATAGTTTGTGTTTTCATTTTTAGTCGTATAAATTGTTGTTGGCGTTTCAGGCGTCTGTTGTATGGCCGTATTAGGCTTTTTCCGATAAATTATTATTATTATTACGGGACAGAATATAAAATAAAGACAAAATAAAAGAGCTGCAACAAGATAAAGCTAATACAAATACATGAAACGGACCCAGTAAACTTAAAGGACACCTGAATGAAGAGTACCAAGTATCATCTCTATCTGTATGACTTCCGTTAACATTGCCTGCAGAAAAACCAATCCAAATACGAAATAGTGTTTCCAAGCGAAATAGTTGCTCCATTTTGCATCTGTCCTTATTTCAGTACCGAACTATTTTAGAAATGAACAAATGTCTCCAATAAACCCTTCTTCTGGAATATTTTTTTAACCAGTTAAGCCCAAACGTATATCTAGAAGAAATTCCAATACGATCAGGCCAGCGCTGTACAAGATTTGAATGAATTGCGCTTTTTATCTTGGAGTCTGCATGTGCAAACCTGAACATCACTATTTTGAAAACGTCACGCTCAGGAGAAGAATGTTCTCCGTGGCCATGTCTGTAAATGCATTCTCCATGGTGTGTTCAAGTATGGTTTCTTTGTTCAGGTGTCCTTTAACATTCAGCAATTAAGTAAAATTTACAGTCTAGACGGTCTCTGAAGATTCGCCCAGGGATAATCCAAAGTCCGGAACTTATATTCAAATTCACAACCCTCATAGGAACTGGGACAGCCGATACGCTAGAATTAGGATCCCAATTTATTGCTCTCTGGAACCTCATAGTGACCGGACAGTTAGAAAATAAAAAGAAAATAAAGGTCAACCCTGCCGCATAAATTTTTCCATGTCCTACACTCGCACTTCGTCATACTTTCCAACCATTCTACGCTATACGCAACTGATTGCATTTGAAAAGGTAAGGGGGGCTGGAACGACCCCGTTGCCCACCCTTTGTTTTCCGCGAAATGACGCTTCTGTTTCAGACAGTTACTTTCACTGAAAACAAGACAATGCTAAATGTAAGAACTTTATTGTATTTGCCCACGAAAGTTGCCCTTCAGCACCATTACAAGTGCCTTTGTTCCAATGGGGCCGTGTATTTTTGACACATTCTTTTGCTAGACACTACCTTCTTTTCTTCTAGGATGACTTCCGTGCCTTTAAACGACAACTTGAGGATAAAAGAAATCTGATAGAGCAAAATATCCTCACCGGGCGGCAGCTTGTGTCATCAGAACCTCCTGCGTCCGACCAAGAAGAGCTTGATAGTAAGTCGCCCTGCCATCTTTTTAAAGCAAATCTATCAAAACTATAAACCCGACAAAGGGTTGCAGTTAACAGCTTGTTCCTTTTTTCCTTATTATATACTCTGTCTTCGTACGTTGTGCCTATTTTGACAGGTTAAAAATAAAACCGTCATCATCATATGACGAAAATACATCAGATGAGCTGATCCTTGAGACCCATTTTGTCATTCGTCTCTGGGACACGGTCACAGACAGATGTCTACCTGCTGCGGTGTAACTCGCAAGTGAATAAACAAGAAACAGATAGGTTTTTCTTTACCAATATAGTGACCAACCTTTGAAATATCTGGATTTGGCTTCGAATTTTCGGGCGTTTTCAAAAGTTTGAACTTTGCTCCTGTCTCTCACTTCTAAGGAAGAAGAAGAAGAAAATTGTTGCAGGGGCCGTGCCTCCCTCGTATTCCGCGGCATCATGAGGCACAACTTTGACACCTAAGTAATTTGTTTTGTATTGTGAAAACTCTACCGTAAGCCTCCTTCGAATCGAGATTTCTTTAGACAAGTCCACCCCCTAAGATCTTCTTCTTCTTTCATTCCCCGCCGACGGTTCTGTATCTGTTATCATATTCTGCCCTTTTTCAGGCCGATACCTAGCCGGTGATTCCCGTGGTTATCGAAGCGCAGAAGAAGCGGCGAGGGAGCTCACAAGGTCACTGAAGTCCGAAACGTCGAAGCTCTCAGAAAGATGGGTGACCCTCCGGGACCGAACGGAACGGTGGGGTGTCTCGCTGGAAGAGACAATCTCTGTAAGTATAGCCCCCCCCCCCCCCCCAGGACAGATGTGTGTCATGTAACTTTGAAAACACTCTGCTATTTGTTTGTATCATGGTCAGCTGACGGATCTGATCTGGGTCTGCTTATGTACAGTTCTAGCAGACTGGCGTTTCAAGGATAATAAAAAATCAATCGCCTGTTTAGATTCGACCAGTAAAATCGACATTGTAATCGATTCAGTTAAATCGACATTCCATTACATATGTGTTTTAGGTTTTTTTTACGTTCCTGTAGCCTCCCTACCGAACATTCATCCCAAGCTGACAGTGAATCATAGTCGATTGTACTAAACTCATGAGTAAGCTTAGATTTGTTCCATTGATATTTCGGCCCACCTTGGCAAATGTCCTCCTCGCACTCTAGCTTGGATACAGAAACCGGAGATCTTCGTTTCTTTTCTTTCTATCGATATGTTCGGTTTCTGAACTAGAGCCTGAACAGGACTCTTGCCAAGAACGTCGAAAATATTGATAAGGTAAATCTCATCCGACTCCTAGCTTAGCGCCATCAGCTGAGAAGAATTAACAGTTCTACACACCGAATGACATAGAACGTGTCCGAAAGCTTTTTGGTGCTGTAAATGCTGCATTAATGCTGCATTTTCTTTTCTTTTTTTGTCCGAAAGCTGTCCTTTCTTTCTTCTCTGACACTTCTAGAATACCAAAACTTAAGTCAGGAAGAAGAAGAAGAAAAAAGAATTAGCTGTAAAAAGCTGACAAAATGGATGAGCTACTGATATCCAACCTTCTTATCTTTCCTTTCTTCGTTGGCCATGACCGCCAGTTGTCTTAAATTTGGTATGTTTGCCGAATTGTCAGTTGTCTTTTTGAATTTGTTACGTTTGCCGCCGAAAACACTGAGAGAATCGCCGTACTCCTCAGTTTCTTCATGAAAATTTAGCATTCCTGCTGAGTTTGTCGATGAATTTGATGCTGAATTAATGCTGCATTAATTCAGCGAAAATTAATTCAGCATTTTCGTTCGTTTTGGAGCTTTCGGACACGTTCATAGTATCAAGAGTTGCGCAGAGTGAAAGGACATAAAGCGCAGCTCTTACTAGAAATGATCTTTCCACGATGAAATGTATCAGGAAAATCGTTTTTCGAAAAGCCTTTTACCTTCCACGTGAAATTTGCGACTTTCTTGTAATCGCTTGTCAAATATTTGAAAAGAGAACGCGCTGTGGTTAAAAAATGGGAAAATTAAGCAAAACAAAAGAAGTCAAAAACAGACGATATGTCTGATCCACATCTTCCAAAGTGAGAACAATACTTTAAAGCTTATACTATCTTTATTTGTGAAAGACCAGTCGGCTGACCTTGAAGCTTTGGAGAATTTTTAGGTCATGACTGGCAGAGCTCGGCTCGGCCGAAAAAGTGTTAAAAGTCGTAGATATAAAAGGGAACAGTGGGGAAAGGATGGGATATCAGAATTTTATAGTTCAGTAAGGGGGATAACATTCAAGGGCACAGTGCATACAGTTTTAATTCCAGTATTATAACGTACGTAACTTCTTTAAAACTCTGCCGTTTTTCTTAAAAGATAACAAACCCGTCCCGTTTGTTTTCTTCTCACTCAACCCAGTTGGCTTTGATGAGAAACATGGAATGAATTGCAAAACCGTTATTTTTTATCCACCTCGAAATTAGTCAAATATGGCAGACGCAGTAATCAGCGTAGGGCCAATAGTGTGAATAAAGTGCAATAGGAATTTTGAATATCCAAAAATAAAGATGGGCGGAACGATTATTGACGTAGAGTTAATCAGTATCGCAGGTACATGTCCTTTGGGATAAGAAATAGCGACAATGCTTCTTTTTTTTTTGCTCTTTTTATCTCTAATGAACTTACTGCTGGTCATAAAGTTCAGCTTAAAATCCCTTTCGACCTTGTGTTATACATTTCCAAAGAGTTTTTCCTTAGTTTACCTATTTCCTTTAAAAGTTTGCATTATAGCCTACCATCTTAAATCTCCCGTTAACTTCCAACCTCCGACCAAAAAAGCCTCAGACACAGACGAAAACAATAGAAAAGAAGGATGGAATGCCGGCAAAATCCATATTCATGCACCCTCTCCCATATCAAATTCCGGCTGAGTTTAGCACGTGCCAAGTCTCGGCAATTAGAACTTTATTTCCCAACTTGTTCTAGGGCCTCTTCCACGCAACAAGGAGGTGGGGGGCGGAGGGGAAAAATTAATGAACTAACAATCGTATCTTTCCGTGATACTGTCTCAGCACGCCCACCTGATCCTACGAAGCGCTAGGGCCTTAAATCGGACAGGAGGGATAGTAAATAGGACGGCAGGAAAGGGCAATTCGGTATCCTAAGCGAAGAATAAATGCGTTTGGAAGAAGGGGAGTTTATTGATATCGATGCTTACGACGCTCTGTATGTGCAATCTTCTCTTGAATGACAGTTTCAGGATAACATAGATAGATAGATAGATAGTTTATCGCCATAAGCAGCCCGAGGGCCATGGCAAAAATTTAACAAACGAAAAAAATAAACATCAACATATAATAATACTCGTTTCCGTTTAATTTGTTTTACTTATTCCAGAAATCTACTTCTGTGTTCCATATGACCGGTCGGAACTACCTTCGTACTTGTGTTCGAGTAATTTTTTCGCTGAGCAACCTGACCATGCTTATGAAATCCGTCATAAATGGAAAATGCAGCACCTTAAATTAACCACTGAGATTCACCATATTTTTCAATCACGGGTTCATGGCATCTTTATTTACAATATATTGATATCAGCAAATCTCTTCCGAATATTAAAAAAACAACTTCATTCTATACTTATAAATAAATTCAAGAATCATCGATAAAAAACAAAAAATTAAAGTAAATTTTTCTTTGTTTGTTGTTGATATGTTTTGGTTGAGGTCCATATTAGTTGCCGGCCATCGGTAACTCTCGCTTGCGCATTGGGTATTTTTTTTTTTTGGGGGGGGGGGATTTCGGGTTGATCTTGCCGAGTATCGGTGGGTTTGTGGGGCGGGTTCCCGTCTGGTGGTGAGTCATGGAATTATTAACATTTATTTATATAATTAGTTGTAGGTAAAATATGTTTGTTATATATTGTACCGGGTTTTTGTCAATCGACCTTGTGTCCCCGGCTTGACCCTATTTACAGAAGTGTAAATTAAACCTTGAACCATCGCTAGCCTAAGAAACCGCCCCATTTTTGTTTATACCAGCAAAACACTCATCCTTAAAAATTCGTTTTAACCACTCTTCATCAAATACGCACACATCATACTTTTCTTTTCTCCAGTCACTCAGCCCAATACAATCGCAAAGCATGTGAATCACACTCTCATCCACGCAGTCCCACATGGGACGGAAGTAAGGACCGAACTTCTAATCTGCCAACAATTCAATAATTATCTTTAACTCGTCCCGTCTAAGACCGGCTTTAAACATTTTATTCTCACCCCATGTCTCCCTTACCGCAGCTTAAAACCCCAAAGATTCCGACTGATCCTTCTTGGCGTGCCAACCTTTATTTCCTGGCTCTTTTTTTTTTTTTTTAAACCTCGTAGTATCTTTTCTGTTCTTCCAGTCCAATATGAATTGGCCAGGTAACTACGCTTCCACTTGCCCTTGGTTATTTAGCGTTATTTAGCGTATTTAGCGTCACCTACACTTTCCTCTATATCTACAAAACTAAATAACAATATTTACTGTTTCCACTATTATTATTCTCATCATTCAAACTATTTCTATTACAAAATTGAACCTGGAAAAAAAAAAAAAAAAAAATCTTTAACAATCATATGAAATGCACATTATTTTTTTTATTCCTATTACCATTTATCATACATTTTAAAAACAAAATAAATAATATTTAAAATTCTCCTTGTTCAGGAAAGATTTGCTGACAAATAACTTCTGCTTCGTAGACATGGAACTGAAAGGCTTAGAAACATAGACGCAGCATCTCTATTTCTTCGCTTTAATGAAATGCATTCGGCTTAGAAACCCAATACTTTGGTCTGGTATTATTTACCTTTGTTTGGCTATAATGGAAATGTGTGGAACACTTCTGATAAAGTTCGTTAGGTGGTTGGGTCTAAGATGAGTTTCATTTCTGGTTTTGTATTCGAAAGTACCGATCAGAAGAAGTTTCGGAAGTTCGTCTTACATGTAAGTAAGCCGTAGCAGTGTCCTATTCATTTACTTAGCTAAATATTTATGTCTGTCAAAACTGAGGATTAGTCATGTATAAATACATTGTAAAACAGTTTATCCACTTAGTCACACTGTAATTGCAAAGACAAAATACACAAGTAGAAACAATTGGCTTGCAATTATCGGCGAATTATCGATTGATTGATACCGAGTATAGAAATTATCGTTGATAAGCATAAATAGTGTTTGTAAGGGTTATGGACTGGTATAGTTTTGCAAGCAAAAAAGGAACTTCTTGGATACCCCCCCCCCCATTTCGCAGATTTTATTTATGGTCTTCTCGACTTTCTGGTTTTGCGATTCCATTACTTCTTTAGTACTAATTTACTTATCATTCTTGTTTGTAATCCACCCTATCGGTACTACGCTGATGATTGCATTTGCCTTTTGATATTTTCGGGCGTACCAGATTCCTTCTTATTGCGTCCGGTGAGCTCGTTGGCCAGAAATACCGCTAATGCGATTTTTTTCAGGAGCTCATTAAAACTAAGGGGTCAAGCGATGCATAGAGTAGCCGGAATGGGTTTGAGAATATCTTTGAGAAATCCAGCAGAATTTCAAACGAGTCAAAATATTGGAATGTAAATTGTATTTATGCAACTTATTCTTTTAGACAGGCCAAAATTTGTTAGAACCTATTTGCAGGATTTTTTTTTGGATAGGAGCATATAACCTTAAAGCAAACCTCGAAGTTTTTATGTTCCAATATTCAAAACTATTTAAAAACTTTAACTAGGCTGTGCTCTTAACAGATTATCCTCGGCTTTGGCTGTTTGAAGCCTTTTGGCATTGACTTTTAGCAAAAACTAAGCAAAATTCATATAGGCCTAACCGGTTGTTACATGATACGCGAGCGCTTGTCGGGTAAATAATGCGCATGGAAAATACGGAAGGCATTATAAACACGAGGGGTGTTCTGTCGATAAAATATCCTCTGGTTACTCGAAACATCTTATATAGTGAGTAAGGTTCTAGGTTAGAGATTGTGTTGAACGAGTAGCATTGTTTATTTAGTTTTCTCTTTATTGCCGTTGGCTAGTACTTTCCGTTCAGCAAATTCATTCATACATAGGCAGTACCGATCGCTGGTTGTATCCGCTAAAGAGCCACGTTCGGTAGACTATCTTTCGCCTTCGCTTGCAAGCTTGTCTTCCTATGAGAGCGCGATATACGCAGTTTATCGCGTCTGTGAGAAAACTTGCTTTCTAGAATTTGAATAATTCGCGAGTTTCTTTCCAGAAACTTCGAAATCTGCAAGCAAACATCGATGATGCCGCAAGTCGGCTTTCTGTTGCTGAAAAGACCAAGTCCAGTTGGAGCAGACCCGCAGATATTGAGCCAGCTGATGTCCCTGGACATCTTGAAAAGCTAAGGGTAATTATGACCTTGACATTAAATGGAGGCGTTTGATATCGACCCTATGACCCCCCCCCCTCCCTCACCCGAAACACACAAAAATAATCATTTTTATAGGTTTTTCCCTCTGAATGAATGAATGAATGAAATCATTACATGCAGCCTTGTAGCCTTGTCTGATCTATGTCTTTTGTGTACTTATTTGTCCGACCCGCAGGCAACCCCCCCCCCCCCCCCCCCCCCCCCCCCCCGAAATAAATTCCTGGATACGGGCCTGGTCCTACTCTCCCATACGCTACAAGTCCGTGAAGTTAAAAGTTAACAGTGCCAGGAGTCGTTTAAAGAACTATTTTGGCTCAGGAAATAATTGAATTTTACCATGATGGAAACGGCGCCGTCCAAAGTTATGACATCCAAAGAAGCAGATTCGACTGTGCGATAGCATATCAGGAAATTCCTTTCTCTAGGAAGATCGGTAGCGTAAATAAAGCTGAGCGCAATTTCTTTTGACTTTCAGCGTCCATATTCCATTACTACTGTCACACTTCCGTGCCGTTGACTTTTTTCACTTGGAACGGTCGATAAATCATTGTTTCAAATTTGTATCTTATTTCCATTTCCCGAACCACTTGGATTTCCTTGTTCTCTAGGCATAGGGATCGCACACTCTCCTTGCTGGGGATCATTTTGAGGGCTCGGTGGTTTTAGTGGAAAATTTCAAAAGAGCAGCGACAGTAAGTCAATCAATCAATCAATCAAGTTTAATCCGAATAGCTAAAAGCTAGAAAAGGAATACAAATTTACAAAATACACAGACACACAAGAAACAAATTAACTAATACACTTACAAGAAATTACCAGAAATAAATGATGGAATGAAACTACGTAAAAATTGGGTAGAAGAATTAGCGGGATATGGGGAAATGTTATTGCCAGTAATCCTCTCGGACCGACGCACGGAAGACGGGAGGGGAGGGGGGAATAGATGGGTCATCTGGGGACAACACGTTATATTAGCTCCAAATTTAAAAGAGTAAGTGAGTGAAATGTTTTGTCCCGTATCCTGCTGTCTATCGATAAGAACTTTTCCTGGCCTCTTGCATGGATGATAATAAATGGGAGCTTCCAGACAGCGTGGCAGCGATGAAGGTGCGAGGCATTGACAGAAAACTACGATTCCTAATGCTTATCAGTCTTAGTCGTGTGATCAATCGTAGAAATGAGGTAGATTTTAGCATAGGGTCTCGGGCGAGAGAGAAAAACTTCTGGGCTCTGAAGAAATTCGATAAACAGAACTCAAACTAGACCTACGTTGCCTGGTAAACGTGAAGTATTGCAGAAACCTCTGTTCGGCTACGCCGACTAAAGTGTTGCGAGAGCAACACTTTAGTTTTATTTCTTCGTTATCTGTTAAATGCTGAAGTTGTCAACCCATCGAGGTTTAAAAATGGTATATTCGAAGAAGATTTTTTTTCGGAATTACTGAGAGAATCCGTAATCACATGGCTATACCCCGAGGTTTAAAGAAAAAACAATATCGGAAGTAGGGACTAAATAGAATTTGCAGCCAGTCGAACTTCGTCGTTTTCAATCGCAAACATCGGGAGTGGTCAAAACTTGGAACATTATTTTATATAAACTAGTTGGTCTTGTATAGCTGTCCATAACTCTTCAGGATCAAATACCATAGATGCCACTTTACTAACTATTGTGGAACTATGTCATTGAACTTTATTACATGCAGCCGATTCAACTTTATCCATTACAATCGTAGAAATCGGGACTGGTGAAAGCTTGGAATATTATCTCATATAACCTAGTTCGTATTATAAAACTGTCCGTAACTTTTAAGGATCACAATACCATAAATGCCACATTACTAATTATTGCGAAGCTATGTCATTGTTTTGCATTATTGTTTGTATTCGTTGCATAAACACTTAATTCTCGGTTGCAGTGACAGACCATCACCATAGACCATTCTAGAATCTCGTGAAAATGACAATGCTATAGCAATGGACGTTTACTTGCAAGTCCCTCTCCCGTGATAGAAATGGAACCAAACTTTTCTTATCAATCAAAAACACCGGAAATACAATAGGTAGGAAACGCTGGAGACACCTCACCGCCTGAGTTGATTATGGTCTATCAGCCGACTAATTTTTAAGTCTCTGACATGTCCCAACGTTCCGCCTGTTTTTTGTTAAAGTGCATACCGTACCACTGAAGTTATCAACCCCTTAACCCTTTAGTATGATCAAAAGGCGCATAAAGGCTATCCCTGAACGCTGGGCAAAAAACAACAGAATGTCGGAAAAAGGGACTAAATGAACTTTGCAGACAGTTTGACTTTTTCCTTTTCCGTCGTAGATGTCATGATTGCTGAAAACTTGAAACATTATCGTATGTAATCTAGTTGGTATAATAGAGCTATCCGTAACTTTTCACGGTCAAAATACCAATGCGATTTTACTAATTGTTGCGAAACTACGTTGTTGTTTTTTACATTATCATCTGTATCCGTTACGTAATGACTTAATTCTAAGTTATAGTGATAGACCAAAGAGACGAATTTCTTACCCTCAGATTTGTAGGGATCAAATAAAATGTGCACTATTTTGAATAAGTTTCTAGTCCCTTATGAGCACCTTCTAGCAATCGATTCTTACTTACAAGTCCATCTCCCCGTTATGACATGGTACCAAATTATTCTTACCATCAAATACGCCGGAAGCAGTACGTACGCCAACTGGCAAAAGCTGCGAACCCTTCATCACAAGATGATTATGGTTCAACAGTCGATTGCTGCTTACAAGTCCCCTACATATTTCACAATTGGGGTCGGCCTATTTTGGGTTTCAGTGTAGATGCCATTCTATACTTAATTCTAGGTTACAGTGATCAGCCCACCATCATAGACCATTCTAGCGTTTCATGAAAATAACGATGCTTTAGCAAATGATCTTTACTTGCAAGTCCCTCTCCCCTTGATAGATATGAACCAAACTCTTCTTATCATAAGAAACACGGAAACAAAATTGGTGAACAGACTAGGAAAGTCGGAAACCCCTCACCGCCGAAGATGATTATGGTCTTACAAGTCCCTGACATGTCTCACTATTGGGTTCTGTCTACTCTTTGTTCGTGTGTGCACCCTACCACTAAAATTGTCAACCCCTCAAAGACTTAATTCTGAGTTACGGTGATAGAACATGGGGTGATAATGGACCCGTTCTAGCAACCGATTCTTACTTACAAGTCGATCTCCCCGTGTAGACATGGTACCAAATTGTTCTCACGATCAAATACACCGTAAACAAATAATAGGATTAATAGGTACACCAGCTACCAAAGTTGCTAGCTCCTCTTCGCCGAAGAAGATTATGCTCTAACAGCCGATTGTTGCTTACAAGTCTCCTACATGTCTCACGATTGGGATCGGCCTATTTTTGGTTTCAGTGTGTACCTTACTACTGAAGTTGCCAACCCCTCTGAACTTTCAAAGTGTTGTATCTCATGAAGAAATTTTTGTACCAAAAATCGATGACATGTACTTCAGCTCATCAAGATCTATCGATTCCGTGAAAAAAAAAATCTACCGGTATTAGCACTTAGAAAGGAGCAAAGGGTAAGCTCTAATTTCTTTAGCAGTGAGAGAACTTTTAAAGTTTAAGAGGCCCATCTTGTATGATTTCTCTTCCTCAATCCCAAGCGCAAGAAGTGAAATGATAAACTTAGCTGAAATTCCGAATAGAAATGGGTAGAAACAACAGATGGCAGCATTTTCGAAGCCGTGGGAAAATGCCACTTTTTTATTCTGTAAATTTTTCTTTTTATCACTCAAAGAAGATATATTGGCTTTAGCGCCAGGGAACTGCCGCACTATAGATTTTAGTCCATCTTCAAGATAAAACTGGTACCTGTCTGCTTGCCTGCTAGAACGGAGCTTTCCACTCGAAAGCAGAAACATGGTTTGATGAAACGAAAGCTTGGCTGCATAACTTCAGATAGTCCTCTCAGACATAGGCTATACAGCTCCACTTCAATTCACACACTGTAGGCTCTGGTTCAATTACAAGCAAAAACCATCCTTTTTGGCCCCAGGGAAGAGTTCTACGGATCTTTCCAAAATGTAATGTCATATTCATCAATTCAGCCGAAGGTCCACACTTTCCGTAAAAACGCACAGGTTAGACCCTTAGACCCTTACCACTTTCTAGAAATAAGCTGAAATCGGGTACTAGGAAAAAAAACACAAAACCAAAGTGTTGCTCTCGCAACACAAATACTCTGTATAAAATACAAAATACTCCAAAACATGCCAGTGAACCTTGGGAAGAAAGAGAAACGTCGACCGAACAATGACTCAAATCCTGTGTCAACCAGTAAACGGTATTCATTGGGGACAGCTGTGACGCTTCCATACGGCAATTCTTCATCTGCACGTTGAGTTAGTCATCAGGAGTTTAAAGGAGACATACAAATCTTGACAAGGATAAACTTATTACATGCTGATATTTAGCACAGATATAGCACTGCTAGTAGTCAGGGAGTATTCATTGTGGTCACGGAAGGAAAATAGGAATCCCGCTGTCGCCCAACTTCGCGCTGACGGGAACAGGGTTTGGGGATTTGTCTCTCGACTGAGACCAGCTTTACATATCCGAAGTTTTCTTCGATAATGGAACAGTGATGCTTTCGCTCCCTGGGTCCTACTCAAGCCTCAACTTCATTACTTGCTTATATTGCCACAATTAAACCATTGCCAGTCAATCTCGGTCGATTGTTTTTGGGATCCCAAAACGTAAGTGGAGGGATACCTATGACATCGCAAAAGTTGTCCGTCCATCTGTCCGTCCGTCTGTCTGTCCGTATGTCAGCACGATAACTCTCGAATAGAATGAGATATTTTGATGAAACTTGGTGTGAATGTTCTTCACGTCAAGGGAAAGCTCAAGTTCGTAGATGGGCCCGATAGCTGCATGTTTAGGGAAGGGGGAGGGGTTTCAAATTAAGTGGCGACAAATTTATTTTTTAAAAGCTGATCAGATAGTCGATTCAGGGGTAAGACGACATGGTGAACACGATTATGAAAACAATTTTCTCGCCGGACAAGTAGTTCACTCGGAATCCGGCCAAAACCGGAAATTTTGCTTAAAGTAAAAGTTTTATCTGAAGTTGATTAGATGTCCGATTTAGGGGTAAGAAGACATGCTGAATCCGAATATGAAAATGATGTTCTCGTCGGACAAGTAGATCACCAGGAATCCGGCCAGAACCGGAAAATTTGTCAAAAATAAAAGTTTAATCTGAAGTTGATTAGAGGTTCGATTTCAGGATAGGGAAACATGCTGAATCCGAATATGGGAATGATTCTCTCGTCGGACAAGTAGATCGTCCGGAATCCGGCCAAAACCAGAAAATTTGTTGAAAGTAAAAGTTTTATATGAATTCCATTAGGTGTTCAGTTTACGAGTAAAAAGACATGCTGAATTCGTGTATGACAATCATTTTCTACTGGGACACATAGTTCGCCGCGAATCCGGCTGAAATCGGAAAATTTGTTAAAACTTGAAGTTGTATCTGAAGTTGATTAGAGGTTCGATTTAGGGGTAAGGAGATATGCTGAATCCGTTTTTGAATTTAATTTTTTTGCAAGACAAGTAGTTTGCCCGGAATCCGGCTGAAACCGGAAATTTGGCAGAAGTAAGGCAGGAACTTCCGTCAAAGTAGATATGACGCAGGCTATACGGGTAAACACACGTGGTGAATCCATATTTGAACTTGGTCTTCTCAGATTATTGCAATTTCCCTTAATCTGTTTCTCAAGGAGTCTGGCGAAGACTGGAGCTCTATAAGACACAAATCTCTGGATCAAATATTAAATTTTTGGGATCCCATCGCAACCTTTGGTCTTGGGAATTATGATATGGGGGTCATTCAGGTTGCCCCGCAACTCCGTAAGAAGAGGTGGGACGTGACGAGGACTGTCAAGTTGATACTCCAGTCGGTGATTTCCACGAAACGCGACACGGCAGGTGGACAGGGTTGCCGCAAGTCGCACGATGGTGTGAATTATCACTCTATTTTTGTTTTTATCACTCTTGTCCTGCGTAGGACATAAAAATCACTCTATTTCAGAAAATGACCAAATGTGTCATTTTTGCAGCAGGGATTCGGAACAGAAGTGACTATTTGAAGTTTTGTTTATGAAAGTAAAATTAAGATGTGTAATTTTTATAGAGGCGATTCCGACCAAAAGAAATATTTCATGAAAATAAATTTCTCTCCCAGTTCGCTCTTTGTTTTGGGCCAAAAGTCACTCTCTAAATGCCCAAATGTGGAGGTACCGGACCGTAGACTAGGTAGGTGGAGTGGAGAGGGGGGGGGGGAAATTTGTTCAAGGTTCTTCTTCAACTTACAAGGAGGGAACTCGCCAGGATTGTATTGGACCGAGAGTGGGAAGAGAAAGATGACAGATTTTTACAACAGATTTTCTGAAGCCTTTTCAATCCACAACTTGTACCAATTTTTCAGAAGTGAGGAATTTAAGACGCTGAGAATTTTGAGTTAGTTTGTTTCAATCTTGTGAAATTTTTATGCCACTGCCCTTTTGCCAAGTGCCATATACTGAACGCAATTCCGTCGCTCGGTCCTGCGATTGCGAGCTCGGGCACTTCCAGACGCGCTAGGACGATGAAACTTGACAGTCATCCGGAATTTAGTGGCATGCATAACTTTCGAACGGGTGATCAGATCTTAATGAAACTTGATATTTGGAAATACCTCGTGGGTCCATTTCAAATCCTGACCGGATCCGATGAATGTCTGGGGGGGGGGGGGGGCAGAGGGACAAACCGGAAATCTTGTGAGACGCTTAGAGTGGAACGACCGGGATGAAACTTGGTGGGAGAAACAAGTGCAAGTACATAATTCACAGAACTAGACCGGATTTGGGCACTGTGGGGAGTTGGAGCGGGTTTCAGTTCCCCGTATTTCCAGATACGCTAGAATGACAAAACTTGGCTGCAACATTGAAGACTCGAACAAATTGGCTTAGACATTTGTATGCCCCAGATCCGATCATCCTTAAAGGACACCTGAACGAAGAGTACCAAGTATCATCCCTATCTGTACGACTTCCGTTAACATTGCCTGCAGAAAACCCACTCCAAATACGAAATAGTGTTTCCAAACTATGATTTTTTGCTCCATTTTGCATCTGTCCTTATTTCAGTACCGAACAATTTTAGAAATGAACAAATGTCCCCAATCAACCCTTCTTCTGGAATATTTTTTAACCAGTTAAGCCCAAACATATATCTAGATCCGGCAAGCGTTGTACAAGGTTTGAATGAATTGCGCTTTTTGTGTTGGAGTCTGCATGTGCAAACCTCCAGAAACGAACACCCCTATTTTGAAAACGTCACGCTCAGGAGAAGAATGCTCTCCGTGGCCATGTCTGTAAATGCATTCTCCATGGTGTGTTCAAGTATGATTTCATTGTTCAGATTTCCTTTAAGTTTAAAGTACTCATCTTAACTGAAAAGTACAAAAAATACTTTTAAACTAAAATATACATTTTCATTATCCCACGAGTCCATGATCTTTTTTACCTCAAGGGTTTAGCTTACAAATTAACTTCTAGCTCCGTTAAAGTGCGCATCTTGACCGCAAAGTGAAGAAGATACTTTTGACCAAACAGTACATTTCGTGATCCCCAAAGGCCTATGATCATGTGTACCCCAGGGGTTTTGCTTAAAAATTAATTTCTAGCACCTTTAAAGTGTGCATCGTAGCCGAAAAGAGAGAAAAAATACTAGTTGCGTTTTTGCAGATACCATGGTATCTGGTACCAAGGTAACTGGATCTGTAATTAGTAATTTTTACAGTTACCGTGGTATCTGATAGTACGGTTGCTCTGAAAAACCAAATGCTGATATCCAGTGATTTGCGAGAAATATATGTATTGTTGAGTGTAGTTTTTTGGGAAAACAATGATTTTTTTTGTAGTTGTTCAGCGACTCGCTAACTCCCGTCCAGCACGTGGTTGACGAAATAAACGACGTTGCTGCTCGACTTGCAGATACTGGACTGCCTGTGTCGCATGCTAACTTGGCAAAAATTGACGACTTGAATACCAGGTATTTGTTCGCCATTTCTATCCGCCTACCACGATTAGGAATAGGTACCCTCCAAGGAATTTTCAGTACCGAGTCGCGTAGGCTTTTTGGGATCCCAAAACGTAAGTGGAGGAATACCTATGACATCGCAAAAGTTGTCCGTCCGTCCGTCTGTCAGCACGATGACTCTCGAAGGGAATGAGATATTTTGATGAAACTTGGTGTGAGGACTCTTCGTGTCAAGGGAAAGATCGAGTTCGTAGATGGGCACGATAGCTGCATACTGAGGGGAGGGGGAGAGGTTTCAAATTAAGGACATGCTGAACACGAATATGAAAACCATTTTATCGCCGGACAAGTAGTTCAGCCGGAATCCGGCTAAAACCGGAAAGTTTGTTAAATGTAAAAGTTTTATCTGAAGTTGATTAGATATCCGATTTAAGGGTAAAGAGACATGCTGAATCCGAATATGAAAATGATTTTCTCGTCGGAAAAGTAGATCGTCCGGAATCCGGCCAAAACCGGAAAGTTTGTCAAAACCAAAAGATTAATCTGAAGTTGATTAGAGGTTCGATTAAGGATAGTGAAACATGCTGAATCCGAATATGAAAATTATTTTGTCGCCGATAAGTAGATCGCCCGGAATCCGGCCGTAACGGAAAATCTGTTAAAAGTAAAAGTTTATATGAATTTCATTAGGTGTTCGATTTACGGGTAAGAAGAAATGCTGAATTCGTGTATGACAATCACTTATACCTGAACACATAGTTCGCCACGAATCCTGCTGAAATCGGAAAATTTGTTAAAAGTTGAAGTTTTATCTGAAGTTGATTAGAGAGTCGACAAAGGATATCGAGATATGCTGAATCTGTTTTTGAACTTCAATTGTTTGCAAGACAAGTAGTTCGCCCGGAATCCGGCTGAAACCGCGAATTTGGCAGAAGTAAGGCAGGAACTTTCGTCAAAGTAGACATGACGCAGGCTATAGGGATAAACTCACATGCTGAATCCATATTTGAACTTCTCAGATGATTACCACTGAACCGCTACAAGACCCGATTGTCTGTAAATATTAAATTTTTGGGATCCCATCGAAACCTTTGGTCTTGTTTCAAGAGCAGTCGGTCGGCAGGGTAGGTCTGTCCTGGTCATTTCAGTTTTCAAAGAGGAAAATCAGTACGGAATCTTAAAAATAATTTGAACAGGTTTTGAGAGGACTAGATAATAGGTTTAATTATTACCCATTTAAGTGAAATTCAAATTAAATCAAAGAAAAAAGGCAAAATATACAACACTTGTTTAGTAAGAATTCATAAAGCAAAGTACTTTGACAGAAGTTTGATTTTGTGATTTACGATCGTTTCTGCTTTCTATTTTTCCTAATTTCTTGTTGAAATCTCTGCATTATTCATGCGGAAAGATTCAGTTTGCAAATAAGCAAAAACATTCGAACATGCGAATTTTCAAACTTATTTTCTTTTTCCGGAAGCTTGGTCTGAAACGACCGGACTCGATGCCGCTCAAGTGAGGAACCAGCAGCATTTTTATGCCTTCTTTTACAGATCCTAACGAGCAAACTTTTGGTACCCTAAAAGCGTTTATCCGCCCCTGTCCCCGTATGACCTATCCCTGGATGGCCCACCCTAAGATATTAAAAAAGCTATAAAAACTGAATGCTCGGTTATAGTGCGGGACAATGAATAAGATAAAAAAAATGTCGACACGGAAAACAGATCATCCTAATGGCATACTTGTATTTCTGTCAGGGCGTAAGTTTGGTTTGCTGCTGTCGACTTTCCCTTATAGTCGGGGCACTTCCACATGAGCTACAACGCTGAAAATTGGCATACATAACTAAGGACCCGACCTCATGCCCCAAGAAACCTTCCTTTCCCTGATCCGATCATCGCTGTTGCGGTGGAAGGAGGGGGGATACGGGATATTATTACCCGCGTATTTGATTTGATTCGAGTAACACTTGATGGGTGGTAGGAGCAAAGGCTCTAGATGCGACAGTGGCGTCTCCGAATATGGCTGACAGTTGTGTGTCCGACCTATGTTTGGGAGGGGGAGGGGAATACCTGACATTTTCCACAAATGATTCGATCACAGTGAAACTTGATGGTTGGCAATACAAGATTTCCTAGGTGTGCGATCTCCAAACCGTAGCTGTTGGTGGAAGGGGGATCCTGACGTTGGGACTTGAGTCGCAAACTTTGGGGGTTAGAGGGTGCTCCGGAAATACTCTGAGACGCTTGGAATTTTGTGGACAGGTCTGTCGTATGCTTAGGGACCTGGAGGGGGAAGAGCAATCTGACATTGATAGCGCGAACGTTAGCTGGTATACATCCAAACTATCCTTGCAAGTGTCGAATGAGCCTTAAGCTCGTCTTTAGAGCGCGATCTGTGCGTATAACACGGAACACCTCTGCAGTAGCAATTGCAGATAAGTTACGGAAAGTGATCCCGGCATTGATTTCAAGCTTGCGAAATATAACTGAGAAGACCAGAGCGGGTTCGATTTTTTTTGAAAAAGGGGATGAGAAATCAGGAACGGACGAAAATCCCTTTTTTATTTTACAATGTGAATTTATTCTCGGTTTAGAACCATACATAAAAAAAAAAACTAACAAACCGTATCTTGAAAGAGTCTTCTCTTTCATTTCTTTTCATGTTCGTGTCCTCAACAATCTAGCTTAATACCACTAATTTGTTCTGTCTTCAATTTTGTGGCACTTGAGCTTACTCAAGTGCCATATAGCGATCGTAATGTCTGTCTGTCCGTCGGTCTGTCCGCATTTTGCTAGTTTGGGCACTTCCACATGACCTAGGACGATAAAACTTGGCACGCGTGTCAGGGACCCAACCTGATTAACTTGGAAATAATCACTTCCCCGATCCGACCATCAGTGGGGGAGTCGCAAGATGGAGAATCCGGAAATTAGTAACATTCATAACTTTGGAATTGGGCGTGCATTAAACTTGACAGGTATCAAGAACAAGTGTCTTGGATGTTCATTGTTAAATTTGGATCGGATCCCATAACTGGGGGGGGGGGGCTGGACGGGGACACCCGAAATCTCTTCAAACGCTATTTCTAGTTTTTGTCAAACCCCTACCCCTTTCTTCACACTAGTATAGCTCTGCGCGTGGATGAGGCATTCTTTCTTCACACTAGTATATCTCTGCTCGTGGATGAGTCATTCTTTGCCTAAATTCGTTCGGAGAGAGCTAGAGCAATCGAAGGTCGAAGGGGTTGATATAATATGTTGTTGAACCTTAGTAGGGGTTGATATAGATTAGGGGGTGCTAGGACGATGAAACTTGGCAGGCGTATCTGGGACCCGACGAAACCAACCTAGAAATAATCAATTTCCCGATCCGACCATCTGGGGGGGGGGGGAATCAGGAAAATTTAGTGGTGTGTAACTTTCGAATGGGTGATCGGATTGAAATGAAACTTAATACCTGAATAAATGACATATCTCTGGTGTTCCATTCGAAGTCCGAACTGGATTCGATAGCTTTGGAGGAGCTGGGTGGGGGGAGACCGGAAATCCCGAGAAACGGTTAGAATGGAGGGATCGGAGTGAAACTTGCTGGGAATAACAAGCATCTGCTCCAGATAAATCGTTTACACATTTGGACTGGATCCAGACACTTGGGGGGAAGGGGTGGAGGGGGGTTTCCCGGAATTCCGGTGATGTGGCGGTTCTGGGGATTTTCACGACGAAACTTGGGAGGCGTATCGGGGATCCTAGAAAACTGACTTGTAAATAAAAATTTACTCGATCCGATAGTCGTGGGGGAGTAGAAGAAAGTGGAATCCGAAATATTGAGTCATGCGTAACTTTGGGACGGGTGATCGGATTTGAGTGAAATTTTGTAATTGAACAGAGGACGTGTCTCTGGTGATCTTTTTCATGACGGTAGCGGATCCGACAACAACTGGGGGGGGGGGATACGTGACCGGCTTAGACTGCAGAGATCGGGATGGAACTTTGTAGGAATAACTAACAGATGATCCGGATAAATCATTTACAGAACCGGATTGGCTCAGGCGACTGTGGGGGGAGTTTAAGGGGGGGTCCGGAATTCTCGTGATCGCGAGTAAAGGTACTTCCCTATGTGCTAGGACGATGAAACTTTGCTGGAATATTAGACATTCGACAAGATTGGCTGAGAAATCGCCACTTTCCAAATCCGACCATTCCTTAAAGTACCAATCATGACCGCAAATTAAGAAAAATACTTTTAAGCAAATTATGCATTTTCATGATCGCCATGAGCCCATTACCATTTTTTCCTCAAGGGTTTTGCTTACAAATGAGGTTCTAGCTCCCTTAAAGTGCGCATCTTCACCGCAAGGTCGAAAAGTACTTTTTATGAAACGATACATCTCAACCCATGATCATTTGTGCCACAAGCAGGGGCGTCACGACTGGGTGGGGGAGGGGGGACGCCCCCCCCCCCTCCCAATGCTGTCAGCCAGTCGGTAAAAAATAACCCAGTCGGCGCGAAGCTCCACGATTTTTCGTCAAAACAGTTGATTTAATTCACGAAAATAGTCGATTTTTCTGAAAATTGGTCGATTTTTCGTCAAAATAATCGGTTTTTCTGAAAATCAGCTGATTTTTCTGAAAATCAGTCGATTTTTTTCAAAAATGTCATTTTGTTGTTTAAAACAGTCGTTTTTTTCTGCAGAAAAAGTCGGTAAAAATGTCCAGCCAGTCCGTAAATTCCTCGTCCCCCCCCCCAAATATTTTGGCTAGTAACGCCTTTGGCCACAAGGGTTCTACTTTTGACCAAACGGTATATATCAATGATCCCTAAGAACCTGCTATCGTTTTTGCCTCAAGGGTTTGCTTACAGATGCATTTCTAGCGCCTTTAAAGTCCGTATCATTACAGCCAAGATCAACAATAAAATACTTTTTCTTTAGCTCCCTTAAAGTGCGCATCTGAATCGCACAGTCGAAAGTACTTTTACAAAAAACTAACGCCAACATTTTACCTATTCTTGCAAGTGCCATATGAGCTTAAGCTCTTGTTTTTTCTTATAACTTAAACCTCCCGCCCAATCTGCACCACTCGGTAAGTGCCAAGTTGCCTATTCGGTGATACTGAATCTCGTGTTTGCAACAGCAAGATTTAACGAAATTTTCCTCTGTTAGATGGCGTCTCCTACAGTCTTCCTTGGATGAGCGATACCAGCAACTCTCAACCCTTGGCGGCGATGTTGGGGGAGTCGAAGGCCAGAATTTCCTTGTCGTCAGTGTAGACCACCCTTGGGAGAGATCCGTTTCACCCAACGACGTACCATACTATGTGAAGTAAGTAGAGTAATCTTGCGGGAATTTCGTTCTCTGTCCATCAGTCGATCTATATTCTTGGTAGAGATCCGTTTCACCGAACGACATACCATACTATAGTTGGGTTTTTGATCGCCTGTGCAAGTTCCCCTGTGATTTCGTCGTTCCAGCTTAATTTCCGTTTTTACACTCAGTTCGCCTGACGCCCTTGCCGTTTCAAGACGCAGGTGAATAAAAACGGAAAATATGTATACCGTCAAATCATTCATAAAATCGCCTAAATAAGTCAGTAAAAGGTAGTTACATTTGACAGTGAAAAGGCCATTCTTGTAGTCAAATTATACAAGTTGTAATCATCCATTTCCAAACACACTTTCCAGGACTTTCATATTTTGTTGGGCTAATTTATTCATGACAGGCGAACTCGGACCGGGAACTGCGTCTTCGTCACAGTTTGCCGTTTCACTCGCAGGTGTTGTAGAACCGAGAACTGGCACAGTCTCCGTTTCATCAAAACGTCAGTTAAGCAAACTGCGAACTCGGAAGGCGATCGAAAACGAGAAATAAGAAGAACTGAGATCAGGAACGGCAATTAAAGACGCAAATTATGTGGAGTAAGTAGAGTAATCTTGTGGGGATTTTTGTATTTGTCAATCAATCAATCTTTATTCTTCAAGATCGTTTCATACGGTATAGGCATTGCAAAAAAAAACGAATATTTGCATACTATATATTAACAATTCAATAATTAAACAGAAACAAAACTTCGAACAATTCTAATACCACATTTCAAAATAGAAACCGGAGACGGGGATCGAGGATGAACCACCTGGGGAGGGGATGGATATTTTCCAGCACCGTACGCTGCCTTCGTTTAGTCGATATACCGAGTCGGATGAAACTGTTATAGCGTTTGATTTGTGCTCCCCTCCCTCCCCCCAACACACACGCTAGATCTGATCTTTTTCTACTACCAATTTAAAACCTTAACCTCGAAGACCGAGAACTGGTACAAGTCCCTTCGGTCGTGGCGCGCAAATTAATGTTTCTTCTGTGGAGTGCTATTTCAACTTCGTCGTGCTTCAGAAATTTTCTCTTTTCCCAGTGAGCCATTGTCAACCGCCCAAAGAGACACAGCGCCGGCTTACTGTTTTGGTAATACCTCTCTTGTAGAGAGAGTGGAGAATGAAAGAAACATACTAGGGAGTCGCATGATAATGAGTTCCAGCATTACCAAGTTAATGGTGAGCAGAGGGCTGCAGGGAGACGTAGGTGTTAGTCCAGACAAGTCACCCACTCAAGCCTTACTTGTAAAGCCAAAATAACATTGGTCTTGGATGATGGGGAAAGGCCAGGCTTAGTATGGCTTGTGCTTCGTCGTGAACTCACTAGAACTCCCAAAGTATTTCCTACCCATTTCGCTCATCCAACAGCGTTCAACAACTATGGTTTCCTGGGGGTTCAAGGGAGCCAGGTTAGCCAGGAAGAACGCGACTCGAGCCCCATTTCTCTTAGTCATGCCATTTTTTATAAAAAAAAAAATGTCGTTGGAAGGTTTGGCAATACTTTTAAGAATTTGCGTACTGAAGTCCTTTCAGAAACTGCTGATCAGTCTCGTACAGTTACGATCTTGACGTTTAAAGAGTCATCTCCTGTTTCTTCTTCTTCGGACCAAGAAGGTTCAAGTCCTAAAAAGGACTTTTTTGCCCATCAACTGGCCTTATAGCTTATGTAAAATCCTTCCCGTATGAGCGCTTCTCCGAGTATTTTTTGGAGATGGGTAAATTAGTTCATAGCTTTTCCGGCTCATTCTCTTCGTCTTTATAGCCACCAAACCGAGACTACCCAATGGGACCATCCGAAGCTTGATACGTTAATGAACGAGCTTCCCGTGTTCAGCGATGTTCGATATTCTGCCTACCGAACTGGTCTCAAGCTTCGGCATATCCAAAAAGGCCTAGAATGTAAGTGAAACTTATTGGATCTAGGTTGTTACTAAACGTCAAAGATGCGGTATTATTGTAGGAGTCATGGGAGCGATCGAAAAAGTTAATGGATACGATGAAAGATTAGGATCTTTCGATGAAGGTGTAAATTTGAGGAAGGGATTTGTGGTTGATTTGATTTTGATCTGTTTATTCTGGGGTGGCGTATAGTTAGATTGTGAGTTTGGTAAACGTGTGTCGCCAGGAAGCCTTCTGTCTTGGTTGGTATTGGTTAGTAATTGTATAATTAACAGTCTTAGGCTACAGGTCCTTTGAAGAATGAAGCGTACCAAGTATCATCCCTATCTGTATGACTTCCGTTAACATTGCCTTCAGGATCCAATCAACCCTTCTTCTGGAATATTTTTTAACCAGTTAAGCCCAAACGTATATCTAGAAGAAATTCCAATACGATCCGGCCAGCGCTGTACAAGATTTGAATGAATTGCGCTTTTTGTCTTGGAGTCTGCATGTGCAAACCTCCAGAAACGAACATCCCTGTTTTGAAAACGTCACGCTCAGGAGAAGAACCCGTGGCCATGTCTGTAAGTGCATTCTCCATGGTGTGTTCAAGTATGGTTTTATTGTTCAGGTGTCCTTTAAGACACTACTATGCCTTTGGTGCATGATGGTTCTGAAATAGGGGGGTAAGCTACCACTGGGCACCAACAGTGAAGGTAGTTCATGGGTGAATGTCAAAAAGATGGAAGGAACAAACTTGAAGTGCCGAATCTCAGGAGTAAGAATGGACGGAAATATTACGAAAGTAGACTGAGTTAGTATCAGAGGTAGGTCAGGTCCTTTAGGCTTTAAGGAACTACTTTGACTTACCGGAGTTGGCCTTTATCACAGTATGTGGACATCGTCCGGAGCTAACTCAGTCCCAGAAAACTATACCTCTACTACGACTTTTTTTCTAGTGCATAAAGTTCAGCTCACCACTGCCATTGAAGCAATGGATGCGCATGGACTTCGGTCTCGTAATGAAGGCGTATTAACAGTGAATGAAATTGTGACAGTTTTGCGGTCCATGTATGTGAAAACGGACCCAGCGCTCCATGTGAATGTGCCGTTATCAGTGGACCTTTGCCTTAATTGGATACTGAACTTGTACGATAGGTAAGTCCTAGCATAGCATTAGCATATCTATAGTTTTAACCTGCGCTTTATTTAAACATATTTGACGGTGCAAAACGGATAAGTCAGCTACATTTTATTAGAGCTATAGGCCCTTCTTGGCAAGGGTCCTCTTCAGGGTCAAGCTGGAAAATTATCCTGATAAGTAAATGTAGCTGACTTATCCCTTTTGCACCGTCAAATATGATTCGCAGTCAGCTTGGGCTGTAGGACTATCTATTTATTTAAAGGATTCACTATTTTAAAATACAAAGGCGAAGCGAAAACAGTAAAAAAAATTAATAATAATACAGTAATTCGTCATGATTGCAGTTACAATTTTAATACCGACCAAACAAATTAATACGAGGGAATGACTACCAATTGTGATTAGCTTTCTTCTTTAATGAAGACTACGCAAACCTCTACTCCCGGCCATGGCAGCTTTTCGTCCAACAGAAAGTGGTGCATAAATGAATTTATACAAACACAAAAACGTGGGGCTCAAAAGATACAATGTACACCCACAAATTCAACATAAACTCAAATAAGAAAATCTTACAAGCAAAAAACACTCAAGATGCTCCATGGCCTGCTCGAGGAACCTCCACAAACGTCAGGTAAAAAATTTCTTCCCCATAAAAAATCATGGTTTTAGCTCCCTATGGAACTAATAGTCATCCAGACCTGCCGTGGCTATTTCAGGCTGATAGAATATCGTTATTCTTCGACTTGGTACTCGCAAGTTGGGCGCGGTTCTGCCGGGCTTCTCTTGTCGTAAGCTTATCTCCTAAGAAATCATTATGTGTTCATCATGTGAACAGTTGTCAGAGCCGGGTTCCTTAGTAACGGAGAAAAGGTTCCCGAAGCTTGGCCCGAATTTTTACCTAAATTTGTGGGTCCCCCCCCCCCCAGAGGGTCGGCTAACCTACACTAACCACCGGATCCGGTCTGAGACACGAGGTCCTTCCATATACCAAGTTTCATTCAGATCTGATCACCCGTAGCTAAAAATGTCTCATTTTTCCTAATTTTTCCGGATTCCCCATCCCTCCACTCCCCTGCAGATGGTCAGATCGGGGAAGCGACTATTTCTAATTTAATCTGGTCCGGTCCCTGATACGCCTGCCAAGTTTCATCGTCATAGCTTATCCGGAAGTGTCCAAACTAGTCAAACCGGGACCGACAGACCGACTGACGGACAGAAATTACAGTCGCGGCCAAGTGCCATAAAAGCACAATGTCATTGGGGTGATGCCACACTTTTTTCACTCCCGAAGTGACGACGTACGTGGCCCAGTAACCAATGAAATTTCCCTCTACAAAATTCTTACGAATGACTTTATTTGATTTTTCGCTCTTCAGCGATATCCTAAGCTTCATGGGTTAGTCAATAACTTTTTTTTTTTATCTTGAGACCTCTGGAAGAGAAGTTCTCTCTCTCGGATGACTCAGATTTTGCTGTGATGTCTCACCATTTGACCACGCCGTGCATTTGCTTTGAATTTTTTGTAGAAGTATTTTTGCACGAAGGCCGGTTAGAGTTGGCAAGTACTAACAAGAGAATACCTAATTTGAGCATGAGTATCTTTGAAAAAGAATGCTGCCGAGCCATTTTATATTACTATGAGAAAACCATTTCTAGCAAGTGCCGACCTGATTTGAGCATGAGTATATTTGAAAAAGAATACTTCCGAGCTGTGAGAAAGCCATTTTTAGTAAATGCTGCGCTTTAAAAATGATACATTTTTTTTTCAGCCAAAGAACCGGAGAAGTTCGTGTACTTTCATTCAAGAGTGCGATAGCCTTATTGACCAGTGGACACGTGGATGAAAAATACCGAAGTAAGTAACCTTAGCGTTTCTAGTCAATAGGCCTATATACAAAGTTTCTATGGAGATTGAAGCTCTGAATACACACAGTTGCTAAGTTCGTCGCCAGACGTATGAAGTAAATGAATCAAGTAAAGTAAAGATAAAGGTGTTAAATGTCAGTTTCGAAGAAGTGCTGATCAAAAAAGCCTTCTAGATTTCACTAAAGGCGTATTCTCGCCGTTCGCCGAGTATTCGTTTCGAGGAGTCCCCTCGTTTTTTGTTCGTCACAGGGACTCACTCCCCACGGACGGGAAATGCTCCTATTATATCACCATCATCAAAAAAGACTCCCTTATTCTAATATACTAATATAATATTCAAAAAGGATTTTCTAATACTAATGTATTAATATAACTAGAGTGTCTATTAGAGTGTCTGAAGACAGAAAAGTTTTTAAAAATACTCTAAAAAAGTACATGTTATTTGGTAACTACATTTCTTCTCTCTGATGTTTCCTTTTCATTTTTGTTCGTTGGTGGAGGAAGATAAAACTACTGCCTTAAGCTTTGTTCTTGTTCTTCTTTCGTCGTATGTTTGTTGTTTTAAAATTCTCGGGTTGGTATTCGTATTTGTGTTTGTTTAGGTTTTGTCTTGTCTTTATTTCTCGTGCTGATGTTGATAGTTTGTTTTTATTAGTAACACCTTATGCTAGGGTTTAATTAGTTAATTTTCTTTTTTTTATATCAGTCAGGATTAATAAAGTGTAATTTTTTAATGCCACTGGCATGTCTTTCACTTGTATGCAATTTGTGTTTCACAGTTCTCAATAAAATTGTACCTTACATACCTTTCAGATTCGGAGGAGAATCAATTTTAGTTTTTTGAAAAAACAGGTAATATAGATGGTTAATAAGATATTCTGAGATTAATCTTGAGTTTGGTTGTGATTTAATACTGATTGTGAGAAAAAGTTACGATTTTTGGTTTGTAAGTATTAGTAGTGTAAAATTCATAAACAAAAATAAAAAAAAATAGAAAAATAAAGTGGATCCAGACTAATTCCGTCAACTGCATATTTTTTTTTCAACAAAACCCATTTTGGAAGCATTCCCCGTGTTCTCTTTGTTTTCCGTACGCGGAGTCAGCATGGCGTGGCTTCAAGTGACTTCTAACATTCGTGGGGAAGGAAATTCTACCTTAAGGCTTGTTCTCGCTGTTCCACATGATTCCTCGAGAAGTGCTCGGAGAGCGATGAGAACACGCTTTAAGGTAGAATGTCCTTCCCCACGAATTTCACGCTTGAAGCCGTATTCCTGTGGAAGGCGAATTCGCGTTTGGAAAATCTGACTCTGCCTGTCGGAAGTGTCGCACCTTTTCAGCTTCTTGACGGCGTTTCTTGGCCTCGGTTAAGCCACGTTCGATTTATATCCTTGTCTCGGTCTTTGTCTCAGTCCTGTCAGCCAAATGCCGTTTTCTTTGTCCTGTTAGCTGACAATTGTCAGTGCCCTGTCAGACAGGACGCCGTGAATGATGACATGACCTCGGAGCAAGTTTCGGTCCTGTCTTGGGCAGATTTGGCAGTAACAAGAAGACAAGACCGAAACAAGGGGGACTCAAATCGAACGTAGCTTTAGTGAACATTTTCCTCACTCTTGA
Organism: Branchinecta lynchi; assembly: GCA_023053575.1. NCBI lineage: Eukaryota > Metazoa > Arthropoda > Branchiopoda > Anostraca > Branchinectidae > Branchinecta > Branchinecta lynchi. The sequence goes on from JAKZAP010000002.1 coordinate 22,388,465, forward strand.
GGCACTTTCTGACTTGAAACGCTGTAAACACAGAGCTGTCTAAACGGTCAGAAATTTGTATAACAAATAGCTCAAGGATGCGCGGTTTCAACGGACAACACTTATGGATGGTAGCTGTTACGTTTTTCAAAAGTTACGCATGAAAACGGTATTTATTTGATGTTGCAAAACGGATACGTCACCCTGAAATATGATTCGCAGCCAACTTGGGGAGAAGGAATATTTAAAACGGTCTGCATACAAGAAGAGCTGAAACACCACCGACAAAAACATCTGCTAACTTTTTTGTATGTCGTCATGGCATTGGAAAAGTCAGCAGAGGCTTTTTCAGCGGTTTTTCTGCTCTTCCTGGCAATGCTTGTCATGCATAACGTTTAATGAATAACGTTTGCAAGATCATTACACATAACATCCCAAGTGTTATCTGCTGAGACTGCGCATCCTTGCGTTTATCTGTTTTGAAACTTCTGACAGTGTAAACTCAGAGGCAGAGTTTCCTTTGCTGATTTGAATCCTAGCGATCGCCAAGCCATAGTTTTTTTGCCTCTACTTTCAAGGTCAGGGCTAAGCAGGGTTACCACGTGTCGCACGATAGTGCGATCAATTGTCACTCTGTTTTGTTTGTGTCACTCTTGTCCTATGTATGACATAGATTCACTCTATTGCTGAAAAGGTCGGGACATGTCATTTTTGCACCAGGGATACAGAAAGAACAAAAACTATTTCATGTATTTTGATGGAAATAAAATTTCACTCGCAATTCACTCTCTGTTTTAGTCAAAGTCACTCTCTTAATTTGTCTGATGTGGCAACCGGGGGAGACACACAGCGACTACCTAGATTCTTAGATTCTCTCTCATGAAATATTCCATTTCAGACCTATTCCGGCTAATTGCTAACGAGCAAAGGCAAGCAGACTCAACAGGCCTTGGGGAGCTTCTCGACGCCTGTATGCAGCTGCCTAAAGAGCTAGGTGAAATTAACTCCTTTGGTGGTCCAAGCACGGAGCCATCCGTCAAGTCCTGTTTCCAGAAGGCGGGGAAAGACAAAACACACATAGAGGTAACAACCTTACCTTAAACTGCACTTGCTGTTGACGATTGCAGTCTACCACGAGTGCCTGATTTTTTTGAATCGGCCTTGCGAAATGTTGGGTATACCGATCAAGTGGATCTTGGTGTTTATCTCTAGAATGTGTCCTCTTGGCTTGGTTCGTTTTTTGTCTTATCTAATGAGTTCATGTTCAAGTTCAACTTTTTAATTTAACACAAAAATACAAATACATTTTACAAGCACTGTGGAGAACAAAGATTCGAACATACAGAAATAAACTGAGACAAAATAGAAGTAAACTGAGACCAGCGAGCGTACACCCCGTCCTTAACCCCTAATGTTCGCTACTGGTAAAGGAGAAAAGGTTTTCCTTTCGAAGATAGATTGGTATTTCTATCGATGCAACTCATACTGTCAAATTGGTCGTCACTAATTTATATGGTCATCACACTTACGGAATTTATAAATTGTACGAAACATACCCCTTTAAAATCCATCAAATTTTCGTTAGTTGTGTCTGTAAGATATGGTAAAAAAAAGAGACAGTTCAGATACCGGTTAGTATCACCCCTCTCTGGCCTCTAGCTTTAGAAGAAGCTATCCATTTTTGGGATCCCTACGTAAGTGGAGGGATACCTATGACATCGCAAAAGTTGTCCGTCCGTCCGTCTTTCCGTCGTTGAGCACGATAACTCTCGAAGGGGTTGAGATATTTGTTCAAATTTGGCACGATGACTCTTTGGGCCAAATTAGAGGTCAAGTTCGAAGGTGGGTATATTGAGGGGTGGGGGAGGGATATCAAATTAAGAGACGACGGATTTTTTTTTTTAAGCTTTTGAGATAGTCGATTCGAACTTTCGTCGATTTTCATATCCGGATATGAAAATTATTTTCTCGCCGAACAAGTAGTTCAACCGGAATCCGGCAAAAACCGAAAATTTTTTCATAAAGTAAAAGTTGTATCTGAAGTTGATATGAAAATTATTTTCACGCCGGACAGACAGTTCGCGCTGAATCCCGAAATTTAGCTTTAGCATAGTCGATATAGCTGAATCGAATTTATAACTTTATTTCCTTGACGGATAAGCTGGCGAAATTTGCAAAGAAGTGGATATTTGGATTGAAAGGTTCGGCTCTCAGTGTCACTAGATCTTTTGCTCTGCATGCAGTTCACCGGGAATGCTGCTAAATACGAGGAATTTGGTAAAAAAAAAAAAAATAGACGTTTTTGAAGTCGATTAGATATGAGAAACTGGAGTAAAAATGCTTGTTAAATCCATATCTGAACTTGGTTTCCTCGTTTGATTAGTTATTTGGCCGTAAGCATAAAACTTCAAAACGGTAAAAAAAAATGTGTACATATTCAAGCGATTGATTATGGATAAATAGCAAAAATGTTAAAGGGGTCTGGCGAAGACTAGGAAATGTACAAGATTTGATTGTCTGGATCAAGAAGTCCGATATATATTGGATTTCTGGGATCTCATCGAAACCTTTGGTCTTGTTGCTCCTCAAAAGCCTGCTTAGGAATTAGGGGTCGTAATTAGATTGAAGATCAAGTCCGTTTTGAATTTGAATTTTTGACACGTTCCAAATTAACTACTTAGTTTGTTAAAGTTGTCCTAGAATCGAGGAAGAAAGGAGGTCACTCTAGTCCTAAGCTTTTGGTCCATAATGCCTATCATATTTTGAGGCATTCTTCTTTTTATTTTGTATGTAATTGACACTCTAGTCTGCGTTTCGTTCATAGGTGGTTCACTTCATGTCATGGCTTAAAGCTGAGCCCCAGAGTTTGGTTTGGGTACCTGTACTCCACCGCATTGCAGCTTCCGAAGCAGCAAGGCACCAAGCCAAATGCAACATCTGTAAGATGTCACCAATTGTTGGACTTAGGTAAGGTTAAATAGTTTAAATTTTAACTCAAAAGCTAACTTAATTTTGTATCATTTAACTGATCACACTGGACTATTTTGATTGCGTTTTTTTTTTTTCACTATTTGCTCTGTTATAACGTTCAAATATCTACGGCCCTCCTCACAACTCAAAATTCTATCTACTACGACGCGAAAGATTTGAATCTGAATATAAACGCAGTTTTTCACTGGTCAGTCATCAGCACGAGGAAGGTGGCTCACTGTGTGAACACTTATTTGTTCGTGGATCGTTTTCTGTCAAGCATGGACCACAGATACAAGTGTATAGAGGAACAACAAATCAGACAGCGAAGTTCTACGATTTGAACATCCGTTATTCTTGAATAGCTGAGCAACGAAATAACGCATTTTCATCGGGTCTTCAAGCCGCTTTACTTGAATAAGTCACGGGTAACTAGATTGTCCTGTTACATCCTTTTTCAGTTAAACTTTAAGGTTCACTTGAAAATCCTTTTTCTACAGCAGTCACTTCAACCAACTGCCTCATGTTTTGATAAGGTATCCCAGACTTTGATCATACCTGGTCTTTTGGCTTTGCTTGTGCGAGATGTGTACAAGGATGTACAGAAGGAACAAGCTGGCTTTTGCAAACAGAATTGTTGGTCCCTGGAAGAGTTTTACCGAAGATGCAATTATGCTGAGTAATTAATAGTTTCAAGTGCATTAACGATCTGACCATCCAAAGGGGAATGGAGGGAGGAGGAATCCGGAATTTTGTGACACGCATGAACCCGAAAGAGCTCGCCGATCTGAATGAAACTTCGTAACTGACAAGAGCAAACTAAATGAACTCCTAGCACCTTTCACGGACGCGTCGCACTACCTTTCACCTTTCACGGACACGTCGTACATAAAACTATAATAGGCTTCGGCCGTTTTTAGTCTCATTCCATCCCCCTTTGCCGAGGATGAGAAACATGGCAAAATTTGCTTGATCGATCCGCTGACAATAAGGTTCTCTGGAACAAAGATCAGGAGCCTCATACGTCACGTAAAGAGAACAGATGTGGTTACAGTACAGTTATGAAAGACGGAATCTCCGGAACCAGAGTCGATGGAAATGCTGCTGAAGTAGAATGAATTACTATTATTAGTGTGACGTGTCCTCTAAGTGTTCGTCTTCACCGCACGGTGAAAAAATACTTTGGGCCAAACTATAAATTTTTGTTTACCCCAAGGGCCGATGATCATTTTTTCCTCAAGGGCGATGCTTACAAATCAATTTTTAGACCCCTTAAGTGTGCTTCTTGATTCGATCCCTCCCCCCGTCCTAAAGGGGGTAGGGGGGGGGGTCGTCAGGGCTATGGGATAGGCAAGACACCCGTACATGGAAGTGACCCTTGCGTAAGTGCAGTTTTTTCAAATAGGTTGGGTTTTCCAGGTATCGATGTCTCAAGTGTTTCAACTTCGATTTGTGCCAAAGCTGTTTCTTCTCCGGAAAGATAGCCAAACACCATAAACTTAGTCATCCAATGCACGAATACTGCACACATGTAAGTAATTTAGTAGTAAACGCATTAGGTCCAGCAAGGTTTTTTGGTAAATAAAACAAGAGCTACGAGCTCATATGGCACTTGTTACGAGTAGGCACGGCTCGGTTATGTCAATGATAAATCTAGTGTTTGCTAGGTGTCTTCCCACCAAGTTTCATCTCGATCCCTCCACTCATAGCGTTTTCCAATATTTCCGGTTCTCCCCTCCAGCTCCCCCCAAAAGTCACCGGATCCGGTCCGGATTTTAAGTGGGTCGTCTGAGGCATGAGGTCTTTCCAAATATCAAGTTTCATCGAGATCCGGTCACCCGTTCAAAAGTTATAAATACCTCAAGATTCCGGATTCCCCCTCCCTCCACTCCCCCGACAGTGCCCGAATCGGCTCGGTTATGTCAATGATGTATCTAGTGTTTGCTAGGTGTCTTCCCACCAAGTTTCATCTCGATCCCTCCACTCATAGCGTTTCCAAAGATTTCCGGTTGCCCCCTCCAGCTCCCCCCAAAAGTCACAGGATCCGGTCCAGATTTTAAGTGGGTCGTCTGAGGGATGAGGTCTTTCCAAATATCAAGTTCCATCGAGATCCGATCACCCGTTCAAAAGTTATAAATACCTCAAGATTCCGGATTCCCCCTCCCTCTACTCCCCCCACAGTACCCGAATCGGCTCGGTTATGTCAATGATGTATCTAGTGTTTGCTAGGTGTCTTCCCACCAAGTTTCATCTCGATCCCTCCACTCATAGCGTTTCCCAAGATTTCCGGTTGCCCCCTCCAGCTCCCCCCAAAAGTCACCGGATCCGGTCCAGATTTTAAGTGGGTCGTCTGAGGGATGAGGTCTTTCCAAATATCAAGTTTCATCGAGATCCGATCCCCCGTTCAAAAGTTATAAATACCTCAAGATTCCGGATTCCCCCTCCCTCTACTCCCCCCACAGTGCCCGAATCGGCTCGGTTATGTCAACGATGTATCTAGTGTTTGCTAGGTGTCTTCCCACAAAGTTTCATCTCGATCCCCCCACTCATAGCGTTTCCCAAGATTTCCGGTTGCCCCCTCCAGCTCCCCCCAAAAGTCACCGGATCCGGTCCAGATTTTAAGTGGGTCGTCTGAGGGATGAGGTCTTTCCAAATATCAAGTTCCATCGAGATCCGATCACCCGTTCAAAAGTTATAAATACCTCAAGATTCCGGATTCCCCCTCCCTCTACTCCCCCCACAGTACCCGAATCGGCTCGGTTATGTCAATGATGTATCTAGTGTTTTCTAGGTGTCTTCCCACCAAGTTTCATCTCGATCCCTCCACTCATAGCGTTTCCCAAGATTTCCGGTTGCCCCCTCCAGTTCCCCCCAAAAGTCACCGGATCCGGTCCGGATTTTAAGTAGGTCGTCTGAGGCATGTTGTCTTTCCAAATATCAAGTTCCATCGAGATCCGATCACCCGTTCAAAAGTTATAAATACCTCAAGATTCCGGATTCCCCCTCCCTCTACTCCCCCCACAGTACCCGAATCGGCTCGGTTATGTCAATGATGTATCTAGTGTTTGCTAGGTGTCTTCCCACCAAGTTTCATCTCGATCCCTCCACTCATAGCGTTTCCCAAGATTTCCGGTTGCCTCCTCCAGCTCCCCCCAAAAGTCACCGGATCCGGTCCGGATTTTAAGTAGGTCGTCTGAGGCATGAGGTCTTTCGAAATATCAAGTTCCATCGAGATCCGATCACCCGTTCAAAAGTTATAAATACCTCAAGATTCCGGATTCCCCCTCCCTCCACTCCCCCCACAGTGCCCGAATCGGCTCGGTTATGTCAACGATGTATCTAGTGTTTGCTAGGTGTCTTCCCACCAAGTTTCATCTCGATCCCTCCACTCATAGCGTTTCCCAAGATTTCCGGTTGCCCCCTTCAGCTCCCCCCAAAAGTCACCGGATCCGGTCCGGATTTTAAGTGGGTCGTCTGAGACATGAGGTCGTTCCAAATATCAAGTTTCATCGAGATCCGATCACCCGTTCAAAAGTTAAAAATACCTCAAGATTCCGGATTCCCCCTCCCTCCACTCCCCCCACGGTGCTCGGATCGGGGAAGTGACTATTTCCAACTTAATCATTTGGGGTCCCTTATATGCCTGCCAAGTTTTATCATCCTAGCTTATGTGGAAGTGCCCGAACTAGCAAAACCTGGACAGACCGACAGACCGACAGACCGACAGACCGACGGACGGACAGAAATTGCGATCGCTATATGGCACTTGGCCGAAGGGCAAGTGCCATAAAAAATCAGATGTAAGTCTTGTAAAAGGAAAATTTTCTGAAAGTAATATCGTTGACCCCAACCGTACGGAAAGTCCAGCTTCCAGCAGAGCCGAGGGCGAAACTTCGATCTATCCGAGGAAGAAACTAATCCGAAATCGGGTCGAAAATTGTTTCGACTTGTCTGGAATTTCAGGCGCGAAATTTCCATACGGCTACACCGAGAAACAATGAATGAATGAATGCGGTATCTTTATTAACAATTCAAATATGTAAATAGAGAAGTCGGTTTCGAGTATAGTCAATGAAACAACGTAATCAACGGTAGCATTGTCAAGACTAAGATGCTAGGCTCGGGACAAGTTTTGAAAAGAAAAGAATGTAAATATCTCCACAAAACTGTTAGCGTGGACTATTTGGCCATCTTGAGCAGTACCGGTTAAATTTTTGGCCAGTAAAGCGCAAGTCCCAGTGGATATAGTCCTAACATACGTGAATTCTATGAAACCGTGGTGAGTTTCTCAAAGTTTTCAAAGCAGACTATTATCAGCCTCGCTTGGACCCCCTGGTTCTTACGGGAAACACGAAAAAATGGCATAATCGGTATTTCTGGCCAATGAAGTCCTCGGAAGCAATAAGCGGGACCAGGATCCACCTAAAAAAATGTCAGTATAACTCAGTTAGGGAAAACAAAAATGACATATGTTCGAAATCTTGTAAAACGACAATAGTTGCGTTTTTAATGTGAGTTCTCAGTTCTCGCTTCTCCATTCTCGCTTTGACAAAAAGACTAATTTAGCCAACCGTTAAAACCTACTTATACAGGTTGAACATCCGCCATCTGTAGACCAATCAGAAAGGAGAACGGAGAAAGAGAATGAAGAATTGGCTATAGAAATAAGTGATCGATTCTGCAGAATCGCGAAGCTTCCCAGTTCGGGACTCTTACAAAACCGCAAAAAGGAGGGTTGGCTTCATCCTAATAGTCATAAAATGGGGAAGAGGAGAATTGAGATAAAAAACGCAACTAATGTATACGATTAGTGACGTTTGCCTTGAGCGAAGCAGCAATATGTGCATACATAGGCACTAGAATAATGCTTCTCGGAATGCCCGAGGTTTCGGTGCAACCTGGCGAAGAATTCCACTCACCAGCCTCCTTTTGCGAAGCGGCCAACACTTCAACACTTGAAAGTGACCGAAAAGGTATACAAGGATGCCCAACACTTTGGTGTTGAGATATATATTACGATTTTTCATCATATAATCAATATTTTTATTTCAGTCTACATCCGGTGAAGATATCAAAGATTTTACCAAAGCGCTTCGAAACAAATTCAAGTCCAAAAAGTATTTCCAAAAGCACCAAAAGCTGGGCTATCTGCCAGTCCAACCGGAACTGGATTCAGCCAATCAGAGCGTGGCAGGGGAAAGCCAGACTTCAGGACAAATAACGCCATCTACCGTAAGTAGCCAATTTGTAGTTTGTGCTCGCAGAGAAAGTTAGCGTAATACCATATTAGTTTATTCAGACTAACGGCTTCGTAGATTTCAGGAGATCGGGAAGCAAAAGCATACCAACCCACCCACACCAAAGTTAACCCTCAACCGCGAAAGAGCTTTGCACTCTATAGAAGGAAGTGGGTAAATTCTCCTTTTGAATCTTGCAAAGATGGAAATAGAAAAGAAAAAACGGAGAACGATGAAATGGAAGAAGCATATTGTTTCTTTAAGATCTAATCATTCTCTAACTCTAGTCGACCGCCGAGACCCCTCAGACACGCAACGTCGGGGAAGACGTTCATGCACGGCTGGAGTTATACGCAAATCGTCTAGCAGAGGCGGAGTCACAAGTGGATGGGGGAACACCTAGCAGGACGTCTCTAAACCGAGACATGTCGCCTGATTCGTAAGTGTAGTTAAATGTTTGTTAGAGGTTTAATGGCAAAGAAATCACCGCCAGTGAAAAATAGACTAAGTTCCGACAACGCGGGAATCATTCACTGGGCGAATACAAAAAACGTTTGGCAGGGAAATGAAAGCGAAATATCCCGCAAAGTGGTGACAGACGTCAGCTCAACTCATGCGCACTTTGCGCCAGTCATGTCTGATTTGTCGCAGTATGCAGAAAGACAAATAGTTTAAGAAACGGCTAGCAGCAGAGAGGAACGGGAAAAACTGAAAATCGGGAAGTAAATCAACCTGGAAGTCACGGAGTTTCCAAAAACAGACGAGAGGCCTGGTAAATTATCTGTATTACGTAGTATGATAGACGAAGAAGATAGACATGAAGTGGATTTAGTTTTATATTTGAGCTGTTAAAAGTAAAGAAAGAATGAATGATTATTGCAAGAAAAAAGTATTACCCCTGGTAAGCATGGCAGATTTTTCCACCCTATGCAGCTATATGGCAGATGCCTGGTAATTAGCGTCCACTTCTTTTCCATGGATGCTTCCTTCACCTCTTATTCACTTACTTTTCAGACAACACTCGACGTATTTTCCAGACACAAGAAACAATCTTTATACCATCTGCCTCCTTTAACTCTGGAAAAGTTCCAATGTATCCTACCATCCACATCTCTCTTTAGGGAAGATGAACACGCTTTGATTGCTCAGTATTGCCGATCTTTGGATGCAAACAATAGAGAGATGTCTCTGGAACGAGCAGAAACTTCCTTGGGACCGAGATCGCCCGCGCAGCTCATAGCAGCTATTGATCAGACCCATAAGGATGAGCTGGAGTCGATGATCAGGTGAGACCTAGCCCCATGAACTGTTTCCTAGAAACCAAAATAGTGTATGATGCGTTTTTTTTCACAGTTATCCATAGGAGCTTTCAGTTAGAATGACTACTTGGAGATCTTCACCCCCATTTCTGAAGGAGTTAAATGGAAAGCAGCTTAGGATTTGCAATGTCTAAGTTAAAGACATTGTCTAAGTCGCTGGAACAAAATCTTCGCTGACGTATCCGTTTAGAGTCATATTTTGTAGATATCATTCGCAGTCAGCTTGGGCACAAGGAGTATTCACGGGATTCGATAGTAGCACGGTGTATTGTAGTGTCGCGATTCGGAAGCATGCTTATTGGAAAACTTAAAGACCTTAAAGTTTAACTGAAAATCCAACTTATTTTTGTATCATAACTGAATACACTTGGTTTTTGGGATTGTGTTAAGGGATTTTTTTTATTTTTCACTATTTGCACTAGAATGACGTTCAGGATATCAGCGGTCGTCCTCACAACGCAAATTTCTACTATGACGCAGATAAGTTAAATCTCAGTACATACGCAGCGTTTCAGTGGCCAGTGATGAGCTTACGGAAAGTAGCTCACTGCGTGAACACTTATTTTTCGGAAACCGTTCTTGTCGAGCATACAACCCGATGAAAAATTTATCTCAGAATAGTAGTATGAAGTTGTACGAAAAAGTAGCATGGAGTACTAAATAATAATAATAATAATAATTTATTTTTAACCCACTACAACATTCAAGAAAAAGTGGAGTAATAAGCTAAATAAACAAAAAAGAAACCAAAAAGAAAGAAAATAACTCAACTACGAGAAAAACATTGTAGAAGACCATGGAAAGGCTCAAGGTTCGAAACTGCAGACCCGGATAACCCCTCGTGTAGCAAGGCCAGCTTTGCCGTGACATCCGAAGCGTTAAAATTCTGGATAATTTGTCTATTCTTATACCACGGTGGCAAATAAAATAAAAATCTCAAGTACCGGAAATACGCGGATCGGAGAGCTTGGATATCTTTTTTAAGAAAAATTGGAAACAACCCAGACAAAAATAAAACAGAGTGGTCACAATAGGTCGAGTACAGTTTCGCTAATGCATTACGGTTATATTTACTTCTGTTGGCAACAATTTTTGAGTAACCAATCTGGAGCTTAAGCTTAGCGTCAGAAACTGTACGCGAACGAAGTGACCGTAGATTACTAGTAATCGAGATTCCCAACCACCTAATAGATTCAACCAAAGGTATAGAAAAATTTAGACAAGTAAGTGATGATCTAGAGGAAGACTTAACGTTGAAAGTAAGGAGCTCACATTTATCAACATTTAGAGAAAGTCCCAACCTGGAGAAAGAAGAAGCAACAAAGCCCACAGAATCTGAGAGCCCCTTCCGGGTACGACTAATTAAGAGAATGTCATCCGCGTAAGCTAGGTATGAGACATTAGAATTTCCTAAAAAACATGTAGTAGGAAGACTATTCAATACATTAGAAACACACAGTTTGAAAATAGAAGGAGACAAAACACCACCTTGTCTCACACCTTGCCTTACGCGAATTAGAGAATTCTAATTCACTAACTGATGCTACTACATGCTTCTACTTCAAGGCTACCGTGTTACTGCATTCTACTGCATGCTACTATTAGCAAGACTGGATGCTCCTAGAGGAAGACAGGATGCTACTGGATACTACTACTTAAGATTGATCCAGTCTGAGGCACATTAAATGATAGTACTCTTTACTATTACATATCACTAGATGCAACTTTTTCGTACAACTATCATATAACTACGCAAGCTACAGATTTTTCATCGAGAACACAGACACAAGCGCATTGAGTATGCATTGGGCATACAAATCAGAAGGAAATTCCACTATTTAAAAATCGATTATTCGTGAATAGCGGAGCAACGAAGGAACGCATTTTCCGGGATTTTCAAGCTTCTTTAAGTGAATAAGTGATGGGGAACTAGATTGTCCTATCTAAGTCCTTTTTAGTTAAACTTTAACAAGAAGATCAGAAAAAGGACAAATAGAATAAAAAGTGCACAAAATACAGTTCACTATTTGGCAGTAGACTATCTATTTTAATTTAATACTGTGTTTTCATATTTGTATTTAATTTGCTGCCTTACACCTATCCTCAAGAAGAAAATACTTGTCCGGTAAGCTAGTGTATGCAGTCAGGGTCGTCATGACTGGGTCAGTGCATCAGGGTCGTCATGATTTGAACAATTGATTTTTGTTCATTAAAGCAGTCGGGTTTTCTGAAAATGGGTCGATTTTTCGTCAAAATAGTCGGTTTTTCTGAAAATCGGCCGATTTTTTTTCAAAAATGTCATTTTTGTTGTTGAAAACAGTCGTTTTTTCTGCAGAAAAAGTAGGTAAAAATTATAAGCCAGTCGGTAAATACCTCTTCCCCCCCCCCCCAAATATTTTGGCTAGTATCGGCTCTGTATGCACTCCCACCCAATGAATAATTTATGAGCGGGTGGGACTGACTGACTCGTCGTCTCCAACAGTCGTTCAGTTTCTCTTAGACTAATTTTGGCTGGTGTTGGGTTCTGCAAAGAAAAGTTCGGGCATGGTTTCAAAAAACTTGGTTTCTATAATGACACGGAAACTTTAGTAAAGCGAAACAAAACAAAAAACCCTTAGCTTACCCATACTTATTGTTTTCACTGGGAACCACTTGCAGGGTCGGGTTTCCCATAAGGCCAACCTAGGCCATAGTATAGACCGCAGCAGTCAGGTCGCTTGCAAATATATAGCCTACAGATTTGTCATTGTTATTTTGAAAGGGCCATATGAAAAGCTGTTAACATTCAACGGACTTCATCCGGCCGCAGACTGAACTGCTTTTCTTCTTTGTGATTTTGCGGATTGTCCCCGTCAATGTTGGATCTTGTTTCCGTGTGCTGCGCGCTCTCTCGGCAGAACGGGGAAAAATATGTGCTTTCACCTAGCGCGTAGAAATGTGTAAATCCGGCACTGACTCCTTGGCTAATTTCTTGTTGGTATTTTAGGGAACTGGAAGAAGAAAACGCTTCTCTCCAAGCAGAATACGAGCGCTTGCGGGGTCACCAATCCCCCAGTCTAAGCGTCTCATCGACTTCAGATCCAAACCAGTCTCTAGATGGAATTGTGCTTACTACGGAAGTGGAGAGGGAGATGTTGGCAGAGGCCAGAATGTTAAGGCAGCACAAGGCCAGACTGGAAGCCAGAATGAACATCCTGGAAGACCATAACAAGCAGCTTGAAGCGCAGCTGTCCAGGCTGCGACAACTTTTGTCGGAGGTAATGCGATTTAGAATATTATGTACCGGGTGCGTTTGAGCCGACACAATCGGACCGGAGTCATTCCCTCCTCTTGTATCGTATTTAATGTGGCAGTCATAATGCGGTAATACTGTCAGTTTTGCCTATCCAACAATACTATCTCTCTACGGTACAGAAAAATGCATGAAGACTTTAAGTGGTACGTTTTTGTAAAACACGACAGGAAGCATCGTCTGCAATGTTACTTTAAATCACGTCTCGCACTATTTACTGTTCATGGTAGAGTATTCAGAACAATTTAAGTACTGAAAAACTCTTATCCACGGGTGTGGCTGTTTTAAGCCTTTTCCCAAGCCCATTGACTTTCATCAAACACTCAGCAAAATTCAGATAACGGGTTTTACGCATCAATAGCATGATGCACGGACATTCGTTGGGAGCATTATGGAAAATAGTGAATCGTGGCAAGTGCAAATATTATAGTGACTTAGTCAGGTATCGTTAGCGGGCTTGTAACATATGAAATATGGGTCTACGGGCTTAAGAATTAATGAATGCAAATAGGGAAGTAGGTTGCATTTTCATTATCCTTTAAAGTTTAACTGAAAAGACAGCTTATTTTTACATTTGATATTGAATACACTGAAATAGTTTCTCATCTAAGGGATTTTTCACTTTTTCACCCGTGGCTCTAGTAATAACGTTCGGAGTGTGCGCTGCTTGCACGAAAACCCAAAAATCATCCAGTCGCGGATAATTTGAATTTCAACAAAGGCCTGCGTTTTATTTTATAGTCAAGGCTGGTCCTTCAAACGAAAAAGAACACTTAAAAAAGTTCTCAATTGAAAGTCATTCCGTAACACATGCGGATAACACCCAAAGTGCTAACTGTTGAAAATGCCCATCCTTGTGTTGAACCTTGTCAAAATTCTGATACGTCAGCTGAATTTTATTAGAGCTATATTTTGTCTGTCAATTATGATGACTGCTTAAACTTTAAATTGTCTAACCGTTATGGTGAAAAAGCAAAATTTCACACTGACGTGTTGAGGCTTTCACACTGAGCTATGCAACCTCTGCGTCGTGCTTGCGTCGACCCAACGCAGAGCTTACCCGGACAAATAAACGCAACGCAAGAATAGAACCAAGTTTTATTCTTGCGTTGCGTCGACGCAGACGCTTCAGATTTTTCACTGAAAAATGGAAGTTATAGAAGACAAACTGGAGAAAACCCACTAACGATGAAGAAAAGCTTGGTAATGATGAAAGGAACGAGAATTTAGCATAAGAAACCGAGAAAGGAAAAAGTAAATACACATCCAGTGTGAAAGCTTGTCGCACAGGTTTGAAAGATACGCTACGCAACCTTACGCAGCGCAAGATAAACGGATACGCAGCGCATGATAAACGGATACGCAGCGCATCACAACGTTGAGTCAATGTGAAAGCGGCTTAATGCCAAATGTACACATATATAAATAAATAACCATTTATATTCTTTCACCCTTCTTTTAAAATCATAGAATGTATTTTAATTAAAACAACATTAGTCAGACGCACTGACACTCATTATACTTTCAGCCGGTTCCTGGAAGTGCTTCACCGAGTAGGACCGGCACCTTACAAACCAGAGCTGTTACGGCGTCCCAGCTTGCAACCGACACTCCCTACAGGGTAAACGGCCATGGTAGTCTCTATGATTCATCGTCTAGACGTAAGTACACTTGAATCTCAGCCCTTTGGCGCAGTTCCTTACCTTGTGATATACTCTAGTTCTTCACGCATTTCCAAAGGCGCTCAGGGTATCCAAGAAGAGTCGCTGATCGTCTCTTCAGTGGCTCGCTGCGTACGTCTTCCCAGTCGATCTGGAAGGACGCGTTGGTTTAAGAGTATCCTGTGATGTCGCATAGTGTTCTACTCCGCCCTCTTCGGAATAACCTTATGGAAAATACTTTTGAGTGTTTTGTGATTATTTTATATTTCTTTGTCCTTTTGAGAGAGAGAGAGATAGACTTTGATTAAAGCTTTCACAGCGCGTGGCGCCGAATTGGCGCTTCTCGTCATGTAATTTACACACTTATCAGATAAAAACCGATCGTCAACGAGAAAGTGAGTCAACACAAGAAAATAATACTCAAATCACTGGTTAATAAGGTTTACAAACGCAGGAATGAAACTCTTCCTGTATCTCTCGTGGATTGGTGAGAGAGGTTGAAGGTTGGGGACTTTCTGGAAGTAGCACTTGTGCCCTTGGGCAGTGCGTCATAAATCCTTCACTCATTCACTCTTCGTCATGATCTCTTTGGTTGCCACCACAGGACAACGTCAGCGAGCCTCATATGTCAACCCTTAGAGCATGGCGGAGGTATCTCCAGTCTTGAGTGTAGAGATTAGTTCGGTCGTCTGGATTCCTAGCTGGATCGTCCCTGATGGTACGAATGTATGCAATTCGAACTACATAAATAGGTGTGAAGAACCCAATGTCTAGTCTAGTCTGAAGAGATATTGTCTCCTTCTTATATACATATCTCAGACGTGTGTAGGACAGCGTGAAAGTCCTGCACTCTAGATTGTGGAGTGCAGCGTCCTGAAAGCTAAACCCTAACCTTGAGGCCTAGTTCCTACTGGATGTTACTTTCGATTCACCCTGTGAATTTGGCTGGAAACAGCGGAAAAAGATCCCACTTACATCCGATATAGCGAAGAAAAATTCACATCGCCAAGCAGAATCGGTTTCAGTGAGAACTTAGTGAGAATGTGTATTATCTTTTTCAGTGTCAGCTGAGATCCTCGCAGAAACCCACTCCCACCATTCGAGAGACTCCAGGAGTAGCTCCCGACCTCCACCTCCCCCAATGGCAAGAGATGTAGGGAATTTGTTTAGTATGGTTGGTAAGTGTGCACCAAATCATCTTTGTCCCTGGCCCCTTCTTCCTCGTAAATTGTTATCAGCGCATCTACTGTTCTTTCCTTTTACAATTACCTTGTTTTTTTACTATTTGGATAGCCACCGGGTAATTTTTCGCCTGCCGATATGACGAAAGGTCGCATCAAACATTAGAAAATACAGCAATACATTACAGTTTTTTTTTTTACCGCCGTCAAAGCTCTAGATCTATTTTTTTGTCGTCATCCAGAGATGGGCGAATCCGAATCCGGATTCGTCCTTTTGGCCGGATTCGAATCTTTTGGCTGGATTGGGATTCGGACTCGGATTCCAAACCCTCAATCTTAAGAATCCGCTCAAATTTCTAGTCTACATCCTTCCAGTTTCCGTTTCCCAATTTGTACAAGATGGGCTTAGGCCATCCAACCTTTTTATCTCTACCGCCAACCATCCTCAGTAATCTATCATGTTATCTGATTACCTTAGACATCACTGATTTTTGTCACCTCTGATTTTCAAACTATAACCTGCGTAAATGAGTTGGTTTTTGTTAAGGTCGGATTCGAATCCTTAGCATGAAATGGGGGATTCGGATTTGTAATCAGATTCGCATATAGCCCTGGATTCGGATTCGAATCTTTTCATGGTCTTATTCCCCATCTCTGTATCGTCATCCCGATGAAAAAAATTTCGAGAATGAGTCGTATGGAGTCGCACGAAAAAGTAGCATGCAGTAGTAATTGTTGCCACTGCACGCTATTACTAGCAAACTGGATGCTACTGCAGCAAGACTGAATGCTGTCGGACACTACTAGTTAAGATTAACCCAGTAGGAGGTATCTTACATCGAAGTATTCCATACTACTACATATCAATACATGCAACTTTTTCGTACAACTACCATACAACAACACAGTCAAAGAATTTTTCATCGGGATTATCGGTTAGTCACTGCTTTGATGGGTTCTTTTTGCCGAAGAACCAGCGACACAATCGAAAGTGGTCGATTACCGGGCAGAAGTTTTACTTTGTCCGGGATCGAGTTGAAACGTTTTCGTCCGTACAAAAAGGCGAAGAAACAGTTCAGTGGTTTCTTCTGGGGCAGAGCAAAAGAACAATTCAGGCCTATTCTCGACGATCCTCCTGGACTTCTCTGGTAATCGAGGGGAACGGCGAGAATAGAGGGAGTCACTCCACGCGGACTCCGCGTACGAAAACAATGAGAACATGGGGAACACTTTCAAAATAGATTTTGTTCGAAAAAAGGATATGCAGTTGACGAAATTAGTATGGATTTACTTTATTTTTTATTTTTTTTATTATGATTTTTAATCAAATTTGCACCACCGCTAGCCAGTAAATTCATATTTTGAACACAACAAACAAAAAATACAACTCCCCTGTTTCCTCGATGTGTGCAGACCGCATCTTAGCTTTACTAGAAATTTCTAAACCCGCAAAATTTGTCCCGCTTTAAATGCCGCAAGCGTAGTGGGCGGCGCTACTAGTCTGCTAAGCAAGGAAAGCATAGGTCTTCACACTAGTCAAGGAATAACACTAGAAGTAGCGCCAAAACTTTACAAAATTGACACACACTCTAATAGCAGCGATACTACCACCACTAGCGATACAGAATGTCCCTACTGAGATTCATTCAGTCGTTCACCAGAGCTAGCTCCGATAACTTCATATTCTGAACATTGAACACAAATTATACAGCCTCCATTGTTTCCATGCTGTGTGCAGACCGCACCTTTGCTTTACTAGAAATTTCTAAACCCGCAAGTTTGTCTCGCTTTAAATGCCGCAGGCGTAGTGGGCGGCGCTACGAGTATAGCCCGTCTGCGAAGCAAGGAAAGCATGCCGAGTGTTATTGTGCTCTGTTCTGGGGTGTTAGAGGCAGAATAAAGCAATCAGCTGCTCGGACCTTAAAAGCTAAAAATACGCTGTTCCTAGTTATAAGTAGCTGCTGTCTGTGTATCAGAAAATCTCCTCCTTCCGCGAGAGTGACTAAAAACAAAAGGTGAGCTTAAACCCTGAAAAATACGCGTTTTGAGCTTTAAGAAAAACAGAATACATTCTTTTTGCTTCTTCTCTTCCTCCATGTTGCTTCTCTGAACTCCGAAGAGGCTAGCCCCTTTGCTCGACCTGGATGCGCTTGGAGCAACTGCCAACTTACACTCGTCTTTGGCGATTTTCCCACTGCGATGTGGCAAGCATGTGACCATGCCGGAAAATGGCCAGAGAAGTCTTTTTAAAAACCGTTTATGAGGCTAAGAATCTTTTTCCCTTGGATCCCGTTCCCTCTGAAAGCTTAAGACTATTTGTTTTTGCAGACGACCTGGGTAAAGCAGTTGGAACCCTCGTGTCCGTTATGAAAGAAGAAAACGGCAGCTATTCAGACAGTGGCAGCGATCAGTGACTTTCTTCTATTCTTCCGAGCTCTTAAAGGAGATATGAGAGATGCTTCGTACCGGCCACACATAGACATATTCCCAGCAAGGACAAACAGCTAAAAAGCCACTTAAACTACATTAAACCAAAGAAACTAACAACTTACACAAATCCTTTAATATACGAGTGATTGGTATGCAGAATGACATGCACACTACTTGATTGCTCTCTAGTGGAGCTTCCATTTTCTTGATCATAAAAGGTGGCGGAGCCTTGAAATTCCTATAATCCTCTGTAGATAGATGGCTCTCAGTTCTTTGAAAAGTTATCGAAGAGTAAATTCACGGCCGTGAGTGGATGTCGTTCTGAAATTAGCGAGTTCTTGGATTTGTTCGGTGTCTTTCTGGAAGCTTTACTCCAGAATAGTCATTTTTGTGGCCGGTCGAGTGCACCACTTTTGTATAGGCTATACATTTAACGGGTAGCTCGGCAATTTGTACCTACGGTTATTTCAGCTAGGTAGACTAGTTTTGGTGATTCCGTGATTCTTCCCATGCCCATTTTGGCTTAGCGTCCAAAATGTTTGGACAAGTGACAGCTGCGCTACGTCGGCTAATGGACAAACTAAAGAAACTAATGTGCCAGCCATCTTAAATGGGCCCGAAAGTCTCGGTACTCCACACCTCCGAGGTATAAATAAGCGTATAAATTCTAAAATAAGGCTGCTACGCCTGTCTGAAAGTTGTTATACCTCTTTGGTCAATTATATTTGACACTTTTTGGATGACTCGCCAAGTGTAAACATTCGAAGGCGAATCCATAAGGCGTACCGCAAATCTCACTTGGGAGATCAAAGCCAAACCCAGTGTTCTTAAAAATAACCGTATGGTAGTAAAGCACCGTATCATAGCAGTTTCTGGGACCATCCATCGATACGTCATTGATCATAAAAATAAGCCATAATTCGCGTCAGAATAACGTTACCACGTGCTCCGCTATCAATAGGTGTTAGGAAACGTGATGGGGCCTCGCTCAGCTCTTCTACTTTTCTAAATTATTTGCGTGTAAACATCTGAAAAACGCAGTATCTTCCGAAAACTGGACGATCAGTGAAGTATCGATTAATGAACCTAAAAAATCGGCCATGCAATAGGCTACGCAGTTTGCAGAATATGGTATGTGTTATATTATGACAATCATAAGCTACTTGCATCCTTTCCAGCCCATTTTAGATTTCCGCCTGAGTTGATTTGTTTTTGCCATGTCGGAGCAGGTCGTGTTTGTACTTTTGAATGCTTGGGTTTAGGTCGATTTTAACGGTACGTGTTTTATTTCATGTTTTGTGTATTTCTTTGGTTGTTTTTTACAACCTTTTTTGTGAAAACTGACCATGTCTGGAAAAAAGTGTTTCTAACTCAGGTTCTCAACCTAACCACATGCCCTGTGCATTATCGGATTTCTGTCGTATACCGCAACGCATAAAACCGTGTGTTACCACTTACCGTACATCTTATCGAACTTTTAAAAGTGTGAAGAGGCGCAACTATTCTAGAACAGAAAAATCGCGAGAAACGAGGAAGGGTAGGGCCCCTGTTCTGTTGGTTTTCTTCTTCCTTAAGACATAATACCTGTTCTGAGGGAAGAGCTGTTCTGAGTAGGGCAGGAGCCCAGTTTCGATTGAGAATGAATGGGCAGAAGCCTTGTTTCAGCAACCCCTTTCAACCTTTTCGCCTTTTTCTCTTGTTTCACCAACGCCCATTGATGATCAAGGCTCCACTTTCGAACTGGAAAGCACAACTCTTACTAGAAATCTTTTCACGATAAAATGGCTTAGAAATGTAGTTTACTAAAATACCATTACTTTCCAGGAGAAATTAGCAATTTTCTTCTTAGCGCTTGTCCACTCTATCCAGCCTTACCTTTCTCCGACGCGGTGGCTGCACGCAAAATATTTGAAAGCTGAATGCGCGTTGGTTAAGAAGTGGGAAAACTAAATAAAAAAAAGCCAAAAACATAAGGTTGACCTGATGGTCTACCATGTCTTCCAAAAAGAAAAATAATACTTTGAAACTCCTCATGTTGTCGTTTGTGAAATAGTCGTTGAAGGACCTTGAGGCTTTCGGCGAAGATACAAAACGAAACAATTGCGAAAGGTGGGGATTTGAGAGTATTTTTATATCACAAGGGACCCACCGATAATTTGAAAGGCAGCATAAGCAAGACGGGTGCTTTAAGGAGACAAGCAGTTACATAAAACGGCATTTAGCTGTCAGGACTGAGACAAGGCTAAATCGAACGTGGCTTTAGTCTCGTTTTAGTCCTGTCACGCAAATGCCGTTTTATTTATCCGATGTGTCGCCTTACTGCCGTTTTATTTACCCTGTCAGCTGACAATTGCAGCAATGAATAATGACTTCATCTTGGAGCAAGTCTCGGCCCTGTCTCGGGTAGATTTCTTTGCTGCCTTTCACTTGTGGTACTTTTCTGCAGAGTTATTCACCTGACAAGGCTAAATAAAACGGCTTTAAACCTTGCCGAGGTAGTAAAAGAAGACGAGACAGAGACAAGGAGGACTTAAAACGAACGCGACTCAAGAAACAATTCTATAGAAAAACTATTGTATTTACCCTGTGCGGCGCGCAATGTTTCAGTCCCCGACACAACGGATAATGATTCCGTTCCTCTCAAACCCTTACGAATAAAGTGGGCGAAGGCGCTACGGAGCAACTGACAACGAGAAAAATATAAATTCAAAAACGATTTACTGAAAATAGCAACTAACAATCGGTTGAGGATCTAGGAAAGCGTCGGGTAGACTACCGTTCTCTCTGAAGACGACTTGAGTAGGTTCGTGCTACGAGGTTGTAGGCATCCATATATCGGTCCATGCACATGGCTACACATTTCTGCAACAGAAAATGGTAGTAAGCTGGTGTTTTTTTCGTACCGTAAGGCTGGGTTAACCAGCTTTTTCTGTAAACCATTACAACTTTTACCACTTTGTCCCAGCTAATTTCAGCCTGTCTAGTCATACAACGTACGACCAATTTTGACTGCCAAATTTTGTCCTCAAGCACCCAGTACCCTACGTCGATAGCAGCAGTTTCGATGGCTTGATGGCACTTGAGCTACGGCAGCTAGGAGCTTCAAGTGCAGCTCGTTGTAACTACGAGCTGCAAGTGCCATTACTGGTCAGGGAGAGGTAACCAAGATTGCCTTGAAAAGGGTTCCAGACTCCATATTAACAACGGCTACTACAAACTCCTGACTTTTGGATACCGCCCAACCGTGGGTATATGTATTTATTTATTTCAAAATATAGCTGACTGGGGCCGCTACAAACGAATGACTTTACACACAACTAAAAGAAGGATATGTGGAAGGAAGCCTCCAACAACTGAGGCAAACGATCCTCAATCAGGATGGTTCAAACCCACCTCCCCCTCAAGCTTGCCACGCAGGCAGAGACAAGCGCATTTGCAGTCTAGACAGGACCACGAGCAGTGGAATGCTCGACACCAGAACCCGCGACCGAAGAAAAAATATCTAACATTTGGCATACCCTATCCCTAATATTAGATGCTTAAGCCAAATGCCTGGATAACTTGAGCTTGACTGCACTATAAATGAATTCTAAAGCCTGAATGAATTCTGCACCATAAACGAATTGAGCCTGAAGAGGACCCTTGCCAAGAAGGGCCGAGTTTTAGCTCTAATAAAATGTAGCTGACTTATCCGTTTTGCACCGTCAAAAATGAATTCTGGTTGGTTGATTTCTGAGCTTCGCAAATAATAATATTTTACTGCGTAATAGTGCGAACACACGATCAGGACCGGGAGCTCCCGGTCTGGAATTCCTGCCCGGATTTTTGGCACCATCATCACTTCCGTATGGAAAAGTTGAAATTTGTGCAACTTGATGATGAAAGTGCAGGAAATCCGGCCGGGAAATCATCATCGTGTGTTCGCACTGTTAACGGATCAGGATTTCCCGGCCAGAATTTCCTCGTTTTCTTCGCCGACCGGAAAATCTCAACTTTTCCATATGGAAGTGATGATGCGGCCGAATACCCGGGCTGGAATTCCAGCCCGGGAGTACCCAACCCTGATCGTGTCCAAGGCATAAGGGTACCCAGCATTTGGCATAGGTTATCCAGCGTTAGGCATACGTCAGCTACAATGCTTCGAAAGCAATGCGTTGTTTGAATATATGTTAGGCACACGGTATGCCAAACGCTAGATATAACCAGCCTTTTGTATAGGGCATCAAAATCAAGGGTTTATTGTACACTTGGCTGAACAGCCCGAGTCTATCAGCTTTGACCTATCGAAGGCCTGAGACAAGTTCCAGTTATTGTTTCAACTAAGCTCAAACTGCCTTCCCTATCGCTTCACAACTGATTAGCAGCTGCGAGTGAGCAGGGGTAACTCCCGAACCTCACAAGCTACAACAGAAGGATCGCTCAGAGTAATTCCTTGTGGAACGCTTTACTGTTGTCAGCGAAACATCCTAATGCTACAGCAGCAAGTCCACTGGAGAGGTGACTTTTATCCTCCTCAATCATGAAAATAATTAGAACGATTATGCTATCTGCTCATCTTGATTTTACAACCTTGCTGCTTGCAAGTTCAGTTCAAAAGAAATTAAACAAAACGAAACGCTACCTGTTCTGAGCTGTCCAATGAAGACCCAGGCTTGATAATGCACTTCTTAAAGCATTTGTCGGTCATTTTCTGAAAAATAAGCAGGAAATAATTAGGATTATTCGCTTTCCCGTATTCATGTTTTTCTAGAATCTTATCACAACACCTAACTGAAGGATGTAAAGTTGAATCTGCAAAGAGAGCAGAAGTGAATGAATTATACAAGTGTATATAAATGAGTTGTTATGGAGCAGCCCCAGTTGGCTATATTTTGAAATAGATAAAAAAAAAAAAACCCCACTCACTCAGCTTCAGCTGTTGCAGTTCCTTCATACTGCCGCTCTAGCAAAGCTTGCCATGTTTTGATAGGTGATCCTTTTCAGTAGCATAGACCTTACAGCCTGTTAGCAGATCACACAAATTTCAAATAATATACCAAACTGTAGCACAGAAGCAGATCTAAACATTGATGTGAATATCAGACCAGCCGCAGCAGTAGCTAAGTATTATTTGATTTTGAAAGTGCTGTAGGACTGTGACTGATACATCTCTGGGGGTTGAGAAGCCCACAGACGCACGAGCACCAACCCATATCCGGCATCTAGCACAGGATATCCAGCGTTAGGCATACAGACTACAGTAGGGCCTATGCCAAATGCTAGATATGACCGATATTTGTCAGAGCCATAGGGTATCGAAAAGTCAGGGGTTTACGGTAGACTGTCACCTGATCCACATGTTCAGCATATATTGCAGTAGTCTAGCGAATATCCTGATATTAAGGTTTGCATATGACAGCGACTGCACTGCCTAGACCTGGCCAAGACCCAGCTCAAATAATTTTCTCAGAGCTTTAGGGGTGATTGTGGTGGGTCTGGAAATTTTTTACTTCAGGGTCTCTGCAAGTCACAGTTTTGAAGTCCCACTTTCGTTTTTATCTCAATCAAGAAATAAACATTCAGCTATAGCTCTGATTTTTTTCAGACTCGCTGCTTCTTTAGTTTTTGGCAAGGGTACTTAAAGCTGATTTTGGCGAAGTGTCTGTGGTCATCCCATATAAGGGGTGACTCCTGACACATAGTCTACTGGGTGACTTTGAAGGGTGCTTTTTATGCATGCTAGACTAGTGTTTTATTCTGTTTTCAGCAAAAAGTATTATCCACATGTCACATACTTTAGTATGACATTTATTTTATTTGACAATTCTGGGACATTCTGACTTCGGCTCATTAGCCTACCATTCTCCAAAATGAACTTCTTTTTAGATTCTATGGGAGACGATTTTGGGAGCTGTTGATATTGTTACTTGTTTAAAAAAGTATATTAAGGATAGTAAAAAGGAATTCCACAACACGCATCCAAAGATTTTATTTCTAGTTTAGTTAGGCACAAAAACGTGTGTGTTAAAGCATCATGTCTGGAGGTCAGTTGTCTTGCTACAGACGAGTGCCCAATCTCTCACCGACATAGACAATGACAAGTTGTCCGAATTAGAACTTGAGCAGAACAAAGACTTCATCTGTGTTCAGTTCACTAATCTTTTCGACCATCATTTTGCTGCCTATATACAAAGATGCATAGTCCTAGTGATTTTGCAAGGCTTTAATTGTTGTCTGAACTCGCATCATGAACATCATCCTGATTCCCCACATGCAGACCAATTCCAACAAAATGGCTGCCAAAAATAAAACGGCTTAGCGAAATCTCTTGCAGCTTCCACAAGCTCTTTGAAGAAACTCTTCTAAGCACCCTTGAAATCACAAACTTCAATGGATTTCTTTCGCAAAGATATCTACCCACTTGTGCCAGACCTGTAATCCTAAAATTATCTCTAGAATAGCCTTGAACTCATTGAAAAGTTTATTTTAGGCCATCGTATTTGGATTACAATGTCAGAACTTTCCACCAAATGTGGGCTACTGTAATATGATTCCTCAAGCTGTCAATGACTCATAGAGATCATTTTTTGTTTTGTTTTAGTGGTAGTTAGAATAAGTTCGTTACTGTGTTTCCTTTTGTTTGTATTGCCATGGCCCTTGGGCTTTTAAGGTAATAAATATCATATCATATGTACCATCTTGTGAAAATCTTAGGGTGGAAATGGTCATCTGGGCATCTATGAGCATTTGGTGTAAAGGCTCGACGTCTGGTCTCGCCCCAGTCTCCCCTATATTAGGCTACAGGAGGGGTCCCTGACTTTTACACTACCTCGAATGTTGCCGCGAAAATGTTAAAATGAAATGTACATTTTGTCCTGACAGTCAAGAGGCAAAATATGACTTTCTTCCACAGTCATGTTTGCAAATTCTGTGCCTTTTCTTTGTTTTGAAGCTGCTTTGGAAAATTCGAGCTAAGGTTAGAATGAGGTGATCTTGTTTGAAAAGAAAAATATGTTTAACTAGAAACATTGAGGCAATATTTATTTATCCAATATGTAAACCGTTCAATCAGCTTCAATCTAGTATGTTTGTCATGTTTGTTGGTTCCTTTTTAAGCCAGATAGATTATTCTGAAGGAATGACTTCTCTGGAAATTTGAAATCTTGTCCGAGGTTGGCAGGGGCATCTCTAGCCAAAACTCAAGGGGGGTGGCAGGGCACCTGCTGATGCCCTGCCGACCGTTTCGGCTTTTCTTTCCATATGTAATAGTCAAACTCTTGATAACAGCAAGTGTGGGAGGTGATGACCAGTCAACCACAAACCCCTGATTTTTGGATACCCTATGCCAAACGCCGGATACGTCTGGCGTTTGGCATACCCTATGCCTAACGCTGGATACACTATGCCAGGTGCTGGATACTGTAACCCAGTAAAATATTGATGATTTGAGTGAAGCTAAAAAATAAACCAATCAGAACTCCTTTCTATTGAGGTAGGTCAGGGTTAGGTTACCAACAGGTATCCAGCGTTTGGCATAGGGAATCCAGCGTTAGGCATAGGCTATGCCAAATGCTAGATATACCCAGCGTTTGGCATAGGGTATCCAACAATCAGGGATTTGTGGTAGACTGGTGATGACCTAACAAGAGCTACGAGCTCATATGGCACTTTTTACGAGTAGGTGGTACAAGAAAGTAGATGAGAATGTCACAAAATCCACCCTTCAACCCTCCTAGGATTGGACTAGAAATAAGGTATGTAGTTTCACGCGAGCCTGAGCATTTCCGGCATTTCCTCGGATAATCTAGGGCAAATGTTTCACCGTACTCGTTTGATTCCTCGGAGTGCCGTACAATTGCCGGTACGCCTCGCCCTCAAACCAGGGCCAAATCTGGTTCAGCCACATATTCAGATTATCTAAGGCAGCTCCTCGTACCAGCTATCAAGTTCCACTCAGATAGCTTTTTTTGGGAAACTCCGGTACCCCCCCCCCCCCCCTCACCGTGTACAGATCCGGTCCGGACCCTAAAACATGTCATCTAGGACACATGGTCTCTATTGTTTCCAAGTTTGATTCAAATCACTCAATCCGTTTGACCCATACGCGAACTACAAAATCCCCCCCCCCTCCAACTCCTCCCACTGTGGTCGAACACGACTAGGACACATAAACTTTGCATCTCAGACATCTTCTCTTCTCCTCCTTCAAGCTTGACTCGAATTGGAACATTTCTGCAAATTTCCGGTTTCCGCCTGATCCTCCTCCTATACCGTTGCCGGATCCGGTCGGGATGCCAAATAAAAAAATAGGCAGCATAAACTCGGTACTGTCCAACTTGCATCCCAGGCGGCCGATTTGTTTGATTTTTTACCATGTCACAAAGTTTATGATCCTCACCCCACCCCTCCAGCTCCCCCCGAAGTCACCTGATCCGATCCGGATTTTCTGTGGATCGCGTGAGACAAGAGGTCTTTCCAAATACCAAGTTTCATTAAGGTCTGATCACCCGTTCATGAGTTACAGATACCTCCGGATTCCCCCCCCCCCTCCACTCCCCCATGACGATCGTATCATGTAAACGCCTATTGTCAAGTCGGTTTGTTTGAGTCCCTGATATGCCAGCCCAGTTGCATCGTCCTAGTACATCAGGAAGTACCGAACTCACAGATCATCAGAAATCAGCCCCCCCCCAAAAAAACTCCCCTCATAGTGCCCGAAACTGGTCCGGTCATGTCAATGATGTATCTAGGACTTGTGCTTCCTCTTCCCACCAAGTTTCATCCTAGAGCGTGTTCCATCCTACTTACCGTAGTTACTACGCATGACGTCACGAATTCTGGCTTTTTCCGTCAAGGCTGGAACGACTTTTCTATTTTCCCGCAGAATATCATACCACGGGTGAATCCGACCAATCACGATTCAGAGATCCGTAGTTACTATGCTTACTACGCTCCCGAGCATGGTAAGCAAATAGTTACTATTAGTTACTATTTCGAGAAGGTTGGAACGGTCAGCGTAGTAACTTTTGGTGAGGTTGGAACGGAAATAGTAACTAATAGTTACTATTGGTACGAGGGTGGAACACGCTCCTAATCCCTCTACTCTAAGCGTTTCCCGAGATTTCCGGTTATAACTACCTCAAGATTCCGGATTCCCCCTCCCCCCACTCCCCCCACGATGCTTATATCGGGGAAGTGACTATTTCCAACTTAATCATTTGGGGTCCCGGGTATGCCTGCCAAGTTTCATCGTCCTAGCTTATGTTGAAGTGCCCGAACTAGCAAAACACGGACCGACAGACCGACGGACGGACAGAAATTGCGATCGCTATATGGCACTTGGCCGAAGGGCAAGTGCCATAAAAATTTAAGATCTGCAGATGTCTGGCAAGGGTCACACCAGTTAGAAACAATTGCCAAGAAACACAGCCCACATGCTGGAAACTAGATGAATTTAAAGAAACATTAAAGCTTGTATTTGTACAAGCTTTATTTCTGGTAAAATCTTGTAAGTGTTTGTAAGTGTTCTAGTAAATTTGTTTTGTGTCTGTGTATATTTTGTAAATTTGTATTCCACTTCTAGCTTTTAGCTATTTGGAATAAACTTGATTGATTGATTGATTGATTGTATAGTTAAGGTTAATTCATTTGTAACAACAGGAATTCGCTTCTGCAAAACCCAGTTGCAGCAGTCTCTAATACCTGTATATAAGACAATAAAAATGAGTGCCGCAGGCGAAATTTGTTAAAGTAGGGTGTGACTTTTTTCATCCAAAACACCACTTTCCCCAACAAAATCTAGCTTTTAATGATGCCCAAGCCCCAAAATTCCAAGCCTAGAACCCAAATGAAATTAAACGCCTTTCCTTCCACAAATTATAGAATTCTGTTAACATATCCACAACATATCCAGCGTTTGGCATAGGGTATCCAGCGTTAGGCATAGGATATCCAAACATCAGGGAATTGTGGTAGACTGGGTGATACCCGGTAGGGGAGCTAGGGGTTGACCCGGACACTAATTTTCCTTTTCTTGCTAGGCCGCCATTTCTTGGCGGATTTACATTGTTTTTGTTGTCAAACATGTAGAATGTCTGGGAGAATAGCTGGTAATTTTTCCAAATTTTTTCCATCAAGTTTTTTTCTGTTTTTCAATTTGTCCGAACCAACCCCGTAGGGGAGAGGTGGGTACAGTGGCGCACTTTCAGGTCAAAGCATCGTAACTTTGGCAAATATTAACATTTTTGGAAGATTTTTAAACTGTTATGCAGGCAGTTTATTATTCTACACTGGTGATTTATTTCAAACTTCTTCTTTGAACCAGTTTTTGATGGAGTCATGTTTTCTGACAGCCACTTTTTGCGCCATTGTTGCCGACTAGGCGGGAACTATGGCGCACCCCATCTGGAACAGTGGCGCACCCATCTGGAACAGTGGCGCAATCAAACTGCTAAGATGAATACTTCGTTTAATGAGTAAGGAAGTACAAAATAGTGAACTGAAAATACCTAAAAGATGAATACTTCGTATAATGAGTAAGGAAATAAAAAATAATGAACTGAAAATAAAAGAAGAAGGCACACTAGTTAATATTGTAAGCAGTCAGGTCAATGGGAAAGACCAGTTATTCCGCCTGTCTTTCTGTGCCACCAGAAATATTCGGAGCAGGTAGCTTCATTTCGACACTCGAAAGTGTAATTTTCACTGGTCCTGATGAACTTGTAGAAAGGAACCACTCTCTTAATATACATGAGTTCAATGTCAAAGCTGGATTTCGCCCACGGAGTAAATTTGGTTCTTTTTGATCTCCCCCTCGCAAACAAGAACATAATCTCCAACACGGACTTCATCGTCACACAAAAAATCGTTTTGGTCTTCAAGGCCACAGTGGAGGCTTTCATCAGGGGGACAGGATGTCCCACGTTAGGCTGGGACGAGATCATAAGAAATTACCCCAAAATCTTTGGGGGCAGAAGCCTTAAACAGGGTGGTATGGAGGAGAAGTGTTCGCCAGTGTGTCGGTCTAAGGCGGATTAAGGCTGCGACAAGTTTGTAGTAGTAGTAGTAGAAGTCAAAACTATCATATAGGCTACCTACCGCGTGAAGTTTATGAATTTAAAAAATTTCGGGGTGCGCCACTATACCCTCCACCAAAATGCGCCACTGTAGCCGAAATGCCCTCTTTTATCCATTTTGTGAACCAAAATTTGAAATAATGACCGAGAGACAAGCAGATGGCTGCACTATGTTTAGAAATGTTGGAGCTTCCAGATGAACTAATATTCGCCAGAATTCGACACTATTAGTAGCCTACAAACCTTAGCAAAGTCAAAAAATATTTTCCATTTGTCCAAGATTTTATCTTTCAAAGCACTTAATCACATACCTCAAAAACTGCAATCGCCCCAAAAAATTGAAAATGGCTGACGATCATAGACCACGTGACTGCCCTCCTAGTGCGTATTTTTTTAGAATTTAATCTAATTACAGGTGGCAGTGGGATCAAGTGCGCCACTGTAGCAGACTGCGCCACTGTACCCACCTCTCCCCTACCCATGGGGTTGATCCGGACAGGCCTCTGATTGGTTCGGACATTGTTTGTAATGTATTATTTTTTTTATTTGACTTTATTCAAATATGTTAAAAAGTGGAAATGATAATATCGCAGCTCAAAAGTAAACAAAAAACTAAAGAAAACAAACGTTTCAAGAGCCGAGGTAGCGTTAAAGTGGAAATCCTTCATTTGTCCTTTCAGCTAACCTAGCAATTCCAGAGACTGGTAACTTCCAAATTATATCGGCAAAGTTCCGTTCATCTTTAGTTGGACCGATTACTCGAATTGATTATACAGAAAGATGATTAAAGACCCACTCATTTGCAGAAAGAATATCTTCAAGCCCCTCAACGAACTTTCATTCCATGAACCTCCTTTTCTTTCGACTTTCCGACATAAGAAACCTTTTCCCAAATTTAACTTACATAAGGATGAATACGTGTTTCTTTTTCCTCCTTGGAAATATTGTAAGCAAAGTTAACTAGGCCTATATTAAATCATTAAATAAAAAAATCTAGTTTTTTACTTTATTGTAGACAATTCTACTAACCAGTTTTCTTCGGTTGTGGCCATCTCTTTTTAGCGCGTTCATATAATAAGATAAGGTTCTGATAACATCTTTTAGCATTTTTCTAAGTCAGTTTCGGTTTTGTAGGCTATGTCATATGAGTAGAAAAAGACTGTCCGGACCATCCCCTTCAAAACTGTCCGAACCAACCCCACCCTGACTGAAATAACAAAATGGCGTACTACAGGAAAACTAACTGATCTTGCTTGAAAATACTAAGCAGGCTACACACCCCAATTACTAAGCTGTCTAATGTAATTTAATCGCCTCCCAATTATCTCTAATCTTGCTTTTTAACCGACCATGAGCTAAAAACTTTTACCTCAAGAAAACCAATTTTTTTTTACTTTTTGTCAAAACCAGAAAAGCAAAAGTTAGATCACTAGAAGCTAGAAGTTATTTATTTTTTTCTGATTTTAGCGACCTACCCCCAGCCTACCCCTCCTGACCTTTTCACAAAAATGGTAAAGCACTAAAGAAGAGAACAGAGACAGCAAAAAAATTGAACTAAAAAGGAATTAACAGATTTAAAAATGTCTTGCCTGCAATAGCTCCTGTGCATTTGCAACTGCAATTTGCTGCTGGACTTGTTCAATTAGTTGTTCCCTCTGGGCACCAGTTAATCTTCCCTGCTCCATAATTTCAAGCCTAGTAACACCAATTTGCGCTAACAGATGACAGGACTAAGCTTAGTAGGCTGTGAGGTTAGATTAAGTTAACTAGCTAGCTTGGGCTTAAGATTAGGCTAGCCTAGGTCTTTTTCACTTCGATATATTTGTAGTACAGTTAAGAACAAAACATACGAAAGAAACGTTCGTGAAGCAGTGTTGCCTGCCATGAAAGTTTCATAATTCCTGACAGAAAGGTGCTTTCGCTGGGGACACCTCTAGTTGGATAATATAAGAAATTGTCGTATAAATATACAAATCTAAATATCCAGTCATACATATACCGCACTGTCTTGGGAACTGGGAGCCATACTTTATTTCCGATGGGCTAGGGAACCGGTAGTTCTCACGGAAACTAAAATGAGCTGCGATTCCGGGATCTGACGTCATTGACTAACGGCAGCAGGACCAGCAGGAAAGTTTAACTGAGCGCTGCAGGCGAAATATATGAAATTTGCTTGTCCACTGGTTATCAATACTACTCAATGGGCAATCTTTGCCCAATTTCCCCTGAACCGGGTGGGTGGGAGAGTGGGAGAGGGCAACTAGACCAAAATACCCGCAAGGGTACCAAGTTTGAACTTGATCCATGCACTGGTTCACGAGTTATGAGCTCCACAAAAACGGGAAAACTGAAAGCTGCTACAGCACTCGCATTAGTGGATGAGCGTGAGCAATGAGCGTGTTCCATCCTACTTACCGTAGTTACTACGCATGCCGTCACCGATTCTGGCTTCTTGGCGTCGAGAAGGATGAAACGGTAAGCGTAGTCACTTTTTTTTGAGAAGGATGAAACGGTCAGCGTAGTAATTTTTTTTCAAGAAGGATGAAACGGTCAGCGTAGTAACTTTTTTCGAGAAGGATGAAACGGTCAGCGTAGTCACTTTTCACGAAGCTGGAACGAAAATAGTAACTAATAGTTATACTGTTGTAAGAAGGCTGGAACTCGCCCCATATCATGTAAACATGGACATACTAACACTACTCTGAGCGTGTTCCACCCTACTTACCGTAATTACTACGCATGGCGTAATAGGTTCTGGCTTCTTTGCGTCGAGGCTGGAACACATTTTTCTATTTTTAGCAAAATATCGTGCCACAGGCTATCGGACCAATCATGTCTAAGAGATGCATCATTACCACGGTTACTGCGGTTCCTTACGTGATAAGCAAATAGTTACTATTTCGAGAAGGCTGGAACGGACAGCGTAGTAACTTTTCACGATGCTGGAACGAAAATATTAATTAATAGTTATTATTGTTAGGAGGGTGGAACACGCTCTTTATTTCACCAATCTTATACCTACACTATATACTTATACCTACTGATATGCAGGTAAGCCTGATCCAGGGTAGGGTTCCAAGTGCATGGGGATGACAGCAATGGTGACAACCTCGAAATAATCGTCTGGTAAATGCCCGTCAAAGTTCAAGAGTTATACTACACGAACTGTTCGAATATCAAGAACATTGGCACCCACTTACAGAAGGCTTAGCACATGGTCACTCGCTAATGACAGTAATTTTAGCAGGCCCGTCACTTCAGCTTTCATTTGGCTGGAGGAAGCGTAGCCCCGGTAGCGAGTTCGAATGACTGTAACAAAGACAGAATTAAGCTGATCAATTTGTAAAAAAAAAATTAAATCTGCCTTTTTTCTGGCAAAATTCAAATGCCTCTTCTGCCTCCCATATAGAAATTCTGGTTTTTATTGTGGCTCAAACCCCAAAACACTCAGAGCTGTAATAGTGACGCGACTTTCCATAATTTAGAGTATACTGCTAGAGTATATTTATGATCGAGTCGTCCTTGTGGGATCACAAGTGAACTTAGTGACTGCCTATGATATCATCGACCAGAGGCGTCACTAGCTTAAAATGTTTTTTTGGGGGGACGAGGCATTTACCGACTGGCTGGTAATTTTTACCGACTGTCTCTGCAGAAAAACGACGACTGATTTTCAGAAAAAACGACTATTTTGACGAAAAATCGACAAATTTTCAGAAAAACCGACTGTTTTCATGAAAAAATCAACATTTTTGACGAAATCGGGTCGAGTTGCTGGTCCATTGACAAACAGTTCAAAGACCTAAAAACAATACTTTTTCTTTTCGGTTAACCGACCTGTGGACTGAGGCGGAAGCTCCGTCCAGCTATGCTACGCTCTTAGCTTAGCAAGGCACGAAATTCGAAATTCTGATTGGAGAGACAGGCGCCGGCGACGGGATGACACCATTTTTTCTTATAAGCCGTTTTTTTAGAGCTCAGTCGAACCGACCGGCGAGACAAACAACGGTCAATAGTGGCAAATAGGTAGGTTACCCGACCTATGGAGCGTGTTCCACCCTTGTAACAATAGTTACTATTAGTTACTATTTCCGTTCCATCCTCCCGAAAAGTTACTACGCTGACCGTTCCAACCTTGTCGGAATAGTAACTAATAGTTACTATTTGCTTACCATGCTCGGGAGCGTGGTAAGCGTAGTAACTACGCATCTCTGGAACGTGATTGGTCGGATTCGCCCCTGGCGTGAGATCCTGCTGGAAAATAGAAAAATCGTTCCAGCCTTGACGGCAAAAAGCCAGAATTCGTGACGTCATGCGTAGTAACTACGGTAAGTAGGATGGAACACGCTCATGGAGAAAAGGCAAAAGACGCAACTATTCATATGGTGGCAACACCGTTAACCGACATTACAGAGTTCCACGCGAACATTTCGAAATTTAGCAGGAGTACATATTTATAAGTGATTGGCATTTGGCGCCGGTGTTTGTTGTCACTGGTTTAAATTGAATATTCAAGGAAACCATGGCACAAAAGTTCCAGTATGATGAGTCGGGAACAACCTTTTACTATTTTTTGTTGTCATTCTTGGCACTTATTCTGATCCCTAGCACGTATTACTTCTGGCCAAAGAAAGAAAAGGAAGGTAGGTACATGTTTGTTCAATTCCTAGGCTTCTAGTGGTGTAAAGACAAGTTAAATGTAGACATTTGATCCATCCTACAGTAAAGGAAGGCCTACACCTTTCTGTACTGTACTACTGTAGAGGTACAGTAGTGCTGGGTAGAGGAACAGTAGAGGTATGCTTATTTGAACAGTTGCTCATGTGTGAACAGTGCAGTTTTGGCTCAAGCCTCAATGGTAGAATGAAGATCGAACAGACATATTCAGGTCTTTTCGGAGGCCTCTACTGTATTATAGGTAGAGGTCGTCTTGGAAGTTTGTTATATTTTTTTTATTAAGCTTACGTCTTTTTTAAATAAGAAAGGGAAAATAATAAACTTGATAGTCAGTATTTCTGTTTTTGATCCAAACTCTCCACCCGATTCTTCTTCAAATTCTCCTCGTGATTCTTCTCCAAATTCTCCTCGCGATTCTTCTCCAAATTCTCCTCATGATTCTTGTCCAAATTCGCCTATTTTGCATTTTGGGACTATTCAGATAAAGTGAATTCTCCTTTTCTTGTATTTTTGTCAGATCCAGAATGGAGAAACCCTGGCGATTCTGCAGAATAGAGAAGTTGCTCCGATGGGGAATTCTTGATTCTTGTCTCGGTTGTCCCCCCTGATTGGTCAACAGAGTGTGGGTGTTCAGCATGCTTAAACCAGTCTAGTACACTAGCCCCTTTTCAGGCACGGTGCTCAAACGTCTAGCACCATGCCTGGGTGCTAGACGTTCAAGCACTGTACCTTGGATTTCATGCATGGTGCATGAATTTCAGTATACAGTGCATGCATCAAAAACACAGTTTCTGTCATAACAACTGAGCACCAGCTCGGACAGGGCTGAAATTACTACTATGAATTAGAGAAATCAAAGACAATCCTTTATATGTTTTTCACAACAAAAACAAAAGGGCTCAGCGGATGACAGATGTGAAAAACCTCATTTCCTTTTCTACATAGTCAAGGGTTTTGCATGCAAAGTGTCCTGTGCCTCAGCCTTTTCTACCTAGCAGCCAACCAGAATATTGGCTCTTGGGGAATAGATAGGGAAAATACATGGAAAATAGATAAGGTGCTGTTAGGTTTTTCATCTCCATCATCATTAGAGCCCTTTTGTTTTTGTTGTGAAAAATATATAAAGGATTGTCTTTGATTTCTCTAATTGATAGTAGTAATTTCAGCCCTGTCCGAGCCGGTGCTGAGTTGTGATGACAGAAACTGTGTTTTTGATGTATGCACTGTATACTGAAATCCATGCACCATACATGAAATCCAAGGTACAGTGCTCGAACGTCTAGCACCCAGGCATGGTGCTAGACGTTTGAGCACCATGCCTGAAATGGGGCTAGTGTACTAGACTGGCCTAAACACAGATACCCGGTTGCGGATGAGCTGCAAAATTAGTGGTTTTTGTCAAAAGCGAGAATGGAGAAGTCAGAGGAGCAAAAACGGTAATTTGTACGGGAATTGAGAATTCAGAAACTAAAATTCGGAACAGAGAATTCAGATCAAAAATGCAACTAATGATAGTTATTTCAGCAATCTTTTTTTACATCATAGTATTCAAACAGTTGGGTGTAAAAATAAATTTACACAGTAATAGCTTAGTTGGAATAGACAACAATAGTTTAATTTCAAAACTTCCTGAAAAATGTCTCTGTTCATTGATTTCACCTCATATTGATTCATCGCTTTATCAGTTTGGGTTCAAAGAAGGTTGTTCAAATAAGTTATGTTTGTTCATCCTTAAACTTGTTGTGCCGTACTCCTGGCTTTATTCTGGTCCTGTGTTTGCATGCTTCATTGACACAAAGGCAACTTTCGACAGATGAACCGTGAGAAGCTACTGGATAAAATGAAACGAAGTGAGTTAACTGCCATGTCAGTGGAATACTTGATCATTGGTTTAATGTCCCGCATTTCAGAATTAAATAGAGTGGATATTTCAGTGAGTCATTCCTAGTTCTGAATGGTGTGTGGCAAGGTGGGGTCCTCTCACCTTTAGTCACATTTTTGGTAAATAGACCATTCTCCGTTCTCTATCCTGTTCTCCTATAAGCGTTTTTTAGTAGAACACTGTAGTGCTATTATCCATTTTTAGCAGAAGAGAGAACAAGTTGTATCCCGTTCTACATTCCATTCTGCTGGATGATCAATGGAATAGGAAGCTCAGTTCTGAATACAGTTCTCGTCCCGTTCTGCTACATTCATAAAGTATTGGGAACAGGTCCCTTAGTAAAATTGCTGACGAGAAACTGAATTTTTGTGTTTTTTTTTTTTTCCTGGGTAGCTCTGGGCCCCCTTGGAAGGCCAGCCCCCCCACCCCCAAATGATGTCCCTGCAGTAAAAGTTGTGTTCATCAACTGCAAATGAGTGGGAAAAAATTGTGCGACATCAAATGCTGATTTTTAAATTACTAGCCCCTCAATCTAAAGTTGGTGCAATAGTCGTTTTTGTAACAACCTCAATAGAAAACGAGTTTGAACCTCATTCAACAAAAAACGGGCTTATAGGCAGAACCGAGAGAGGTGT
Source organism: Branchinecta lynchi (assembly GCA_023053575.1). Lineage (NCBI taxonomy): Eukaryota > Metazoa > Arthropoda > Branchiopoda > Anostraca > Branchinectidae > Branchinecta > Branchinecta lynchi. The sequence goes on from JAKZAP010000002.1 coordinate 22,424,782, forward strand.
AAGGAAAATGATACACCCCTCCCTCAAAGAAAAGTAAAAGATAAACTGGGTGCTTGGGCGCCCAGTCAAAATAAATAAAATAAGCTTTGAGAGCTTCGATCACAAAAAATGGGCTAAACTGAGTGCTTATTTATGAAACCTAAATCTAGGCTGCTAGTGCGTCTCGTAAAGTCAGTAAGGCTAGTTCAGGCTCACCAAGAAACTGAGTTGCGAGTGTCTTATCACAATCAGTGAGCTACACTGGGCGCTTTCCCAGAAAAGCTAAATCTGGGGATGGTAGTGAGCACTGCAAATTCAGTAAGGCTAGTTCAGTTTGCTTGGATTGGCGGTTCGACAGAGAGGATGCACAAAGTTTGGTTGTATGTTCTGTGCTTATCTCAGGATGGGTTGTGTTCCTTATGCTCTTTCAAAATTACAACTGTATGCCTTGATCTGAGAACCTAAGGAATCATAAATATTCTTTGAGCGCAAGCTGACTTTGAAACATTTATATAAATGTTTACAACGGATATACGTCAGCTACGATATGTTTACAATGGATATACGGCGGATATACAATCGTAGCTGACGTACATCCGTTGTAAACATTGTTTAAACAAAATTAGGGAATCATATTTTAAGTAGTATGTTTTGAGCTTGCCAGAATGATAGAAAATGGTGGCCTGTTTCTAGTCATTTGGATATGACGAGATTTTTTAATTGGTATGTTTTCAGTTTTTCAGAATGCAGTCTTATGCCTGATTACAAAATGCAGTTATCAAATCATGAATTTCACAACGCAGCGCACAGATTTTTAGCAGAAATCAGGCTAATTTTCGAAGTTTTGTCTGCATGGCAGTGCAGATTATCAGAAATATCTAGTTTTATGCAAAGACCCTTAGTAATTTAGCAGAAAAGGATGTTCCTGCTGAGTGAGGTATAAAGATGAATAGCTTAGTGAGCATTGAGAGAAGATGGAATGATGCACCAGATGATTGTCTCACACCATTTGGATGTCGTGATCAAAGACAGACGGGCAGGTCTATGATAAGTAGCCCTTAGCCTACTTTATTGTGGGATCCAAAAAGATGTTTCGAACATTAAAGATTCCACAAATTTCACCTGGGGCACCTATCGTCAGAGGCGTTACTAGCCAACATTTTTTTTTTTTTTTGGGGGGGGGGGGGCGAGGCATTTAACGACTCACTGGTAATTTTTACCGACTGTTTTTGTAGAAAAACGACTGTGTTGGAAAAAAATCGACTGAATTTAAAAAAAAAAACACTGTTTTGACGAAAATCGACTAATTTTCAGAAAAATCAACTGTTTTCATGAACAAAATCTGGCTATCGTAATAGACTTTTTTACTGGAAGGAGGCGTCATCCGGTTGTGTTTAAGACTTGGAATTTTAGGGTTTGAGCCACATTAAAAATTTGTCTGGGGGAAGTGGGATGTGGAAAGTGGAATAGTAGTTTATTCACTCACACTTTCATGGTTACAAAACCAAAATTGGTGAGTACTGTCATAACATAAACATTGAAAAGCACGTACAAATGGTCAAAGGCTATTAAAATTTCATCAGTCTTTGGTATAAAACTATTTTGGTAACGGCTGTGTTTGACCGCTACTGGTTGGAATATTGGGACCTTCGTAGAGACTGCTTGCTCTTGCCTTTCCCTTACATTGTTGTATGGGGAGGGAGAAACTCATTGTAGATCGGGTGCGAAATAAGTTTTTTTTTACCGATCTCGAGGCATAGGTTCAGTCTCCGTTTCTTCAATGTATCAATTCTGTATGTGCTTAGAAGAAGGGAGTAGGGTACTTTTGGGCCTTTATGGATAATATGGAGAGCGCGTTTTTGGATTCTTTCAATACATGAGTTTTGATCTACAGTTAGACCAAAATGCCACACTGCGCATGCGTACTCCATTAATAGTCTTATGAAAGAGGTATACATCCTGAGGATGTGAAGACTTGGTAGGCTACATTATGCTTTGTTAAAAGCTTAAACATGTGCAGGCTTGAGTTTGCCTTACAGAGTATTTCTACTGTATTATCTTCCCAATCTAAAGTTTCTTACAGCCAAATTTTCAATGAGCTTTGGTTCAAATTGCAGGGGTGATTGTAAAAAAGAAATAGTTAAAACAGGGCTTTTTAAAAGTAGTGTTTGCCAGAAAAAAAATGCAGATTTCAATAATTTCGCCTGCAGCGGTCATTTCGTTCTATCTGAAAAACAGTCGTTAGAAGTTGTAGCGGGCCGGGCTTAGCTGTCCAGTGATTTTCTGTTCTAACGAAAGGGCCTTAATGCTTCTTTAAATTCGTACAATTTCCGCATATGACGCTATTTTTTCTAACGGGTATGACTCCTGAGTCTTGTCGGACATCCGCCAGTCGTGTATTTCAAAGTAGTCACCCCCATGCCCTAACCTTTCAAACTGCCCCTGAGCTTGAAGCACTTCTACGCCTGCAGCTCTAATACGACTTTTACTATTACTTATGTGACGAAAGCTGGAATGGGCGGAAGTGGCCGTCAGACGCCCTGCCCCCCCCCCCCTTAAGTTTTTGCTAGCGACACACCTGGTGATAATTTTGTGTCAGCTAATGATATCGTGTTTAACAGGGCTAAGACCCATTAGGTAACCCTTTGAAACACATCCCTATGGCATTGCTTTCTGGAATGTCACTGTCTTTCGTTGAACCCTACCAATATCTTGGGTTCACGGTGGCTCCGTCCTGAGTGGCCAGCTCCGTCTTAGCCCAAAGCACCTTCACGTTTGCTGCAGGGCTAACTTAGCCTTCTCATTTGTAAGTTCGAGAAATGCGACCCTGCCGTGAGGCGTTTTCTTTTCAGAGCTCTTGCACTCTGTTGCACGGTCTAGTTTTTGTGCAATCTTTGTCTGTTAAGTGTGAGAACTCTCTTTGGGTTCTTTATAACAATTCTTTTTGGTGGCTTCTCGGTCTTTCCCTAAACTGTAGTGCTCCCGGGATGTTTGTTGGTGGTGGCTTCCCACCTTTTCCAGAACTTCGTAGCAAATCTTCCCTTTCAATCCAGACAAGGATACATGCTTCGAATAATCCACTCCCTATGGAGCTTTCAGGCCCGCTTTTTCGCCTGGCTCTGCCGCTTTGGCGGAATTGGTCTGGTGAGATCTGCACATAATATACATAATCAACCATTATTGTTGCTTGTGTTCTTCTCCCTTTTTTTGTTATTGATTTTTTGTTATTTTTTTTTGTGTTTGCAAGTGGTCTTAGTTGTTATTTAGTGCAGTGAATAAATAAATAAAACAAAATGGAAAAGTCAGCTACAATATTCGTCAGCGTCAGCATATGTTTCCCAGTCACCTTGGGCTGAAGGAGTATTAATAGACGTCTGTTGGTTTTAATGCTATCCTGACGGTAGGCCATCTAGTCTACCAGTAGAATTTTGGGGCCATTTTTTTTAGAGAGAGATAATTTTATTGCAAACAGTAAACCTATTTTAACAGGGGCCACCCCATAAAGCTTTCGCCTGTCCTAAGGGGGCGACCCCAAATCAAACATTCGTAAGCACTCGTCCAAAACAAACGTGAGACAAGATCACATGAAAAAAAGAACGGCAGGGAGAACACCAACAAAAACACACGCCAAATCACCAGAGTTGACCACCCAAACAAAACCAAATTTTATTTTTGATTAACTTTTATTGTTTTTTTTTAACTGAGCGAATGTAGAGGTACATTTGTGGTAAAAAAAAAAAAGTTGTAGCTTTTTACCCGTCTACTCTACTTCCGTCTTCGCGGTTGCTTATTACAGAGAAAGAAAGTGCTGGAGGCGTACTCCGCGCGCTGACACGCTCTTGACCGCGCCCAAAGAACCAATCAGCTTTGTCTCCTACATTTCCTCAAGGTGGTTTCACAGCGATATAGCTGATTGTAGAGGTAACGAAACGTGACGTTGCGCGAAGCTACTAACCTCCGCTCGTTCGCAGATGAAAAGGGACGGGGAAATCGACTCAGCGTTGTCATAGTAGAAAGATAGGGAAAGGGAGGTACTATCGGATTATTTGTTCTTGATAGTTTCCAAATTAGGGCCTGTAAAGATAGAATTTGGAATGCAATACCTAGGAGACTATTATGTCTGAAAGTGTAGATATCTTCAAAATATCTGTAGTTTCGTCAAGGTTTTATTCCAGCTGACCCATTTTTGCCAACATAGCCTCAGCTAATTTATCTGTCAGTGTTTTGCCATTATTCTGTTTCCTAGTGTCCCATGTATGTGATGTTTTTTAGTGACAGTTCTAAATGGCTTACCCCTTTTGCTGAATAAAACTTATTTTTTGAGTGCATGAATAAGTGTGATTACTGCAAATTGTTTGGCCAATCGCGGCTGAGTAAAATAGGCTTAGTTAGTTTTTATAGAAAAACCTAGCAAAGATTGCTTACACAATCTTACATGCATGAATAATTTTTGTCTTGTAGATCCAGAAAAGAAAGTCAAACAGTGTCACTGCGAGCGATGTACGGTGAAGAATGTCATACTGGAAAGGCAGAAACCGATGAAAAATATCAGGCAGACAGTTGTGTAAGTCCATCAAATTCTTACCAGTACTTCAGACTTGGGGCTCACCAGTTTCGATATCACTCATTTGACTTGGTATTGTAGCCAAGATACTCCTTTTCTTTTATTTCCTGCGGAAATAGTGTCTTTGAACCTTGACCCTTCTACTGACTTTAATTTTATCTGAATTTCTGTATTTGTAGTTTAGTGTGTGAAAGGAAAGAAATAGAAAACCGTGATTTTCGGGGGGTTTTCTTGATCAGCGAGTTATCCCTCTAGGATGATGTGCGAGGGATAAATATAAATTCGGATATTTCGGTTGCACTTCCGGCAAACCGTCCTCAACGGAAAATCACGGCTTTCTATTTCTTTGGTAACGAATGGTCAGCTTGGCTTCAAACCTTATATTAGTGTGTGAAACCCACAGGAATTCCTGTTTCTCATATTTTCCTACGAAACTCTTTTCTGGTTGGATCCTTTCTTGGAAATGCGGCCTTTGTTGTCACTTTTCAAGACACTCTGAGCGTGTCCCCCCCTTCTAACAATAGTAATTGTTAGTTACCATTTTCGTTCCACCCTCGTCAAAAGTTACTACACTAACCGTTCCAACCTTTTCGAAATAGTAACTATTTGCTTACCATGCTCGGGAGCGCAGTAAGCGTGGTAACGACGAATCTCTGTAACGATTGGTCCGATAGCCCGTGGCATGGTATTTGACCGAAAAAAGGCGTTCCAGCCTTGACGCCAAAAAGCCAAAAAATGTGACGTCGTTCGTAGTAACTACGGTAAGTAGGGTAACACGTAACACGCTCTCTCTCAGACTCTGGTTAGAAGTTTTGTAAGGGAGTAAAACAGAATATGAACGACGTATGAATCCTTCCTTTTCTGGCCCAGTGCTGCTAGTAAGGCTATGGCGAGTGTGTCGGTATTGTCTCATAGTTGTATAAATAGTTGGTTGCAGTAGGATTGCAGATATCTTAAAATATAAATGCGACGTGGTTGATTTGGTCTAGAGAGAGTAGAGGATCTGCGAGCGAGGTATCCTGTTGAGCGAGATATGTCCTATTCAGTGAATATCCGTCTACTCGAGTAGAGTCGGACAGATGTACAAACGATAATCTTTAAAAACCCTTTTTGAAGTCCAACATTTTTTACTCATGTATCAGTGGAAAAGTATACGCTGTCGCTCTATAAAACATATCTCACTATACAACTAGCGTAAAACAGAGATTACGAAAGGTTACTTTCAAACTACGGCAGACTAGGCTAGGAAACAGTTTCCTCTGATAGACGATACCATTAATAGCCTACTCTCTTTTTTTTCAGGAAAGTTACTTTGATTTGTGGATGGCTGTTATTCCTCTTCATCGCCTATAAAGTCACTCAGTTTGACTATGAATATGCCAACTTCGATCCATATGAAATTCTTGGTGTTGACATTGGTGCTTCGAATCCAGATATTAAGAAAGCTTACAAAAAGAAAGCCTTGATTTACCATCCAGATAAGGAGACTGGTGACGAGAAACTCTTCATGAAGCTAACCAAAGGTAATCAGACTATCAACACTTCGGTTTAAAAGGACCCTTCGTGTCTGTAAAACCAATGGAACATACTTCCACAATGACATTCATTACTTCTAAGCCCGGAGACTCAAATTTCATATGTTACATTCTAAGTCCTCTAACGACACCTCAATAATATTTGCACTTGCCACGATTCACTATTTTCCATGCGCATTGTCTTTCCGAGGAGTGTTCGCGTACCATATTGTTGATGCGTAAAACCGGTTATCTCAATTTGCCGAGTTTTTGCGAGTCAATGTGACTTGGATCGTAGCAGTGCCTAGTTTTACAGTATTCATATAGTTTTGAATACTTATTGGAACATGGATAGTAAATAGTGTAAGGTGTGCTTTAAGGAAGAATGAAACGATTGAGAGGATGGCGGAAGAACGATTTGTTAAGAATGATTGAAACTGGCAGGGTTGGGGATGTCGCTAGCTGCTGAGAAATCAGATTGTGAACAGTGTAGGTTTTAGTTCAGTTTCGATAACGTTGTTTGTTTGTTTAGCTTATGATGCTCTTACGGATGAAACATCAAAGAGAAACTGGGAGCTCTACGGAAATCCGGACGGTCCAAGTGCCATGAGCTTTGGCATTGCTCTTCCTTCGTGGATTGTTGAGAAAGAGAACTCCATCTGGGTCTTGTTCGTTTATGCTTTGGTCTTCATGTGCATCCTGCCAGTTACAGTTGGTGAGTGACGTTTTCTTGGATACTTAGTTTCCCGGTCGATACGGAAATCCAAACGGGAGCTTCGTACCACGATCCTTACCTTTCAAAGACACGTGCGGCAAAAATGTGACCCCCGGATGCGTTTTTAGACCGAGAAGTCGGATAAATTCGGAAGGTACCAAGGTACCGATCGAGTGGGCAAAAAAGCAGCCGTGTCCAGAGTGAAATCCCAGCGCCAGCTTTGAATCCTTCGATTGCCAAGAAGTAACTTACCAAAATAAGTAAGTAATAAGTAATTTATTTATAACCCGCCGTTTTCAGAAAGCGGAGTAAATGAAGAAAGTAAATAAAACACAAACATACACAAAAAGACACTTAATTTCAATCGTCGGCCAGGAAGCAGTGTAAGATGTTTATAGCTGCTAGATTCTTCATTAATTGGATAGCAGGTTCCGGTTTTGTAGCTTGAGCCTGAAAAGTATCTTCGCCAAGAACGGACGAAATATTGTTAGAGTATTTGCTTACCGCAGTCAGATATGATTCGCAGTCAGCTCGGGCTGAAGGAATACGTATACAAATACAAACGCATATCGGGCCGGATTTGAACACGCAAGAATTTTGGTTTTTCTACGAAGCTCCAGACTGTTTTCAGACTGTCAAATTGTTTTAGATTCACTTGTTTCCCGGTCAACATGTTTTTGTTGGAATTTCCGCAGTCAAATGTGATTCGCAGTCAGCTCGGGCTAAAGGAATATGCCTACTTAAAATGTTATAAGAATGGACTGGAAATTACAGAGGCATATTGGGCCGGATTTGAACCTGCCCGAATTGTGGCTTATCTACAAAGCTCCAAACAGCTTTAAATTTATGTAAATTGTTTAGATTTATTTGTCTCCCGATGAACAAGTTCTTGTTTGAATTTCCATCTTTACGTACATACACTTAGTTAATTTGAATAACCGATAACACATGGTGCGCACCCTTATGTTAAATTGTTATGTTGGTTGCCGATTATATTTCTGTTATGACCCTTCCAAGTGTTATTTTTCGAGTCAAAATGTCTGTGTTGACCCTTTGAAATGTTATGTTTCGCGAAAAGATAAGAATTAAAACGCTCATAACAAATAAAATCTCATAGCATGTAACACAAGGATGTTATTGCTGTTAAATTGTGTAATAGTGTAGTCTATATTTTTGTTTGCTTTCAGGCATTTGGTGGAGCCGTTCAATCAAATACTCGGGAGAAAAAGTCCTGTTGGACACTTCTCAAATGTACTACTACTTTTTCCACAAAACTCCAAATATGGTCATGAAGAGAATTGTTATGGTTCTCGGGGCGTCAGCAGAGTTTCACGTCAAACATAACTCGGAGATTCAGGAAAGACCCAGTGACAACATCGAAGTTCCTATGGTAAGTGTCAAAGGTTCTTCTTGTTCTTCTACGTGCAACCGTTTGACTTACGTCCTTGCTGACCTTATCCTTCTGTGTAACTTCGTTTGGTGGGGCATTCAGCATATTTGCTTTTCTAGGTCTCCTCGTCGAGTTGTCAAAGGTTCTTCTTCTTTTATGTGTGCTCAAGTCAAGTTCTGTTTATTGCTAAACTAATTACAGCATATGAGCCAATTTGGCAGAGAGAGGCCTAGAGGCCAGATGGAAGACATGTACATATAGACTATACTACGGGCTATCAGTACATCAACACACAGGATATAAATTAACCATAATCCATCCAGGTTCCAGATTCAAACCACCAAACTGAGTTGGGATTTGCCGCGACAAACCATACATTTTTCGTTAACTTTTAGTTTTACTTATTTTTCTTCTGTGACGGTTGGAATTCCGTCCTTGTTGGCGTTAGAATTTTGAAGACTCCGTTGGGTGGAGCATGTTTGCTTTCCTGGATCTCCTCGTCGAGTTCAGCTTTTTTTTGTCAGGTTGAACACGATTTTGAATAGTCTCCTTTGTGACCGACCAATTGGGTGGTTTCGGTATTCTGCAGGGCCTTTTCTTTTTCTTCTTGGTCCAGTTTAAAAGCCAGAACTTCATTTTTATGGCACTTCAGCATACTCAAGTGCCATATAGCGATTGTAATTTCTGTCCGTCTGTCCCGGTTTTGCTAGTTTGGGCACTTCCACATAAGCTAGGACGATGAAACTTGGCAGGCATATAAGGGACCCAACCAGATTAACTTAGAAACAATTACTTTCCCGATCCGGCCATCGTGGGGGGGAGTGGAGGAATGAGAAATCCGGAAACTAGTAACATGCATAACTTTAGAACGGGTAATCGGACATGCATGAAACTTGACATATGTCAAGAAAAAGTGCTTCAGATGCTCAGTTTCAAATCCGGACCAGATCCGATAACTTGGGGGGGGGGGGGGCTGGAGGGGGCACCGAAATCTCGTGAAACGCTTCCACATAAGCTAGGACAATGACACTTGGCAGGCATGTGAGGGAACCAACCAGATTAACTTGGAAATAATCGCTTCCCCGATCCAGCCATCGCGAGGGGAGTGGAGGGATGGGGAATCCGGAAACTAGAAACATGCATAACTGTGGAACGGATAATCGGACAGAAATTGTGAAGAACATGTGTCTCACATTTTCAACTTCAAATCTGGACCGAATTCGAAAACTGGGGGAGGGGGTAGGGGGGGGGAATCTCTTGAAATGCTTATGGTCGAGGGATGGGGATGGAACTTGAAGGGAAGAACAAACATTAACCCTAGATACTTTGTTGACAAAACAAGACCGGGACGTGTCACAGTAGAGGGTGTTTGAGGGCGTTTTCCCGGATTTCCGGTGATCACGAGTTAGGGTTCTTCCACATGTACTAGGACCATGAAATTTGGCAGACATATTATGTACTATCCCAGGTCGACTTGAAAATTGTTCCTTTCCCGATCCGATGACCATGGGGGTAGTGGAAGTATGAGGAATCCGGATTCTAGTGACATGCATAACTCTGGAACTGGTGATGAGACGTGCATGAAACTTGTCAAGTGTCAAGAGCAAGTGTCTCAGATGATCAATTACAATTCTGGAACGGATCCGATAACTTCGGGGGGTAGCGGGAGCTGGAGGGGGGGGGGGAATGTCGGGAAACGCTTGGAGTTGAGAGATCGGGATGCGACTTGGAGGGAAGAACAAGCATAAGCCGTAGATACATTATTGACAAAATAGGGTCACAGTGGGGGGAGTTTCCACAGTTCCGATGATCACGAGTTAGGGTACTTCCAGATGTGCTGTGACCGTAAAACTTTGCAGGCATGTTAGGGACTCAAAAATAGTCCCCCGGCCCCGATCCGGTCATCTTTGGAGGAAGAAATAGTTGTCGATGAGTGGTATAACCATTTCTTTACTAGATCAAGCCCATTTTCTGATGAAATGAATATCGGGAGAGAGATCCAGCCTTGAAAACTGCAAACCGTGTCTGACAAACATACTAACTGTTTTTACAAGTGCCATATGAGCTTTCAGCTCTTGTTCAGATTACCAGATATAAGATATTTTTCCGTACAGGTAGCGGATACCATGATGATGACGGCAGCTAATATCGCTATTAATTTCAAAAAATTGTCTATTTTTTTCTATCTGTAAAACCTCTGCGTTTCAACCGAAATCGAGATCTCGATAGTTCCCATGTCATTATTTCCGTCTTATTTCGCCGAATAGAAAAATGTATGGCCCTTGTTGGCCTTCGACTCAGTTAAAAACAAAAACAAAAAATTGTGGTGATTCGCGCCCGCGAAGTGCCGACAACATCATAATGTTTAAATCGATAAATTTGTTTTTTTTATCGAGTTGCCGATAACATCATTATAAACGAATTCCATGAGATGTAATAAATGTTGAGAGTTCAAGTGTATATGTACTCGATTGACCACTTTTACACAGACGTTATCCTCTAAATAATCATCGTATCTAATCGCTAATTGAAGTTCACCACTGCTCCAACCTTTTGTTTGTGGTTAAACTGAACCGTTATTGCTCGTGGTCTGGAACATGATCTACATGATGACATTTTCTTTTCTAGCTCTTCAAAGCCCTGCCCCAGTTGAACGAGAAAAATAAAGAGCGCCCCCTCTGCTTCTCCTACTCTGTAAAAGCGCGTGCTTTAATTCACGCGCATCTCTCGCGCCTGCCCTTGAGTCAGAACCTCGAACGGGACCGCATGGCTGTAATCCGCAAGTGTCCAATCCTTATCCAGGAAATGGTCGTCTGTGTCAGCCAGCTTATGATGCTAGCTCACGCTGGTCGTATCAGCCGAAATCCGAGTCTAAGTACTCTAGAGCATGCGATGAAGTTGTGCCCTATGATCGTCCAGGCTTTGTGGGACTACAAGAACCCACTTCTCCAGTTGCCACATTTGGAGGAAGAATCTTTGAAGCATTTCCACTCGAAGAAAGTTCATGTTAAGACTCTGGAGCAGCTCGCGCGTTTGGATGAGGACGATAGGAGGATTTGTCTGAGGTCGCTCACGGATGATCAGTACACGAATGTCTGTCGTGTTTTGGCAAATATGCCACTGCTGGATGTTCAGTATAAAATCGAAGGTGAGTGCCCAGCCTGCGTTTTGTGTTGGGGCGTACAAAAAAAATATAAGGCAATATTTTGTATTCGTGCTATGGTGTAGGCGACCAAACTCAGTCAACAAAAGGCCTGTTGTCTCAATCCCCCTAACTAAGCAATTGATACCTGTCGGGTCGATCCGCAGAACCCACATTAACAGAGAACAAGACAGAAGGAGACTATCCACCCAGAAAACCAACCACAAGTTCAGAATAGCAGATCCATCATTGACCTTATTCGATCGGAAGTGCGAATTAAGGTGTATACACAATTAATACTTATTCTAACACATGTTATCGCGTTCTTTCAGATCTAAAAGCTGTCCAGTCTTCCCGTCAACCGCATGCAGTTGGACAGTTCATTCAGGCATGCCTTTCTCAAAATAGCATGCATGCCTTCACTGTAGGAGTGGAACGCTTCCAGTCTTTGTCTTTCTTTAATATCTTTAACAAAATATTTATTCGTCTCCTCTCCTCATCTATTCCGCAATGGTTTCAAGTTGGAGACTCTGTTTTTGCTATGTATGAATTGTGTTTTGTTAGGTTTATTATTCCAGTGACAACCTGTATGATTCCCCGACTTCATCTCGTTTCATCGCAACTAACCTTCATGTTAGTGCCTCATTCGTGGGGCCCTATTTGAAAGTTAGAAAGTCCATTGCCAGATAAATCTCGGGAAAAGAGAGTGGAAGGTTCAGGAGATTCAGAGATCAAAAGGAGATACCGATTCCGAATTTGCTTTTGAGCTCGACAAAGACAAAAATTAGTGTAAAGATCCACCGGTTCAAAGTTGTTTACCCGTCTTTATTGCCGGGCTTACCAGTCCTTTGGTGACTGCCCCTGTTTGTGTTAAGTGGCCTCTCGGTGTCCCCACCGGTGTTCGACATGTCCTTGGGTGAAGGAAGGCCTCAGCGAGTCCTCTGGCTGCGTCTCCACTTGCCCAACTCTATCTTGCCTTGTGTGTTCAGTATACTGGTTTTCGCTATTAAACTTTACTTACAACCAGTTTCAGGTAGTAGTTGATTGACTGTATTTGGGAAAAATATCGTAAAAAGTTCGAGGGTACAGTAATTAACATGGGCTGAGGAGTTTGAAAAGCAATAAGGATCGGAACCAAATGAGATTTTGAGTTGAGTTTTTGAGTTTTTGCGCAGAAGCTATGGATGTCACGTCGTCAGAAACTCGATAAAAGTGTAAGTTGGAAATTGCCAACACTGTACACTTTGTGTCTTAGTATTATTTGTGCCACCGAGGTCAAAGACACTAACCGGGTTTTCTGTTTGAGAGATAAGTCTCTTTGATTGCGAGGATTGAATACTTCCTCAATGCGCGGAATAGGGTTGGATAGGGCACAACAGCTGTTACCAGTTATACATAAAGACTGGTATATGGAAAGGGCTTGATTTGTTGGTCTGGATCGGATCACGGCAGTGAAGAAACATATCGGACTCGGAAGTAGACTTTGAAAATCGCTCCATGCCCCTCAAGTGTTTCGCCGATCCTAAAACCTCCGCGACACTGAAGCAAGGATCTCCCAGTGTTCCGCGCCCTCAAAACCTGCGTAACTCCCGTCAGAAAATTTGTCTTTTTGAAGAAATAACTACTGTTCATGGTCGTGCCATGTTTTTATGATTTGTTATGTAATGTGATGTTTATTTTTCACCCATCGTACAGGAAAGAGAAAATGACGGAGTATGTAAAAAGAAAGTAGAAAAACACAGAAAAAGATCATACAACCAAGAAAAGTAAAAGGCAGGTCACAGAGAGAAAATCACACTTATAATCAAGAAATGTCAAAGAACAATCCCTTGCCACTCATGGCTGCTCTGATTGCATTTTAATCGTCAACGTAGCTTGTCGAGATTCCGAATCGGGTCAATGATACCGTATTTCTTGGTCACGTAGGTATTGCGCGTCCAAGGAGGAAGACGAAGAAAATATTTTGAGAATTTAAAATAAATCCGTTTGATTTTTAGCCGGTCAATGTCATTTAATGTATGAGAAAATCGCGCTATATATAGAACATGGGGAAGCGCAACCCTGTTATATACTTTTGCTAATAAACTTCGGTTTAGATGAAAAGGGGTTGAAACCGTTTTACCATACGACCGACAAATTTTGCTTTCCATGTTCTCAACAATTAGTGCTTTAGTTTGTTTCAGAGTTTTACCAATCGGCACACCAAGGTAATTAATTTATTATACGGCTTAACTGTAAGATCAGCTAAAGCTACATCAACAGCGGATAAATCGGTATTATCATTAAAAAGCAGAACTTCACCTTTTCAGTCAGTAAGCATAGTACGTAGGTATTTTACGTTTTGTTGGCCGTCTTTTTTCATTTCTTTCTTTTTCTTCTTTTTTCTCTTTTGTTATACTCCCTTTAAGACGATGTTTTTATCACATAAGTCGGAAATAAGTGTATCATCATCATCATCATATCAACGTAACAGCATGACATCTAGTGCATCGGGTACTTAAAGCTTCCTTTTATCCAGTCGTTGACGACGAAGCAACAACCGTCTTCACCGCTGGTGCTATTGTAACCGTAACCGTAACCTTAAAGAGGACACCGTTTGGAACGTTGTTAAACGCCGGAGGAGAGTCGACAATCAATAATGATGTGGACGTAGAGCAGAAAGATGGAGATCTGGAGGCAAAAGAAGACAAAGAGGAAGATGAGGTAAGCCTGTGTTATTGAAAATCGTCCCCCTGTCCCCCCTCCTCTCTCTTCCTGTGACGCTTCGGAAGGTTTGAGTCGCAGCATCCTCTGGTAGTTTGTTTATTTGTTTTAAACAAGACAGTGGGGTGAAGTGGAATAAACTACAGACGTTAGAATTGACAAAAAAAAAACATGAGACAGGCCGTGATGTGTGGAGAAGTTGAGATGGGATGTTGTCGATTTTATTTAAGGCCGAGAGTTTTAAGGATATGTTTGGAAGCTTTATCGCCAGGTGTTTGTTCTTTTTTAGGGGGGGGGGGGGGGTGTAAGAGATTCACAGCTTGGGCCTTGGCCGAAAGAAAGGTGAGTACACTGGTAAAGAGAGCCAGTTATCCCGAATCAATCCTGTGCAAACTGAACATTATTCACGAAATTCAGATCGCCAAACGGGAATGATGTTGGGGTACCTTCTTCTTTCATTGCGAGGAAACTGGTAAGGATTTGCTAAATGGGTAAACTCCTGCCATCTTACCAGCTGTCGTTTTTCACATCTGTTGGAATTTTTCATGAAATGTTGTAGTTGAGTTCTGAATGTCCTGTCTTGTTAAATGCCACATACCCTGATGAATGAAGCTTATTAGCAAGACTAGACCATACCGTTTTGGATCCTACTTTCGTTGGATGCTGGACTTCTGTTTGATTCTGATAACAAGGAGCTCTGAGGACTGACCTTGTTGGTGCCCCGATTTTATTTTTGTTTGTAATATACCGGCCAGCTAAAGCCATTCGACATGGGAGTTTAAAATAAGACACTGTCAAAAAGTATATTGGGCGAAAATAAACAAACCAAACCTCCCAAGGTCACCCAGTTTCATCGAAAAGGGAAGAGATCTCCGCAAATGTGTCGAGAAAGTACCTAGGAATTAATGTTGATGAATCCCTATGACCTCCCTATTTAAAGACCATGTGTGAAGTCAGTTTCCAAAACATTGTCGCGTAACCTAGGTATCATGCGTAAATTAAAACACATTTCCCCCCTATATGTTCTACGGTTGTTATATTTTTCCCTGATTCACCCTTATATTTTGTATTGTTTGTCGATATGGCTTGGCACTTTCCCTTCGGTACTTCGTCCAGTCCTTGTGATTCAGAACAACGCTGTTAGAGTATTTTGTGGTTGTGGGAACCCGGAGTCCATGAGGTCAGTTTACAGAGAAAGTATTACAATGAGAGCCTTCCGGATTTTTTGCAGGAATATTTTGTGAGAGGTCAGATGTTCATCAACACAATACTCGGATACGAGGAAATATTGAGGTTCCTCGGCTAGTAACAGGTAGATCTTCCTTCTCCATTATTTACAGAGCTTCGAAGCTGTGAAATAAACTAAGTAAAGGCATTAAGGAAATAGGTAATTTTAACCAATTTAAGTCTGATTTACGTAGCCTATTGAGTTGCTCGGCAGGTATACCTTCGAAACTGATTAAAGAATTTTTTTTTCAGTTTTTATGGCACTTGAGCTTACTCAAGTGCCATATAGCGATTATTATTTCTGTCCGTCAGTCGGTCTGTCGGTCTGTCGGTCCCGGTTTTGCTAGTTCGGGCACTTCCAGATAAGCTAGGACGATGAAACTTGGCAAGCATATCAGGAACTGGACCAGATTAAATTAGAAATTGTCGCTTCCTCGATCCGACCATCTGGAGGGGAGTGGAGGGAGGGGGAATCCGGAAAAAATAGGAAAAATGAGATATTTTTAGCTTACGAACGGGTGATCGGATCTTAATGAAACTTAATATATGGAAGGACTTCGTGTCTCAGACCCTCCATTTTAAATCCAGACCGGATCCGGTGACACTGGGGGGAGTTAAAGGGGGAAACCGGAAATCTTGGAAAACACTTAGAGTGGAGGGATCCGAATGAAACTTGGTGGAAAGTACAAGCAAAAGTCCTAGATACGTGACTGATATAACCGGAACGGATCCGCTCACTTTGGGGGAGTTGGGGGGGGGGGGGGGAGAAGTCCGAATTTGTAGTGATCCCGCGAGTTCCGTGCTTCCTGATGTGCTGGGACGATGGAAATTGACAGGCATGTCTGGGACCCGACCAGCTTAAATAGGAAATCATCAATTCCCCGATTCGACCATCTGGGGGGGGGGGGAGTGGAGGGAGGGTGAAACGAAAATTTGAGGTATTTTTAGCTTGCGAACGGGTGATCGGATCTTGATGAAAATTGATATTTAGGATGACCTCGTGTCTCAGACACCTCACTTTAAATCCGGGCCGGATCCGATGACACTGGGGGGAGTTGGAGGAGGGAACCGGAAATTTTGAGAAACGCTTAAAGTGGAGGGATCGGGATGAAACTTGGTGGGAAAAACAACCACAGGTCCTAGAAACGTCATTGACATAACCGGACCGGATCAGGGCACTGTGGGGGAGTTGGGGTGGGGAACCGGAAATTTTGAGAAACGCTTAAAGTGGAGGGATCGGGATGAAACTTGGTGGGAAAAACAAGCACAGGTCCTAGACACGTCATTGACATAACCGAACCGGATCCGATGACACTGGGAGGAGTTGGAGGAGGGAACCGGAAATTTTGAGAAACGCTTAAAGTGGAGGGATCGGGATGAAACTTGGTGGGAAAAACAAGCACAGGTCCTCGACACGTCATTGACATAACCGGACCGGATCAGGGCACTGTGGGGGAGTTGGGGTGGGGGTCCGGATTTCTAGCGATTCCGCGAGTTCGGCATACTTCCTGATGTCCCAAGGCGATGAAACTTGGCAGGTATGTCAAGGATCCGAACAGATTGACTTGAGAACAGCCGTTTCCCCGACCCGACCATCGTGGGGGGAGTGGGTGGATGGGGAGTCCGGAGTCTAGTGGCGTGCATAACTTTTGAACGGGTGATCGGATTTGAATGAAACTTGTCTGGTGAGCTATCGCCTCGGACGTTCAGTGTCACGTCCGGGTCGGGTCCGATACCTGTGGGGATGGGGGGGTGGAAAACTTAAAAAACTCTAAAAGCAGAGGGATTGGGACGAAACTTAATGGATTGAACTATCATTAGGCCTAGATGAAATTGACGGAGCCAGATGGTTTCGGTGCTCTGTGGGGGGAGTTGGAGGGGGTTTCCTGGAATTCCGGTAGTCGTGAGTTAGAATAGTTCCAGATGTAAAACGACAACGAAACTTTGCAGGCATATTAGCGACCCGAATTATCTTGACTTAAGAACCTGACACAACATACCCTCGGAAACTTCCGTTCCTAGATCCGAGCATTTTTTGGGGAGCAAGAGAAGAGAAATATGGAAATTGACTTCTATAAATTGCGAACGAGTGGTCTGATTCGAGTGAAACTTCATGGGTGATAAAAATCGAAGGCCTCGACATGTAAAACATGCGTTCGAACCATATGCGACCACGATTAGGGGAATTGGGAGTGGGGAGACTTTTGACATGTACAAAAACCAAACGGATGGACCGAATGAGATGCAATTCGACAGTGCCGAGTTTATGCGGCCTAGATTTGTTATTTGGCGTCCGGGCCGGATTCGGCCAAGGTAGGGGGGGGTACTGGAAACTTGCAGATAGGCTATGCTCCAATTTCAGTCAAACTTGATGGACAGGAACAGGGAATTAAGAGATTGGGCCCGAACCAGCTCCGACAACGTTGGTGGGAGGGGGGGGGGTACCGGAACTTTCCAAAAATGCTTAGATTCGAGTGAAACTTGATAGATGGTATAAACGAAGATGCTTTAGGTGGTCGATTTTTTTTATTCCGAACCAGATTCGGCCACGGTAGGTGGAGATAGAGTGAGTACCGGAAATCGTGTAGCACGTCTAGGGATCAAACAAATGGATTTATTGGGATGAAAGTTTGAACAGTCATGTGCATTTGCTACAGACAATCGAGACGATGCTGGAACTGCTCAGAAATGAGTGAAACTAAATATCCTATTTCTATTTCCGAACCGCATTTTTGGATGGCGGGTGTATTTTGTGACGTTCTCATCTACTTTCTTGTACAGCCTACTCGTACAAGTGCCATATGAGCTCGTAGCTCTTGTTTTTTTGTAAGATTTATATAATTTTTTGTCTGTTGTGTTTTGTTGTTTGGGGGTCATGTAAGGTAATGTTTTTTGTTAATGTTTTTTGTTTTGTTTTGGTATCGGTACATGGTCTCATTCTCCATACTCTCTCTTCTCTTCTTTTTTCTCTTACAAGTTAGCACAGCCTCGCAAGCCCCGCTTTTGTTGTGCTATTGAAAACAAAATGTTTATTTTCAATAAAACTGTTGTACTACTAACAGCAAAAAGATGGTTCTGGGACTTCAGTTTTGGAGCGAAAGACGAGAAGACCTACGGGCTTCAGAAAAAGATGACGACCACCAATCATCAACACTTTCAGATCAACGCCTGATCTTTACCTATTTTAAATCTAAACTCCTCATTTTGTTTCAGAAAAAGAAACAGCCTATCTGGAAGCCGAAAACAAAGCCGAGGAAGGGTGGTAGCGGTGGCAAAAAGCCGCTGAAGAAGACAAGTGGCAACAACGTCGTTAAACCCGTGACAGAAACACCAGTTGAAGAAAAGAAGGAAGAGACTACACCCAAGCCAAAGGTGAGGCTCGATTCTTATCTGTTGTTGCCCAAGCTATCGATGGCCTGTGCCCGAAGTCTTGCATCCCGGGTAGCTGATTCCGGTATTGTTAGTAAATCTTACGAATTAACGAAATAATGCTTACTTTTTCATTGGTAGGCAATGCGTAAGCCAAGAAAAGGGAACGGGTGTTGTTTCCGTGTTTAAAATGAGTGTAATACCGACCAAGAACAAATAATTATTCATAGAAGAATGCAGAGCTTGCATACACTCGCATGTCCGCATGACGGATACAGAAACACTCCTCTCTTTCCATTGACGGGGGGTGGAGCTTCTCTAAAACTAGCCCGCGGCCTCTAACATCTATGCTACCTCTGCGGCATTGCTTTCACCTCGTACCGTTGGGCCGATTCCGGGATAAAGCAGTAGGCTAATCACTAAAACATAAGACAAAACCTATCACTTTGAAAGACTACGCAGACTGATGATGGTGCTGGTTATTGAAGAAATCACAGAAAACTTTAGGTTCTCAGTTATTGCTGATTGTAAATGTTCTCTTTTTTTCGCAGCGAACCCCCAAGAGAGTTGAAAAGAAGAATGAAAGCGACAGCGAGGACCCAGATGTCTCTGATGAGAGCGAATCTGATGATGATACTCATAGTCAATCACAGGATGAGAAAGTAAGTAAAATGACGGCCATCAAGAATACCCCCCCCCCCCCTCACTCTCCCAGATTGGATAAGTTAGGAACAGTGGGCTTTGGAGGGGGGGTCTGGGATCTGTCGGACAGCTGAAACCGCTTTCTTTGGATACGGTGGTTTATTGTTGGCTGCCACTCATCTCTGCTGTAGTGTTTTGTTGCGAACGTTTTCGATGGAAGAGTACGTTAACTTTCCTTATGTTGGCGTGAAATGCAAGTTATGACAAACAAATGTAGGCTAACCCTCCTCTCACTCTTCCAGGTCTGCTAGACTAGGGGGGGGGGGGGGGTGTCTGGGACCTGAGCGCGACCGCTTTCTTTGGACACGACGCTTGTGTAGTAATTTATCACTCCATCATTGCTGTAGCTTGCTTTTCAATAACGATCTTAGCGAGTGTTTATTCTTTTTGAGTTTTTCCTTCACGTATTGCGGTCTCCGTTTATTTACAAGTCGGTAATATCATCCTTTAGTTTGCCAGCAATCCTGTCAGTTGTTGTGGGAATAGGTGTGGCTAGCCGTTTTAGTAAAATACTGGGCGGGGAACTTAATTCAACTTTGTTTTCTGGAGAGACAACAATTGAAGTTCAAACTTTTAAAAAGGTCATTGAGTTTATTGAACATATGATTAAATTACAATGGCACTGGGAGTTAGTTTTTCTTTTCTTTGAAATTGTTTGAAATGTTTTTGAAATTTTTTGAAATAGGGTATGGAGGACATGCAAAATTGGGTGGGGTGGGCGGGGTGGAGGGCTTGTGCTAGGTTACTGGGTGCCTCAGGAAAAGAGACACGGTAGAAATCACCGTTTTTACCAGATATCTTTTTGTAACGTTTAACCTTTCTTTAACCAAGCAGCTCGTCAGCATATGGGAAAGTGCCATCTACCGACAGATGGCACCAATCCCCGTTCGTAAAAGAAATGCCCGATCCTCAGATTTAGTCGGATTATAGTGTTCGTTGCAGGTTGCTCATTCATTATCGATCCTTCATTTTTTTTGTTTTAGTCGACTTTCCCTAATAAGTCGGTGTGTGCAAACCTGCGACTTACAGAAGCGTTTCAGAGCTTTTACCAGTATTAACTTTTATATCAACTTCTGTACCGCACGCAATGCAACTCGAAATTCTGAGCAGGAAATTTGTATTTTTTAAGTTTAACCAAAAAAGGCTTGAGATACGACAATCTAGTTACCCATCACTTATTCACTTAAATATGCTTGGAAGACGCAAAAACGTGATTCTTTCTTGTTCCACTTTCGTTGTGAATTTTCTTTTTCGGATTTGTTTTTCCTCTTTGTGCTTACACCTGTATCCTTGAATACTTAGCAACTATTACGGCTGACGATCCCCCCCCCCAAATATAAAATAAATAAGAAGAATAGAAAAATGGCAGATTGTCAGTCGGATATTTGCAACGCCTAAGTCGTCTGAAATCTACAACATTTGAAATTGGATTTCTTAGCAATGAAACTCGATCTTGCTCAGAGGAGGGGCTACAAAAATTACGTTTGTTTCAGTTTATGGGTTGAGCTGTAGCGCCGGCCTTGCCGGGAGGCCGTCCACATTCTCAACGTCGCTACTAGGGCCTATTTTGGGAAAAAATAAATGGGAAATGCCTCAGGAGAGTCAAAGTAATTGGTGTATTTGAAAATAATATACAAAAATAAGCTGGCTTTTCAGTTAAACTTTAACTATAATAGCCGGTGGGACTTGGTGGAATCTACTAAACAAAATTCTGGTGTAAAACGTGAAATCTTTGTTGTGGGTTATGTAAGAAGCTTTTTGTTCCAGTCCCCGCTTTTAAGAGAAGTAATCGAAATAATTCACATATTAATTGCCATTTTTTCCTCACAGAACTTACCATCCATGTCCCAACTGTGTCCAGTTTTTGCGGTAAGCTACGGATAGACTCATCGTAGCTTCTGTTTTTTTTTTAAATGGATCATATACCCTATATCATTTTTTTCAGGTTGATAACAAAGCACCCGAAGACGATGATGAAGAGTGGGACAAATTCCAGAATCCATTCAACAAAAGGCAGAAGGCCCTAGAGGGTACATCCAGGATATCTCACTCAGTTCACTGCCCCTATTTCCCAGAGGTAAGGTCTTTTTTGTTTAGTAGTCAGGCTTAATGAGGTTTTGATAATTTGACATTTGCCACATCCTTAAAATTGATTTTGTTGTCCCATTGCTGCATTACACTCGCATTTCTTAGATTCTGTATAAAACAAAAAATTAAGAGCTATCACGGAATTCTGGCAGCTTACCTGTTCTTACGAACTACTCCGGTGCATTTCTCAGTTTTTGGAGTGAAGAAAGAAACAGTGTGGAAACAACCATTTGATTTTTCTTTTATCTTAGTTCAGACTTGCAGTTCCAGGGCTGAAACTTTATGAATCCGTTGTAGACTAACACAAGCTGTCCAAAGTACTTAGGCAGCTCAACCTTGTCAACGCGTCGAACGTGGTAAGGTTGGAGAAAACATGGCTCAGTGTTACTCTTTGTACTTTTTGTCTCTATGTTCGAGTTTCTTTTTTTTCTGCTGTCGCAGGCAGGTTCAACCATTTACAGTAATTTTAAGACAACAGCTGAGGCTTTCAGTTCCGGTTTTGGATAGAAAACCCAACTCTGCTTCCGCCAGGCTTTCCAAAAATGTCGTTTTGAAACTTGGTTTTTCGGTAAAAATATAACAATTGTATTGCAAGCACAGCGTAACGGTATAAAAGTATAAAAATCGCTCACTCAGGCAGTATGTCTTTACTTCTTGCTCGATCTGACTTAATAGGAAGCAATGGGGTAGGGGCGGTTCTGAGCAGGTAGTCGCATTCTGATTGGTTGCTGCTGAGTGGGTGCTGCTTTGACCTGCGCCAATTTTGTTGGAGCGGGAGGGGAGGCTGGAGCCGGTGCATTAACGTCGGGGGCTGGTGGAGCTATCTCAGTCGTTGCTGCTGCTTTCGGGGTGTAGTACGGTGCTTTTGTAACCCGCGCACGCACTGGCTTGACTTCTCTCACTGGTGCCATTTCTGTTTTAGTGAGAACGGGTGCAGATGTCGCCTTGGCTGGGAGGTAGTAGGTCGTGGAAGGTGAAGCATAAATGGGCGCTGCAGTAGTTGGCGCCTCAGCCTTCATTGTGGTCTGCTTGTAATATCTTGCTTTTACGGCTTTCTCAGTTGATGTTGCGGATAGTTGGACTGGGGCAGAGGTGGTTAGTTCTTCGACTTTCCTGGTCGTTGGTGCATAGTATGGTGCTGACTTAGCACTTTCGACGGCTGTGGACGGTTGTACTGGTGCGGCAAGTTCCAGTTCCTCAGTTTTGAGTGCCACCGGTGCCACATACTTTGTTCTAAGGACGACAGGCACGATGTAGGGTTTTGGTGCCGCCGCCACTGGTGCCACATATTTGGTTTTAAGGATGACGGGCACGATGGATGGTTGTTGTGCTGGTGTCGACGTTTGTTTCACCATGATTGGTGCAGTTCTAGTGGTTGTCGCCTCTGGCTTTGCTGCTTCGTATTTGGGAGCTGCTTGGTATTTCATCCTTTTGGGTGATTTTGGTGCCTCGGCTAAAGGTGCGACGTATACTGGTGATTCGTATTTGTTAGAAACTGTGTCTTGGGTAGGTTTTTCGTGAATGGGTGCTGGTGCTTCTACTTTCGTCAGCTCAGGCTGTGGTGTTGGTGCTTCAGTTGAAGGAGCGTTGTAAGTCGGTGTTTCGGTTGAAGAAATGTTGTAAACCAGTGCTTCGGTTGTATCAGCGGTGTAAGCGGGTGCCTCGGTTGAAGGAGTGATGTAAGCCGGTGCTTCATACTCGAGAGCCTCCGTTTCAAGTGTTGGTGGTTCTTGAGGCTTAGGCATTTCGTAAGATGGGACTGGATTTTCGGCCTTAACCAGCTCTGGTGCTGGCGTTGGTGGCTCCGTTGGAGTATATTCTGGCTGATAACTTTCCCTATCCTCTTGTTTTGGCGCCTCGTAAGTTAGAGTTGGTGCATCGATTTTGGGCTGCTCTTTCTCTGGCGATTCTGTAGGCTGTTCGATGTAAACTGGCACCTCGTATGTTGTTGTTTCAGGTTTCCCCTCGTCATAAGCTGGCTTCGATGTTTCTGGAACCAGTGTCTCGGCAGGGGTTTCAACAGATGGGACGGTGTAGGCTGGTGCTTCATAATCCGGTCGCTCTGTTTCGAACTTTAGAATTATTGTTGGCTCAGGTTTTTGTGACGTTGTCCACAAGTTTTTGAAAAACACTGGGACAGTGTATGATGCCTTTTCGGACTTTTCTGTTGTCGTTATCGGTGCGACTTGCAGCGGTGCCCCTGTTGGAATATCAGCGTAAATTGGTGCTACGGTTTTAGGAGCTTCGGTCTCGTATTTTTTTGTTTCTTCGGGTCTTGGTGCTTCATAAATTGGCGCTGATGGTTCGATCTTTGGTTGAACTGGTGCTGAAACTTGTGCAGACGGAATGATCGAAGCTGGTGGGCCGTATGTTGTTGTTGTAGGTTCATGAGCTTCAGATGTTCGAATGGTGTAGACTGGTGCCTCTGTCTCGATCTTTGGTGTTGTGGTAGTTTCTGGCTTTTGGGTGGTTGATCTCATCTTTTTAAAAGACACTGGCACGGTGTATCCTGCTGCCTTCGGTTTTTCAAGTGCCTTTACTGGTGCGATTTCGACTTCAGGCACTTTTTCAGTGGTGGCGGTGGTAGTCTTCGAGGGTGTCTCATCAAGCGCCTGCTGTGGGATTTCATAATAGATGGCGTAGGCTGTTGGGGTCAGTTCGTTGTTGCTGGTCGGTACGTTTTCTGCTGTCTTTGGTGTTTCGTACGTGCTAGGCGTCTCTTTTGACGGAACTTGAGACTCTTCTGGTTGATTGAATTCCGGAACGGTTGGGCTTTCAGCAGGGGCAAGTGACTGGGCTCCTTCTGTATCCTCTGGCCGTGTTTGGAAGTTGCCCGCTGGGAGTTCTTCCTCGAGGTCACTGGTTGACTGCGGTGCCATGTTAGAGCCTCCCGTTTCTGATCCAGATGGTCCGGATGGCAAAATACCGTCGAATGTTGCTGGAGGAACATCACCAGCTGACTGAGGGCCGGAAGTCGGCACAAGGGGAAGAGCACCGTTGAAATCGGGTGGGATGACGTCCCCTTCGCCCTGATTGGAACCGGTAACTTGATGGTCAAGTGCACCGCTGAATGCGGGTCCCTTGACTGCTCCGTCAAATTCCGGTCCGTCAACGGCTCCAGAGAA
Source organism: Branchinecta lynchi (assembly GCA_023053575.1). NCBI lineage: Eukaryota > Metazoa > Arthropoda > Branchiopoda > Anostraca > Branchinectidae > Branchinecta > Branchinecta lynchi. Next base: position 22,449,300 of record JAKZAP010000002.1, read on the forward strand.
GTTAGGCTCCATCACACCTCCGGTAAACTTCGGTCCTTCTGGTAAGGTTGGGTTGAAGCTTGGGCCAGTCAGACCTGCAGGGTTGAAAGTTGGACCAACGAGGGGAGATGGGTTGAAAACCGGGCCAGCTAATGGAGTCGGGTTGAATGATGGTCCAGTTAGTGGGGTAGGGTTGAAAGTCGGTCCTGTGAGACCGCCAGCTCCTTGATCGGCACCAGAACCCTGGTTGCTGAGTTTCCCGTCGAATCCTGGGCCCTTGACTGAACTGGAGAAGTCTGGGCCCTGGACGGCTCCTGAAGAGTTTGGTCCAGTGGCACCGCCATCGAGTGTCGGCCCTTCAAGTGGAGTCGGGTTAAAGCTTGGCCCGACAAGTCCAGCCGGATTGAAAGTTGGTCCGACTAGTGGTTCAGGGTTGAAAGTCGGGCCAACAAGTGGCTCGGGGTTGAAGGTTGGGCCAACAGGTAGTGTTGGGTTGAATGTGGGGCCAACTGGCAGGACTGGATTAAAGGTTGGTCCGATAGGCAACGCAGGTGTTGCCGTGCCACTTCCTGAAGCAAACACAGCGCCGCTTGCTGAAACCTGACTAGACGAAAAGGTTTGGCCCCCAGAGGGACCTGTTGGCAGTGGCTTGATTGGGAAATAGAGGCCAGGGTCGCAGTTTCCAGTGTAGCTAATCTCTGGTCTATACCCTCGCTCATCTGCTTCGTACTTCACAACTTGAGTGCAGTCGCCAGGTAGGACTACTGTGTATTCCCCGCGGACGGTGGAACCGTCGCTGCTTTCTCTTTGGGATTTGAAGTCGTGGCTTTCATCGTCGTTGACGTTCCAAGAGAAATCGTATGCGGCTTCTTGGGCTAACGCCACGCCGGTGAATAACACCTGTAATTAAAAAAAAAATAAGAGCCTTGCCTAAAACTCAGAGGGGCTTGGTAACTAAACTCGTTCTGCGCACCTGGTGAAATGGGTTAAAGGAGAGAGTCTAGTTTCTAGAGTCAGTCTAAAATTCGGCTTAGTTTCCAGATTTTTTCGCGTCACAGCCCTTTTATAGGAATCCTGGGTTTAATATCGATTGAAGTGACTAATCAGTTTTCAATTTTCAGTATAATATTCAGCTCCCCCCCCCCCTCCTTGCGGTATCTGTTCATTACTGGGGCTTTATATGTAGTACCTTTAGTATGACAATATCTAGGAACACTTTAGGAATCGGAGCAAGGATCTGGAATTGGATGGGGGGGGGGGCTGACCAGAGGATTTGAACGCAACAGAAATATCCTAAACTATTCATGAAAACTAGTACTGTGAGTGGGCTTGATAACCGGTCCAGATGGCCTGACAATCCCAAAAATTTAGTTGAAAACTTCTGCTTACCACGAGAAATCCTCTCATGTTTCTCTAACTATCTTCGAAGTATAACTGATACATTAACCCCAAATAATTACGTTTATATATTTGAAAGGGTAGTCGTGCCGAAGGGTGATACCCGAAGGGTTGTTATGAATCAGAGCGGATCCAGAAGATCAGATGGCCTTGTTACAGAATGCTGATCGATCCCACGCATAACTCGGGTCCTTGTCCTGTAAGCATGTTGTTGTTCTCTGTTTTTTGGTTACATGGGTTATGTAGTCTTCTTTGGGATGTACTGTATGTTAGTACTCGCGCTGCATGAGTTTGGGTTCAGTGCTTTGAAAATTGATTTGTTGGCATTCGCTTACTCATTATTATTATTATTGTATTATGTATCATCTTTCAAAATTGAAATCTGTATAAAACAACAGATAAACGTGATAACCAGATAGATGATTCCATGGTATAGATGTTTATTTAGGATTTTTGGGGGAAATATATTTCAAAGTTAAGTTGAAAACAACAGCGTTTCAAACTTCCATCCCAAATAGTGGGTCAAGAATTCCGTGAAAACTTCTAGGCAGATTTTTTTTTTTTAAAGAAATGCCATTTTTAATTCCCGCGTAGCTTCTGCTTTCGTTTTCATTATTTCTTGCTTTGTTAAAGCAAGTAGCTACGTCTCCACAATTAATACAAAAATACCTTCTCAAGATTGTTCAAAACTCCTGTTCTCGACGAGCTATTTAGTGACCATTTGTTTGCGTTGCATTGAGTTTATTATCTTGATTTTCATTCTGTTTGCCGTTAACCAGTGCCATCACCAGCCCGTCTCCTTTCAATATTTTTAAAAAGTCGTTCCCATGCATACCAGTGTCAGTTGGCTATTCCTTAACCAGTTAAACATGAGCTTCTGCGGCGCAGCCTGGGCTGGACCAATACCGTAGATTTAGTCTTCAACCCCTGCGCTTTAGTCAAAGGTTTGTAGGCTACTGTATAATGGGTATTTCGTAAGAATTTTGTTTTGGCCATTCCGTGCGTTATCGGCCAGGAAGCGAGGAAGGCGTTGAAATGGCTTACCCCAGTTATGCATCACCGGTCATAACGGGAATAGGTCTATTCATCCATATTTTTACGAAGTAAAGGGCCTTTCCCATGAACCAACAGTCGGCCTTATCCGTCGGCTCATCCGCCGCTGTCCGCTCGAGTAGCTAAGGGTTTGGGATACTTCAGATGAAATGCGGTTATGGCCAATTTCTGTTTCCGCCGTGTCATTTCATCAGTCGGCGGAATCCGGAAGATTCCTTGAATTGGGATGCAGGCTCGGAATCCGGGAGATTCCTTAAATTGGGATGCGGGCCCGGAATCCGAGAGATTCCTTGAATTGGGATGCGGGCTCTGTATCTCTGCTTCGTTTTCTGATTCGACAATTAAGTAACTGAATGCTACACATTTTGCAACTTGAAATGCTCACTGTTTATCTTCGTTTTCTCACCAAATTGATAGTTCGACCGAAATCTGGAAAAGTCCGGAATTTGGGATGACGTTTGTATCTGTAAGAGATCGATCGGAATGCGGTGGAAACCTTATATTTTGTACATTTTGAAATACAGGGAAAGGTCTTGCTTTGCTTCCTTTCTGTACGCTTTCTCGTCGTATAAATGCGTTTTAGCCTGGATCGTGTAAAAGAATTCAGCCAGTTTTTAGACTACCACCATCATCATTTAGGGCCAACCCCATCGAAAATAGAAAGACTCCTCATTTGCCCTGATACCTGCATTGAAACGTTTTTTTTTTGCCTCAGTTGGTGTTTCTGGTGTGCTGTTGTTTGCCTTTGCAATTTGTTTGTTGAGGTCCGCACTATGTTTCGCCTGAGACAACCAGTGTTGCAGCTTGTCGCGGAATTTTGCAATTTGCCACAGGTTTTCGAATTCTCCCCAGGTCCAGAGCTGTGACAAAATTTGTCGCAGGGAATCGGGCTTACACCAAAAGCAGAATTCTGCTATTTGAAGGCTTTTGGGCCAGTTTCAGGGAAACTCTTTTCGGCAAAAGGAATTTGTTTGTTTTACCAAGATTAGCTCGTTTTGTATAAGAGTAAACTTGAAGTTCGTTTTGGAAATCATTTTTTTTTTTTTTATGTTTGATCACATGACGCTTTTTTTCACTCTTTCCATTTTCAAGTGCATCAGAAACCGAAGACATCTACGTCAGTTCACAATGGAAATTATGAAATCTGCTACCGGTTTGGATGTAAAAGCCGGTCATTTAACTTTTGAGGAGGGATGAGAGTAAACCAATAAAATCTAGGAGTTCTTCGTTGAAAATAAAAAAAGGGACCGAATTTTCTAGGTTCCAAAATGTCACAGATTTTTGCGGCCAAATGTCGTCGGAGAAAAGGGGCAAAACTGGAGACAACTAGATACTGCTTTAACCTTCGTATTTCCAGATCTGTATTCCTTCTGCTGGTTGCTTTTGACCTGGAATGTATAGGGATAGGCCAAACTGGACAGTATTCATGAGAAAATCTTGGGCAAAGGCGGATATAACTGCGTATCCAGCCGTATATTTATTTATCGATGACGCATCAACAAGCCGGAACCAGCTGGTGCGGGTGGACGGAGTACGAAAATGATAGAAGAGAAGACAAAAAAGAAAAAATGTGCAAATTAAAAAGAGTCACATCAGTTGGAAATTTGAATTAATGTCATTGATCATGTCATTCTTATTGGTTGTGTTTTTTTTTTTTTAGATACTTTGGTATCTGATACCATGGTCTGAAGCCGTTTTTGCAGTTACTGAGTATCCGGCAGGTTACCGTGGTATCTGATATGGATATTACACGGTCCCGGCCGTAGTAACTGATCCTGGTATCTGAAAAAGTCATCTCACTTTTAAAAGCAAATCATAAATGCAAATCATCTCATCTCGTTTGGGATGACTTCTAAAAGCGTGTTCTCATTTTTGTAAAGCAACCTTAGTATTAGATTCCATGATAACTGTCAAAACGACAAAATGCAGATCCAGTTACCATGGTATATTGACGTGTCGAAGTTGAAATCGTCAAACTTAACATTGCTCTACAGACCATAATTAAACCGCCTCACGCAAAGAGTCAAGGAAACGCTTTAGTCTAAGCTGAAGAATGTGGTCTGGACGAAGTCGGGTCTTGGAGATGTCGACCGACAAATCGGCCGACGGTTTTGTTCATGGCCGGCACGTCGGAGTTTGTCTTTGCGTATAGAGCATTCCCCCCTCAACTGAATCCTCTACTGTTTGAACTATTATTGGCGCCTGGCCAAAAGGTGACCTCGACGTTCGTAGGCAGTCGGGAAAGGAACAAGACCAAAGGTTCCGATGGTGTCCCAAAAATGTAATATTTGATCCAGACAATCGGGTCTTATAGAGGTCCAGTCTTCGCCAGACTCCTTGAGAACTTTACTAATGAAAATTAGAAACAGATTAAGGCAAATGGTAAAAATCTGAGAAGACCAAGTTCAGATCCTTACTTCTGCCAAATTTCCGGTTTCAGCCGGATTCCGGGCGAACTACTTGTCTTGCAAAAAATTGAAGTTCAAAAACGGATTCAGCATATCTCCTTACCCATAAGTCGAACCTCTAATCAACTTCAGATAAAACTTCAACTTTTAACAGATTTTCCGATTTCAGCCGGATTCGTGGCGAACTGTAGGCATATTCTCGCCGTTCCCTGAGGACTCCACTTGAGGAGTCTCCGCGTTTTTGTTTGTCCCAGAGACTCACTCCCCGTATCTCGCGAGTCCCCACGAACGGGGAATGCTCCGATTATCAGCGCCATCATCAATAAGGACTCCCTTTCAGATTCGGAGGGGAATCAATTTTTACTGGTGTTGTTGCAATGTAAAATTAATTAAAAACAATCAGAATAAACAAAGCCAAAAATAAAGTGAATCCAGACTAATTTCATGAACTGCATATATTTTTTCGAACAAAATTCATTTTGGAGGCATTCTCCGTGTTCTCGCTGTTTCTGTACGCGGAGTCCGCGTGGAGTGACTCCCTCTATCCTCGCCGTTCCTTTCGATTCCCCGAGGAGTCCTCGGGGAACGGCGAGAATACGCATTATGTGCCCAGGTAGAAAATGATTGTACGCGAATTCAGCATGTCGTCTTACCCGTAAATCGAACACCTAATGAAATTCATATAAAACTTTTACTTTTAACAAATTTTCCGGTTTTGGCCGGATTCCGTGCGATCTACTTGTCTGCCGAGAAAATAACTTTCATATTCGGAATCAGTATGTCATCTTACCCCTAAATCAGACATCTAATAAAACTCTTACTTTTAGTAAACTTTCCGGTTTTGGCAGAATTCCGGGTGAACTACTTGTCTGGCGAGACAATGGTTTTCATATTCGTGTTCAGCATGTCGGCTTACCCCTTAATCGACTATCTCATTAGCGTTTAAAAAATATTTGTGTCGCCTCTTAATTTGAAACCCCTCCCCTAAATATGCAGCTATCGGGCCAATCTACGAACTTGATCTTTCCCTTGGCTTCAAATCCTCACACCAAGTTTCATCAAAATATCTCACTCCCTTCGAGAGTTATCGTGCTGACAGACGGACAACTTTTGGTGTGTCATAGGTATCCCTCCACTTACGTTCTGGGATCCCAAGAAGAAGAAACCAAGAATACTTGTGCCAAGACTAGTCAGTTTTCGGGATCGACTTTCTCACTTAGGGAGCTTAAAGCACCCTTCACAGTAGATGCAGTTTCAGTTCGTGTATTCAGACATCTTCGAAACTCTGACAGGTTTCTTAGAACCCCTCCTGGGCCAAGCCTCACGCGGACCTCTTGGCTGTGAGGAGAAGTACGGAAAAGCTTTCTTATTTCTGATCAATGAGCTCCTCGGAAGCAATAAGAAAATATGACGCTCGGAATCTCGGAAATGAGAATGGATGTAACCATAAGGGACGAGAGTGGATCATTAATATATATATTTAGGGTCTGTAGAGCTTAACTGAAAAGCAAGCTTATTTTTTTGAGTCACTGAATTGGATACACTGAATTCTGATTTATTTTATTTTCCTCTATCTGCTCTAGTAGTGAGGGTCAGAATATCTACGGCCATCCCCAAAACAAAAATTCTACTATGACGCGGACAATTTGAATCTCAACACAAACGCGGCTTTTGAGTGACCTACGGTGCGCCAGAAATTTTTCATAAATCCTGTTGTCAAGCATACAACACAGGCACAAGCGCATAGAGTTACCACAAATCTGTGAGAGAAATTCTACTATACGAAAATCGATTGTTGGTGAATAGCGGAGCAACGAAGTAACGCATTTTCCTAGGGCCTTCAAGTCTATTTGAGTAAATAAGTAATGGTTAACTAGATTGTCCTATCTCATCCCTTTTTGGTTAAACTTTAAGGAGGAGAAACTTACATTGGAAAGCACTGGCCGAATAACTTTCTGTTGTTTTTGTGCTGCAAACGTAAAGTTGCCGAAATTTCCGAAGCGGCTTTCGCGCCCTTTAAAATTGACTACCATACTGTCCACCAGTACTAACTTGCACCATTTTTCACTCGCTCTTTCACTTGGCGCCATAGGTTTCTGTTCGAAGGAGGTTGTCAAAAACAGTTCAGCACCACGTGAGATGTCCGGCTGATTTTTTTGTTTTTTTAGATTTTTTTTTTTGGAACTTTTGCATTGTAATTTTGTCGTTGGCTGACTGTGTTGGAATAAGTCAATAACTGTCGAAGATTTAGTTCGTGTTTCACACCCCAAGAGTATTCGTTTGCGGGACTGTACTCATGTCTAGTCTGTAATGTTTAGAAAACATGAAGTATAAGTAATATATTGTAACCAGTACGAGTAAAAAAGTACAAAAAGTTCGTGGCAGTTAACTTCGAAGACCGCTTTTTGAATTCGCTGTCTAATAGTATGAAAGTGGGTATGGGCGTGACTGGGTCTTGATCGGTGCTGGCTTTGCGGCGTATTGGGCCTTGGCTGGTGCTGGGGCCGTGTTGACTGGTGCCATATTTTGGACTGCTGGGACGGGTGCTGGGGCGACGTAGGTAGTCTTCGTGATGACAGGGACTGAATACGATTTCGGTGCCTGATAAGTTGCCGCTGGGGCAGCTTGTTTGTTAACCGGTGTTGGAACAGCGACTGGTGCTGCAATCACCTTGGCGACCTCAGGCTTTGTGGGTGCTTGGTATTGTAGAGCGGCTACTGGGGATGCCTTTGTGATGACCTTGGAAACAACTGGTACGACGTTGGTGCTTGGTTTGGACGGCCGAGGGGCAGCTGGTGCGGCTTGAACCTTAGGGGCCTGTGGGGCGGTAGAGTAAGCTTCGTAACTAACTGGCTTCCCACTTCCTGTGGTAGTGGTTGGGTGTTTGCTGGGGCCTTGAGTGTTTCCAGGTAATTTGCTTGCGCCATTGGAGCCAGCGGGCTTTTCACTCCCTGTGGTGGCGGTTGGTTGTTTGCTGGGGCCTTCAGTGTTTCCTGGTAATTTGTTACCACCATTGGATTCATTTGGTGTTATGTTCTCATTTGGCATCTTCTGACCCTCGTCCTCCTGGCCTTCAAGAGGAAGCTGGTTGATGTTCATCTCAGCACCTGGTACGAGTACACTAATTGGCTGCTGAGTTGGTCTGAAGTTCGGGACCATCGGATTTTCAGCTGGTGCGAGAGCTTGAGATCCCTCTAAGTCTTCGGGCCTTTCGGGGTTGAATGAAGGTGCAGCAGATGGTCCATTGGTGAAAGATGGTCCCTGGACTCCGTTGGGGGCACCTGATACAGGGCCGCTGGACTGGGGACCTGAAACTGCTCCGTTAAACTGAGGTCCTTGGTTCTGGCCTGGGCCGAAAGATGGTCCAGTAGGGAGAGCACCATTAAAAGTTGGTGGACTTACTCCACCTTGTCCTTGGTTGGTTCCAGAGCCACCGTTGCTGAGCGCGCCATTGAATTCTGGTCCTTTGACTGAGCCATCGAACTGTGGGGGCTTCACTGATCCGGAAGAGGACGGTCCGGTTATTCCACCATTGAAGCTAGGGCCGGTAAGACCGGATGGGTTAAAAGATGGTCCGGTGAGGCCAGCAGGGTTGAAACTTGGGCCAGTCAGTCCAGATGGGTTGAATGATGGACCGGTGAGACCGCCTGCGCCTCCATTGTTAAGGGCTCCATTGGCTGCTGGTCCTGTAACTGCGCCAGAGAACTGGGGTCCATCCACTGATCCGGATGCGGAAGGTCCACTTACTCCGCCGTTGAAATTGGGTCCTTGGAGACCGGCTGGGTTAAAGCTGGGGCCGGTGAGACCAGCGGGGTTGAAGCTTGGGCCAGTCAATCCAGATGGGTTGAATGATGGACCGGTGAGACCGCTGCCACCTTTGTTTCCTCCAGCACCTCCATTATTAAGGGCTCCGTTGGCTGCTGGTCCAGTAATTGCGCCGGAGAACTGGGGTCCAACAACTGATCCAGATGAGGAAGGTCCAGTGACCGCACCATTGAAGTTGGGTCCTTGAAGACCTGCTGGGTTGAAGCTAGGGCCGGTGAGACCAGCAGGGTTGAAGCTGGGACCAGTAAGACCAGCTGGGTTGAAAGTCGGCCCTACTAGAGGTTGAGGGTTGAAGGTTGGGCCGACTGGAAGGACAGGATTGAAAGTGGGTCCGACAGGAAGGGTTGGGTTAAAGGTAGGACCAACTGGAAGGGTGGGGTTGAACGATGGTCCCACTGGAAGGTTGGGGGTGGCAGATCCGCTTCCAGAACCGAATGTGGAGCCGCTTAAGGAAATGTCCGCCTGTCCATTGAAGATGTTCGGGTCCGCTGGGAAGGGAAAGTAGAGCGCGGGGTCACAGTTTCCATTGTAAGTGATTTCTGGTCTGTAGCCTCGTTCATCCGCCTCGTACTTCACAAGCTGTGTGCAACCATCTGGGTGTACAACGGAGTACTCGCCTCGGACTGTTGACCCCTCGATGCTCTCTTGATGAGATTTGATATCGTTATTTACGCCGTCGTTGACGCTCCAAGAAAACCCATAGGCTCCATTTTGGGTAAAGGCCACGCCGGCGAAAAGTATCTGAAAGAAATTCGATCAGTTAGTACCAGCATTCAGACGATCAAAGCCTCCTTTACCGCTCTTAAAACTTCCGAGAGTCTTGTTATAAAAAAGCTGTTAAAAAACAACAACTGTTTACCTAAAGATGTGAATAATGCGGTGGATTTCTTATATTAGCCGGGAAAAGTACACATGAAATAATTTTCAGTTGATTTAGGAGTCCAGGACGCCGATGTCGTGCACTTATTTACAATCCAGCGTCTGTGTCAAGAAATCCAACAAAGCCAAAAGACAAAATTCTTGAAGGGTTCTGTTTTGGTCGTACATTAAGTATTGAATTGAAAGAGAAACTCGGTTCTTTGGCGGGTTCGAACCCGAGACATTCAATTTACAACAGCGACGCTCTAAACAGCTGAGTATAGTTCTTAAAGAACTGCAGTTGCCAGATAGAAAGAACAAGAGTTTCTATTAAAACTAGGTAATAAAAGACCATTATTAGGCTTTGACTAATAGTTTATCTCATTTTATGTGCCAGATATATTTGGACAAGTACATATATTTGCTGAGCTCAGTTGCACAGCACGTGTTGTCCAGGCAAGGATATTTTTAGAAACATGTCTAACTTACCACTGCAAATCTCCTCATGTTATTCACACTTCGTGTAACACTTGACTGATACCTCAATCCTAAGATGATTGCGCCTATATATCTGAAAGGGTAGCGCCAAGGGGTATGCTGTTCATAAAGGGTTCTATCGTAACACCTGTTTACGTGCCCTTAAAGGGGTGGCTGATCTGAAATCCTTGCAGACATGTTGTTTTTCTTTACCCCAGTTTCATAAATTAAATCAGAAGGAGCCTAGGCCCTTTTCCTGTATTCAGTTATCAGACGTCTAATAATTCCTGTAAGAAGAAAGGCATAGGATCTCTCGTGATATGTTTCCCATTCAGGGAGTTAAAAGGTCGATTACGAATTTTGATCGTGATTGCTTGAATAACTTTCGTGGAATCCAGTTACTAAAAACAAAAATTCGTGAAGTATCTGTTCTTTCATAAAATTTCTAGCCTATTAAAACACCCTTTAATCAAATCAGAACTGAAATCAGACTAAATTCTAAGATTTTCCTACTAGAAAAGATTTATTCAGCCCCCCCCCCCCCCCCCAATGTTTCTTCCTTCCAATCTTACGATGAATAATCTTTTCACGATAAAATGGATCATAAATATCGTTTTTCGCACATAGTTCATGCCCCGTGAAATTAGTGATCGTGTTGGCGGTTTTGGACTCTGTCCTATTTGAAAACTGCGCGCGCCGTGGTTAAAAAATGGGGAAAGCAAGAAAAAGGAGTCCGAAACGCGAGATAGAACTGTTCACAATTAGCGTACCAAGTCTTCCTAAATGAAATAATCAATTTTGAAGGTTCTCATGCTATTATTGGTGACGGGGCGGCGAGGTTTCTGGTGGTTGACGGGCAAACTCAGCTCAGTGCAAAACAAAGCAATGGCGATGGGTTTGAAATTTCTGAAGCTTACAGTGCCACAGGGGAGTTAGGGAAAGTATAAAATGCAGAATAATTACCAGTGGTCCTTAAAGTTTAACCGAAAAGGGCTAGGATGGGACAATCTAGTTACCCATCGCATATTCCCTTAAATTGGCTTGAAGAACCGCTGAAAATGTGTTACTTCGTTGTTCCGCTTTCCACGAGTAATGAGTTTTAAAATAGTGAAATTTCCGTGTTATTTGTGGTACCTCTATGCGCTTGTTTTTTGTTGTATGCCTTACAATCTTCACCAATCTCACCACTGCCCACTGAAAAGCCGCGTTTGTGTTGAGATTAAAATTTCCCGCGTCATAGTAGAACTTACACTGTAGGGACGGGCCGCAGATGTTCTGAACGTCATAACTAGAGCAGATAGTGGAAAATATAAAAATCGCTTTGCAGAATCCAAATAATTCAGCGTATTCAGTTAAATGACACAAAATAAGTTAGCTTTTCAGTTAAACTTTAAGCACAAGTCGCAGCAGATGAATTTTATTATCCCAATATTGTAATATACATGGCATGGCTCCTTTGAATCTCTACTGGGCTTCGCAAAGATTACAAACGTTGGCTGTTTCAGCCTCGCTAGGTACTTTCCGTTTTGATGAGAAACACGGAAAAGCTTGCATAAACGGTTTTCCCGACCAATGAGCTCCTCGAAAGTAATAAGCGGGAGCCTGATCTGCCTAAGAAAAGACATAAGTTACGATGGATACAACTGATATAGCAGGGACAAAACGAAAAGCTCTACACTTTCATTTAGGCCACCCTATAATCTGTCCTTGGGAAAGGGGCTTCCGTTCGGGTGGTGAGTAGGTATTGTTTTCCAGATGCCAGCTTCAAAACACCTCTGACATCGTAAAATGTATTTCCCCCTTGACCGAGTCCGTCCGTCTGTAATAACGAGAACACTCGAACTCATATTTTGATGAAGTACTGGAATTAATACCAAGCCAAGTCGGCACTTTTATGTGCCACCATTATGCAACACTAACAAAAATTTCGGGGGTATCCAGACCTGGCGTATGTTTCTACTTTCTTGATTTTTTAGTGACAATTGACATGAGTCGGTACCGACTTTGGCCAAGCATGAAAGGAATGTCGGCGTGCACTATTATACCGTGCTTAGACCGCAAATGCTGCTGCCCCGATTCTAGCACGGGGCAGCTATGTAGGACTTCAGTTAGAATATAGTTCCGGTGAGAAAACGAAGTGACTGGTAGAAAATGTTTGGCAGGTTTTCTTTCGGTTACACCAACTTTCGTCAAAATATCTCTGAGCTATCGAGATCACAGATAGACGGATAGATTTGTGTTATCATGGGTATCCGTCACTGCTGTTTGACATCCCAAAAAAGGTGGGATAAGCAGCAGATGATGTAAGCTTTAACGATTTTTATTCCCTTTCGGGGAACCTTCCATTACAGAGATAGATGAGAACAAGTAATTTACCAGTACACCCCATAGATTACTCTGATGGTGGATTTACACACTGCGCAAATCTGGGCGGGAATCCGCTCGGTCCGTTTCGAACGGTTTGCAAATTATAATCGATGAAACGCAGCGTTTATGGCTGCGTTAGGTCTGTCTAGGGTCTTTAGGTCTGTCTATATTAGGTCTTTCTTCTTTGTTTTTTTGAAGCCAGGATCAGCAGGGTCTTATAAGCTGGGATGCCCTTGAACCAGAATGAAGAGATCTAAAACTTTCTGATCATTTCTCATTTTCTTGAAAACGATGCTCAAAAACCAACCAGATCAAGCAAATCCGAGCAAAAAACGGTCGGAAAATCCCCTCCGTTTTTACGATCCGCTCGGATTTAAGCAGTGTGTAAATACCCCATAAGATCAGGAGGCAGCCGTTTTTTTTTAATGAATATGCTGTAGTTTCTGACTAGGCATTTGCGAATTGCTTCCTTCTTTGTCTTAAAGACAGTTCTGCTTCTTAAATGGTGTTTCTGATCTTCTGAGAAAGTAAATCCTTGAATACTCGAGGCGCTAAGAGGAAAGAGATTTTTCAATTTACACGTTGACGACATAACAACAAACCAAAAACGACGGAACTATTCTTCCACTTTAAATTTTTATCAAGAAGTGGATCAAAATAAACACTGCAACCCTTACCGTACTGTCACGCTCGTAGAATTATTTCGCACTTCTATATGCTAAAAACTGTCAAATACTGTTAGTAACCGGATCAACACATTATGCTTTTGCAGTCTTGATCGATTCCAGAAAGGTGCTATCACTGCTGTCTTCCACTAAAACGGAGTATGATGGGAATAGACAAAGAGCTAGAGAAATTGAATGAAAAAGTAGGTAGGTTCACCACAGTTCTGTTTTAATGTGAGCCCTTTTTATCAATTTCAAAAACTTTACAGAAGAACAAAAAGAAGGATCGGATTTAGCAAAAAATGGACAACAATCTAGAAACGAAAATTCTCTTTCACTATGCTTCTAGACTTAGGACAGTCTTGTCCATATTAATCTGTAGTCAGAATCCGAAAGTTCCGATAGTTGCTGCCGCAGATAGATAGTTGCATCGGATTCCGGCGAAAAAGAGACATTCGAAAACAAAACCATCTATTGTGTCGAGTACTTGGTCAAACCACATTCCGAGTCGGGAGTCAGTGTAAAAACACATGCCGGACAAGTAGTACAATCCTCTCTACGACAAACTTCAGCAATTGTAAGATCATCAACATACTTCCAGCGATTTTCAAAATCATCTAGCTGTATCATTAATCATAAATGACAAGAGCTGGAAGCTAATATGGCACATGCAAGGCTGGGTCAGAGGATGAAAGTAGGAATTCTTCAGTTCGTGGGTTTGTTGTGATTATTTGTAAGCAAAACCCTTGGGATAATGGGTCCTTGGAAATCACAAGAACATTTCGTTTGATAATGCATTTGGCCATGATGATGAGCACTTTAGGGGCTCTAGAAATTCGTCTGTAATCAAAACTTTTGAAAATGATGATGGGCTCATCGGGAGAATGAAATGTATATTTTACTCAAATCATTTGTACTTTAAGAAATTCAGTCGTAAGCAAAACCCTTGAGGCAAAAATGATCTAATCGTGTCAAGTCTCTAATATTCAAGCCAATTGTCATGGTCCTAGCACATCTGGAACTACCTTAACTCGTGATCATCGGAATTCCGGACCCGCCTCCCCCCCCCCACAGTGCTCGAATCCGGTCCAGTTCTGTCACTGATAAATCTAGGGCTTGTGCTTGTTCTTCCCACCAAGTTTCATCCCAATCGCTCCACTCTAAGCGTGTCACAAGATTTACGGCTCTCCCCCCCCCCCCCCAACAATAATCTGATCCGGTTCGGACTTCACATGGGACATCCGAGACACGAGGTCTTTCCAAATATCAAGTTTCATGAAGATCCTATCATCCGTTCCAAAGTTATACGTACCTCTAGATTTCGGATTCCCCTCCCCTCCACTCCCCCCACGGTGGTCGGATCGGGGAAGTGGTCCCTTGTATGCTTGCCAAGTTTCACTGTCCTAACCCAACTGGAAGTAACTTAACTCCGTATCACCGGAATTCCGCCACCCCCCCCCCCCCCACAGTGCACGAATCCCGTCCGGCTCTGTCAGTGACGTACCTAGGGCTTGTGCTTGTTCCTCTAAGTTTCATCCTGATCCCTCCACTCTAAGCGTGTCAGATGATTTCGGGTCCCTCCTCCGCCTCCACCCCCACCCCCACCACATTCATCGGATTCGGTACGGACTTGAAATGGGACATTTGAGATATGACGTCTTTCCAAATATCAAATTTCATTAAGATCCGATGGCCCGTTCGAAAGTTATGCATGCCACTAAATTCCGGATTCCGGCTCCCCTCCCTCCCCCCACGACGGTCAGATCGGGCAAATGACTATTTCCAACTCAGTTTGGTCTGGTCTGATATGCCTGCCAAGTTTCATCGTCGTAGCTTATCTGGAAGTACCCTAACTCGCAAACACCGGACTAACCGACCGACCGACAGACCGACGGAAAAGTGATCGGTATATGGCACTTGAACGGAAGGCAAGTGCCATAAAAAATGAAATTGGGCCTAAGGTGGTACCCTCGGGCACACCACAAAGTACCGCTTCTGGTTCAGAGTAAATATTCCGATACTTTAAATTCTGGGATCTACCTGTTAAAAAACTTTGAATTATTTTTATTACTCTGGTATTAACGTTAAAAACATGATAGAGCTTAGAAATTAAAATTTTGTGGTTAAAAGATCAAAACCGTCTTAAAATCAATTGCTATCAAATCCAACCATTTACCGGGTTTATCAACATGCTTAAAAATAAAATGGAGAAGACTGGTTAGATAATGTGAAGTTGACATACATTTTTGGTTTCCATACTGTCGATGATCTAGCAATGGTTCTATTTCTATTTTAAGCCAATCAGCAACAAAACTTTCGTATGTTTTACTGAATAATGGAGTAAGCGTGAGAGGCCTTACACAATCAAAATCCAACTGAGTATTTTTCTTTGGTATAGGTGTGACTTACCCTAACTCGTGTCAAACAATTCTAACATTTGGGTATTTACAAGTTATAAAGTCAGCACATACCTCTGGCTTTTCTGAAAATCGCTTTTTCTCAGAACTCGTAAGACTGGGCGAACAGTAAAATACACCTAGAGCTATTCCGTTTATCGACCTTGGAAGCTTTTTAGGGGGGGGGGGGGGACCAAAAACCACAATATTTCATCATGAGTTTCAATATGAGGGATTTGCAAGGGCCGCATCGGTAGCTGCTCCCGAACAAAACACGCAAGCCCGCCTCCCTTTTTACCCAAAGGGTGGTCATCATTCCTCAATTTAACAAACTATTTGTAACCTTAAATTTTGTAAATGGTCTATATTTTGCTTGTGAACTTCTGTAACCGCAATCATATCAGCTTCCGTAACTTTAATGTATCCTTCTAACTCACTCATCTTATCAGCATTCAGACTTTCAGCATTCAAAGAAAGCAGATGAGGAAAATTAAAACGAGACTGGGGGACTTCTTTCTCAACAACTTTTTTTTTTTTTACCTTTGGTTGAGCATGTGGCTTTGAAGAACTTCGACAATTTTCGAGGTCTTGTCCTAGCGTCAAATGTGGCGTTCCGATGGGATCTTGTAGAGTTGCAAATTTATTAACGGGTTTAGAAAACACTCCAAAGAAGATTTACTTTTTGTTTCGGATTGCAAAGGGAATGAAACTCTGCATGGGGAAGTTACTCTCAAACCTTAGGTCTTTTCAGAAGGAACTGGGTTCAGAAGATGGGTTAGAATCTGACAGAGGATGGAATTTGTTAGTGAGATGAATAGGAGAAAAGGTCACAAAGACAGCTACTGGGCTTCCGAAGTCCAATAACTATTCATGTTGGGATCCAACTGAAATCCTTGGAAGCATCTTACCAGAAACACTATGTAGTGCGAGGCGTCTTTTAAAGGATTATCTTTGTTGGGACTCGTGATCACTCGTCATCTGCATTGAGTTTAAGGAAACCACTCTGATTGGGCGCGTTGCACGTCTGTCATACTGACAGTGTTTTTTTTCTCAGATTCTTAGTAGAAGGAAGTTGGATGTATAGTATAATGATGAAACGGTGTAACAAAACATTCCGTAATCGTATAAAAGTACAAAAAGCTCCTGGCATGTAAAAGTTACTACTTCTTTCGGTCGTCCTTTAATATGAAAGTGGGTATGGGCGGGCCTGGGTCTTCATCGGTGCAGCTGGTGCTGTGTATTGGGTCTTTGCTGGTGCTGGGGCGCTATAGACCGGGGCCATCTTTTGGACTGCCGGTGCAGCGGCTGGAGCGGCGTAGTTAGTTTTCATAACGACAGGGGCTGAGTAAACTTTTGGTGCCTGATACGCTGCCGCTGGGGCACGTGCAGCTTGTACTGGAGTTGCAACCATTTTAGCGACCTCGGGTTTTCTCGGTGCTTGGTATTGTGAAGTAGCTGCTGGTGAGGCTTGTTTGATGTATTTTAAAGAAACTGGCACGACATAGCCGGATGGCTTGAGTTGCTCAGGTGCCTCCATTGTGGCTTGAACCTTGGGAGACTGCGGAGCGGAGTAGTAAGTTCCATAACTGCCTGGCTTTCCACTTCCTGGGTTACGAGTTGGTAGGTTTCCTCCCATCTCATTGGATCCACCGATTGCAGGGTGTTTGTTCCCGTCGTGGCTGCTTGGTAGTTTACTACCACCACTTTGGCCAACGGGTGTGGTGTGTCCAGCTGGCCTGTTCTGACCGTTTTCTTCCTGTCCTTCTAGGGGAAGATGATTTGCGCCCATAACAGCGCCGGGTACGAGATTGTCGTCTGGCTGCTGATTCGGTGTGAAGTTGGGTTCCATTGGATTTTGAGCTGGCGCAAGAGTTTGAGATCCTTCTGTGTCTTCGGGCCTCTCTGGGTTGAAGACGGGTGCGGCAGGTCGTCCGTTGGTGAAAGATGGTCCGTCGAAGCCATTAGAGGCGCCTGATTCAGGGCCGTTGGACTGGGGACCTGAAACTGCGCCGTTGAATTGAGGACCTTGGTTCTGGCCTGGGCTGAAGGAAGGTCCTGTTGGGAGAGCACCGTTGAATTCTGGTCCTTTAACTGAGCCTTCGAACTGTGGGGGATGCACTGATCCAGATGAGGATGGACCGTTTACTCCTCCATTGAACTGGGGTCCTTGAAGACCGGCTGGATTGAAGTCAGGGCCGGTAAAGCCTGATGGGTTAAATGTTGGTCCAGTAAGGGGATTAGGGTTGAAGCCCGACGGGTTGAATGACGGCCTAGTTGGGTTAAATGATGGGCCGGTGGCAAAGCCCGAGGATTGTGGTCCAGTCACTGGTCTGGAAGAGGCTGGTCGAGTAACACCACCACTGAAGTTGGGACCCTGAAGACCAGATGGATTGAAAGATGGTCCGCTGACGCCAGCAGGGTTAAAACTTGGGCCAGTCAGACCAGATGGGTTGAATGATGGACCGGTGAGACCGCCGGCACCTTGATTTCCTCCAGCACCTCCATTGTTAAGGGCTCCGTTAGCTGCTGGTCCTGCGACTGTTCCGGAGAACTGGGGTCCAGCGACTGATCCAGATGCGGAAGGTCCCGTGACCCCACCGTTGAAGTTGGGTCCTTGAAGACCGGCTGGGTTGAAGCTTGGACCGCTAAGTCCAGACGGATTGAAAGATGGTCCAGTGAGGCCAGCGGGGTTGAAACTTGGGCCAGTCAGTCCAGAAGGGTTAAATGATGGACCGGTGAGACCGCCGGCACCTTGGTTTCCTCCAGCACCTCCATTGTTAAGGGCTCCGTTGGCTGCTGGTCCTGCGACTGCTCCGGAGAACTGGGGTCCAGTGACTGATCCAGATGCGGAAGGTCCCGTGACTCCACCGTTGAAGTTGGGTCCTTGAAGACCGGCTGGGTTGAAGCTTGGCCCGGTAAGTCCAGACGGATTGAAAGATGGTCCAGTGAGGCCAGCGGGGTTGAAACTTGGGCCAATCAGTCCAGATGGATTGAATGATGGACCGGTGAGACCGCCGGCACCTTGGTTTCCTCCAGCACCTCCATTGTCAAGGGCTCCGTTGGCTGCTGGTCCTGCGACTGCTCCGGAGAACTGGGGTCCAGCAACTGATCCAGATGCTGAAGGTCCCGTGACCCCACCATTAAAGTTGGGTCCTTGAAGACCGGCTGGGTTGAAGCTGGGTCCGGTGAGACCAGCAGGGTTGAAGCTTGGACCGGTGAGACCAGCAGGGTTGAAAGATGGTCCTACCAGAGGTTGGGGGTTAAAGGTTGGTCCAACTGGAAGGACTGGGTTGAAAGTGGGTCCAATCGGAAGTCTTGGGTTAAAGGTAGGTCCAACTGGAAGGGTGGGGTTGAACGTCGGTCCCACTGGAAGGTTGGGGGTGGCAGATCCGCTTCCAGAACCGAATGTGGAGCCACTTGAGGAAATGTCGGCCTGACCATTAAAGATGTTCGGGTCTGAGGGGAATGGAAAGTAGAGCGCGGGGTCGCAATTTCCACTGTAAGTGATTTCGGGTCGGTAGCCTCGTTCGTCCGCCTCGTACTTCACAAGCTGTGTGCAGTCGTCTGGATGCACCACAGAATACTCCCCTCTGACGGTTGATCCGTCACTGCTTTCCGATTGAGATTTGATATCGCGGTTTTCGCCGTCGTTGACGCTCCAAGAAAACTCATAGGCGCCATTTTGGGCAAACGCAACGCCGGCGAAAAGTATCTGAAAGAAATGTCAGTTGTTAATATGTAATGTAAAGGCAAAACGTTAGATGAACCATACAAATGTGAAATGTAGCTTTGAGTTGAAAAAGATGTATGCGTGTTTTAGTTTACTAGATCGTAAAAAAAGATTTCAAAAGCATTTGTCGGTTACAACATCAAATTTTGCTTCCGTGCCTGATTGTATTCCATAATAACCATACTTTATAAGCTATAGATAATCAATTATATGATATATAAATATAGATTTATGTTAATTTCTGTTTTTATAAAAGTACATAGTACTGTGTAAACTGTAGGGTCAACGGTTTGAATGTGACCTCTAGCATAAGAATCGATTCAAGAATATATATATCATATTTCCTACATACCACTGCAAATCTCCTCATGTTACTCTAACTTAATACAACATTTGACTGATACCTTACCCCTACAGTGTTTGTCCTTATATATCTGAAAGGGTAGCGCCAAAGGGTATGCTGATCAAAGAGGTTGTTTTTAATCATAACAGAAGTGTCCTTGGGTTCCTGATCTCGCATACTTACCTGACATCTTAGCGTCCGGTTTTATCCCAATGGCGTGGACAAAAAAGGGGTGTAGATTCCGATTGCCAATTTTATTTGATTAAAGTGACGATCAGGGCCCAGCGTTCGCGCCTTGGAATTCCGGCCAGGGTTTTAAGCGCTATCATCACTTCCGCGCTTAAAAGCTTGTTTTTTTCCGACTGGAATTGATGAAGTTAAAGAACTTTCGCCCGGGAAGACCTAATCGTCTGTCTGTGACGTCAGCCTGGTTTCCTGGTATTTACAAGAAGCTAGTCGTTAGTGACGGAGCTCCTTCTTTTCTTCATAGCGACGGCTCCGCCACCTAACCTCTTATCTCATTTACACAAAATTGTTCAGGAGAGCAAAGAAACTTCTTATTTTAGAACACAAAATTTACGAAAATAAGAAGTTTTTGTTCTCCTGAACAATCTTGTGTAAATGAGATACGAGGTTAGGTGGCGGAGCCGTCGATAGGTTCTCTAGAAAAGTTCAGCAGTCGGTGTCATCGGTACTGGAATTGTTTCTTCCATTTCATGATTTTGTGTTCATCCTTCTGATTGTTATGCATGGGATAGAAAAGCTAGTGAAGCAATTCATGTGTACGTAGGAGGTATCTAGGAAAGATCGGGGGGGGGGGGGCGTGAGTCTAATAGCAGAGGACTAAAAAATAGTAAAAACAGTTATTAAAAGGATGGTGGAGGAAAAGGACACGAATCGTTAAAGTTCAATGGGCACACCAAACTACCCCAGTCCCGCTCTGTAACTACCTAGGAACAATGCTTACCACCTAGATCAGCAGCTTTTTCAACAGTTTCCTCTCTGTGATATTTCAAAGCGTAATTTTTTGGGCCAGTACATTCTCAGTTTACTAGCTTGGACAAAGATAAAAGTGATGTTTCTTACAATACTTAGAAAATCTTTATTTTATGCATAATTAGCTTGTATAATTCAGATTTGAATAGGTTATTTGTTTTTGAAGGACTTTTGTAGCTATGTTATTTTTTGTAAGCTTATTGCATATTCTGGTACATTTTATAAAGCAAGCTAATCAAGCTTCACAACACTATTCCATAAAGAAAACTTTTAATAGGCACTTTAGGCCATGGAAACTTCTGATGAAACACTAGAACAATCAGGTAAACTGCATCTGCAGCTTGACTTTGGTGACATCTCAAATATATCCTTTTCTATCAAGCATTGCTGAGACTTTTTGAATTTCCTGCCACAATATCCCAGCTCCTAAGATTTGGATCGCCGAAATGCCAAAGAGGTAAAGACAAGGGATAACAAGAAAACGGCCGATTTTCGTAGCTCCTTTTAAAGGAAGTCGGAAATGTTTATTTGCGAAGCATTTAATACAAAGTAAAGTATTAGAAGTGTCCATTGTGCTTTAAATAAAATGTGAAAACTAATATTTTTTCATTTACTATCCAAGAATGTATGATTGAAATATAGTTAGGGATTGCATTTAAAGGTTTGGCTTTGATCGTTGGCCCTTGGTCAGTAGCCTGCCTAAATTTCTACTTTCTGACATATTCCTTAAATTTAATAACATGGCAACGTTTCATTTTTTTAGATCTTTTATCCATGCGGGCGACCCATTTTGTTTTATGGAATTGCAATGCTCGAGTCTGCCATGTGACTGTTTTAGCATATTTGGAGCAGGTTTTTTCTTTCTTGTTTCGTTTACTCCGTTTGTTTGCTTCTGGGTAAGAATTCTGGGTAAAAAATAAGGGAAATTTTTTCGGTCTTGAGTCGTCGCTCGCTCCATAATCGCATCGATCCGTGTAGTGTTGTTGATTCACCATCAGGATTTCTGTCATCATCGAGCGTGTTCCAGCCATCTAACAACAGTAACTATTAGTTACTATTTTCGTTCCAACCTCGCCAAAAGTTATTACGCTGACCGTTCCAACCTTGTCGAATATCGACTATTTGATCACCACGCCCGGGACCATAGTAAGCGTGATAAATACGGATCTCTGTGATGTGATTGGCCGGAGTTAAGCCCCTGCCATGATATTTTGCGGAAGATAGAAAAATACGTTCCAGCCTTGACGCCAAAAAGCCAGAATTCGTGACGTCATGCGTAGTAACTACGGTAAGTAGGGTGGAACACGCTCATCAAGTTGCTTTTCCGTACGAAACTGATGATGGTGCCGAAGATGCTGGTAGAAATTCCCAAGGGAGTTCTCTGCGACCGCCCTACCCTGAAATCCTTGTAAATCGACAAGTGCCTATCGAGCAAAACATTGCTCACTTTCATTTATATAAAATAATAAAAATAGGTGAATTCCACGATTTGTGCGCATCTACCCTCGGCAGGATGGTTCACCCCTGATTCACGTAATCTTCCAGTCTGATGTCATCGTCGTTTCAGTAAACAACCCTTCCGCCTGATCAAATCATCTACGGTACCCGACGTGAGATTAACCCTCCCGAATGCTTGGCTGCAATATAAGCTGTTGTTGCTAGGGTATAGTCAATTGCCGCTGCTACTTGGATCGCCGTTAGTCTCTTCGCACCTGGGTCAAGGACCGGATGGATAAGCCATATTTCGTAATCATATTTGGCATGTCTTCCTGAAATGTCTATTCTTTCTTGAGACTGTCTTCCTATTTTTTTTATCTTATTTCATAATCCAGTATTATAGAGGGCTTAGCAAAAGAAAAGTGTCCTGGTCAGAATTTAAGACCAAGGATTTTCTACCCTCGGACAAGGACATTTTGCCTCTGTAAGATAGATGCTCTAAGGACGGAAGAGCGTCTTGAAACAGGTAGTGCGTTAGTTAAAGTTTTGAAATTTGTTGGTAGTTTATTCCTGATCGAACCTATAATATTTTGACTGCTTGATTTCGGAGTGAAGAAAGATAATAGATTTTTTTGTTTTTAAAAAATGTGAGTAGGTTAATGGTAAAGCTAAAAAGTAAAGCCGAATAACCGCCAAAAAAGTTTTCGGCTCCTCCTGACAATGCCTGTATGAAATAATAAAAGTTATGAAACATCTGACAGTAGTTGCGTTTTTGATCGAAGTTTTTTTCGCCGTTCGCTTAGCCGGTTGCTTAATTTCCGTTTTCGAACGCCGTCGAAGTTCACCGTTTGCTTAATTAGTGTTTTTACGTCTCCGGCGATCGTTGCCCGTTCGAAGTTTCTGTCGACGATTCAAGGAAACTTCGAACTTGCTAGCTCACTGACTTCGACGGTCAGAGTTTGAAGGACAAAGATACTGTGACCGGCGACCAAAAACGGTATTTAGGTAGAGACCTTCGAGTTTGAAGGTAACTTCAAAGTTCGATCAAAACGCAACTAGTGTAGTTCTGAGGTTATCTTTCGAAGTAACTTAATTTATTGGCAGAAAGAAAGAGCAGAGGAAAATGCGCCTACGTCATTAAGGAAAAGAAGGGTCTTCGGTTTTCCAAGGGTTGTCGCAGGTTGGGAGACGGACTCATTTTTTTTTTTTCAGGACAAGCAGGAGTACTGGTGGGTCTACATATCAGACAGGAAAAATCAGCTTATGCTCACTGCTGCCTTCTACATTACCAGCTTACGAGACACGGAGGATATCCAGATGCGTTTCACTGCTCCGCTCAAACCGGGAATGTACACCTTCACGCTGTGCGTAAGGTCGGACTCGTACCTCGGTTTTGATCAGTTCAAGGACATGAAGGTAATTTAAAATCCGTTTTTGGTGCTTGCGAAGAAAATTTTGAATGTCGCCAAAATCTGATATGGAGATTTTCCCGTAAGGTGTCCTCATGCTAGTACCACCGTGTATTAAGGTCAGAAGACCAGTTTTTGGAAACTACTAGTTCCTTTGGGAAATGGTTCTGAAGCCAGTTCCGGGGGAGGCTTTCAGGTGCTTAGGCGGGCTTTAAGACATTGAACATTTGAATTTTTTAAGTGCGCTGAAAGGAGTCTTTATCCAGTTGACAATTGTCAGTCGTGAAACAAGCAAACTGATCAATAGTTTAAAATATAACTAGACCTACGTTGCCTGGGCAACGTGAAGTGTTGCGGCAACCTTTGTCCGGCTTCGCCGACTAAAGTGTTGAAAAAAAAAAACTTTGGTTTTGTTTCTTCGCTGTCGGTTAAATGCTGAAGTTGTCAACTTATCGGACCTTTTAAAACGGTATGTTCTAAAAAGAATCGTCACATGATCAAAAGCGATTGTTCAGCGTTGTAAAAACAACAACAAAAGAACATCGGAAGAAGGGACAATTGACTTTGCAGTCAGTTGAACTTTATCCTTTTCAATCGTAGCGTGACGGATGAGAACTTGGAACAATATCTTATATAGTCTAGTTGGTATTATAAAGCTATCCATAACTTTCCAGGATTAAAATACCATAGATGACACTATTAATTATTACGAAACTACCTCATTGTTTTAACCCGTTGCGTAAACAGTTAATCCTAGGTTACAGCGATAGACCATCGATACAAACTTTCTTACCGTCACATTTATAGAAATCGTAAACAATGTGCACCAGTTTAAAAAAGTTCTAGCCCCTCGTGAACCAGTTCTTACTTACAAGTCCCTCTCCCGTGATAGACATCAAGTTCACAGATAAAAATAATGGGTACACCGGCTAGCAAAGTTGCAAACCCCTCATCCCTGAAGATGATTGTAGCATAACAGCCGATTATTACTTACAAGTCCCTTGCATGTCTTACAATTGGGAACCAAATTCTTCATACCATCGAATACACCAAAAACAAAGAACAGGTACACCAACTAGGTAAAGCTGCAAATCCCTCATTGCCGAAGATGATTATGAGCTAACAGTTGACTGTTGCATACATTTCTCACATCTGGTATCGCCTATTTTTGGTTTCAGTGCGTACCTTACTACTGAAGTTGTCAACCCGTTGAAACTTTCAAACTGGTTTTGTTTTCTTCGCTGTCGGCTAATGCTGAAGTTGTCAATTTATCGAAGCTTTTAAAACCGGATGTTCTAAAAAAAAATAACCACATGATCAAAAGCTATTCTTCAGCGTTAAAAACAACAACAAAATAATATCGGAAGAAGGGATTAAATTCACTTTGCAGTCAGTTGAACTTTATCCTTTTCAATCGTAGACATCGTGACGGATGAAAACTTTGAACAATAACTTATATAATCTAGTTGGTATTATTAAGCTATCCGTAACTTTTCAGGATAGGAGTACCATAGATGCTCTATTAATTATTAGGAAACTACCTCATTGTTTTACATTTTCGTTTGTATCTGTTGCGTAAACAGTTAATCCTAGGTTACAGCGATAGACCATCGACACAAACTTTCTTACCGTCAGATTTATAGAAATCGAATACAATGTGCATCCATTTGCAAAAATTTCTAGCCCCTCGTGAACCGATTCCTACTTACAAGTCCCTGTCCCGTGATAGACATCAAGTTCACCGAAAACAAATACCTCATTGTTTTACATTATCGTTTGTACCCGCTGTGTAAACAGTTAATCCTAGGTTACAGCGATAGACTATCGATACAACCTTTCTTATCGTCAGATTTATAGAAATCGAATACCGTGTGCACCAATATACAAAAGCTCTAGCCCCTCGTGAACCAATTCTTACTTACAAGTCCCTCTCCCGTGATAGACATCAAGTTCACAGATAAAAAATAATGGGTACACCAGCTAGCAAAAGTTGCAAATCCCTCATCGCTGAAGATGATTGTAGCATAACAGCTGATTATTACTTACAAGTCCCTTGCATATCTTACCATTGGGAACCAAGTTGTAAAATAAAGGCCGATAGTCCGCCGAAATGCCGCGACAGATACACAGTTTGGATCTCGACATTCCTTTCTATTATAACAAATCTATACCAGTCGAGTAACAAAAAGTAGGCGCAGTGCGCCTACTTCACACAAGCCATCCTGTCTATGTGGCCAAGTGGCATGAAATGAGTGTTTAGGTACGCGAGAAGCCTGTTTCCCATCCGCTTGCCGGTAAAGTCTCTCTTGCAGTAGCTGCCGATTTCGCATCGCGCCCAGGTAAAGGAATAGCGGAAACTGCTTACTGTGGTAATCCAGCTCAAAAGTCGGGGCTCTGCTTTTTGACCAGGTTTTACATTAGTTGTGTTATTTGCAGATATCTTGGTATCTGAAACTACAGCAACTGGATCTGCATTTGTTGTTTTTGCAGTTCCCATGATATTTGATTCTACGGTTGCTTTGCGAAAACGACAATTGCCGAGTTTAGAAGACAGCCCAAAATAGATACTTACATCCGCTCACATCACAAGTGCCAAACTCCGTTCCTACCAGTTGTAAAAAATCTGTGCTCTTGACTAGGTGATGATGAAACGGCAAAAACTATCAGATTGCACGGAGCGTGTTCCACCTACTTACTGTATTTATGCACATGACGTCACAGATTCTGCCTTTTTGGCGTCAGGGATGAAACGCATTTTTCTATTTTCACCAAAATATCATGCCAGGGACCACACAGATTCGTAGTTACCAAGCTTACTACGCTCCCGAGCGTGGTAAGCAAATAGTTACTATTTCGAGAAGGTCGGACCGTCAGTGTAGTAACTTTTCACGAGGTTGAAACGAAAATAGCAACTAATCCTTACTATTGTTAAAAGCTTGGAACACGCTCATGATATCTGCTAAAGCGCAACTATTGCTAAAACTAGGCTCTGATTTTTTGAAAGAACATGGGTCCACCCCCTCGTAAGCTGGTGGGTGACATCAGCTGTATGTTTTGACATTCGATTGCCAACCACGCGAAGACTCTTTAAAGTTGGGACCCTAGGCCTACTTAAGGCGTATTCTCGCCGTTCCCCGAGGATTCCACTTGAGGAGTCCCCGCGTATTTCTTTGTCCCGGAGAATCACTCCTTGTATTCTCGCGAGTCCCCACCGATGGGGAATGCTCCGATTATCATCACCATCATCAAAAAGGACTCCCTTTCAGATTCCGAGGGGAATAAATTTTTGCTGGTGCAGTATAAAATAACAAAACATATAATATATACTTATAAAAAAAGAATCAAAATAAACAAAACCAAAAATAAAGGGGATCCAGACTAATTTCTTCAACTGCATATTTTTTTTTCGAATGAAATCCGTTTTGGAAGCATTCCCAGTGTTCTCGCTGTTTTCTGTACGCCGAGTCCGCATGGAGTGACCCCCTCTATTCTCGCCGTTCCCTTCGATTCCCGAGGAGTCCTCGGGGAAGGGCGAGAATACGCCTTCAATGTCTTTCCTTTTAGATGGACGTCAAGGAAGCACCTGAGCAAATTAAGGATCATCCGCAATGGGACATTTCGTCGGACGAGGATGAGAACAAAGAGGAATCTGCTGCAGAATCTGAATACGCTACTGATGATGATGATGACGTAGTTGAACAAGAAGAAGAGGACTAGGCGAAGGTTTCAAATTATCGCGGGAAGTTTAAAGTGGTCCTGGCGGAGTAGACGACGGAGTGAGACAGAACGTTTGAAGATGGAAACAAAAATGAAAGTATGAGTTGTGAAAAACGTGATGAGAAAATGAAAAATGGTGAATGTGGTTAAGGGTTTTTCAAGGGTATGTTATTTATTTAAGTTTTGTGGCCCCAAGTGACTTCTCAGGTCAGAACTTAGTCTAAGTGATGCTTTAAGGCAAGCCAAAATCAGTGAACTAACAAAGATCAATACCGACAGCACGTGCTGGCAGCTCACTTGCTTTACTCCCGTCACTTTCGACTACTTTAATATAGATATCCCCAAAGATAGTTTTCATATCTTCGGATTAGAGACTGGTGCGCATGGTCTGCTGGCGCAGAGGTAACACCAGACCAAAGAAGGGAGAACGTAAGCCTGGTCAGGTCGAATATCTGTCCGACGGAGAAATGTCAGTGTGGAGTATCAGTCAGATGACGAGTCACTAGCGCCAACTCACGTTGCAGGACTGCTGTGTTAGGGTGCTGTAAGTGCCGTCTAATCCCAACGTAAAACTTAGTCGGGAATTCCTGTTTTAAAGTAGACCGAAGTGATGGAGAACCCGGTAAGTTAGAAACACCTGAGATTGGAACTCCCGTCTATTACTGGTGCTATTTGTTGAGGTGACGACTGACTAGTGGCTCCTTTGGATATATGATGATATTTCGGATCTCAGTATGTCGCTTGCTGCCCTTTGTAAGAACCCTGAGTCGCCTTAGAACCTGCATTCCATTGGTGGAGGTTGAATATGTGTTTAAGTCGTCTTGAGTTAATTTGTTGATCACCTTGGAGAAACTTTTAATGGGAAGAGCTCACCTTTATTTGAGTAAACTGGTATGTGAACTGTCATTTTCTTTTCTACTTTCTAGCCCTCTCGGCCAGTGTTGCCACTGGTCGCAGAATTCAGTCAGAATTCAGGTCAACAAAACGAGCCAGAATTCTGCGACCGGTAAGACCGTAAAAATGGAAGAGTATATGATCATGCATATGAAGCTGAAAAAGATTCCCAGGTAATAATTGGCCGTATTACAGTTCAGCGCTCCAAGTGGACTAGCTTCTGTTAGTCCCCCATTGCCTCATAACCAACACTTGTTTAGACATAGTATAAAGTCGGATCCATAGGGTAGTGGGTCATTTTCACTTTCTGCTGCTGAGACATATGCAAAACCTCCATTACCTGGGACACAGATGACAGGTTTTCCACTCACTAACCTATGCATCTATTTTACCATGTCTTATCCAAGTGCTGACGGTGAGGCATAGGGGGATTAACAGAAACTAGTCCGCTTGGAAGCGCTGAACGCGAATACGACCAACTGGTAAATCTACCGAGTTTCATAGGCGCCAGAATTTCACAGGTTTTCGCGGCCAAATGAGGTTCCGTCAGAGAAAAGTGGCACTGCATTCGCAAACTAGTTACAGAAAAATATCCCAGATCATTGGGAGAGAAATAGTCTTGCATATGCTCTAAAAGAATTCCCAAGACATGACAATCGTTTGGTGGGAAGCCTAGGCTACGGTTCAAGGAGGGGTGGAGAATGTACCGCTACATTCGTGTCTTATAGAACTTGACAACGTCGTCGAGGTTTAGCTCGCCTACATTCAAGAGGGACCATGAAAATAGATGGAGTCACTTAGTTCGTGGTCTGCATTATTTTGACTTTTCTGCTATTCTGAAAACATTTTTGTATATTGTGCAGTTAAATTCTGTACAAAAATGTTCAAGGTCCCGATAAAACAGATAAAATCTTATAATCAGTCTGACCCGACAATTAAACTCGTTTCTGACCCCCCCCCCCCCCCCCCCCCACACACACACACAATAATAAAGAAATGACACCAGCACTGGCTTCAGTTCCTGAAATCAAATTTTCACCGAATTTGAGTCACTTCTGATGATAACCCAGGAGGGGGGGGGGGATACTCGTCCATGGGGACTCGCGAGAAGTGAGTCTGCGGGACACAAACATACGCGGTTACTCTGCAGGAATAGCAGGGGAACGGCAACATCAACATCTATGTCAGCCATATTCTGCCGCTTCGGTGCCTTGAGGCAGTGAATCGACCATGATTAGGATTCCGGGACGATTTCTTCGCCGAAGGCCGAAATGCTCAAGATTGTGCTTACAGAATGCACCTGTCCCCTTCAGTTGAACTTTAATACAGAACCCTTCAATCGAACTTCAGTTGAGTGCCATTCAGTTAAGCATAGAAAATACAGCATATTTAGTGTTCATTGTGACAACTTTTCACGTCAACCTTAAAGATTGTGCACATTCACTTGAACTTTAAGGTCAAGGCCCTTCAGTTAAACTTTAAGGATGATACGGACCTTTAATTTTGCTACCTATCAAACCCTTGCACAGAAGAAAGGAAACAAACTTTTAGGCCGAAAAGTGCTGAGTTACCAGAAAACGTGACAATTGGATGGTTGTCCCCTAAAAGTTTACTTCAAGGAGACAAGTGATTAAAGTTCAATTTACTGGTTGCATCCTTAAAGTTTAAACGAAGGACAAAGCTCAATGGAAGGCCTGTCCCTTAAAGATTTTGTTAAATTTTAACTGAAGTGTAAAGGCTACCCTTAAATTACGCTTAGAGCGCACATCACTTCAGTTTGAAGGCTTCCTTCCTCTTTTACTGCGTAGCTGTAGACGTCCAGAGAAAATCCTTGAAGAGAAAGTTTTGGACCAAACGGTGCCTAGTCATTGAAAAAGTTATTTTTCTCGACCGGGACCGTCTTATTGGGTTAAAGTATTTTGGTGATAAAAGCACGAAAATTACTGGAATCTATTAATAGCCGCTTAAACTCAGAATTTAGCTCCGATCATTGTGCTAAACGATAGTACGCAAGGCCGTACAGTACCAGTTTCCATGTTTTTGTTCCTATTTATAGACCCTCTTCGGCCCCAAATCCTTTAACCGCGAAGAAACTTCGCGACGACTCCGCCCTTTTTGGTCAAAAACTTTTTCTTCTAGGATTTTCTGAGAAAAGCTTCCTCCACGAACCCAAATAAGCTTTGCATAGGCTCTTTTGGGTAACCTTCAGTTACATCAGGAAAGATCAGGGTGCAGAGACATTACTAGCCAAAATGTTTTTTTTGTTTGGGGGGGGGGGGGTCAAGGCACATACCGACTGACTGGTAATTTTTACCGACTGTTTTTGCATAAAAACGACTGTTTTCAAGAAAAAAGTTCCAAGTGATTTTCAGAAAAACCGACTGTTTTCATGAAAAGAAAATTAACTGTTTTGATGAAAAATCGACTCGGTTATTTTTTACCGACAACATTGCCCCCTCCCCCCCCCCCCCCGTCGTGACGCCCCTGGCAGGGTGTAAACTGCTTCCTCAAGACGCTAGGCCAGACTTCGTTACCTTCAACATATAGAAATAGAAAAGGAAGATACCGAAATGCAATAGTTGCGTTTTTGCAGATACCATGTTATCTGTTACCACGGTAACTGGGTCTGAGATTGGTCGTGTTTTGCAGTTAACGTGGTATCTGATACCACGATTGCTCTCCAAAACGACAACTGCCGAAGTTGCGTTTCGAAGTCATCCCAAAGGAAAAACTGATATCCAGTCACATCACTAAGTGCCAAACTTCTTTCCCACAAATTTGAAAAAATCCTAGGCTCTACTGTTGGTGATCATGAAAGTGAGACGCCTTTTTCAGATACCAAGATAACTGCAAAAACACCTATTGACCGTGGTATCAGATACCACGGTAACTGCGAATACGACTGGTGTCAGATAACTTGGTCTCTGCAAAAACGCAACTAATACTTCTGTCGAAGCTGCAAACGAGGGGTTGCTGAGTGCAGCACGGTTGAACGGGTACTTGCGGAGAAAGCAAGCCCCCCCGGCAAGGAGCTGCAGCCTAAACGGGTAGCATAGTATAACAGGTTTTATGCATTATGATCGTTAGTGTACACCAAGACCTTGACTGCGTACGCCCATGCCGACCCTATATCTGGAACTGGTCAAGACTGACGGTGGAGAAACGTGCATTTCGTATAAACCTTAATGCTACTTCATCAGAGTTGTGACGGAATACATTTGGTAGGGCAACTCACACACTTAACAGCGATCAAAGCACACTATCAGGAAAATAGATAGAATTCACACGTTCTGTGCAGTCACTGGTTACTGGAAAATACCTCGACAAGAAGAAATATGAACTTATGATCGAGTTCTTAAGGTCCTGGACTCACAAAGCGAGACATTTCCACGTGGTTGGCAGTAAACTGATGGTAGTACTCAAAGAGCAGTCGGTGTGAACTAATGGCCAGATGGCCGGTGGTCCTTGGATGTATAACAAGCAACCTTGACGGTAAGACTTGTACCAAAGGTTAAGGTTGCTAAGTCTTAGTTGCTAACGGCTTACATCCAGCTCGACATGAAAATATGTGTTTTTCCTTTCAAGAGTTAACTGCTAACAGTGAAGACACCTCTTGATCTCCACACTGTGATATGTGCTTATGCTTCAGAAATAGCGTCGGCATTGCCAGGCGTTTCCCGACGACCTGGAAGTCAAGCCTATCCGGCTTGATAGGCTTGGCAAAACCAAACTGCCAAGATGACTTGCCTGGTCGATGGATTGTAGACTGGCAACGGATTTACGTATGTCAAGAACTACGATCGGCTTTGTTAGACCACCAACCGGGTGAAGACGCGCGTTTCAAAGAACCTACCAGCACCCTTTCAGATGTACATCATCGTGCTTTCGTCCACGTTAATTGAAAGCCCGCGCTTTTTAAACTCGGAGACAATTTCCATTGGATCTTTCTCAACTGTCTTTTCCGGTTCTAAGTAATAAACCCGACCGTTTGTCTCGCAGACGGCATCTTCTTGTAGCCTTATCACAATTGTTTTATATTCGTTTTGGTCAGGTACGTTTAGGACAGTTTTACTATCACTGCAGTCATCTAGCATCGTTCTGCGGTCGGATGAATTTAGTAACTGCTTGTCACTGAGATCACTGTGTAAACTATCGACGCGATCCTGTCGGCGCAATGCGTGTGAATCGTCTCTACGTTTGCGTAATGTGGGTAGAAGGGTTTCTAGCAAGTTGTCGTCTGTTTGACAGTCAACATTGCGGTGAGACTCGCAGCTCCCTGAAAAACAAGAGATGTAAGCTAATATGGCACTTGCAAGCACACGTAGTAGCAAAGGGTATCAGCTAAGATTTGCGCAGTCTTGAGGCACACATATTTGAAATCATGCAAATGCTGGAGTATTAAAAACTGGCTATGCACTTTGCGGTTACAATGCACACTTCAAAGGACACCTGAATGAAGAATACCAAGTATCATCCCTATCTGTATGACTTCCGTTAACATTGCCTGCAGAAAACCCAATCCAAATACGAAATAGTGTTTCCAAGCTACGATTTTTGCTCCATTTTGCATCTGTCCTTATTTCGGTACCGAACAATTTTAGAAATTAACAAATGTCTCCGATCAACCCTTCTTCTGGAATATTTTTTAAGCAGTTAAGCCCAAACATATATCTAGAAGAAATTCTAATACGATCCGGCCAGCGCTGTACAAGATTTAAATGAATTGCACTTTTTCTCTTGGGAGTCTGCATGTGCAAACCTCCAGAAACGAACATCCCTATTTTGAAAACGTCACGCTCAGGAGAAGAATGCTGTCCGTGGCCATGTCTGTAAATGTATTCTCCATGGTGTGTTCAAATATGGTTTCATTGTTCAGGTGTCCTTTAAGGGGGTTAGGAATTCATTTTGTAAGCAAAGCCTGGGGTACAAATGATCATGGGCCCTTGGGACCTATAACGGGGTTTCTTCAGATGTTATAAGCCGTTATCTTTGATCTGATAGGTAGCGTTCTTGAGGCTTATGATCGAACACACTGTTCTTTATTCCCAGGGAGATAGCGGGACACAGCTCTTTATTCGCAGAAGTATAACGTAACACTAAATACAAAATGTAAAACGATGGCCCAAGACCCCCATCCGGAAACCCTGATTTCCCAGCTGTAACCCACAACTGTAAAGGCTCTAAGGAAACATAAATTGCTGGGCTGGAGACAGATTAATGTGACAGGGCAATTTGAATCCAGCGTGAGAGCCGTCTGTTTCAACCCTGCATCTTTTCCCCTGATACTTGTTATAGACCATGAAAGTATTTTTTCCGAAAATGTTTTTTGCAATTTGCGGCTATGATGTGCACTTTAAGGGGACTAGAACTGATACTTGAGGCACAGACGATCATGGGCCTTTGGGGTCATTTTCTGGGGGAAAAGTTTGTTTGCACTTTGCGGTAAGATTAGCGCTTTAAGGATGTTGAAAAGTTATCTGTAAACAAAACCCTCCAGGCAAAAATGACCATGGCCCTTGGGAATCACGAAAATGTATCTTTTAGTCAAAAGTATGTTTTCCCTTTGCAGTGAAGATACGTACTTTAAGGGGGCTAAAACTTCATTTGTAAGCACATACTCGAGGTAAACATGGTCATGGACCCCTGGGGATTATGAAAGTATATCGTTAGATTAGACACTCTTCCTATTGTCAATTATTAGCCCATCAG
Organism: Branchinecta lynchi; assembly: GCA_023053575.1. Taxonomy (NCBI): domain Eukaryota; kingdom Metazoa; phylum Arthropoda; class Branchiopoda; order Anostraca; family Branchinectidae; genus Branchinecta; species Branchinecta lynchi. Next base: position 22,482,961 of record JAKZAP010000002.1, read on the forward strand.
TGTTTTTTTGGACCCGACTAACCGTTCAAAAGTTCGACTAACCGCACAAACTCCCGGTAATCCCAGATTCCTATTCCATCCACTCCCGCAATCAAGGAAAACCTGGTTGCTACAGAGCAAACGTGACTTCTTTTTATCATTCCTCCGAAGATCCCATTCCTCACATTAGCGATAAGGAATAATCTGATTATTGTAGTGGTGGTGGTTGTCACCTAAGGAGGGTCAATCTAATCGAGTCCTTAATACACCTGCCGAGTTTCATCGTCTTAGTGCATCTGGAAGTACATTAAATCACGATCACCGGAATTCCGGAAAAGTCTTCCACCCCCCCCCCCCCCTCCCAAAGTGCGCCGATCTGGTCGGTTTCTATAAAAAAAAAAGTGTTTACAACTTGTCCTTGTTCTTCTCACCAAATTTCATTCAGATCCCTCCATTCTAAGCCTGTCCCTCCTCCCAGAGTTAAGAGACCAGGTCCGGACACGACATGGGACACCTGAGACCCGAGCTCTTTCCAACAGGCACGTTTCAGATGCCCCGTTCGAAAGCTATGCTTGCCTCGAGTTACGGAATTTCCCCTCCGTCTTCTCCCCCCACGACGGTCGGATCAGAGACACGACAATTTGTAAGTCAACCTGGTAGGGTCTCTTATACAATTTGTAAGTCAACCTGGTAGGGTCTCTTATATGCCAGCCATGTTTCATCGTCCTAACACATCTATCTGGAAGTACCTTAATCCGTGATAACCCGGGACCTACCCTCCCATAGAGTCCGGATCCGATCCAGTTATGTCAACGATGTATCAAGGATCTATGCTTGTTCTTCCGTACCGTGCCGCGGTCTGATCGGGCCAATCAAGTCTCAGAGATCGTAACTACCACGCTAATTACGCTCCCGAGCGTGGTAAGCAAATGGTTACTATTTCGAGAAGGTTGGAACGGTCAGCGTAGTAACTTTTCATGAGGTCGGAACGAGAATAGTAACCAATAGTTATTATTATTAGAAGGGTTGGACACGCTCAAAATCGTGACAAGCAATCCTTGGAGGAGCAAAAGTCACCGTAGCGAACCCGAATCCTAGGTCGACATGCCCAACTACGTCTTGTAAGCGGATGCGTCCCTGTGGGCACCCGTTGCCGGGTAGCGGGAAAAACAAATAATCAGATAGAACTTCCGTGTCCTTATCTCTGTAATATGACCATGCGGAGTCGACTATTTCCCCGCAACGTGCCCGATGCAAACGAACGGAGGTTAGGAGATACGCGGCACAACACGTTTCGTTGCCTCTACAAATAGCTATATCGCTGTGAAACCGCGTAGGAGAAACTTTCAAATTCAAAGCCGATTGGTTCTATGAACGCGCTCCAGAGCGGGTCAGCGGGCCACCTGCACTTAATCCTCTGCTATGAGCAACGGCGAAGACGAAAGTAGACGGGTATCAATTCAAAGCTAGAGCCAGTACCTCTAGCTCCGCTCAGTTTTGTCGGGGTATCCATAGTCGCTGCATGGGACCAAAGTCGGAGGTTCTATCTGATTATTTGTTCTCGGTAGTGGAAATAACTGTCTTAACAATTGTAAAGCCAAGTTTCCACACCGCCACAAAAAACAAGAGCTACGAGCTCATATGGCAATTGTTACGAGTAGGCACGGCTCGGTTATGTCAATGATATATCTATTGTTTGCTAGGTGTCTTCCACCAAGTTTCATCTCGATCCCTCCACTCATAGCGTTTTCCAATATTTCCGGTTCTCCCCTCCAGCTCCCCCCAAAAGTCACCGGATCCGTTCCGGATTTTAAGTGGGTCGTCTGAGGCATGAGGTCTTTCCAAATATCAAGTTTCATCGAGATCCGGTCACCCGTTCAAAAGTTATAAATACCTCAAGATTCCGGATTCCCCCTCCCTCCGCTCCCCCGACAGTGCCCGAATCGGCTCGGTTATGTCAATGATGTATCTAGTGTTTGTTAGGTGTCTTCCCACCAAGTTTCATCTCGATCCCTCCACTCATAGCGTTTCCAAAGATTTCCTGTTGCCCCCTCCAGCTCCCCCCAAAAGTCACCGGATCCGGTCCAGATTTTAAGTGGGTCGTCTGAGGGATGAGGTCTTTCCAAATATCAAGTTCCATCGAGATCCGATCCCCCGTTCAAAAGTTATAAATACCTCAAGATTCCGGATTCCCCCTCCCTCTACTCCCCCACAGTGCCCGAATCGGCTCGGTTATGTCAACGATGCATCTAGTGTTTGCTAGGTGTCTTCCCACCAAGTTTCATCTCGATCCCTCCACTCATAGCGTTTCCCAAGATTTCCGGTTGCCCCCTCCAGCTCCCTCCAAAAGTCACCGGATCCGGTCCAGATTTTAAGTGGGTCGTCTGAGGGATGAGGTCTTTCCAAATATCAAGTTCCATCGAGATCCGATCACCCGTTCAAAAGTTATAAATACCTCAAGATTCCGGATTCCCCCTCCCTCTACTCCCCCCACAGTACCCGAATCGGCTCGGTTATGTCAATGATGTATCTAGTGTTTGCTAGGTGTCTTCCTACCAAGTTTCATCTCGATCCCTCCACTCATAGCGTTTCCCAAGATTTCCGGTTGCCCCCTCCAGCTCCCCCCAAAAGTCACCGGATCCGGTCCGGATTTTAAGTAGGTCGTCTGAGGCATGAGGTCTTTCCAAATATCAAGTTCCATCGAGATCCGATCACCCGTTCAAAAGTTGTAAATACCTCAAGATTCCGGATTCCCCCTCCCTCCACTCCCCCCCACAGTGCCCGAATCGGCTCGGTTATGTCAACGATGTATCTAGTGTTTGCTAGGTGTCTTCCCACCAAGTTTCATCTCGATCCCTCCACTCATAGCGTTTCCCAAGATTTCCGGTTGCCCCCTCCAGCTCCCCCCAAAAGTCACCGGATCCGGTCCGGATTTTAAGTGGGTCGTCTGAGGCATGAGGTCGTTCCAAATATCAAGTTTCATCGAGATCCGATCACCCGTTCAAAAGTTAAAAATACCTCAAGATTCCGGATTCCCCCTCCCTCCACTCCCCCCACGGTGCTCGGATCGGGGAAGTGACTATTTCCAACTTAATCATTTGGGGTCCCTGATATGCCTGCCAAGTTTTATCATCCTAGCTTATGTGGAAGTGCCCGAACTAGCAAAACCTGGACAGACCGACAGACCGACGGACGGACAGAAATTGCGATCGCTATATGGCACTTGGCCGAAGGGCAAGTGCCATAAAAACTAAAAAGAAAGCGGAAAACACAGTGCCTAAGCCAAAATATTTCATGAAAAAGACAAACTCGCAGACGAAAAAAATTCACTTCGCTACAGGAATAAAGTACGATTTTTTCTTTCATGTCCGGCTTAAATTTGCGAGCAAAACCGGAATCTCAGTCGCGATAAAGGACCCTGCTGCACTAGCAGGAACAGGGCTTGCTCGTATTTCCCGTATTGCCTAGCTCGCGTTCTGTGGCCAAACTGAGTGCAGGAAAGGTAAATGTATATCAACCCCTTCAAGCATACAGTCGAACGGATCAAATATATGGAGCACAGTGTCCTGGGATCCCTTCTGAAAAATATATCCTCTAAATATATGGAGCACAGTGTCCTGGGATTCCTTCTGAAAAATATATCCTCTCGACGCTTGATTCGTTTCCCTTTTGATTTCAGGAATTAAGAATAGTTAGTTGCTCGACCGGAAAAACTCCATGAATTACCTGTTGCCAGTGGACATTTGCTTTGTCAAGCCCAAGCTTTTCAGTGTCGGAAACCGGAGCAGAGCTAGAAGAGTCAGAGAACTCGGATGGGACAGACTAACGGAATGGAAAAAAAGAAAGCCGACTTGGACATGTACTTCTGTTCTTTTGTGTAGATTTCCATCTCCTTTCAGAGCCGAATGACAGTAAATGTTCGCGATTTCGGTTTTGTCCCATTTATCTTTTTGAATACCGAATACGCCATTCATAAATTTCTTCGAGATTAGTTCTTGTTTGGCCGCTAGATGCGTAGCATAAATTAAATAATGACACGTTACATACACGCTCCTCCAGGTTAGCTTGGCAATTCCTCTTAGGCAGATTAGATTTTTAATTTATTACAAAAAAACAAAAAATATAATTCCTGGAATAAACTGCATGTCCGCCTAAAAAAAAAGGCCATGCGGCCTATGGGAACGAACATCCAAATACGGAGCTCATTTAATAGTACTCCTTTTCAACAAATTTACAAATACCAACTCTCAACTACTATCACTTGAAAATAGCAGCTTTTAGTTGTTTTTTAAAAGACTGAAGGGTTGTTGTATTCCAATACACAGAGCTATTTCATTCCATAGCGCTACTCCTGCATGTCTTAATGAAAACGCCCCTCTTGAAGTATGCCTTCTTTGGTGGGACAATAAACTATTTGATCCTGAAGATGTCGGAAAACAATATGACGATTCCTTAAAAAGATCCAGCTGTAGAATTCCAGGAGGTGAAAGTGAATAGAAATATTTGAACATAAATATTCCTATCTGTGTTTTAAGTATTTGCATAGTATTAAGAAGGTTAGATTTAGCATACGATTCAGCCGTTGTATATTTCCCATAAACCGTGTCCGAACTGCCCTGTTTTGGATAATTTATATTTTTGTTTATGTTATACTGAAACGAACTAATCCAAATATAACAACCGTATTGGATATATGAATAAAGTAACGTGAAATAAAGTGATCTTAAAGATTTTTGCGGAATAATGCAGAAACTGCTGCTCTTGAAGCTTTAACCGCCAATGCCTTCACATGATTCTTCCATGTTAGTAAATCATATTACCATTCCAAGATATTTAAGATTTTGAACTCTAGTTATAACAGAATCTTTGTATTTTAGAATCTTATTGCTTATCAATGGGGATCTAGATAAGAGAAAATCATATATATATTTTTTTTCTGTGTTGAGAGCAAGTTTAATTTTTTGTGTATATTGACAAATTATTCAATATACACAAAATGATGAATAAACTGGTATTCATATTCATAAATCATGAATATGAATACCAGTTTCTGTATTCATTTTTGAATAAAGCTCTTCCAGACATTCTGCCTTAAAAAATAATACCATATCATCAGCATAAGAAATTAGGTAATTAATTTGAGTTAAATCATGAATATCTGAAAGATAAATAAGAAAAAGTAGCGGACCAAGAATAGAACCTTGGGTTACTCCACATGTAATATGATGTTTTATCGACTTAGCAGTCCTCACACAAACAACTTGGTACCTTTCGCTCAAGTATGATCTTAACCGTAATAAGTCGGGAAATTTAGTTGAGTTAATTTATCAAGTATAATTTTGTGTTTTACTGTATCGAATGCTTTTGGTAAGTCGATACAAATAGCCGATGACGGCAATCCTTGGTCCGTGAATCTTTTAGTTTCGAAATAAGGTGTCATACTGCATGGTCCGTAGAGTGCCTTTTCCTGAAACCATACTGACTAGAGGGAATTGTCTTCTTTTCTTCGAAACATTTACTAACTCTTGAATACATTGCTTTTTCAAAAATCGTCGAAAAGACTGGTAGTGGTTAAAAGCCATGTTTAACACTAATTATGTTGCCTCTGCCTCGATTTGTGCTCTACCAAATCTGTTCTATCAAACATAATCAAGTTTGTCAATCCTGGCTTCTGACTTCAGTGCGTTTCAGTGCTGACTGGTTGACTTTTCCACGTGGCTAATGCCCGGCTCAGTATAAACCGAAAGCCTAATCGCTTATTCCCCCTTGAGACAACTTACACCAAAAACTCACATGCGATTATTATTGTTTACGTAGCGCATCCGACGGCAATTCGTCCTTGAATTTTATGAGTGCTGCTATGGAGTTGCTGTCCAGGACACGGAAAGATCTACTGTGCCTGACAGAGATACTGGTCACAAGGTGACTCTGGTGGTCTGACTGGTCCGCTGGTTTATCCGGCTTGTGTTCTTGCGACTCGGCTGAAACTCGCTCCACTTTCCGGTGCTGTTCGGGCGCTCCGCTAGTTTCGAAAGCGAATCCGGTACGCACGTCAAAAGTGGCAAGCCAGCGAGAAGTTTTTAATGCGCAATGACTTTCGGTTAGTTCTTGGTTTCGGCAGACTCTCGCTTTGCTTTTTGGAAAGTGAACCCATGAGATAGGCCTCAAAGCACACCTCGCACTATTTACTGTTTATGTTCCAATGTCCAAAGCTATCTGAATACTGTAAAACTAGGCTCTGCTTTGAACGAATTATCCGCGGCATTGGCAGTTTTAAGCCTTTCACAGGTCCGTTGACTACTCGCAAAAACTCAGCATGATACGCGTGCACTAGTTGGGAGCAAAATGCGCCTCGAAAATAGTAAACTGTGACAAGTACAAAGATTAGTGAGGAGGTGTCATTAGTGGAAATAGAATTTAACATATAAAATTTAGGTCTCCGGGTTTAAGAATTAATGAATGCAGTTACAGAAGTAGATGAAATTGGCATTAAAGGTACGACGGGTCCTTTAAAGCTGCGTGCAGAAGGTTAGCCAAAGCGCAGAGCATTCTGGCCGGCCCATCGACTCTAAATCAACTGGGGGGTAAAAGCGAAACTAAAAGTGGCGAGACAAACTCCAGCCTAATCCCCCAAAGAAAGAATGGTGGGATTACTTCCGAGTCAAATATAAATCAAAATCAAATATCACGGCCATGTCAACTGGCAAAACCATCAAACCGACTCAATAGCTCGTAACTTGAGGGTAATAAAGAAATACATCCTACCCAAAACCTACCTGAAATATCGACTTGGCTACCATAAGCTTTTCTTAGCATTTTGACTTGCTTTTTCACCTGATCCTGTCCTTCGATGACCGCCGCATCCCGTTTTAGTACACCTCCAACAGCATATGGCTTTAGGTGTGTCGAGCTAAGAAAAAAAAAATAAACATTGCCAGTTCCAGAAATAATTTGGAATATTCTATTCGAGCGCTTACGCAGACCCGTCTTTGCGAACATCAGTCCAACCTAATTTATTTCTCATTGCTTTACAATTATTATACTGTTATAGTGTTCTTGAATGTATGAATTGATTTAGGTATGGTTTTTGCTTAGGCCTATCTATTAACAGATCTTCAATTTTGAAGACATAAATAAATAAATGCTTTTAGAGGGAAAATCCTCAAAGGAAATGACACTGTGGATACTTTACTCGCACTCAGATTTGCCGAATCACAAAACGAGAACTTCAGGTCCCCTCAACGAAGCTACCTGGCTCCGACCATCGGTCCCTACCCAGAATTGGCGAATGTGTAAGAGTCGTCGCAAACTAGTCCTCCCCTCCAATCCTGTTTAAAACTGTACCTACCCGATTGGGAGATTGGGACATCGAAAAAAAAACGTACAAATCAGTCGAACAGATTGGTAAAAATGTCAAAAACTCTGGGATCACAAATGAATAAACTGATTCGTGAAAGAGGAGGACCAGTTCTACAAGAAAGACCTGAAAAGTTGCAAGTTTAACTTAGTAGACACTCTTCACCCTCATTACGGAGACGTTTTCACGACGATGGTTGTTGAGCTCAGGAAGCAGCCACCCAAATGTCAATATGATGCCATCTTCACGAAAGTTTTGTGAGCTCAACAAGAGCCCCAGTGGAGGTTCAGTTTTTAGTGGAGTGTTCCCTGAAACAATCCACTATTGCGAGCGCTGTAGCAGCTTTCGGTTTTCGGTTTCCGGTTTTCACCATATTTTGTGGAGCTCATGACTCGTGAACCAGTGAAAATATCAAGTTCAAACTTGGTACACTAGTGGCTATTGGGGTCTAGTTGTGCCTTTTGGGGGCCTAGCCCCCACCCCAGCCCGGTTCAGGGGCAAATGGGCCCAGATTGCCCAGTGAATAATGTTCATAACTTGACCAGAACTGGACATAGGACGATGAAATTCCTTGTACATATAGATCCTAGGGCTGAGAAATTGCTTTTAAAGTTGCACCTTCCCCAACTGGGCCCAGATTGCCCAAGAGCAAAATTCGTTACCTCTGACAGGAATCAACAGGTATCAAGTGGAAACTTGGTAGGTTTATGAGCATTGGGGTCTCTTTTTACTTTTCACAGGTCCCAAACTTCACCCCCACTTGATTCAGGGGCACTTGGGCCCAGATTGCCGATTTTTTAATGTTTATAACTTGATAATAACTGGAGATAATGCGATGAAATTCCTTTGTACTTTTGGATAATAGGGGTTGGGAATATATAAGTGGAGTTCAACCACCCCCACCCTCCTCATTCATGGGCAAGTGGGCCCAAATTGCCCATGAACAAAGTTTCTTTCCCGTGACTGGAATCAAACTCTAAGTTGGTATACTTGATGAAAAAGAGGTTTAAATACGCGTTTTGATGGGTCCCGACCCCTTTCCCCTCCCGTTCATGAGCAGCTGGGCCCAGATTTCCCATGCCTTAAGTTCGTCTGTGACAGGTCTCAAGTTCAACTCTCGTATATTTGGGGAGATATATCTATGGATGAGGATTCCGGTTTAAGAGCAACAAATAAGACGACGCGGCGTACTTTAACCTTTAATGAACAGTTGGAAACTGGACTGTTTTGTCATATGATCGATGGTATGTCGTTCTAAACGAATTGTGACAAAGGGGGTATTAGGCTGCTACGATTTGGTTTATCTCAATTGTTATTACCTTGCTAATGGAAAAGAGGTTTAAAGGGTCGGACCAGCTGCAAGAAACATTGTTGGAACTCAAGCTATTCGTGCAAGATCTTCAGCATTTCTTCGGATTTATACTTGCGGTTTGTTTATATTTAAAGCTTTTAAAGAGGGATGATCACAAATTTGGTTATTGAGGATGTGAAACGTCTCGGTTCTAAAGCTGTTGGTATACTTTCACACTCAACGTCTGAGCGCTTGCGCACTTCTTTTCCAACAGTGCTACCGAGCACCGATGAACAAACGTTGTGTCTGCGCTCAACTCTGACGTCACCCAATAAGCTTTTCAGGCGAAAATGATTTTGAGGAGGATGACATCCCTGAAGAAACGAATTTCATGATGATAGTCCCTTCGGACAACACAATCTGCACGAAAACGTCCTCGAACCTAATCTATTCTATACGGACGTAGTTAAGTATCACAGCAAAGTATTGCCGTCGTCCGTAACACACGTTCGGTAAAGATATGCCCATAAAGCAGTGAACGTCATTGTGTACGCTGATATGACGGTGTAGAAAGAGTTCAACAACGGCGTGTGACGGAGCATGTCACACCATCTACAATGGCTGTCAATATGCGCGTCCTAGTAGTTTTTATTTTTATTCACTTGTGCCTGTCGTTTCCTGTTGTCCCCTTACAGGTTCACCTCTGGGCATTGAAGATTAATTTTTTTTTTTTTTTTTAATAAACCCTTCATTCATTCAATGAATTTGCTGGTATCAGTCCCAATGACACTTCACCAAAATTGGCCTCCCGACCAGGTTCTTGTTAGTCCACACCAGTGAGGAAAACACAGAGACCAGTGAGTCGGAAACGGGCTTATAACACTAGGAAGAAGCCACCTTTAACTAACAAAAAACAGTCGGAACAGCAGATCGTGTTCTTTCAAAGAAAAGTTGTTAGTTCTACTTCTAACTACGTACTGCGTTTTTCCTACCCTTGACAACCCTGGCGATGTTCCTTTGTTTCCTTGGCTCGCTACCAGAGCCCAACCAAGCGATTTGATTGGCTCTGTGGAAGACACCGGAAATACCATACCTGGAAATGGGGGCTTTCACAGATCCATTTTTAGCCGGAAAAACTGAAGACGTTCGCAATCCGGGAGGCATATTGTGAATCAAAGGCTCCGTTGTCGAATGGAACTGCGACTCTGTGCTGTAGTCGCTAACGGAGTAGTTGGAGATCTTCGATTGGACGGGGTAGCTGGACCTCCCGCCTATGTGGCAGCGGACACTTGTAGCGGTTTTAAAAAATGACCGGTTATTTCTCTCGGGGTGCAAAACGATGATATACACCTAAACATGTTAGTTTATTAGTGGCTTGTACGGAATCAATACAGTAGAGGTATGCTTCTTTGACAATGGTTAACTTTGAACTGTGCAGCTTTAGGTTAAATGGTAAAATGAAGATCCGGAACAGCCATTCTGACGAGGCCTTGGTTAGCTTCTTTGTCTGACTGGTAGCTGACTTTTATCACAGAAAGCGAAGAAAATGGAATCAAAGATAACTATTGTTCATAGGAGCATACCGTTACTGTGCCTCGCGGAGTTCTTGCCGTTTTGGTCAAGGAGAAATTAAGCCCTAGACAGAATTTCTACCCATATACGAAATCCGATGGATTGCTCACGATGTACTGCATCTTCAGCTGGACGGACCGGAAGATCCATCCGACTATGGAAGGCTGTCTGACTTTCCGCTTTCTATAAACTTGTCATACACAACCCCGTACGTTTGATGAAACTTTTATACTCTAAACAACTCGGTAGGTTATGGTCGTGCATGTCGCTAGAAACCTAGTCGGACATTCTTCCTTTATCGATTCCTGGTTGTTATTTAATATTGCCTTTCAACTCTTCGGTCTATAACGAAACTACCAAAAGAGTACTCTTCAGCAAGAACTGTTTCATTTTTCACTGTCCCTAATGATTCCGATAGTTACTGAATTTTTGTTTTAGTAACGGTGGCCTTTGATAAGTCGTGGCAATAGCTTTCCAAAATTACTTCAGTTTGCCAACTGAAAGTCACAAACACCCTGGCCTCCCCTTCGGTAGCAGCCAGCAACGTCATATCCGGTACCCGTACGCGATCTTGTAGATTTTCGGTCTTCATTAGACTCCACTCCTTCCAGAGTTACCATTCTAACAGAAGGCCAGGCTGACGGACGGACAAGCAACTTACAAAGCTCATCGCTTGCGTGCTGGGAAAAAAATGTATGATCAAGGAGCTACAGATTCGGCACAACCTTTGTGAGGCCGAACCAGCGTCTACATTGTGAACGCGTAATATCCCCCTAATAATAGTTACTATTATTTACTATTTCCGTTCCACCCTCACGAAAAGTTACTAGGCCGACAACCTTCTTGAAATAGTAACATATACTTACCATGCCGGGAGTGTAGTACGCGTGGTAACTACGGATCTCTGTAACGTGATTGGCTGGATTACCCAGTGGAGTGATATTTTAGCGAAAATAGAAAATATGTCCCAGCCTTGATGCCAAGAAGCCAAAATTCGTGACGTCATGTGTAGTAAATACGGTAACTAGGGTGGAACACGCTCTGTATAGGGTGGAACACGCTCTGTATAGACTATTATTGACTAGGTAGCCAAGTCCAATGGGTGTTTGCAACGATTTACTGTTTACTTACGGCCAATTTCTTGAAACTGCCCCTGTTTGTTCTTCCATCTCGGAAGAAACAAAGAACTAACTGGACCTTTTCTCTTATACCCTGGAACTAAACATAAAGAGACCACCACCAACAAGCGCTGCCGTGGGACTATGGGGAAACCATGCAACCACCGGAGGGATTTATTGTACTAGATATGGAGAGTTCCTCAGTCCCCAGCTCCACTCCTAGTCCGGTCATACGAAAATGAAGCCGCCTTCCAAAAGCACTCCTGGTGATGTTCAGACGTCAAAAAGTTCTTTTAAGGTACCTCACTTCAATTGTGCCCTGAATTTCACGTCGGTAGTAATGGAATTACCCCAGAGAGGTGAACAGGATGTCGGTTGACTTAGCTTTCACATAGATTGGTTTTCCGATTACAAAGAAACTCCGAGTATGCGACATAAATGGGAAGAGTGGCAGAGCCTTCAAACTAGGCAGAAAATCAAACAAGCAAGGGGATTGATGTCGAAGTTCTCAAAACTAACGATCTTTTGAACATCTTCATGTACAGTGCTTAGCGCAAAACAATTGTTATTAAGATTCCTAAAAATTAAGTTAAATTAAATCAATGAATTCTTTTTTTTAATATTTGACGTTTTGCTCGCTTACTTTTGCACCCTTTAAGGAACAAACTGTGGCGTCTGCGTTCAGGAACAATTTTGCATTACTTTCATATTCGTCGACAGTATCCCAACAGAAGTATTTTTGTTTTATTTTAAATGAACAACAGCCGAAATTAAATGAATTGGACTTCCTTCTTTACGTCGAAAAACGTTGAAAAACTTGGCTCCCAGCAATTGCCCTTATTATCTTTCATTATTTGTTTCAAAGTCTACCGAACCAATACACCCTACCTGCCTTCCCGATAGCCCCCCCCCCCCCCCATCCAAGCTCGTGTTCAGGAAAGCGGATGTTTGAACCACCGTCAGTAAAATATGACTAACACTGTCCCAAGCCAGGCAAAAAAAATACTTGTCTGCATTTACTCCTCCGGGCATCAGTCAAACAAAAGGAACGTCGAAATCAAGATCCGGATCAATAACTGATCCATTGATCCATCCAATTAATCCATCATTCCGAACTTCATACTCCTTCACCAGTATGGGACACTTACTCCCCCCTCCCCCTACTGGTAGTAACGCCTACGATTGACAGATCGCTTCAACTACGTCAACGAACCGGCCAGGTAGGAAATACGGAAAATACAGCTCCAGCACTTTAGAGACGCACGCGGACCCGTTGGGAAATCTAGAAAGATAACAACTTACTTTGGGGAAGAACAGGAACACTAGCGTAACCAAGGCGCTCAGACTGACGCAAATGCAGAGCGTGATCACCTTTCAAGAGAATCCCAGTCAGAATGGTTACGGAAATATTGGAAAACTTCGGTACGGGTTGGAATGGTGTGGCTGGGTTACAATAGGGTGGGAATCTCACTGGCACCTACAAGCTGCTAAACACTTGGGGCTAGCTATCTGACGCTTCCTATCTCTTCATCTGTTCCCGGGTTTCCCCCTGAAGGGTGGGGGTTTTGCCGGTAGTCTTTCGTGAAACCTCTCAAGCCTTCCCAACCTACAACATGTTGCCTACCCGATTTTGTCAGGAGTTTTTCATTTAAGACTTCCATAGTTTTAAGCCACTTATTTCAATATTGGGTATTTTTTGTCTTCTTTTAATGTTACAGTAGGCTACCGATATATGTCTAAATGATTTGAGTTCTGGATTATAGTTTAATAATTTACTCCTCGGCTTCGAGGAATAAATTTCTTATTCAGTACCGACGTTTATTTTTATGGCTTTCAAAAGAAACAAGACCAAAGGTTTCGCTGGGATACCAAGGCGAGTATTTATTGTACTTCTTTGTCGAGACTACTGGATCTTGCAGACTTCCAGTCTTCACCAGATTCCGCGAAGGCATCTTATGGATCCCTAGTCAACCAATTAACTCAAATCCATTAGATTATTCTTTTGTCTTTACTTTCCGGTCTAGGCCGGGGTACGGCAGGAATAATACGCTAGCTAGAAGAAACTAGTAGAATTTTCTGGTCCCATATGTTCTTTTTCTATATCTGTAGCACCATATGTACACACCATTTATACTGATCCAGCCTTTCCTCGCAAACGCCTATTTCGACACTATAACCGATTTCGAACAAAACTTTAACTTGAAACAAATTTAAGCTTTCCGGCGGACCGACTAGGTGCGATGAGGAAAAAACACGGATGTGGATTTACTATGTATTTTTATCCCTATGTGGAATCTATTACAAAATATAACTTTTTAGGACAGGTATCTAATCTAATGTATATATCTTATGTCTTATTCGATACTATGACAATGAATTCTGTAGAGGTTGATACGATAGCATATTAGCCTCCAGAGAGGATCACGAAGCCGTATCAACCTCCGCATAAGTTCATCGAATACTTTTCTTCAATTGCTGAAAAGTAGAGCCGGTCCTCCAAAAAACAAACAAAATTACATCATTTCAAAACGAAAAACAAAGAACACTAAAAATGATGCAGAAAAAAATATGTTGAAAAACATCAAAGAGAAAACTGTTGAAAAACTGACCGAAAATCTTGCTTTTCTAGCCAACCAACCTGGGTCCTGCCTGGTTACAATCAAATTCTCACTGGAGAGGAAATACAAGATTCGGCGTATAAAGGATGGGAACCCTAGCCAGGGGCATCCCTAGCCTTGTATCTATGGGGGGGGGGGGGGGGGGGGGGGGGGACGTCCGATTTGTGCCGACGGACTGAAAAATTTGCCGAAAAATACGCAGTTGCTGTTTCGCGTCGGAGTACATTCCCCACTAGCATAGAATAGAACCGGTGCAAAACTAACTGTAATGGCTCAGTTGAGATTATTCCTCTGATGTAATTCCGTACATTTCAGCTTTCGCTAAAAAGCAAAGTTTTCAACAACTGTACCCAAAACAAGTTAAAGTAAGCGCAGCAGGCGCGATTTTTTTAATTTGCCTTTTTGCCGGAAACATTTTCTATACTATATAAGTTCTAGCCTTTAAAGTGTCTCAAATCCCCAAGAATGTCAATCTTGAAACGCCAACTAAATGAAACACCGATCTTCGAAATAGAGAATACTACAAAATGCGCCGCACTCGAAACTTTATGTAAAACTAATTGTAATGCATCAGTTGAGGTTACTCCTTTAATGTCATTTCGTCTATTAAAGTTCACATATTCGGTTTTTCATTTTAGCTTTCACTAAAAAGCGAAGATTCCAACGACTTTACCCAGAACAAGTTAAGCGCCGCAGACGAAATTTTGTAATCTACCTTTCTTCCGGAAACATTTTGCCATACTTGTTATACCATACAAGTTCTAGCTTTTAACGTGTTTAAAACCTCTAAGAATGTCAATCCGAAAGCGCGAAATTTTTTAATTTGGTGTAAAACTAATTTCAGTTTAGATTGTACCTTTAACGTAAATTCGTATATTTAAATTCACATTCACCTCTTCGTTTAAACTTTAGCTAAAAAGCGAATCTTCCAACAATTATACCCAGTATAACTTGAACTAAGCGCCACATGCGAAATTTTTTAAATCTGTATTTTTCTGTAAAATTTTTGCCAGACAAATGTCTGAAGAATTTATTTCTTACGTATAAAAATAACCCGGTGTACCAAAAGAACACCGACGCCCGACACAAACATTCAGAATTCAGTTTCTTCTGTGATTTGACCGACACCACAGTAAAGATCTTTATCTGTTACATGTAAACTGAAGCCGATGAAATTTGATTTCTTACCTGTAAAAAGAACCCGATGTTCCGACGAAAATACCGACGCCCGAAAAAACAATACAGCATTTGATTTCTTCTGTATTTTGCAAGACTGGAATGTACAGAATTGATATCTTGTGTTTAAAAATAACCCATTGTGCCGACGAGACTTGAACTTCCCGGGTGCGCTCGACAGAGTTTGCAGAATTTGATTTCTTACGTACAAAAATGACCATATTATTTCAATTTCTTATGTGTTTTGCCCGACAAATATTTGCAGGATTTTATTTCTTGCGTATAAAAAGAGCCATGAGTCGACGACGCCCGACAAAAGTATACAAATTTTGCGTCTTCTGTATTCCTTGTGTATCAAAAGAAACCGATATGCCGTAGAAAATACCGAAGCCCGACAAAAACCATGCATCATTCGATTTTTTCTTTCTTTTGCCCGACAAATAGTTCAGGATTGTCTTTCTTGCGTATAAAAAAAACTCGATGTGCCGAGTCGACCGACGCTCGACAAAAGCACAGAATATTCTATTTCTCCTGTGTTTGCCGGCGCTCCGGGAAAGTTATCATTCAGAAAAAGGATGCTAATCAAAGTACGTGACTTACCTTAGCATGGCTTCCAAAGTAAATGGGTACGAATGCCACCCAGATAACACACGTGGTATACATTGCAAAACCAATAAACTTCGCTTCATTGAAATTCTCTGGCAAATTTCTTGTCTTAATTGCATAGACGGTACACATTGCAATAAGGAAGAAGGCGAAACCAAGCGGTGCCATAATACCTTGAAAGAAAGTAAGATGAGCTACCACCTAAGTGTAAGGCTCCCTGGGAAATTCAAGGATTATACTTCTGACTTCCATCACAAATCTCGCACACATGTCGCTCGCTGCGTGCTATTTGGTACTATCGATAGCGAAGTGTGCTTATTTGAACACCTCTCTAAATTTTTTCCTGCCATTTTTATGTCTCTTGCTTATAAAACAGCCAAATCGAAAGGAAAAATAACAAACCTGAAATCAGTTAACAGCCGACTGGTTGAGCTATCTTCTGGAAATCTTTTGTTTCTTTTATGTGTCCGAAGAGGATTTGACTAGGGTGGGGGGAAGTTGGATGTGTAGCACACATAGGGAAAACGACATAGGGTTTTAACGATCGAGCAAAAAAGTTAAACAAAACAAAATGCGTGAAGACGTCCTTTATTTGAAGGCTATCTACCCGTGATATTATACGCTAACATAACCTCAACCTCAGCAGAAAACTTGCAATTCGCCTTTCCTATTGCCGCGTTGCCTAATTGACGGTACTCCGCCCCACCTCCGACTACGTCCGAAAATCTTCATCCCCTAAAAGTAATATTCATAAACTTACCTAACAAAGTAGTGTTGCAGACTAGTTGCTTTCGACTAACGGTGGGGTAACGATACTCCCAGTCGGCCGGTTCCAGAATGAAAAGAGCGAAAATTATCCCTCCTTCAATCATTATGAGACAGAAAGCAATCACCACCTAGAAACAAGGATAAATAAACATGAGACGCTACTTAAAGGACCCATCGGATCTATTTTGTTGATTAACCCTGTACGTCCCTATTTCTCCCGTCCATTATCATGCCCGACATACGGAACTTCCTAAATAATGTCTTTCCACCCTAACGGCACTAGCTTAATCCCTTCTCCTTGTTTGGCGCTTTTCGACGCGGATGGGTCGGAAGCTTGTCTTTTCTGATTAGTACAGGTCGGTAATACAGATTATGCAAGT
Source organism: Branchinecta lynchi (assembly GCA_023053575.1). Classification (NCBI taxonomy): domain Eukaryota; kingdom Metazoa; phylum Arthropoda; class Branchiopoda; order Anostraca; family Branchinectidae; genus Branchinecta; species Branchinecta lynchi. Next base: position 22,499,826 of record JAKZAP010000002.1, read on the forward strand.
TTCTCATCAAAACCAAGGGGGTTGTACGAGGGTGGAAACAGCTGTTATGTATTAATCCATTTGAAACCCAGCAGGGTTTCACAGGAATCGCGTGTGTTTTTTGTTCGAACATCGGAACTTAAACCTTATCTATTGCGAACTGTGCTTTAAGGGTTGACATATATGGGGGATGTGTTTTACGAAGTGGAGACGTGAGCCCAGGAGCAGCCGGTCGTGTAACTCTCATGAGGACCATTCGTTCTGTCAGAGATTTTAATTTATTCTTTTCTCTTTTGGTGAACAGGATTCTTGCCTCCAATACATGCCCCATGAGGGCATAGCTGCGGTTTTGCAGATACCATGGTATCTGTTACTACGGTAACTGGATCTGCAATTAGTCGTTTTTGCAGTTATCGTGGTATCTGATACTTGGTGGCTCTTCAAAAGCGACTATTGCCGAAATTGCACTTTTCGAAGTCATCCCAAAAGAAAAACTGATATCCAAGTTCCATCACTAAGTGCTAAACTTCTGTCTCACCAATTTGACAAATTCGATGAAAGTGAGATGACTTTTCAGATACCACGATCGGTTACCACGGTCGGACTGTAGTATCTGAATATCAGATACAACGATAACTGGCCAGATACCACAATAACTGCAAAAACACTTTTTGACCGATATTTTTTATACCATGGTATCAGATACCATGGTATTTGCAAAAACGCAACTAATGACACCAAGGATAGTATGAAGTAGAAGATGGTGGTTGCGTTCCACAAACTTAACGAGTGTTACTTCGTGGCGGAGCTAACTACAGCTTTAACGATCCTTAACTTTTCCCAGATCCACAATTGTTACTATTTTGTAACGATGCTCACCGACCATCGTTACAAAATAGTTAACAATCGTTAAGCTCTGGAACCGAAATTGTAGGTGGGCGGAGCTTAAATTTCGAAATCCGAAACGTGGAACGCAAAAAGTTAACAGCTGTTAACGATCGTTACGTTCCGGAACGCAACCGTTATTTCCTTTAAAAAAATTCTGAAATGTTGGAATGGCCCACACAGTGACTGGAAGAAAGCTTGGCTAACGCATGTGATCCGAGGCGTCTGAAAACCTGGCTACAAGCGCAACACTAGCGCACTTCTTTCTAACGAAGTCTAGACTCTTATTTATTTATTTTAGTTGCTTATTATTTACATCACGTGTTCATATTTTTTGTTTAAGTTCCTAGTTCCGAACTGACCCCGAATGCTAGGAGGCCCATGCGTGGGCTCCGATAGCCGTAAATAGCCACAAACTGTGAGAAATTTACAATAATGTCCAGATGTTATTTCGCTGCACACAGCAACGACAACAGTGGACTAAATACAGGAGTTGCATCGTAGTTGTAAACAAAAACTAATAAGGTCATGGCTGAACTTTGCCTTTTACAAAGTTTTAGTTTGCCTTTCCCTTGGGCGTTTTCCTGGGCGTATTCCGCCAACAACGCAGATTAAAAGTTCGACCAAACAATAAAAGGAAAGCCTGGGCGGAAATGGGTATTTAGTTAAAAGGTCACGAACAAAGCTGGTCATAAAGCGGCAGACTACTCGACTTGTCCAAGAAAACCATTGATTCTGTTTTTCTTCAGGTAATGTTGCTGTTGCTGTTGCTGAAATCACCATTGTGGGCACGGGGAAGTTAACCGGCTTAGCGTCTTCGAATCTGTCACTGCAGTGGATGATGCCCACGTCGTATACGATACGATACGAATTTATTAGGTCAAATAACATAATAGTTAAACAAGACCCTATCAATAAATTACAAAACATACTGTCACTTACTCATTAAAATGCTTTACAAAAATATTGACGAAAAGAAGATCTATACCGGTTAGAAGCTGATGGTTTGCAGGGCTCTAACTTATTTTGGTGCCTCGTGTTATATCCGGTTCGTGCCGGTTCCGGTAGCAAATCACGATGATTACTGGATTCTACCATTTTATTCCCGCATGTCATAGTAAGCTGGTGACGCCCGGCAACAAGGCTTTCTATACCAAGGAGCTTTATACCTTCTTCATAATCGTGTACTCCTGGCCCAATATCACACGAAAACCTCGCTTCTGCACATTCTCAAGGTCATTGCTTTATTCCTTACTCAACCCTGGATGCCACACAGGACAAGCATATTCTAAAATACTTAATATATACAATTTGTAAAAATTTAAAAGTGATGGACGACTAAAACCAAAACGCTTTGTAGTTACTAGATTCCTTAGTGCTATGTTCGCCTTCTTATTAATATTATGTACATGATCCGACCATGACATCTTTGAGTTAAAAGTCACACCTAAAATCTTCATATTATTTACAATTGGCACATTTAGATCTCCTTGACTAGTAATCTCATTTTTTAAAAAAGAAACACTCATAACTGCTGACTTTTTCCTGTTGATTTTGAGCCGTTTTTCTTCGCAGTCTGACTCCAGAGGACGAATTATCCCATCCGTACTGATCAGGGATTCAAGTTTTTGAAGTATCACACGCATGTGCTGCCACTTGTGGAAGTTCAAGTTAAGGCTCATTTAATAATAAACTAAATAACAGTCGGTCCAGAGCCCGGCTGAGAAGACAAATTCGTTGTGCACGGGATGGAAAAATTTCTTTACCTACATACAATATTTATAATTAAGTTAAGTAAGTAAGTAATTTATTTGTAACCCGCCATTTCGAAAAAGCGGAGGAAATGAAAGAAAGAATTTAGTACATGCCATTCATACTAATAGAAATATGCGTGTTCTCCCGTCAGCACCCGGTGACACGGTGACACATAATAAGAAAAAAATATAAAAAACTAAAAGATATCAAGATCCGAAGAGAAGTGATATCAGTCCAAGGAAAGATCCCGGGCCGAATACTCACAATCCCCATGTCCAGTATCTTCAAAAACCAAAAAAATGGGAACAAACTGAACCTCCCGAAGGCCATCCGCATTAACTAATAACAACTAAATTATCTCCATAACAGATTCTCAATATAACAACACAGATTTAAGTTTACGAAAGTAGTTGCAGGACGTATTTGTGGTAGTGTCTCAGTTATAAGAAGAGGGGCGAGCGCCGTATAATTGTTAAGAAGACGGGCGAGCGCCGTATTATGATAGTTATAACGCTCTCTGGAACGAAAATAATAACAACGCGGACGTACGTCATTACTCTTACGGAAGTTCCTGCAGACCCAATAATTATTATCATTTATGATGCTTGGGAATATCATAAGTAAATTGTAACGATCGTAACAGTCGTGGAACGAAAATAATAAGAGGTAGAAGATTATTTACTTATTATGGCGGCCTCTGGAATGGCAATAATAACAAGAATAGTAACGATCGTAACTAATAATAAGTCACTGGAATTTTACCTGTGTTTTCCTTTGATTTGTCTTCTTCTTCTTCCAGATGAAAAATGTGTAGCCTGAGTGGTTGTATGATAGTTGTAGGAAAAGTTGCATGTAATACTATACATAGTAAAGAATACTATCATTTAATGTGCCTCAGACTGGGCCAATCTTAAGCAGTAGTATCAGGTACCATCCTTCTTGCCATAGTAGCATCTGGTCTTGCTAATAGTAGCATGCAGGAGAATGCAGTAACACGGTAGCCTTGTAGAAGAAGCATGTAGTAACATCAGTAAGTACTGCATGCTACTTTTTCGTACAATTTCCTACTACTATTTTGAGACAAATTTTTCATATGGTTCTGTTCTCACTGCATTCCATTAGTCATCATGCAGCTTGGTGAGTAAATAAAATTGTCATGAAGAAGTCGACTGTTGCGCAGTTGGGAACTGAGTGGCCACCGAATGGACACCCTATCAGGCAAGCAGTCGCTGCCGGGTCAGTCAATAGATGAGTTTTTATCTCAATTCTCCTCGCGGTTCTTCTAACAATTCTCCTATTTCACGTTTTTTACTTTTGATATGATGACAATTCTTCTTTTCTTACATTTTTGTATTTATCATAAACGAGACAGGGGAAAGCTTCTTGATTTCACAGAACTGAGAAGTTGCTTTGACATTCACTTCTCGATTCTCGCTTTCCATAGTCCTTCCTAATTGGTCAACAAAGGGCGGATAATCGGTTGGCTAAATTGCGATACTTTTGTCAGAAGCGAGAAGAGCAAAAACGCAAAAGCAAGAACTCAGACCAAAAACGAATCTAATGCCTCAATAAACTTCTAACCTTGGCCACATGCTCTTAACGTTCACTGACTCTCACAGAGCTTCAGACCGTCAGACCAGACGTTTACTTACCTGAGCAGAGGCAGACATGCATCTCGACTTCTTCGTCATTATCCTCTTACTTCCCGCCAGAATCCTTGCGATCCTGTTAGTCTTTGTCAGCAAAGCTGCGTAAATCATTGCAAAGCTCAATCCTGGAAGCACTCTGGAGAGAGAGCACGTAAAAGCTGTCGGCATTGCAAGAAGTGGGATGTTAGCAGCGTAGCTTAGACACATGCCAATCAGAATGATGTAGCTGGAAAAATAGCTATTTAGAATGGTGTAGCCAACACTGTAAAAAGTTTCTCCGAGTGAGGATTAAAGTTAACTGCAGTATTTGCTACTGGGATTAATCTTATCTCTACTGAGATAATATTAGTCCGAATTAGAGATAAGATTATCTTTCTAGAGACAAGAATAATCCCAGTACTAAATACTGCATTATTTTTGTTTACAGTGTAACTGCAGCCAATCAGAACGATGCAACTTAATCGTAGCATCCCCGACGATGATGTGACTAACACAATCAGACTCGGAGAGAGACAAACAATTGGAAAGCCAAACATTTTTGAACACCACACCTAGAGATTTTTATTAAATTTCAAGGAACATGGCCGACGAGATCCAGCGAGTCCATTAGCTAATATACCATCGGAACAGCTCTCCTTTTATCTAAAAATTTCATAATCAGGGCTCATTTATTTAATTTTGTTTGATCACAGATTGAGTAACAAAACGAAGATTTGACCCAAGCTGACTGCGACTCATATTTGACGATGCAAACGGATGAGTCAGCTACATTTTATTAGAGCTATATTCGGCCCTTCTTGGCAAGGGTTCTCTTCAGGCTCAAACCGCTCAAGCTGGACAATGAACGTTCATTGTTCATTGTTACGGAATTTTCAAATCGCCCATACATACAAAAAAATAAGAGTTGACGTTCATTGTCCAGCTTGAGCAGTTTGAGCCTGAAGAGGACCCTTGCCATGAACGGCCGAAATATAGCTCTAATAAAATGTAGCTGACTTATACGTTTGCATCGTCAAACATAGTGTTATATTCAATTCTGATTAAGAATTTGAAGATAGTGATCCAACTGTGTCATCATGTTAATTAATGACACACGTCATTAATTTTGTATGATCTTTCGGCTGAACAAACATACACTATTATCTGTCATTGCAAGTTTGTCTTTTAAATTGTTATAACGTGTTTCACAACTGCAAATTTTCTAAGTTCTGGATTTGAAAAATATCTATTGAACCTGCAATATAATTATGATTAACGCTAGGGTTTTGGTGATGCTGAAACTCGGTGATCGTTTTGTGTTTCTCAAAAATAAGACATTAAAAAGAGCTGAAAGCTCATATGGCACTTGTAAGAACGGTTAGCATGTTTTTCAGATACGGTTTGCAGTTGTCAAGGCTGGATCTCTCTCTCGGTACTCATTTCATCAGAAAATGGGCTTGAACTAGTAAATCTGAAATGGTTATTCCACTCATTGACAAATGTTTCTCCCACAACGATGACCGGATAGGGGAGGGACTATTTTAAGCCTAACATGCCTGCCAAGTTTTATGGTCATGGCACAGCCTGCCAAGGTCATGGCACATTTGGAAGTACCCAAACTCGTGATCACCGGAATTGTGGAAAACCCTCTCCAACTCCCCCAGCCGTGATATGATCCAGTCCTGTTTTGGCAATACTGTCTCTATGGGTTATGCTTGTTCTTTCCTACAAGTCCCATCCCGATCTCTCGACTCTAGGCGTTTCTCGAGATTTCTGCCAACCCAGTCCAGCCCCCCCCCCCCCCCCTATCGGATTCGTTCCGGACTTGACATTGATCATCTGAGACACTTGTTCTTGACATTTGTCAAGTTTCATTCACGTCCGATCACCCGTTCTAAAGTCATGCATGTTACTAGATCCTCGATTCCCCATCCCTCCACTCCCCCCAAGATCATCATATCGGGGAAGTAACTATTTTCAAGTCGACCTGGGAGAGTACCTAAGATGTCTGCCAAGTTTCATGGTCCTGGTACATCTAGAAGTACCCTAACTCGTGATCACCGGAAATCCAGGAAACCCCTCCGACACCCTCCACTGCGACACGATCCGGTCCTTTTTTGTCAATAAAGTATCTGGGGTAATACTCGTTTTCTTCCCTTCAAGTTCCATCCCGATCCCTCGACCTTAAGCGTTTCACAAGATTTCTGGTACCACCTCTACCCCCCACCCCCAGTTTTCGGATTCGGGCAAAGATTTGAAACTGAAAATCTGAAACACTTGTTCCTCACACTTGTCAAGTTTCATGCATGTCCAATTACCCCCAAAGTTATTCATGTTTCTAGTTTCCAAATTCCTCATCCCTCCACTCGCCCCCACAATGGCCCGATCTGAGAAGTGATTATTTCCAAGTTAATCTGGTCGGTTTCCTGATATGCTGACAAAATAAAACGCTGCGACCCACTTCTCCAGAAACCACCGATCAAGCACATCCAGCGGTTTAGCAAATCATTTGTACCATACTTCGTTAAGCACCACAACCTGGAAGCAGAAAGCAAACAAGATCATGACACAACAGTGGAAAGAAACCAATAGTGCTTATAATGTTTTTATTTCGTGCTTTTATTTAACGTTTTGACATCCCAGGCTATTTTAACGAATGTTGGGAAAAATAAAATGATTCTGATTCTGATATGCCTGCCAAGTTTCATTGTTCTAGCTTATGTGGAAGCATTCCACGATATCTCCCCCCCCCCCCCCCTCCCAGTTATCGCATCTGGTCCGGATTTTGATACTGAGCATCTGAAGCACTTGTTCTTGACACGTGTAAAGTTTCATGCATGTCCGATTACCCGTTCCTAAATTATGTATGTTACTATTTTCAGATTTCCCATCCCTCCACTCCGCCAACAATGACCGGATCGGGGAAGTGATTGTTTCCAAGTTAATCTAGTTCTGGAGTCCCAATCTGGAGCAGTATCAAAATATAATTAGGCTACTTTGACCTCGTTTGGACCAGAGTACAAAATGGAGACAGAAGTAACTTTCTTTCTTGGGAAAAGGTAGAACACGATCAGATAAATGTTTAGTTTAGCCTTTGTTCTGACCAAAATCCTTAAACTGTACCTGTTCCTGCATTTGGCTCTAAGCACAAGCAAGAACGGCCGTGTGGTCTACTGCGTGAGTCTTCCACCAAAGAGGACGTCGGATCGATGCCACATCTGGACATCCTTTTTCTCCCCTTGCTCCTAGTTTCCGGACTACCGGATCCGGGGAAAGTCGGATCCCCCCATTCGACTTTTCCCGGATTATTTCTAAGTTAATCTGGTCGGGTCCCTGATATGCCTGCCAAGTTTCATCGTCCTAGCTTGTTTGGAAGTGCCCGAACTAGCAAAACCTGGACCGACCGCCCAACCGACAGACCGACGGACGGACAGAAATTGCGATCGCTATATGACACTTGGCCGAAGGGCAAGTGCCATACAAACGATGTTAAATGTTATCAAACTTCCGACAGTGCAGCAATTCTAGTTAAGATGTTCAGCCGAGTGTTCAATCTCTGCCATCAAGAATGCCACTCTCTATTACATCTTTTAGCTGGGCTGCACCCGCCCTTGAGCCATATGGATAAGAACCACATGGCTAATCCAAAGGCAGCAAAAGACGGCTTTGGAAAGACTAAGAAATGGATAGGTACAAGGCACTTACAACTACTACCAAGAACAAATAATCAAGAAAGACTCCATCTTTAGTCCCACGCAGCGGCTATGGATACCCTGATAGAACTGAGCGGAGCTAGAGGTAATGCTGAGCTTCGAATTTACACCCGTTTACTTCCCTCTTCACCGCTGCGCATATCAGAGGAAAAACTGTAGCAAGCGTGGAGGACCCGCTCTGCAGAGCGTCAAACTTGACGTCACCATGGCAGAGAACCAATCGACTTTACTCTATTTTTCTTGTCCGAGGCTCTACTGCAATATAGCTGTTATAGAGGTAACAAATTGCGATGTTCCGCGTAGCTCCTACCCTCAGCTCGTTTGCATGGTATCGGGAATATATTCGATTCCGCATGGTAGTATTACAGAGATAGGACGAAGGAGGTTCTTGTGATTATTTGTTCTTGACTACCCATGTTCTTTTTCTGCTGAAAAACTAAACGTTACCTTAATTCGCGCGTCGAGGCTTTGACCACTGGCGTGTCGTTGTGCCTGATGAAGATAATCATAACCATTAATGTGACGATAAGGCCGAAGACAGCCAGGCTAACGGAGGCGATGGCATCCCGATCCGACCACTGGATATACTCGACCTCAACCTCATCACACGCTGGAAAATGTGAAATAGTTACAAGAAATTCAGGAACAAAATACAAATGCGTTTCTTATCATTTCTACATCATAGACGTTGTTAAAAACCCCAGCACGGAAGCTCGACTTGCATGTTGCCCCCAAAGAAGTAGTGTGAAGGAGCTGACTGAGAGATATACTGGACAGGTTCTAAAAACAGAATAGCACGGCGACAGGCATGACACATAGTTATGGTTTTATCAGTTCGCCATATTCAAGTTTAGCCCTTCGAACCGGAACTTCGAGCAGTGCCAAATTTTGTATGTGATTATAATTTGTTTGATAGCTTAAAAGCCACGCATGAAATGTCATTTGTAGGTTGGTAACTTCCTGCTAGAGATTCTGAACAGTTGCTTTGTAATCTCCTAATTCCTTATGCATTTCCACGAGGCTCCCGTTTAGTTTCGCGACTTCTAGTGAGAGTATAATTATTCGTTGGCCCTCTTAGCTATGCGGGCACTCACCGCAATAATGCAGTAATCCGTATCGATTCTCTTGAAAACAGGTTCACTTGACGCGCTCACTTGGGAGCAGGGTTGCCACATGTCGCACGATAGTGTGAATTGTCACTCTATTATGTAATTGTCACTCTTGTCCTACGTAGGACATAAAAATCACTCTATTTCAGATTACGCCCAAATGTGTCCCTTTTGCAGCAGCGATTCCGAAAAGGAGTGACTATTTCACGTTTTTTCGTGAAAATAAAATTAAGATTTGTGTTTTTTGCAGAGGCGATTCCCACCAAAAGTTACCATTTCACGTTTTTTCGTCAATAAAAATTTCACTCCATTCACTCTCTGTTTTGGGCCAAAAGTCACTCTGTAAATGTTTTTGATGTGACAATCCTGCTTAGGAGGTGTAACCCGTTTGACGACTGAGTGACGAGTGCAGTGCTTCCGCTCCAGATTTTTTAAAAAGATAGACATAGTTAAACAAGACCAAAGGTTTCGATGGGATCTCAAAAATCTAACATTTGATTCAAACAATTGGGTCATGTTTTCGCCATTCAGTCTTCGCCAGATTCCTTTAATATTTTTACTATTAAATAAAGTTCAAAAATGGATTCAGCATGTCTCCTTGCCCCGATTCCGAATCTCTAATCAATTTCAGAAACAACTTTGAGCTTCAACCAAATTTCCACTTTCAGCCTCGTGATGAACCATTTGTCCAGGAAAATCGTTTACACATTTGGACTGGATCTGGACACTTGGGGGGGGGGGGGGAGGGGGGGTTCAGTACGAAACTTGGGAGGCGTATCAGGGGCCCATCGAACTGACTTGCAAATAAAAATTTACTCGATCCGATAGTAATGGAGGGAGCAGAGGGAATATTGAGTATTGAGTGAATCCGGAATATTGAGTCGTGCGTAACTTTGATCGGATTTGAGTGAAATTTTGTAATTGAACAGAGGACATGTCTCTGGTGATCTTGTGCATGTCCGGACTGGATCGGCCAACAACTGGGGGGGGGGAGAATACGTGACCGGCTTAGACTGGAGAGATCGGGATCGAACTTAGTGGGAATAACAAACAGATGATCCGGATAAATCATTTACAGAACCGGATAGGCTCTGGCGATTGTGGGGGGGAGTTTGAAGGGGGGGTCCGGAATTCCGGTGATTGCGAGTAAAGGTACTTCCAGATGTGCTAGGACAATGAAACTTGGCTGGAATATTATAAATTCGATAAGACAGGCTTAGAAATCGCCACTTTCCAAATCCGAGCGAACCATTACCGCAAAATTAAGAAAAATGGTTTTAAACAAAATATGGATTTTCATGATCCTCATGAGCCCATTATCATTTTTGCCTTAAGGGTTTTGCTTAGAAATGAAGTTCTAGCTCCCTTAAAGTGGGCATCTTCACCGCAAGGTCGAAAATTACTTTTTATCAAACGATACATCTCAACCCGTGATCATTTGTGCCACAAGGGGTTTGCTAAACAAAACAAGAGCTACGAGCTCATATGGCACTTGTACGAGTAGGCTGTACAAGAAAGTAGATGAGAACGTCACAAAATACACCCGCCATCCAAAAATGCGGTTCGGAAATAGAAATAGGATATTTAGTTTCACTCATTTCTGAGCAGTTCCGGCATCGTCTCGATTGTCTGTAGCAAATGCACATGACTGTTCAAACTTTCATCCCAATAAATCCATTTGTTTGATCCTTAGACGTGCTACACGATTTCCGGTACTCACTCTATCTCCACCTACCGTGGCCGAATATGGTTCGGAATAAAAAAAAATCGACCACCTAAAGCTTCTTCGTTTATACCATCTATCAAGTTTCACTCGAATCTGAGCATTTTTGGAAAGTTCCGGTACCCCCCCCCCCCCCCCCTCCCACCAACGTTGTCGGGGCCAGTCCGTGCCCGATCTCTTAATTCCCTGTTCCTGTCCATCAAGTTTGACTGAAATTGGAGCATAGCCTATCTGCAAGTTTCCAGTACCCCCCCTACCTTGGCCGAATCCGTCCCAGACGCCAAATAACAAATCTAGGCCGCATAAACTCGGCACTGTCGAATTATCGACTGTCGACTGTCGAATAATTGTCGAATTATCGACCCTAATCGTGGTCGCATATGGTTCGAGCGCATGTTTTACATGTCGAGGCCATCGATTCGTATCACCCATGAAGTTTCACTCGAATCAGACCACTCGTTCGCAATTTATAGAAGTCAATTTCCATATTTCTCTTCTCTTGCTCCCCAAAAAATGCTCGGATCTAGGAACGGAAGTTTCCGGGGGTATGTTGTGTCAGGTTCTTAAGTCACGATAATTCGGGTCGCTAATATGCCTGCAAAGTTTCGTTGTCGTCTTACATCTGGATCTATTCTAACTCACGACTACCGGAATTCCAGGAAACCCCCTCCAACTCCCCCCACAGAGCCCCGAAACCATATGGCATGGTCAATTTCATCTAGGCCTAATGCTTGTTCCATCCATTAAGTTTCGTCCCAATCCCTCTGCTTTTAGAGTTTCTTGAGTTTTCCACACACCCCCCCCCCCGATCCACACAGGTATCGGACCCGACCCAGACGTGACACTGAACGTCAGAGGCGATAGCTCACCAGACAAGTTTCATTCAAATCCGATCACCCGTTCAAAAGTTATGCACGCCACTAGATTCCGGACTCGCCATCCACCCACTCCCCCCACGATGGTCGGGTCGGGGAAACGGCTGTTCTCAAGTCAATCTGTTCGGATCCCTGACATACCTGCCAAGTTTCATCGCCCTAGGACATCAGGAAGTATGCCGAACTCGCGGGATCGCTAGAAATCCGGACCCCCACCCCAACTCCCCCACAGTGCCCTGATCCGGTCCGGTTATGTCAATGACGTGTCTAGGACCTGTGCTTGTTTTTCCCACCAAGTTTCATCTCGATCCCTCCACTTTAAGCGTTTCTCAAAATTTCCGGTTCCCTCCTTCAACTCCCCCCAGTGTCATCGGATCCGGCCCGGATTTAAGGTGAGATGTCTGAGACACGAGGTCATCCTAAATATCAATTTTCATCAAGATCCGATCACCCGTTCGCAAGCTAAAAATACCTCAAATTTTGGCTTCACCCTCCCTCCACTCCCCCCCCCCCCCCAGATTGTCGAATCGGGGAATTGACGATTTCCTATTTAATCTGGTCGGGTCCCAGACATGCCTGTCAATTTCCATCGTCCCAGCATAGCAGGAAGCATGGAAATCGCGGGATCACTACAAATTCGGACTTCTCCCCCCCCCCAACTCCCCCAAAGTGAGCGGATCCGTTCCGGTTATATCAGTCACGTATCTAGGACTTTTGCTTGTACTTTCCACCAAGTTTCATCCGGATCCCTCCACTCTAAGTGTTTTCCAAGATTTCCGGTTTCCCCCTCCAACTCCCCCCAGTGTCACCGGATCCGGTCTGGATTTAAAATGGAGGGCCTGAGACACGAAGTCCTTCCATATATCAAGTTTCATTAAGATCCGATCACCCGTTCGTAAGCTAAAAAATATATCATTTTTCCTATTTTTTCCGGATTCCCCCTCCCTCCACTCCCCTCCAGATGGTCGGATCGAGGAAGCGACAATTTCTAATTTAACCTGGTCCAGTTCCTGATATGCCTGCCAAGTTTCATCGTCCTAGCTTTTCTGGAAGTGCCCGAACTAGCAAAACCGGGACCGACAGACCGACAGACCGACTGACGGACAGAAATTACAATCGCTATATGGCACTTGAGTAAGCTCAAGTGCCATAAAAAACATTTTTAGCACCCTTAAAGTGCGCATTTGAACCGCACAGTCGAAAAGTACTTTTGATCAAAACAATACATCTCAACCCGTGCAAGTGCCATATGAGCTTATAGCTCTTGTTGATAACTTTAGCTGCAAGTTATACGGACTCCCGGGTCCGGGGAAAGTCGGAGGGGGGTGGTGATTATTTCTAACTTAATCTGGTCGGGTCCCTGATATGCCTGGCAAGTTTCATCGTCCTAGCTTGTTTGGAAGTGGCCGAACTAGCAAAACCCAGACCGACCGTCCAACCGACAGATTGGCGGACGGACAGAAATTGCGATCGCTATATGGCACTTGAAAAACGATGGTAAATGTTATCAAACTTCCGACAGTGCAGCAATTCTAGTTAACATGTTCAGCCGAGTGTTCAATCTCTGCAAGCAAAATTTAAGGTACTCGCACGGATCCTTTAGTTCTAGGACTGAATTTACATCTGAGAAAGCTCCTGCTGACACGATAAAAACAAAATTCCTCTGGGGAGTTCTGCATCTCCAAGGAACAGCTTTCCATTTTCGTTTTCGAGTTCATTAACGGAAGACATGCATTCCGAATTCCGGGAACGGAAAACACTTGCTGCAACGGTAAGATAACCAGGTTTGCACCACAAAGTGTGATGGATTCTAATATAGTGGTTAGAACATTTCCTAGCCCCTAAGGAAAACCCAAACAAGTTTTTTGAGTGATCAAGTTAATGGCCGATTTTAACGAAGTGGTTAAGACGATTCTACCGCCTAAGAAAAGATACAGCAATTTGCCATGCAAACCTCAGAAATTGACCCGGTACAGGGGATTTTCGCTTGTATTGTGCACTAAAACACATTGGCACTACAGACGAAACTTGCACACTGGCCAATCGTATCCGATCGATCTTCTTTTACACACCATGCACGTAGCAGTTGCCTTGTTGTGTGACATAGTTGTAAAATGTATGGATTAATTCGTGTTTTCTGCGTATTAGGAAACTTGGGCCTTTATAAGGTTGGAAATGGAGCACAGCGCCAGATTTGTCGAATAAGGTAAGGCCATATGTACTAGAATCAAAGTGTGTCTATTTGTTACCTATTTTTTTTGTGTGTAGTGTGTTTTCAAAGTATGGTTAGGGTGGTGGTCAGGGGCGACGCTATGGGGGTGGGGGGTACCCCCCCCCTCGAAGAAAGAAAAAAGCTGATCTGGGCGCTCGCAGAGTGCCCGACCAAATAAATTATGCTAATCTGGGCACGCTGTGAGCACCCGACCCCAACAAAAATAGCCAAACTGGGCGCTCGCAGAGCTCCAGAACGCAAAAGTTCAGCTAAACGGGCGCTCACCCAGGAAAGCTCAATGGGGGCTGGCAGCGCGCCCGAAAAAGTCAGTAAGGCTAGTTCAAGGTTACCAAGAAACTTAGTTGACATCCACCTCGGACCTAGGCCGTTCTGGGTTCTCGAGCGTTTGAGACTTCCAGAATAGGATTCTCCGCCGCATGTTTCGAGCTTGCCAGATTGACAATTTTAACACGATCTGTTATGTACCAATATCTCTTAATTAATATAAAAATTAGGCCGATTTTGCTTGTGGCGTACAATTTTTATAATTCGTTAGTTTCTATTTAGTTATTGATACGTTTGAAAATAAATCGGCTTCGTGAGCAATGAGCGGCGGTGTAATGAGGGGCCTGATTGTCGCAACATGTCATTTTATTTTTATTTTGTTGTTTAACTGGAAACTCGCAAAGTCTGCTGTGTTACACGTTTTTTTTGTCTTGATGATCAGTACTTCTTTTACGGAAAGGGTCAAACTGAAGCACATTACCAACTTCCAGCTTAAAGTCTCACATTTTTGGACTCGTGATCGACAAAGACAGACGGGCAGATCCGTGCCAAGTGGCCTCTGATTTCATGTTTTATCCGAAAAGACGTCTTCTGATCATACAGAATTTCAAAAAAAAATTTTGGCTGCGGCGCCTTTTGTAGTAGGCTCTATTTACTGGAAGCTTGCGTCATTTCATTCGTGTTTTAGGCTTGGAGGTCACCTTAAAATTCTAGATTCTATATTATTTGCACGATAAAAGTCGTAGCCTACTTTAAAAATTTCGCCTGCGGCGCTCATTTTTAATTCTGTCTGAAATACAGTCGTTAGCAAGGACGTATCCAGGGGGGGGGGGAGGTTAGGGGGTTGACCCCCCCCCCCGAAACATACAAAAATAATAACTTTTATAGGCTTTTCCCTCTGATCTGTGTATTTTTTGTCGGACCAGCAAGCCCCCCCCCCCCCCCAAAAAAAAATACGGGCCTGGTCGTTAGGAACTGCTGTGGGCGGGCTATTGCGTTAGCGAATTCCTGTTATTACAAATGACGTTCACCTTAAGTTTTCGCACAGGTTCCAGCATGCGATTCTATTGAGCCTTGCTGGAAATCTGTCACATATTCTGAGGTAGTCACCTCCCACCCCCAAGCCCTTCAAACCGCCCCTGAGCTCGTAGATACGACTAGGCTTCTTCAGACTTCAACGCTTGCAAGGTATCGCATGTTTTATCACTACATGTGCGACAAAAGCTAAAATGGGCGCCGGCGCGCTGTCACCCCCCCCCCCCTCGAGTTTTGGCTAGCAACGCTCCTGGTGGTGGTTTTTAAAGTGGACATGGAATCGAGCCAACCTCTTCATGGAGCCCATACATGTTTGTCATCACTAATTCAGAACGGATATCACTGGCATATTCACTAGTTTGTAGCTCCAAATTCTGTATGGTTTTGTCGGGCGTCGTTGTCTCGTCGGCACATCGGGTTCTTTTTATATTTAAGAAATTAAATTCTCTAGACTTTTGTCGGGCGAACCGCGTAAGTTTAAAGGACACGTCATACTTATTATAGTAATTCATTCTACTTTTGAAGTATTCCCATCCAGTCTTAACCTCCTGAACGCTACTGCGATCTCCTTCAACCCTCATCGTAATTAAATTTTGAACAGCTACCCCTCTCTCTATATAAATTTACCATACCATGCAACCAGTTACACAATCACAGGAAAAAGGACTTCTGTTACTCTGATAGGTGCCTTAACTAGTTTACTACGATCCGTGCTTTGGCACCAAGTTAGCCCCCGGCAGTCTCGTTTCAGCAGTTGGCTCAGTCCGAGTTACCCCTGTTTTGTATCCCCCAGTGCTGAAGAAGAATAATAAAATAAATTTGTGTTTTTTTTTTAGGTTTAAACTGCAAAAACCAGCGGCTATAAGAACATTGACGGTCTAACAGCGAAAGCAAAAACCGCAAAAAAATAAACAATCCTGCAATGTCGTAAGAAACTCATCATAAACTCTCATCTATGTCTTTTTCTCTTTTTTTCGACCCCCCCCCCCCGAAATAACTACCTGGATACAGACCTGAGAAAAAGGTATAGTTTCTGGCTCGTAAAAATTTCTCTTTATCCTACTTTCGAACCTTATTCAAAGTTGTCTCTCAGATAATTTTTCAGTGCAGCGCCTTAAAGCTATCCGAGCATCTCCAAGAAACTGCTTACAAATTCAATCTGCATCTGTGGCCAAATTTTTTTGTTTTCTGTTTTATTGCAACTGAAACTAAGTGTGTTTTAGTTTTGGCATAACACCGTCAAACTTTCGGACCGGAACTTCAACTTCAGCTGAGGTTATCAATTTAAGTGTATGTCTACCTACTCCGCCTTTTCTTGATACTAGCTTGTCGCAGCAATGACATTCGCGGTGGCGACCGTATAGTGGTCACGATTTTAACTTTCGCAGTTTGTGCCCTATAGCTATTTTTGCATGGTATAGTTCTTGTTGCTTTCGATGTTTCAAGTTCCGCGGTTTTTGCCCGGTAATTGATTTTTTTTCGCGGCGAGGTTCCTGTTTTGCCATTTTCACCGTTGCTGTTTTGTTTTCACGGTTTTCATTTGTAATCCGAACAATATTTTATGTCGGGAAGTTTCACCTGGGAAAATAACTATACGAGTAGTCCATACATTTTGGGACTTCAACTGCGACGACGCTGACGCCAACTATATCTATTTCCAGAGTCGTTTTTATCAGATTATTTTTGATTTTATTACCCATCGTAGTCTACAAGTAAAAAACAAGAGCTACGAGCTCATATGGCACTTGTACGAGTAGGCTGTACAAGAAAGTAGATGAGAACGTCACAAAATACACCCGCCATCCAAAAATGCGGTTCGGAAATAGAAATAGGATATTTAGTTTCACTAATTTCTGAGCAGTTCCGGCATCGTCTCGATTGTCTGTAGCAAATGCACATGACTGTTCAAACTTTCATCCCAATAAATCCATTTGTTTGATCCCTAGACGTGCTACACGATTTCCGGTACCCACTCTATCTCGACCTACCGTGGCCGAATCTGGTTCGGAATATAAAAAATCGACCACCTAAAGCATCTTCTTTTATACCATCTATCAAGTTTCACTCGAATCTGAGTATTTTTGGAAAGTTCCGGTACCCCCCCCCCCCTCCCACCAACGTTGTCGGAGCCGGTTCGGGCCCAATCTCTTAATTCCCTGTTCCTGTCCATCAAGTTTTACTGAAATTGGAGCTTAGCCTATCTGCAAGTTTCCAGTACCCCCCCCCCCCCCCCTACCTTGGCGGAAAAAACTCGGCACTGTCGAATTTGCATCTCATTCGGTCCATCCGTTTGGTTTTTGTGCATGTCAAAAGTCCCCCCCCACCCCCAATTCCCCTAGTCGTGGTCGCATATGGTTCGAACGCATGTTTTACATGTCGAGGCCATCGATTCGTATTACCCATAAAGTTTCACTCGAATCAGACCACTCGTTTGCAATTTATAGAAGTCAATTTCCATATTTCTCTTCTCGTGCTCCCCAAGAAATGCTCGGATCTAGGAACGGAAGTTTCCGGGGGTATGTTGTGTCAGGTTCTTAAGTCAAGATAATTCGGGTCGCTAATATGCCTGCAAAGTTTCGTTGTCGTTTTACAACTGGAACTATTCTAACTCACGACTACCGGAATTCCAGGAAACCCCCTCCAACTCCCCTAACAGAGCCCCGAAACCATCTGGCTCCTTCAATTTCATCTAGGCCTAATGCTTGTTCCATCCAATAAGTTTCGTCCCAATCCTTCTGCTTTTAGAGTTTCTCGAGTTCCCGCCCCCCTCCATCCCCACAGGTATCGGACCCGACCCGGACGTGACACTGAACGTCCGAGGCGATAGCTCACCAGACAAGTTTCATTCAAATCCGATCACCCGTTCAAAAGTTATGCACGCCACTAGATTCCGGACTCCCCATCCACCCACTCCCCCCACGATGGTCGGGTCGGGGAAACGGCTGTTCTCAAGTCAATATGTTCGGATCCCTGACATACCTGCCAAGTTTCATCGCCCTAGGACATCAGGAAGTATGCCGAACTCGCGGGATCGCTAGAAATCCGGACCCCGACCCCAACTCCCCCACAGTGCCCTGATCCGGTCCGGTTATGTCAATGACGTGTCTAGGACTTGTGCTTGTTTTTCCCACCAAGTTTCATCCCGATCCCTCCACTCTAAGCGTTTCTCAAAATTTCCGGTTCCCTCCTCCAATCCCCCCAGTGTCATCGGATCCACCCGGATTTAAAGTGGGATGTCTGAGACACGAGGTCATCCTAAATATAAAATTTCATCAAGATCCGATCACCCGTTCAAAAGTTATACACGCCACTAGATTCCGGACTCCCCATCCATCCACTCCCCCCAGTAAGGTCGGATTGGGGAAACGGCTGTTCTCAAGTGAACCTGTTCGGGTCCCTGACATACTTGCCAAGTTTCATCGCCCTAGCACATCAGGAAGTATGCCGACCTCGCGGGATCGCTAGAAATCCGGACCCCCACCCCAACTCCCCCAGAGTGCCTAGATCTGGTCCGCTTATATCAATGACGTATCTAGGACTTGTGCTTGTTCTTCCCACCAAGTTTCATCCCGATCCCTCCACTCTAGGCGTTTCTCAAGAATTCCGGTTCCCACCTCCAACTCCCCCCAGTGTCATCGGATCCGGTCCGGATCTATAGTGGGACGTCTGAGACACGAGGTCATCCTAAATATAAAATTTCATCAAGATCCGGTGACTCGTTCGCAAGATAAAAATACCTCAAATTTTGACTTCCCCCTCCCTCCACTCCCCCCCCCCCAGATGGTCGAATCGGGGAATTGACGATTTCCTATTTAATCTGGTCGGGTCCCAGAGATGCCTGTCAATTTCCATCGTCTCAGCACATCAGGAAGCACGGAACTCGCGGGATCACTACAAATTCGGACTTCTCCCCCCCCCCCCCAACTCCCCCAAAGTGAGCGGACCCGTTCCGGTTATATCAGCCATGTATCTAGGACTTGTGCTTGTACTTTCCACCAAGTTTCATCCGGATCCCTCCACTCTAAGTGTTTTTCAAGATTTCCGGTTTCCCCCTCCAACTCCCCCCAATGTCACCGGATCCGGTTTGGATTTAAAATGGAGGGTCTGAAACACGAGTTCCTTCCATACATCAAGTTTCATTAAGATCCGATAACCCGTTCGTAAGCTAAAAATATCTCATTTTTCCTCATTTTTCCGGATTCCCCCTCCCTCCACTCCCCTCCAGATGGTCGGATCGGGGAAGCGAGTATTTCTAATTTAATCTGGTCCAGTTCCTGATATGCCTGCCAAGTTTCATCGTCCTAGCTTATCTGGAAGTGCCCGAACTAGCAAAACCGGGACCGACAGACCGACTGACGGACAGAAATTACAATCGCTATATGGCACTTGAGTAAGCTCAAGTGCCATAAAAAATGGAGTGAGAAAAGGGAAAAAGAAGACAATTTACACCCCAACGTATTAATTACTGATTACGTATTTGCAACGAAATAACTATTTGATTAACCTAGGCTACAACATTTTTCACTTGACGGATCGAGATCTTGCCTTTACTATTCACTGCATGTATGAATACACATATGAAGTGCCGCTCATTTCGAAAGGATCGGCTCACATATACTTTGTCATAAACGAAACAAGCTACTGCAGTTTGAAATTTGGAGTCGGGGGGTCCGGACTGAGCTCTCTGAACTTCCTGGTTTCTGAGGCAACGTCAACATAACAAACGTAAATCTCATTTCCATAGCCTTCGACCCCCCTAGACACACTCCCTTAATCAACTCAGTTGCGGGGAACTCCGGGAATATCCGTAACAGATTAGAAATAATCAGATAACATCAACAGGGAGCTCCCTCCCATACTTTATTGTCAGGATTGATTGCCAGCCAAGTGTCTTTCCTGAAACGACCATCCAGCCAGAAAACCAACCATAGATCCATCGTGGACCTTATTAGTCCCACAGTACGCAAATTAAGGTAATTAATGTAATCATTTGCGGTGAAGATTGGTCTTTCAGTTTTAAAGGTGTAAAGAGAGAGGGGGGGAAGTGTTACCCAATAGTCAATGTCCTTGTTCTGGAACTTTCTTGTTCTCAAGAACACGTGGTTTTGTTATTGTTTACTTTATACTTCCATGATCCCTATCATTTTAGTAAATGTATGATAGGCTTTGACGACTGCTAGATGGCATCTGAATCTCCAAAAAAGTAAAAGACTATACTGGTAAGTGCTGGGGTCCCACAAGTAGTAATTTTAGTAGGTTACAGTAGGCATATAATGGGTTGCTACTTTACTAAAATAAAGTTCTCTACCCCATTAGTAAAAAAGTACAACAAAAAAAGAATAAATCCTACCTATACAAATATTCTTTTCGAAAAAGTTATAATAGTTAACATACCTCCATCTTGGTTCATATTAGAATAACAACCTCGACTCGCTTTCGGCTCGGATAGGTTATTTTCAATGACCGTCTCGGTGTTATTTCCTAAGTCGCATCTAAGACGTGATCAAAATTTACCGACCGGATTGTTTGCATTCTCATCGTGAAGATGATCTCAGTTTTGGGATCCCAAAACGTAAGTGGAGGGATACCTATGACATCGCAAAAGTTGTCCGTCTGTCCGTCCTTCCGTCCAACTCTCGAAGGGAATTAGATATTCTGATGAAACTTAGTGTGAGGATTCGTTGGGTCGTCGGACCAGCCAAGTTCGTAGACGGGCTTTGTAGCCCTACATTTGAGTGGGGGTTCAAATTAAGGGGCAAACAAAATATTTTTAAACAGCTAATTTGATAGTCGACTATGGGGTAAGAAGACATGCTGAACACGATGGTGAAAACCATTTTGTCATCGGACAAGTAGTTCGCCCGAAATCCGGCCCAAACCGGAAAGTTTGTTAAAATTAAAAGTTTTATTTGGAGTTGATTAGATGTTCGATTCAGGGCAAGAAGACATGCTGAACACTTATGTGAAAACATTTTCTACCTGGACATGTAGTTCCCCCCGAATCCGGCCCAAACCGGAAAATTGTTAGAAGCTTAAGTTTTATTTCTAGTTGATTAGATAACCTATTTAAGGGTAAGAAGAGATGCTGAATCCGTGTTTGACAATCATATTTTACCCGGAAATTTAGTTCGACCGGAATCCGGCTGGAGTCGGAAAATTTGTTATAAGTTAAATTTTTATTTAAAGTTGATTAGATGTTCATTATTAGGGAAAGAAGATACACTGAGTTCGTTTTTGAGCTTTCTTTTTTCGCCGGACAAGTAGTTCTGGAGCTCGGCCGAAACCAGGAAATTGGCAAAAGTGGCAGGAAGTTTTCGTCAAAACAGACATGACTTATAGGGGTAAACACACATGCTGAATCCATTTCTGAACTTGGTTTTCTCAGGTGACTAGCTATTTTGCCTTAATCTGTTTCTGAATTTTGATTGTAAAAATGTTCAAGGAGTCTGGCGATGACTGGATCTGGCTAAGACAAGACCCAGTTGTCTGGATCAGATATTGAATTTTTGGGATCCCATCGAAACCTTTGGTCTTGTTCGTACGGAACTGACAATGCAGGTGCCAATGATTCCAATCCTCAACCGTCCAACCCTGATGGTCTCTTCGCAGCATAAGCGACCCAACACGGTTACCACAGCTAGAACAGCGAGCAACCCCTTCAGCTTTATTGCCGAACTCTCTGCCAATTTCCAAGCAATATCACAAAACTGGCAACATCCAAAATCTTGTTACATTTACCTCCGATAGAAAATCCACCGATCTGTGGATCGAAAATAGGCAATCTACGAAACGCTTTTACCTGTTAGATTCTCATTTGGCCAAGTTCCAAGTTGGCAGCTAAAGCAGGTTGTTTCATCAAGAAGGATTTCATTGGGGTCGCACTCCATGCAGACCCAGCAGCAACGCTCATTTGAGCCTCGGTAGTTCTGAAAAGGAATAGGTAATAATTAAACATCTTTAGACTTCTTCAAACATTTCTCATAGAATAAGTTCTTTATTTTCATTTTGCCGAATGGCTCTGCAAGCACGGTCACTACCGTTCAAATCGGCCGCCGATGATCGGCACATACGATATAGGTTTGAAGAACCCAATCCGGGTGAGCAAAAAATAATGTCAAGTCTGGACCGGAACCGATAACTGTGGGACTGGGATGGAAATTGGTGAGAAGAACAAGCATAAGCCCTAGATACACAAAAAGATCAACAGAATATATCATGAAAAAAGGACAAAAATGTTTCTTGACGTATGATATAGTAAAAGAAGAAGAGAAAGACCGCATAAATACATGAACACACGGTGGTATTTAAAGTCGAGCCGAAAGAGTAGACTATCAGTATATTTTACTTCTCAATACCCTGCTTTGTCTCGAGCCTACCTCTCCGCTGACTGCCCAGACTTGTAAGTCCTTGTAATGTCAATCAGCTAGAAAGGAAAGCCCGTTTAAAGAAGTCCTTTAAAGGAAAGCCCGAAATATATCAGCTGACTTATCGATTAAGTGCCATCAAATATGGTTTATGAGTTTGTCCGCCCGCCAGTCTGTTAGTTCTATAACTCTCGAAAGGGTTGAAATATTTTGTTCATACTTGGTGCGAGAATCCCCTGGGTACAGGTCAAGTTCGTAGATGGACCTATATCTGAAGGGCGAAACATTTTTTGTCTCAAGGTAACTGGTTGGAAGGCTGGTATACTGGAAAAAGGCACGGTAGGCACGGTACGGTAGATAGGCATACAATTTGGTCTCGCCGCGGATGGGATTCCGGTTATAACTTAATTAACTGATACTCGTTTTCGTGAAAAGTATTGCCTATTAGATCTCGCTAAGGGTCTGTATAAAGGATTATATTACGGGTTCTGACAAATACCGGACATCTGTTAGACACCACTGCCTGTGTCAGGAAGTCATCCCCCTTCAGGACCCATCGAAACCGTCGTCTTGTTCACTAGCCCAAAGCAGAGAATACTAAACACATTTGTCGAGCCTTGCATCATCTAGCTAGCGGACATGAGAAGATTCGGAGTAGGGTACCAGAGAGATCGACCTTCTGTTGGGCCATAAGAAACAACTCTGAACAATAAACAATGGGCCCCGAGATGACGCCGGTATATGCACACGGGCTAGATGCGGGGTTAGATGCCCGTTTCCACATTTGTCTCCGGGGCAAGGTCAGACAAGAAAAGATAGAGCCCACTGCCTAGCTCCAATGCGAAGAACGAATTTCTTCGATGGTTTCAAAGACTGTATAAGGTAATTACGGATGCATAATTCCAGAAGTTTCGAAAGCCTTTCAGATGAACTTGAACAAATATAGAGCGCGTAAAGTCCATCTTTAGGGGTGTGCTTTATAACATTCGACAACTTGTAAGTATGACAGATTTCTAAGATTTTGTATACCTTGTAAGATTTTTTTTTACTGAGCTGAAAGCTCATATGGCACTTGTATGAACAGTTAGCATGTTTGTCAAATAGGATTTGCAGTTGTCAAGGCTGGATCTCTCTCCCGATATTCCTTTCATCAGAAGACGACTTGATCTAGTAAATCTGAAATGGTTATTCCACTCATTGACAACCGTTTCAGAATAGAAGTTTTGTCGTATTCTGGTTCCGATTCTCGTATAACTCAATCGATGGCCGAAGCAAACTACTCCAGCTGCCATCATTCTGTGCCCAAACTGGATCTGACCAAAATAGCTGGAAGGGTTTTCACGAGGTTTCGAGCGGCCCCCTTCGACCTCCGCACATCGTTATCGTCATCGGTCCGGACTTGAAACGGGAGATCTGAGATATTAGCTCTTGCCACTTGTCAAGTTCTATTCACATCAGACAACCCATTCGTAAGTTATTCATGCCACTAAGATTCTGGATTCAATATCCTGAATCCCCCACGATGACTGAATCAGGGATGTGACTATTTCCAAGTCAATGTCGTCCGATCCATGATACGACTGCAGTTTCCACGTTATAGATAATCTGGAAGTAACCCAAGTCGAGGTCACCGGCATTATGGGAAACCGCCTGCAACTCCAATCGCTATGCCCCGGTCCGGTCCTGTTCAATAATCGCCGTCCTATCAATAATGAATCTAGGTCTTATGCTTATTGTCGCCACCAAGTCCCATCCCGACCTATCTGCTCTAAATGTTTCACGAGATTTACGGTAACCCTCTGCAACCCCCCCGCCAGTTATCGG
Organism: Branchinecta lynchi; assembly: GCA_023053575.1. Lineage (NCBI taxonomy): Eukaryota > Metazoa > Arthropoda > Branchiopoda > Anostraca > Branchinectidae > Branchinecta > Branchinecta lynchi. Next base: position 22,524,213 of record JAKZAP010000002.1, read on the forward strand.
ATCTGGTCTAGATTTGAAACTGAAAATCTGAGACAATTGTTCTCGAGTCCTGTCAAGTTTCATTCATATACGATCACTTGTTCCAAAGTTATGAATTTCAACAGATTCCGGATTCCCAATCCTTCCACTTCCTCAATGATGAACGACTATTTCCAAGTCAATCCGATTGGGTCCCTAATACGCATGCCAGTTTTCATCGACTTAGAACATCTGAAAGTACCTTAACTCGCGATCACCGGAATTCCGCGAAACCCTCTCCAACTGTGACAAGACCAGGTCCTGCTTCGTCAATAATTTATCTAGGGTTTACGCATGTTCTTCCAACCAAATCTCATTCCGATCCCTCAACTCTAAGCGTTTCATGAGATTTCCTGTGCCCCACTCCAGCTCCCCCCCCCCCCAACCGGTTATCAAATCCGGTTCAGATTTGAAACTGAACATCTGAGACCCTTGATCTTGACAGTTGTCAAGTATCATGTCCAATTAGTCGTTACAAAGTTATGCATGTTACTAGTTTCCAGATTTCCATCCCTCCACTCCCCCCACGATGGCCGGATCGGGGACGCGATTATTTCCAAGTTAATCTGGTGGGGTCCCTGATACCCCTGCCAATTTTCATCGTCTAGATTACGTGGAAGCGTTAATGAGATTTCAGGTGCCACATTCCAGCCCCCCCTCCCCCCAGTTATCGGATCCGGTCCGGATTTGAAACTGAACATCTGAGACATCTCTTCTTGACACCTGTCAAGTTTCTTGCATGTCGGATTACCCGCTACAAAGTTTTGCATTTTACTAGTTTCCGGATTCCCCATCACTCCACTCCCCCACGATGGCCGGATCGGGGAAGTGATTGTTTCCAAGGTAATCTGGTCGGGTCCCTGATGCGCCTGCCGATTTTTATCGTTCTAGCTTATGTGGAAGCGTTTCACGAGATTTCCGGTGTCCCCCTCCAGCCCCCCCCCCCCGTTATCGGATCCGGTCTGGATTTGAAAATGAACACTTTAGACACTTATTCTTGACACCTGTCAAGTTTCATGCATGTCCGATTTTCCATCCCAAAGTTATCCATGTTCCAGTTTCCGGACTTCCCATGCCTCCACTCCCCTTACGATGGCCGGATAGGGGAAGTAAATATTTCTAAGTTAATCTGGTCGGCTCTCTGACATGCCTGTCAAGTTTCATCTTCCTAGCTTATGTGGCAGTACCCAAACTATCAAAATCCGGACAGACCGACAGACATCACGATCGCTTTATAGCATTTGAGTATGCCCAAGTGCCATACAAATTGTGCCGTTTTTAGATTTTTGTTCCGCAATTTGGCCGCAATAAGAATGACTGTACCGCCAGAATGTCGCCAAGGTTCCAACGGGCGTGCTTCTTTCCAAGTCAGTAACATTATTCTTTTTCGCGGAGAAATCTACGTCAGAAGTACTTTCCCTAGGCCAAATGAACCACTAATCACGGCCTGCCTTGTGCCTTTTGTATTAGTCTTCGAAGTTTGACCTAACAAAACAGATGATCTGGCGGAAGCAGCCGCAGGGGGGAAAAACAGGCAGCTGGGATTGGGATAATCACGTAACTTCCCTTTTCCCAATGCAAGTAAGGGGTTCCCCATCCAAACTTTGCGGTACAATAACAGTGAAAGCTTTGAACTGCTAGAGTAATTCAAGCCTTGGAGCCACAATGCGGTAGCACGGAAAGTTGGTCCCACCGAGAAGTACGGTAGGGATGATCTTCTTGAGAAAAAAAATATAAGACTAGACCTGGACCGACAGCATAAAATACCAGAAAATAGAATGAGGACTATAGAGTAAGTGGAAAACGGGCAAGAGAAGTAATCAGGAAATGCCGAAAGCATTGTTCAAATAGTAGTAATGCGTATACAACGTTTGCAGTTGTGGATTATAGGGGCGTGCTGTGTATGCTGCAGGAGATAGATCCTATTTTGTCTGGCACAGAGCAACCAGATAGCTTGTTCGGGTTATGCCAGCAAGCCGATGTAAACAAGACCAAAGGTTTCGATAGGATCCCAAAAATTCAATATTTGATCCAGACAATTGGGTCTTGTCTTCGCCAGACTCCTTGAACATTTTTACTATTAAAATTCAAAAACAAGTTAATCATCTGAGAAAAACAAGTTCAGGTATTGAATCAGCATGTGTGCTTACCCCTATAAGCCATCTCTGTTTTGAAGAAAACTTCCTGCCACTTCTGCCAATTTCCCGGTTTCGGCAGAATTCCGGAACTACTTTTCCGGCGAAAAAAGAAAGCTCAAACACGAACTCAGCGTATTTTCTTTCGGCAATACTGAACATCTAATCAACTTCAAATAAAAATTCAACTTATAACAAATTTTCCGGCTCCAGCCAGATTCCCGTCGAACTATATGTTCGGGTAAAAGATGATTGTCATACACGGATTCACCATCTCTTTACCCCTAAATCGAATATCTAATCAACTACAAATAAAAATCTAACTTTTAACAATTTTCGGTTTTGGCCGGATTCCGGGCGAACTACTTGTCTGGGTAGAAAATTTTTTCACATAAGTATTCAGCATGTCTTCTTACCCCTAAATCGAACATCTAATCAACTCCAAATAAAACTTATACTTCTAACAAACTTCCCGGTTTTGGCCGGATTCCGGGCAAACTACTTGTTCGGCGAGAAAATGGTTTTCACTATCGTTTTTAGCATGTCTTTTACCCTAAAATAAAACATCTAATCAACTTCAAATAAAACTTTTACTTTTAACAAACTTTCCGGTTTTGGCCGGATTCCGGGCAAACTAATTTTCCGATGACAAAATGGTTTTCACCATCGTGTTCAACATGTCTTCTTACCCCATAATCGACTATCACATTATCTGTTTAAAACTATTTAATTTGCCCCTTAATCTAAAACCCCTCCCCCACCCCTAAATGTAGGGCTAAATAGCCCATCTACGAGCTTGACCTTACTCTTGACCCAAAGAATCCTCACACCAAGTTTCATCAAAATATCTCATTCCCTTCGAGAATTTCAGTGCGCACAGACGGACGGACGGACAGACAGACAGACGGACAACATTTGCGATGTCATAGGTATCCCTCCACTTACGTTTTGGGATCCCAAAAAGGAATATCCGCATGTACGCGTGTAAGGAGTAAGCACCACCTATAGCGCCACGCAGCTTGTTACGCCTATCGGAAGAATGCTTCGCAAGGTGTCACTGCTTAGGCTTCGCTAAGGTAGTGTAATGTTGCTCGCGTGGGGTGTCGCGCAAGTGCACTGCGCTCAACTAGTCGTTGCCCTGCAAGTAACCTCTTTAACGAACGTAATGGGACCAGGAAAGTCATTAAATTTGGACGTAGTTAGAAGAGAACAAGGAAGGAAACAACGCTAATTGGTGACAGCAGAAACGAGCAGAGAGCCAACTTCCGTAGTTCTCGGACATGACGTTGTTATAGATAGAAATGCGGGACCGGATATTGCATCTACTTCTGTTAGTGGAGTGAAAGAAGGCGCAAAGGAGAGTTTAGACTGGTCGCTGATCTTACAAGATCTATAGCGAATCGATTGGTAGAAAGTTTGAACAATAACGATGAATTAATAACTCTTGAAAACAATGACAGGATCACAGTAGACTACTAATACAGATAGATGGGCGTCCCAACAGTCCAAAACTCCGTTTTTAGTGGAGTGTTCCTTGGAACAATCCACTATTGCGAGCGCTGTAGCAGCTTTCAGCTTTCGATTTTCACCATATTTTGTGGAGCTCATAACTCGTGAACGAGTGCAAGTATCAAGTTCAAACTTGGTACACTTGTGGGTACCGGGGTCTAGTAGTGCCTTTCGGGGGTCCCACCCCCCACACTCACCCGGTTCAGGTCAAAATGTGCCCAGATTGCCCAGTAAATAATGTTCATAACTTGACCAGAACTGGACATAGGACGATGAAATTTCTTGGACGTGTAGATCCTAGAGCTGGAAAATTGATTTTAAAGTTGCATCTCCCCCACCCACCCCTTATATGGGCAACTGGGCCCAGATTGCCCAGGAATAAAGTTCGTTACCCGTGACAGAAATCAACAGGTATCGAGTTGAAACTTGGTAGGATTGTGAGCATTGGGGTCTCTTTTTACTTTTCGCGGGTCCCAAACCCATCCCCACTTGGTTCAGGGGCTATTGGGCCCAGATTGCCCATTTTTTAATGTTTTTAACTTGACATTAACTAGAGATAAGGCGATGAAATTCCTATGTATTTCTGGATCATAGGGATTTGGAAGAGTTGAACCACCTCCACCTTCCCCGTTGTGGGCTCCAAGTGGGCCCAAATCGCCCATGAAAAAGTTTTTGACCCGTGAATGGAATCAAACTCTAAGCTGGTATACTTGAGGAAAAAAAGGTGTAAATACGCACTTTAATGGGTCCCGATCCCCCCCCCCCCCCCCTACTGTTCATGGGCAGCTGGGCCCAGATTTCCCATGAGTTAAGTTCGTCAGTGACAGGTCTCAAGTCCAACCCTTGTATATTTGGGGAGATATATTGATGGATTAGGATTTGGTGTAACAACAACAAATAAGACGACGCGACGTATTTTAGTCTCTAAAGGACAGTTGGAAACTTGACTGTTTTGTCATATGATCGATGATATGTTGTTGTTAATGAATTGTGACAAAGGGGTCATTAGGCTGCTACGATCTGGTTTATTGCGCTTTTTATTACCTTGCTAATGGAAAAGGGGTTTAGTTTAAAGGGTGCGACTGGCTGTCAGACCATTCAGTGTTGGAACGAATCTTATTCATGCAAGATCTTCAACATTTCTTTGGATTTATACCGGCGGTTTGTATACATTTAAAGCTTTTAAAGTGGGATGATTACAAATTAGGTTATTTCAATCCTTGTTTGGTTATTGGGGATGAGATATGCTTGGTTCTAAAGCTGTATGTATGTAAAACGTGATAAACATTTTACTATTACACTCCACGTCTGAGCGCTTGCGCACTTGTTAGAAAGAACATCTACCAATGCCTTTTGAGAATAGCAACTGCTCAGCCTGAAGTCATGTCCTCGCAGACTATGTTTGGTGAAGTTGAGAATTGTGTCAGCAGGCACGTTTCGTTGGAGCATCGAGTTCCAACAACGCCGCTGGCGGTATATTAGACATTTTCCTATTTAAACTAAAAAGGTCGTGAGTTAATAATAAAGTAAATAAACTGAATATCAATAATAAAGTTAAAAGGGCCGTAGGTTTCAAATCTGTTTGTCAGAGTAATCTCAGAAAGTAGTCGCAAGTCCTTACAACACGCTGCTCTTTATTGGCTGATGGCATATTTTCATAAAGTTTATGTTGAGACCAGAACTCCCGCCTGCTAGCGTCTGGGTTACGTTGCCCCATTGGAAATACGTGCTTTAACCTGGTATGAACTCTTTTATGCGGACGACCTTGTCCTCCTTGCTACGAGTGTTTCTGCTCTAAACGAGTTAATCAAAATATGTGGTGAGTAGGAGCAAGGCATTGTGCTTAAAGTTTAACCGAAAAGGTCTTAGATAGGACAATCTAGTTACCCATCACTTATTCACTTAAGGAAGTTTGAAAACCCGGCGAAAATGTGTTACTTCGTTGCTCCGCTATTCACGCAAAATCGATTTTCAGACAGACGAATTTCCTTGTCTGATTTATATGCTCTATGCGTTTTTATCTGTGTTGTATGCTCGACGAAAACGATCTATGAAAAATAAGTGTTCATGCCGTGAGCTACCTTCCGTAGGCTAATCACTGGCCATTAAAATGTCGCGTATGTATTAAGAATCAATTTTTCTACGTCATAGTAGAAATTTGCCTTGTGACGACGACCGTAGATATTCTGGACGTCATTCTAGAGCAAATAGTGAAAACTAAAAAAAAACACTGATCACAATCCAAAAAATGCAGCATATTCAGTTAAACGATCCAAAACTAAGTTGGCTTTTCAGTTAAACTTTAATACAACGAAAACCTACTGCGTGTGTCTTCGGACAGCCGGAGTATTAAGAAGGCGCTACTTTACAGAAGGTGTCTGGATTTCGTGGAGCAGTTTAACTACTTGTGATTGTTTTTGACAATATTCAAATGACGACAAGAACGTAAAGTGGCCATGCGATTACTGTCCACGAGGGGTAATTTTCTTCGTCAAAAATTCGGTGCCAGTGTGGCTACAGATCTCTGTACAATACTGGGTAGAGTTGAAAAAGGCGCCTTTCGAACGCTAGCAGTGGCTATTGTTTTATTGCTTGTATAAATATTCCTTCAGCCTAAGCTGACTGCGAATCGTATCTGATAGAGCAAAACTGCAAAGCTGAGTTTTCTTAGAGCTATATTTCGGCCCTTCTTGCCAAGGGTCCTCTTCATGGATTATGTTTTATCTTTGTATGCTACAGATAAATTAGATAGATTAAGAACACAGAATTAGCAGCTTTTTTATGAGTTATCAAGAGGCTTTACGGTTTTACTCTCCTTTGTTTGGTTTTCATCTGATTTCATTTTTGACGACCTTGTTGTTTCAACATCCCTATTTCGTTTCTGCTTTAATGTCCCTTAATAGATCCTAGCGGCGCTCTTAAATAGAACCCATGCGAAAACTCGCAGATGTCTTCAGATGCAGATTCCGCGAGGACATTAAAGAACACGAGAGAGACTGACCACCTGGAGAGACTTCAAGAAAGAACTGTGAAGATTATTCTGGGATAGTCAGATTACAATGCAAGCTTAAGTTTTTAAACCTTTCGTCACAACAAGAAAGGAAACATAATATACTCATGAGCTTCGGAAATAAAAACTGGGGCTCAGTTCAATCGAGAAATATTACCCGCGTTCATCCCAAATGATGAAAACTTACCGAAAACTCGATTAGATACAAATAACACTCAGCCCCAACGCCCAGCTACTCATTCAAGCGAATCAAATCCGTTGTGGCTCATTTCACTAAGAATTCAATACTAGCGCTGTAAATAAGTAATGATCTTGTTTACAATATTTAATAATTGATTACTTCGTGATCAAGATGTTTGCTATGTTTAATTTGTAACGAAAGATATACGGTGATAGATATTACGCAGACGGAACGTTATACAAGGGATTTGTACCTTGACAGACGTGAACTGGTTAGATGAGTTTGCCATCAATCGGAATCACTGTTCCTATGGCCGGCTTCTATCTCGCTACTGTAGTGGTTCACGAGACCATCGGTGGCTCAGTGGTAGAGCACTCGCCTAGAGAGCGAAGGGTCCTAGTTCAAACCCCAACTAAGGGACATTTCTGTCTTTCAGTTTACTTATAAATACACGCTGATTAAACTGAATTTGTGAAAAAACTGTAAGCGACTTCGTGAATGCAGCCATCGAAAATTGCTTAGCCTTCAATGTAGCCACCCAATCTGTCTCATCGGCCTTTGGGTATGAGACGGATTGGATGGTAGATAAGTAGATAAAGTTGGTAGAGTTACTTACCTTCGCGTATCCTTTGGCACACGGCTGGGAGCAAACGCTCTCGACTTCTCTGGACGGAGGTGAGGTCAAATGAAGGGTTCCATTATCCCAAGTCCCGATTTGGACGTAATCATATCCCACTTCGGAAACTTTCCGGAAGCTCATTATGTCGTATCTAGAAAATGCAGTTGTTAGAAGAGACAGTCATTACGATAAGAATGAACTAATGAGACGGGTCATCCGAAGCCCATGAATACTACAGACATCTAGTATGGCAGATAATACAATGGTCAGATTATCCTTAAAGTTTAACCGAGCAGGGTGGAGAAAAGACAGTAAGTAATTTATTTCTGACCCACCATTTTCAAAAGCGGAGTGTGTAAAGTAAAATAAAGAAATTAAACAAAAAACTACAAAAACAAATATAATATACAATTTGTTATTACAGTCTACATTTTTTGTACAGTCACCTTTTTTTTACCTGTCACTTATTCACTTAAATATGTAAGTAAGTAAGTAATTTATTTATGACCCGCCATTTTGAAAAGGTGGAGTAAATGAAGAAAATAAACAGAACACATAAACACACAAAAAAAGACACTTAATTGTATGAAGACCCGGCGAAAATTCGTTACTTGGGAGAGAGAGAAATTTATTGAATAAATAAATAAAACACTTCCGTTTAACAATCACCCCAAGAAGTAACCTTGTCCTAGGGGGTGGCAAAAAAATAAAAAAATTGCATTAATGCAGAACAAGTACTGAACAAAGAGTCAACTTCAATTGTCCTAATCGAGACCACAAACCAAACCACAAAAAATATGTAACGGATAGAGATAATAATCAAACAACCAATAAATAACAACCTCAACAGAACGAAAATTAATACTATTTCTCAAAATTCATACTTAATAAACAGGTTCCGTTTAATTTGACGCTTACACGACGGAATATCAGCGATGTTTTTTAAATCTTGAGCTAATTGGTTCCAACTTCTAAAACCCCTATGAAGCAGAGAAAACGTAGACCGTGTTGTAACAGCTAAGGGAATACTTATCTGTTCACAATTTCGGGTATCGTAGTCATGGCTCGATGACCTCAAAATAACCAAGCCTTCAAACATTGTTACTTCACTAGTCATATAATCGATTCTCATCGCCTGAACTTACTTGAACTACCTTTCTGTGCTGGGGCTTCTATGCTTTAGCAAATACAACGGTAAGTTATTGCAGATAGATAAATTTGTATTGTGTCACAAGCAATAGCGAGCTCCTTTCGGTTACGATCAAGAAGTGAACATTTCATCCGACCTCAGCTTCGCTTTGTTAGCCACTGAAATACACGCTCAAACTGAAAATAATTTTGTCTGCCTCGAGGTGAACTTCGTCATTTCGGGCCAGCAGTGCATATTATGAACGTCACAACTGGAGCTCACGGTGAAAAATCACAAATCTCTTAGCGCAGGGTCAAAATTATACAATAAATAATCCAAATTAAAAAATAAACTCTCTTTATACCAGACAACTTTAACTGCGAAATACTTGCCAAAATTTTGTAATTCATATTGAATAGCAAGGCTAGGGTACAGGAGAGGTACCCCCCAACCCCGAATTACCTAACCTACAAATTGTACCGTGTTCTTCAAAACTGTGCTAACTGAATTTTTTTTGAAAACTGAGGTAACTATACCATTGGAAAGAACATTGGTGATTTGATATCATGTTAAACTGTGCTAAGTGTTAGATGACGACATGAGCACCATCTAACAGGTAGATTAGTTTTAACTTTCTGAGTTCCTACTTTCTTCACGCAGATTGCATACACAAACCTGCACCCAAAAATTACGAAAATACAGTTAGCACAGTTTTGAAGAACACGGTACAATTGGTCCCACATCTGTTAAAAGGAAGTTTCTTTACAGTCCTAAATCCCAACTGTCAGAAGCTAAATCTACCTAGGACCTGGTTCTGCAGAAGAATTTTCTTTTTTGATACCAGTTGCGAGGTCACTCAAGTTGAAGCTGGCAACCGCTCCGGTACAGCTCCTAAGGCTTAACAAAAAGAAGAGACAAAGTCAAACAATGCTATCTTATGCTAGCATACAGACTATAATTCCCATTCATAGCAATCTAGAATCTAGAAGAAAATTATCATTCTTATTTCTTTTGAGCAAGCTCATTCGTGTTCAGAAAGGTCGGGTAAACTAATTTTTTTTTATGAAAAAAGCAAAGGGGATAGTGCGGCTAAAATCAGCCTAAGCCTATCGCAAATATCTAAAAGCTAGTGTGTTTCAAATGGCTTAGACGCGTCTTTAGAACAGAAAGTGCACCCAACTGCGACATGTGGTTCAAGTGGGGTCGGCGATCAATTCAACTTAACGGTCAAAAGGTCCCGCAACAAAAAAACTTATTCGGATTTAGATCTTCATTATAAACTTTGGAATTCCAAAGTCTCCGACGTAAAATATGAGGTTAAGAGCTTTGAACTTAAGCTTTTAAAGTGCATCATTTCCTCTGAAACTTCGAGTTAATCACCTTCTCTTTCTTCTCCTGAGGTCCCCAAAAACCAGTAAATCAAATTTGGGACACAGAGGTTCAGTCTCTCCAGGCATAGATAGCGAATGAAAATTTGTTGGTGACTATGGCGCGGCTACTAGTGACTGCGCAAGAGTGGGAATTTTAAACCCAATAACTGTTTGAAATTTATAGATATCTCAAGGTTTCGGATTCCCCCTCACTCTACCCCCCCCCCCCACCCCTTAGACGGTCGGATCGGGGTAGCTGCTATTTCCAAGTTAATCTGGTCGGGTCCCTGATATGTCTGTCAAGTTTCATCTTCATAGCCCATCTGGAATTACCCCAACTGGCGTCCAAGAGCAATCAATTCGGGGATGAGTCACGTGACCTCGTGACAACGTTTACCTTTTCAAAAGGCGATGGTTCATAGCGACCCAAAGCGGAATTAAATTGATGGCGTCTAAATGTGTGCAGACAGAAATAGGCTTCGCGTATTACGCCTAGGAAAAACTGCATGGTATGACAGACGGGAAGGAATTCGCCTGAAATTTATTTCCAGAAATGCATTTACTCTTAGTTCATTGTCTTTTTGCTCCACGATACCAAGACCGTAAATGACTCGGTAACTGTGAACTAAACTCTTTAGCTGTTAGACATCCATGGTTTGTGTAGTTCAAATTTTTTTCCAGTCGGAGACGAAGCCTGAAGAGACGTTTTTAGACCTGACGACGCGTTTTTCAACGCCTTTCAACACCTGTCATGACGTATAACGCCAAAATACGCTCTCTGTGTGAACTGGGTTTAACCAGCATCTTCAACGCCAAGCAAAATAATAAAAAAAAAAAAAGCTGCCTTAAGCTTTTGACGTTTACTACTCTTATTAATTAGCCAGGTGTTTCTGTTTTGGCATAGACTGTACAAAAAAAATCTTGCAGTATTTGCTACTGGGATTAATATTGTCTCTACTGAGATAAGATTATTTCTAATTCGGATGAATCTTACCCCAGTAGAGATAAGATTAATCCTAGTAGCAAATGCTGCAGTTAACTTTAACCCTTACCAGTCTACCGCAAACCCCGGTTTTGGGAAAGCCCATGCCAAACGCTGGATACAATATACCAAATGCTGGATAATGGAGCCCAATAAAATATTGATGATTTGAGTGAAGCAAAGAAATCAACCAATCAGAACTCATCTGCAGTGAGGTAGGTTAGGATTCGGGTGCAAACAGCTATCCAGCGTTTAGCATAGGGTATCCAGCTTTTGGCATAGGCTATGCCAAACGTTAGACATACCCAACGTTTGCCATAGGGTATCCACAAATCAGGGATTTGTGGTTGACTGATCCTTACTCGGAGAAACTTTTACAGTGTAGGGTGTAGGGGACTTTATTGCAGCTAATTCTAGTTCGAAATCACGACAAGTTCGAGAGAATAGTGAGGGAACACGAAAAATCTCTCGTCTTTGACGTCTCTTCTTGTTCTAGTTCATAAGCATCTGCTTTTGTCGCAACGAAATCTCCTCAACAAAATCGAATATAAACTGGAAATTACCTTCCTGGAGGGTCCCCCTTACTGTCGAACTGGACAACTTCATTATTGTACGTGAAGCCAGTACTAAGTAGGTGTTCCTGCAACAGAAATGCATTAAGGGATCTTTCTGCACGAGGGAGCTCAACTGAAAGCTGAAAGATAAGCGGAATCAAAACGCTAAAAGGATGCTCACTGACAAAACACACAACGGCAACTCCCCTCTTGCGCGAATCATGGTTTACACAAACCAAAGACAGTAATTTGGGTTGCCACATCAAGAATATTTAGAGAGTGACTTTTGGCCCAAAACAGAGAGCGAAATGGGAGTGAAATTTATTTTCATGAAATGTGCACTTTAGTTCGGGATCGTCTCTGTAAAAATATTAATAATAGTAATTTATTTCTTACCCACAAATTCCAGAGGAACAAGACCAAAGGTTTCGATGGGATCCCAACAATTCAATATTTGATCCAGACAACTGGGTCTCGTCTTAGCCAGATCCAGTCTTCGCCAGACTCCTTGAACATTTTTACAATTAAAATTCAGAAACAGATTAAGGCCAAATAGCTAATCACCTGAGAAAACCAAGTTCAGATTTGGATTCAGCATGTGTGTACCTATAAGTCATATCTGTTTTGACGAAAACTTCCTGCCACTTCTGCCAATTTCCCGGTTCCGGCCGAACTCCAGAACTACTTGTCCGGCGAAAAAAGAAAGCTCAAAGACGAAATCAGGGTATCTTCTTTCCCCAGTAATGAACATCTAATCAAGTTCAAATAGAAATTTAGCTTATAACAAATTTTCCGATTCCAGCCGGATTCCGGTCGAACTATATGTCCGGGTAAAATATGATTGTCATACAGGGATTCAGCATCTCTTCTTACCCCTAAATCGCTTATCTAATCAACTAGAAATAAAACTTTGACTTCCAACACATTTCCGGTTTTGGCCGGATTCCGGACGAACTACATGTCCGGGTAGAAAATAGTTTTCACATAAGTGTTCAGCATGTCTTCTTGCCCTAAATCGAACATCTAATCAACTCCAAATAAAACTTTTAATTTTGACAAACTTTCCGGTTTGGGCCGGATTCCGGTCGAAATACTTGTCCGTCGAGAAAATAGTTTTCACCATCGTCTTCCTACCTCTAAATCGAACATCTAATCAACTTCAAATAAAACTTTTACTTTCAACAAACTTTCCGGTTTGGGCCGGATTCCGGGCGAAATACTTGCCCGTCGAGAAAACAGTTTTCACCATCGTCTTCAGCATGTCTTCCTACCCCTAAATCGAACATCTAATCAATTTCAAATAAAACTTTTACTTTCAACAAACTTTCCGGTTTGGGCCGGATTCCGGGCGAAATACTTGTCCGTCGAGAAAATAATTTTCACCATCGTCTTCAGCATGTCTTCCTACCCCTAAATCGAACATCTAATCAACTTCAAATAAAACTTTTACTTTCAACAAACTTTCCGGTTTTGGCCGGATTCCGGGCTAACTACTTGTCCGATGACAACATAGTTTTCACCATCGTGTTCAGCATGTCTTCTTACCCCATAATCGACTATCACATTAGCTGTTTCAAAATATTTTGTTTGTCCTTTAATCTGAATCCCCTCCCCCACCCCTAAATGTAGAGCTACATCTAGAGCGTATCTACGAACTTGACTGGTCCGACGACCCAACAAACCCTCACACCAAGTTTCATCAAAATATCTCATTCCCTTCGAGAGTTATCGTGCTTACAGACGGACGGACGGACAGACGGACAACTTTTGCGATGTCATAGGTATCCCTCCACTTACGTTTTGAGATCCCAAAAACAAGTGGAGTACAATAAAGAAAAAAAAAGAAACAGATACTAAAATAACTATACATAAAAAAACACTAGCACATAAACAGGGGGTAAGGGGGTGGTGTCGTGAAAACCGAGAGTATGCTGAACCCGACAGCTTCTTGTGTAGCATTAGTAATTTCTCCAAAATATCTGGAACACCGTACTTACGAATAATTACTCTATTCCGATGCCAAGGGGGGAGGTAAAGAAGGAATTACAGTAGCGAAAACAACTTTTTCGGAGAGAAAGAAGATCTTTCTTTTTAAGAAGAGGATACAGTCCAGAAATGTAGAATATAGAATGGGGTCACAAAATGTTGAATACAGCCGACCAAGAGCTCGTCTATTATACCGCCCACGGTTAGCGACAATTTTCGAGTAACCAAATCGTATTTTTTTTCTTTACATCAAGGACAGTTTGTTGTCGCAGAGACGGTAGAGAGTTAGTGACAGTGATGCCCAGGTGATGCCCAGCCACCTGAAAGAAGTAGCCAGGGGGATAGTAAAATGTTGACAAACAAGGGACGACTGAGAAGAAGACCGATGGTTCAAAACCAAGAATTCACATTTTTTCAACACTGACAGACAGTCCAACATCTGAAAAGAGACTAGAAACTTTTGAAACCATTGAAGAAAGGCTTGTGCGACTATTGCTAATCAGAAGCAAGTCGTCTGCATAAGCAAGATGAGAAACGTCAGAATGTCCAATAGAATATGTTGAGTGGATTTTTGACAAAATATTCGATATACAAACCTTGTCAAACCTTGCCCCCCCCCCCCCTTGTCGAACTCCCCGCCGAATCCGAACAGATGGTGAGTTACTATGGTTGATTCGAAGGAAAGAGTTCTCATACCAAGAACGCAAAAGGAAAATTACAGAAATGTTAACACCATGGGATGACGCATCTTAATTTTACTTTCATAAAAAAAAATTTCATGATTTTCAAATTTTCACTTCCGGTCGGAATCCCTGCTGAAATAGTGATTTTTATGTCCTAAGTAGGACAAGAGTGACAAAAACAAAATAGAGAGACAATTCACACTATCGTGCGACATATGGCAACCCTGACCGTAATAGCAGGAACTAAGGATACTCCGCTAAAAGCGCGTTGTGGAAAACCGAGCGACCCGCTACCTAGCGTTCGTCTAAGCTTCAAACGCTAAATTATGAACATGCGAGGCAACAAACAAATAACATAACAGGCATGCGTTGTTTGATGACAATTTAGCAGATAGATTGGTCGAACTATCAAGAGAGCATTGTTTTCAGCAAAAACCAACCGCTAAACGGCGCTGATTGTTGCGACTCTTGGCTCTTCGGGAAGTTTCCTGTCTTTGCAATGGTAGCCTATTTACACATACTGCGTCCCTACGATTTTGCTGTCACAAAGTGCATAAAACACAATCGTTTTGGGTTGAAAAGTTCAAACCAATCTACGGTCCTATATAACACAATAAATCAACAAATGTACCTCCACCCAGAGATGGGCGATTCCGAATCCGGATTCGGATTCGAATCCAGGATTCGTCCTTTTGGCCGAATTCGAATCTTCTGCCTGTCGGGCTAGATTCTGACTGGACTTGGATTCCAAACCCTAAATCTTAGGAATCCGCTCAGATTTCTGGTCTACATCCTTCCATTTTCGTTTCCCAAATTTGTACAGTGGGCAATCCGACTCTTTTTTTTTCTCCACCCAAGCATCCTCAGTAATATGTCACGTTACCCGATTACCTTAGATATCAGTGATTTTTGTCACCTCTGATTTTTAAACTATAACTTCTCGTTAGCGCCTTCCTGATCTCCGACGCGGCTGTTATGGGTTCTTTAGTTCCTTACAGGTTAGCCTATAGGCACTGAAGCGTTGGTTGTTTTGGGGGTTGAAATAAACCCATTATTCTCATTTGGCACAGCCTACACCAATAACCAATAACTTTCGTTGAACGAGGGTGATATTGAAAAAGATTTGCATTCTTTGTTGTTTGTTACCGTATTTTGTCTACCTTGAATTTTTCATTTTTTCCTTTATTTATTTTCGTCTATTCTCCCTTATTCCATTTTATAAAGCCAAACCGCTCACGCCCAGAAAAGGTAGGAAGAGTCACCGAAACATTGACAATTAGCAATAATAATGAACAACAGTTCCATTAATACAATTTACGGAAAACCTCCCAAAACAAATGATATCATACTTAGACCACTACTGTCGGCTCAATCTTGTATGCGACTCAACTTTCTTGTCACATTGATCACTTGTTTGTTGTGCTTGTTAATTGTGGATACTGAAACTCAGTAGGGATTCTTAGAGAGATTCAACGGAGAGAGATGGGGAAGTGCTGACCCAAACAAGTCAAGAAAATTTAATACAGGAAGTCGAATCGAACCACCAAACGAAAGACTACGATCCCTATACACCTTCGAAGAGTTGAGTATTTTCCCCACAGCACGAAGTTACGAACAATAGTCGACGTATTTAGTGCCATGTCGGCGCTACGAGTTGGATCAATAAACATATCTATCTATCTATCTATCTATAGTTAGCCTAGGCTTCGGATCAGAGCATTTGGGGCAAATAACCATTCAGCTCTCTAAATTCAGGAAGCTCTAGTTTTATTATAGTTTTTCATACGTAATGTCCTATGTTCCCAGGGTAATCCTAGCTGATCTCTTTTGGATCCTTTTAGACGATCAGGAAGCTCTGCAGAAAAAGATGAATGCCAGTCTGATACACAGGAAGAGATAAATGAAAGAAAGATGAACGGGCAGAAGAAATGAATGAAGGAACATAACAGAATGAATGAAAGATCCGAACGCAAGGTCGGTTCAAACAATGTTCTCTAGGTAACAAGGGTGCACGCAAAGGAATCACCAATCAGATTAACTTGGAAATAATCACTTCCTCGATCCGAAAATCAATGGGGGAGCGGCAAGATGGGGAATCCGGAAATTAGTAACATTCATAACTTTGGAACGGATAATCGGGCGTGCATTAAACTTGACAGGTATCAAGAACACGTGTCTCGGATGTTCATTGTCAAATTCGGATCGGATCCGATAACTGGGGGCGGGGCTGGAGGGGGACACCCGAAATCTCTTGAAACGCTTTTTCTAGTTTTTGTCAAGCCCCTACCCCTTTCTTCACATACCATTCATGACCACAAATTAAGAAAAATACTTGTAAGCCAAATATGCATTTCCATGACCCATGAGCCCATTAGCATTTTTGCTTTTGCTTACAAATGAGGTTCTAGCTCCCTTAAAGTGCGCAACTTCACCGCAAGGTCGAAAAGTACTTTTTATCAAACGATACATCTCAGCCCATGATCATTTGTGTCACAAGGATTCTACTTTGACCAAACGGTTTGTATCAATGACCCCTAAGAACCTGCTATCGTTTTTGCCTCAAGGGTTTTGCTTACAGATGCATTTCTGGCACCTTTAAAGTCCGCATCATTACAGCCAAGTTCAAGAATAAAATACTTTTTGGGATCCCAAAACGTAAATGGCGGGATACCTATGACATCGCAAAAGTTGTCCGTCTGTCCGTCTGTGCGCACACGTCTGTTCGTACATGGGCTATGTAGCCCTACATTTAGGGGTGGGGAAGGGGGTTTATATTAGGGGCAAGTTAAATATTTTTAAACAGATAATGTGATAGTCGATTATGGGGTAAGAAGACATGTTGAATACGATGGTGAAAACCATTTTGGCATTGTAAAAGTAGTTCGCCCGGAATCCGGCCAAAACCGGAAAGTTTGTTAAAAGTAAAAGTTTTATTTGAAGTTGATTAGATTTAGGGGTAAAAAGACATGTTTAACACGATGGTGAAAACTGTTTATCGCCCGACAAGTAGTTAGCCCGGAATCCTGCCAAAACCGGGAAGTCTGTTAAAAGTAAAAGTTTTATTTGAAGCTGATTAGATATTCGATCTAGGGGTAAGAAGACATGCGGAACATAATGGTGAAAACCATTTTCTCGCCGAACAAGTAGTTCACCCGGAATCCGGCCAAAGCCGGAAAGTTTGTTAAAAGTAAAAGATTTATTTGGAGTTGATTAGATGTTCGATTTAGGAGTAAGAAGACATGCTGAACACTTATGCGAAAACAATTTTCTACCCAGACAAGTAGTTCGCCCGGAATCCGACCAAAACCGAAAATTGTTAAAAGTTAGAGTTTTAATTTGTAGTTGATTAGATATTCGATTTAGTGGTAAAGAGATGGTGAATCCGTGTATGAAAATCATTTTTTTACCCGGACATTTAGTTCAACCGGAATCCGGCTGGAGCCGGAAAATTTGTCATAAATTGAATTTTTATCTGAAGATGTTTAGAGTATATATCGGGGAAAGAAGATACGCTGAGTTCGTTTTTGAGCTTTCTTTTTTCGCCGGACAAGTAGTTCCGGAATTCGGCCGAAACCGGGAAATTTGCAGAAGTGGCAGGAAGTTTTCGTCAAAACAGATATGACTTATAGGGGTAAACACACATGCTGATTCAATATCTGAACTTGGTTTTCTCAGATGATTAGTCTGTTTTTGAATTTTAATGGGAAAAATTTTCAAGGAGTCTACTTTTTACTAACTAGTGTATGATAAAATAATATTTGACTCCGTACAAAGTTCCCAAACAAAAAAATCCTGCCAACATTTTGCCTATTCTTGCAAGCGCCATATGAGCTTTCAGTTCTTGTTTATTCTTGAAGGGTGACGTTTCCCGCTTATATTTTGTTTTGTTCTTTATTTACGTTTTCCCCTTCCCTTTTTCCATACCTCGTAAAAAGGAAAGATCGAGACGGACTATTAAACACGGAAGAAAGGTTATTTTGCTAGGCACGGACAAAGAAAGAAAGGCGAACTTCCTATCCCATGTTCTAGGAAAAGAAAGGACTACGCAATTACTAGGCGAATACACTAAATTATTTTGACTCTGCTAAAAGATTTTGTATTTATCCATCTGGGTCTCTCATAGTGACACACAGAAGACGCACTGCTGGTACGACAAGACAAAATTCATCCAGACGCGGAAAATTCGAATTTCACCAAAAGTGTGCATTTCAGTGGTTAACGAAGCGAATCTCAGTAAATCTTCCAGATTAGTAAGGTCACTTCTGAAGAAAGTGCTTTGTTGGTGTAACACGAAAACTTAATTTCGTTTACCGTTTTAGTTACCAAATATTTAAAACATAGAGGTACAAGCACATAGAGGTACCACACTTGGAAAGAAAAAGTTCAACCGACGAAAATCGATTATATGAACAACGGAGCAACAAAGTAACGAATTTTCATTGGGTCTTCAAGCCTGTCGTATCTCGATGCACTTTTTGTTTAAACCTTAAAGACGGCTTATTATCTAGAAAAATAATACACGAAAAAAAGGAAGAAGGCGATTACTCGGCACAGAGGAGAAAACAAATGAGAAGGCAAGGAAATAGCACCATGCCTTAGTAGATGTGGTAAATCGTACACGACGAAGAAGAATAGGAAGAAAGGAGGCAGAAAATTTGGACCATTTCCTCCGTAGATGCCCGAAACTTTCTGATTTAAGGAAAATTTATCTAGAGGGTGTGATTTTATCCCTTCCTGAAATTTTGAGCAATAGTAACCCTACCGTTATTACTCGATTGGGCGTGTACATAGATAAATCTTTAGGGTTAAGGAGTCTGATAGTTTAAGTTATATTTTTGTTTTTGTTTGTTTGTGTATATGGCCCGTGGGCTTCTGAAATACACTAATCTAGCTATCTATCTATGGCTGAAAAGGCGGTCTTATGTCCGATTGACACCGGTTATCTCTTATGAAGATGTG
The DNA here is from genome assembly GCA_023053575.1 of Branchinecta lynchi. NCBI lineage: Eukaryota > Metazoa > Arthropoda > Branchiopoda > Anostraca > Branchinectidae > Branchinecta > Branchinecta lynchi. Next base: position 22,543,348 of record JAKZAP010000002.1, read on the forward strand.
TCTGTCGACTTTTATGAAGATGTTTTGATCATTTCGTTTCAGATAACCGGGTCTTCTAGATTTCCGGTTTTTGTCAGACCCCTTTAGCCTGTTACCATTTATCCATAATCAACCGTCTGAAATGTAAGAAAAAATATACCGTTTTTTTGACAAATTACGTCCAATCAACTAATCAGATGAGAAAACCAAGTTGAGAATAGATTCAGTATTCAAGCTGAATATCTCCCCTCCTGAATATTCCCTTTTATCTCATCTCTAATCGACTTGAGAAAAGTCTTTTACTCCCATCAGATTCCTTTGCGGGAACTGCGTGCAGAGCAAAAGAGCTGGCGGCATTGAGAGGCAAACAAAGATCCTTTCTATTCAAATTCAGGGTTTGCGCAAATTTCGCCAGAATTACTTGTACGACGAAAAAATAAAGTTCAGACTTCAGAGATGGGTTCATCAAGTGATGCTACCCCCAGTGCGAGCCTCTATTTGTTTTTACCCAATTTCCGGTTCGGCCGGATTCCAGTTAAACTTCTAATCAGGCGAAAAAATTAAATATATTAATCATCTCATTGCGTTTTAAAGCTTCCTGGAAGATTTCAGATTTCGGCCGGATTTATGGCGAAGTAATTGTCGTGGAAGAAAATAAAGTTAGAAAGCACATTCCTTATTACCTATAAAGATCGAACATCTAATCAACTACAAATCTCAAAAAGCTACAACAAAGGTCTACAAATTTTCCGGTTCTGGCAGATTCCAAGTGAACCACTTGTCCGGCGAGGAAATAAATCTTATATTCGGATTAAGCATGCCTCCTTACTCCTGAATCGCCTATCTCATTAGCTTCAAAAATGTCTGTTTCGTCCTTTAATTCGAAACCCCCTCCCCCACCCCTAAATATATAGGTAAACATAGCCCATCTACGAACTTGACCTGTATTTTGACGAAAAGAAACCTCATAAACAAGTTTGAAGAAAACATCTCAACCCCTTCGAAAGTTATCGTGCTAACAGACGGATAGACAGACGGACAACTTTTACGAAGTCACAGGTATCCCTCCACTTACGTTTCCGGATCCAAAAAAACGGGTGGTGGGTTATGTCTAACTTAATTGCTTCCTTAAAAAAAATTTCGATTAACTTACTCGTTTCCTTCCATTCCTTCTTTTTTCTATACATATACTTTCAAATCAATGAATAATATCTTGACTTAAGATTAGCTTGCTTTTAGATTTGAGGACAATCGATAATCTAACATTTTCAGCCACACGGGATCTACAAGAAGATACAAATGACCTAAGCCGTCTCAATAACGTTCTAGTAAAAAAAAAATTTATTTGAATATTTGTTCATTTTTTAGTTTGTTATTTTTTCGTCCTGTTTTAGTAACTTCTTCTTTTGTAATTTGACTTTAACTTTTTTTTTTCAAACTTTAAACTTTTTTTTCAACTTCAACTTTCTTTACTATTTTTTTCATATCTTCTCAAAGATTCCTCTTCTCGCTTTTTTTGTTTGATTTATTTACTTCATTTTTCCTGCCGTTCTTTTTTTAATCAAACTATTCTTCTACAGATTCTTTAAACTTTATTCAAAACTTTGTCTTCTAACCTGTTCCGCTTATATATTGGTTTGTGTTTCAGTCCATCCCTTTAATTTGTTCAGCTAATCTCTTGTTTCTAACTTACTTACTTCCTCAAAGCTTTCATTTTAACTCTTCGTGGACTTATTACTTGTTTCCTTCCATTCCTTTTTGTTTACATACGTTTTTAAATCCCTGAATAACATCTTGACATAAGTTCAGCTTTTATTCACTTCTGTATTTTAAGACAACCGATAATCTGATTTTTCCTGCCTCATGGGATCTATAAGAATAGACAAACGATCCCAATCTATCTCAACTATCGTGAAGTGTATGGTGCGCGCTTCAAACTGTCAAACACTAGAGACTTACTTAACTTACTTACTTACTTACTTAAGCTTCTGTTATTTCTTGCTTGATAAAACACTCATGCTGTTCAAACCGTGAACTATTAAAGACAAGAGGTTTACTTTACGCTCCGTTCTTTTTTCTTTCCTGATAAAACACTCGTTTGAAGTTTAGAGGATTGAATTGAGAAAAAATTCTTCAGTTACTTTTTATTTAAATGTTACTCAAAGGTACGGAAATTAAACAACAGTTACTATAGGGTACCCGCTCAAACTTTATCTGTGCATAGTCTGCCGCTAATGATTATCCATCCAAAAAAGACCAAAGGTTTCGATGGGATCCCAAAAATTCAATGTTTATTCGACTTCTTGATCCACACAATTTAATTTGTACATTTCCGAGTCTTCGCAGACCCCTCTAACATTTTGCTATTTGTCCAACCCAAAGCTTGAATATGTACACAAAATAATGTTACCGTTTGGAGTTTTTGGCAACTTAAGGCCAAAAACTAATCAGATGAGTAAACAAAGTTCAGATATGGATTCAGCAAGGATGTTTACTGCAAAATGTCATCTTAATCGACTTCAGAAAGGTCCTTTACTTTGAAAAAATTCTTCCTACTTTAGCATCACTCCTGGCGAACTGCATGCAGAGCAAAAGAGATAGTGTCACTGAGAGGACAAACTTTCAATCCAAATTTCCGGGTTTTGGCGAATTTTGCCAGCTTACCTGTCAATGAAAATAAATTTAAAAATTCAATGTAGCATGTCTCCTTACCCCGATACTGAACCTGAAATCGACTTCAGAAACAACTTTGAGCTTCAACCAAATTTCTAGTTTCGGCGGAATTCCGGGTGAATCATTTGTCCGGCAAGAACAAAATTTTTAAACTACCATGCAATGTCTCCTGCAAACTTGGTTTAGTAAATGCATGCACAGTTTCTTCTACGCTGAATCCCCTCGTTCCCCTCCACGTTCTGATTTTTGGGATCCCAAAACGTAAGTGGAGGTATACCTATGACATTGCAAAAGTTGTCCGTCTGTCCATTCGTCCGCCCGTCTGTGAGCACGATAACTCTCGAAGTTAATGAGATATTTTGATGAAACTTGGTGCGAGGTCTTTGGGTCAAGGGTAAGGTCAAGTTCGTAGATGGGCTCTGTAGCTCTACATTTAGGGGTGAGGGAGGGGGTTTCAAATTAAGGGGCAAATAAAAATGTTTTTTAAAAGCTATTGAGATAGTTGATTTAGGGGTAAAGAGACATGCTGAATCCGGATATGAAAGTTATTTTGTTGCCGGACAAGTAGTTCACCCGGATTGCGGTGAAAACCAGACACAAAACTTCTCGACCAGTTTTCGGCTATAGCGGTCCTACCCCTTTGTTCTCAAATGATTATAGCTCTGCGCACGTGGCCGACAATCACTTGTTTATTCAGTGACGCAATCGAAGGTCGAAGGGTCTAGTAAGTAAAACCTAGCTAAACCTCCGAAAACTCGAAAAGTTAAAGTTGTGGAAAAAGAAGTTACGGGTGATTTCTACCATTTCCTGTAATGCTGAGAGTTTAAAATCGGAAAAAACAGAAGAGCTGGAAACATTTTCTAGTCTTCTGCACCCCAAGATAATAGCCGTCACTGAAGTACACCGTCAAAATAAGCGTCACCTAAACATTAAGGGTTATCGTGAATTAGGAAAAATAGGCGGTGGAGTGATGCTGATGGTTGACGATAGCGCGTCGCCGCGTGAGATCGAAATTCCACATCTTCACGAAAATGATGAGATATTATGGGTTCTAATGAAGCCCAAAAGATTCCCGCGAAGTCTCACAAATATTGCAGTTTGTGTTTTCGAAATCCATATTTTTTCTGTAGGCTAAAATTTAACCGCTTCTCTTATAAACTCTATCATTTGCCATTAATTAAATACCGATACTCTAAGAAGTTCTAGAAACTGGATGGAGCGACGTCCCGGCAGCAGCAAGAACTGTAGTCTAGTCAATATACTACCTATAATCACATGAAGTGAGCGCCGCATGCGAAATTTTTTTTTGCTTTTTCCAGCCAAATTTAATTTCCATCCAAATTCTCGCTTCAAAATCTCAATCCTAAAACTGGCTTAAAAACCCCGTCAAATGACGCGCCTTCCACAAAACAGAGAACACTACGAAAAGTGCTGCAGGCGGAATTTTCGGAATATTTATGATTAGATATTCTTCTTGGGATCCAAAATAAAAGTATCATAGAGACATAGACCATCCCTTTTGTCTACGACCAGTGCTTCACTCGACCTCTTCCGAGTTTCGAGGTTCGTGGTAACTTCCGGATCCTGGCTATTATAACGAATAAATTACCGAATCCCAGTTATTATACCGAATAAGCTTAGACCGATAACATGTTCGGGATTCTGTATAATTACCGTATCCCGGTTATTATACCGAATTGTTTTGGTATCGAAAGACTACCAAACAATATTCATATTCGGTATACTTTCGTCGAAACCGGAACAAAGTCAGGATTCGTGGTTAACTTCCTAAACTTGAAATTATACTGAGTAAATTACCGAATCCCAATAATGATACCGAACCAATAGCTTATTCGGGATACTGTGTAACTACGGAATCTCCATAAATATACCGAATTGTTCCGGCATCAAAACATAACCGAATGATTTCAGTAAATTCTCTCACCAAATTCGTGACAACTACCTAATACTGGCAATTATACCGAATCCTGATCCTTATACCGGAGACTTGTACAGATAGCCTATTTAGGATTCTGTATAAGTATCGAATCCCCGTAAATATACCGAACAGTTCTGCTATCGAAAAAACACCGAACAATTTTAGTAAGGCCCCAAATTTTTACCGAATCTCAAAAAGGTGGGGGGGGCGGACCCCCCCCCCCCCCACTCTTGTGACGCCCCTGCCCGCAGGTGTACCTAAACAAACTTCTGCCAATCTTCCCAACAAAGCCAACCTGCTGTTAGTACTACTCAATAAATCTAAATTTTCCCTGCATTCATACATTCCAAGTATCTCCTAAAAGTAGCCTATCCAAATTTCCGGTTTGGGACGAATTCCTGAAGAACTAAGCGCCTAGCAAGAAATAAAGTTCAAAGATGGATTCAGCATGCACCTTACATTCTGTAGGCTATTCATTATCATATACTGTATATTACTCTACGATGTATTTTGGCAAGTAATAAGTTTTGATGGTCCTATGTTTTATCAAGCTATCATGGAATCTACTGTAAAAGCTGGCACTGATCCTGAATCTCCCAATTCAATTTCCACTGAAAACTGCAGGGGTCCAGAAGCGTCATGTTTTCAGATTCTCTTTATCTCTTGCGAATTCCAGTCCACACGCTCTGATGACAAAAAAATGGATTGTAGGACAAAGGATTGCTTCCCTGAACTGCCATGTGGGCTTGAGATCACAAATAGCGACTTACCTTATAGAGCGATCCATTAAACGGGGTCATCTCCGGACAGAGACCGTTGTAATTCACTCCGCACACCGATTGCTGCATTCTGTGCAAGCCCCAAGCAAGAGCGTACACTGCCTTGATGACGAACGCTAGCTTACTGTCCTGCTTATAGCCGCTGCGAATGTCTTCTTTCCCTGAAAGAAAGAAAACAAGGGCTACGAGCTCATACGACACTTGATACGAGTAGGAGGTACCCAAAAAGTAGAAGAAACCAAAATACCCCGCCATCTGAAAATGCGGTTCGGACCTAGAAATACGATATCTAGTTTCACTCAAGTCTGAGCATTTCCGTCGCCTCGGATCACCGAGGGCAAATGAGTTTTCTACCTTCCAAGTTTCAACCCTAGACATCCATTCGTTTGGTCCCTACACATGCCACACGGTTTCAGGTACCCCCTCCAACGTCCCCTACCGAGTCCGAATCTGGTTCGGACTTCGGACTATTAAATGGATCATCTGAAGCATTCTCCACCTATCAAGTTTCACTCAAATCTCAGCGTTTTTTGGGAACTTCCCGACCTTAAATATGCCATCTAGGGCATGTGAGCTCTCTACATTCCAAGTTTTACTAAAACCGCTCCACTTGTTTGACCCCTATGCGAGCCAAAACATTTCGGGGAGTCCCCTTCCAGCTCCCCCCACTGTGGCTGAATACGTATCGGAAACATAAACGTCCCATCTCTGACATAGCATATCCGCAAATTTACGGTTCCCACTTCAAACCCCTCCCCTACCGTGACCAGATTCAATCCAGACAACAAATAACAAATCAAGGCCGGATTCTGTCCAACGTGCATCCCATTCTGTACCCCCCCCCCCCTCGTCCAACTCTCCTAAACGTGCCCGCATGTGGTTTGGACGCACGTTTTGCTTGTCTAGGTCATTAGTTCTTGTCACCCATAAAATTTCACTCGAATCGGACCACCGTTCGCAACTTACGGAAGCCAGTGAATTCCGGATTCCCCTTCCCTCAACTCCCCAAAGATGGTCGGATCCAGGAAGTTTTCCTAGGGCATGGTCCTTAAGTCATTAATAGGCCTGCAAAGTTTCATTGTTCTTAGAATAACTGGAACTATCGTAACCGGCGATCACCGGAATTCCAGGAAACACCCTCCGACTCCCCCCACAGAGCCCCGATACGATCTGGTTCTGTCAATTACGTGTCTAAGGCTAATGCTTGTTCTTCTCACCAAGTTCCATTCCAATCCCTCAACTCTAAGCGTTTCACAAAATTTCCGATCCACCCTTCAATCCCCCCCCCCCGCCACAAATATCTGATTCTACCAAGACCTGACACGGATCATCTGAGACGATAGTTCTTTCCACCTGCCAAGTTTCATTCAATTCCGATCACCCGTTCAAAAGTTATGCATGCGACCAGATTCCGGGCTCCCCATCCCTCCACTCCCCACACGGTGGTTGGATCCAGGTAAAGACTGTTATCATCTGTTCGGGTCCCTGCCATATCTTCCAAGTTTCGTCGTCCTAGCACATCTGGAAATCCCGAACTAGCAGGATCACCGAATTCCCCCCCCCCCCCCCCCCGACCCCCCACAGTGCCCGACGGTCAGTTTATGTCAACGACCTGTCTAGGACGGCCGCACATATTCTGGCCGTAATAACTAAAGCAGATAGTAGAAAATAAAATAACCCCCTTTCCCGACACCAAATAATTCAGTGTATTCAATTAAATGATACAAACAAAAGTTGGCTTTTCAGTTAAACTCTAAGCCCGAGGAACAGGTTCCGTCCCAACAGGATTTTTAAGTCACCACTGCCGTACGGCAGCATGTCCACACTTCAACGACGGAGAGACCTTGTTGTCTCGCTTTCCTTGTCACTAGAAAGCTCGGGCCCAGACTCCACGTCCATGATCTCCAACGCTCAGTGCCACTATGACGTCAGACCCGACCTGTACGGTCCGTCCCTCCCGCTGAAGCACATTCTAAAGTTAAGCCCTACTTTTGTCATTTCTTGGAGGACTCCCCTTGTCCGAGTCCAAACCTGAACTTTTTAACCATAACCTAAAGTTCAGCTTTTGCTTCCTAAGGAATCACCATTAGTTGTGGCCCACAGTAAAAGGGAGAGAAGATTTAAGGCATTAAACGCCTGTGTCCTATAGCAACCCGACTTAAGCAAGAAATAAAATAAAAATGACTGAAGACATTCAAAATGTTCGCAAGGATTAACAGGTTGAAAGTTAACATTTAAAACTATGCCACTGACAACTATTTGCAGATGATTCATTAAGCTCGTTGATGGAATTTAGGCAAATCTGACGAAGCGGGATCCGGAGAAAGGAGTGAAAGGCGACGAACAGAAGAGGGTGAGAAGAGCCGAACCGCCAAAAAAGCATCTGCTGACTTCTACGATAGTCTATCTGAAGAAGACGACGAACAAAAAAGTCAGATGATGCTTTTTCAGCGTTTTCCGACATTTCCTAGCAATGCCTGTTCTGCATAATGTTTTCAAAATCACAACAGATTACATCCAAAGTGTTATCTGTTATGAAACTTCTGATAGTGAGGAAAACCAAGAATACTTCTTTGGCTTTCGTCTGTTCCGTCTGTATCCAGAGAGCACACAAATTGCGGGGGCGTGAGCCATCTCTTCAAGGACCCGTCGTACCTATGCCAATACAACCTACTACTTCAAAGGTGGGGTTTGACTTTTATTCGAATTGTGTATTCAATGAAACAAATCAAAGAAAGTCGAAAAATGAAAGGCAAGGGAAAATATCCAACAAGGCCTGTAAACTCAAATGGCACTCGCATGGGTTGAGACATATTGTTTGATCAAAAGTAAGTTTTAACTTTTGGTTAAGATGCGCACTAGGGAGCTAGAACTTTATTTGTAAGCAAAACCCTGGAGGCGAAAATGATAATGGGCTCATAGTGATCATGAAAATGTACATTTTGCTTAAAAGTGTTTTTCTAACTTTGCGGTCAAGATTGGTACTTTAAGGAACAGTCGGATTTGGGAAGTGGCGATTTCTAAGCCAATCTTGTCGAATCTCTAAATTCTAGACAAGTTTCATCGTCCTAGCACATCTGGAAGTACCTTAACTCGCGATCACCGGAAATCTGCTCCCCCCCCCCCCCCCCTCCAACTCCCCCCACAGTGCTTGGAGCCAAAATGATTAATCCAGAGCAACTGTTTTTCATCCACACAAAGTTCCGTCCCGATCTCCTCCAGTCTAAGCGGGTCACATGTCCCCCCCCCCCCCCACAAATAGTTGTCGGACCCGGTCCGGACATGAAGAGATCACCCGAGAAATGTCCTCTGTGCAATTATTAAATTTCCCTCGAATCCTATTGCCCCTTCCGAAGTTACGCATGACTGAATATTCCGGCTTCCCCCTCCCTCACTCCACCACGATTATCGGATCGAGAAATTGTTATTTCCAAGTCAGCTTAATCGGGTCCCTGCTACGCCTGCCAATTTTTGTCGTGAAAATCCCCGACACCGCCATCAGTGGAATCCCCCCCCCTCCCCGCCATGTGCGGATCCCGTCCAACTGTGTAGACCATTTATCTAGAGCAGATGCTTGTTCTTCCCAGCAAGTTTCACTCCGATCCCTCCATTATAACCGTTTTTCGAGATTTCAAGTCCCCCCCTCCCTCCAACTCCCACATAGCTGTCAAATCCGGTCCAGACTTCAAACGGGACATCAGAGATATATCACCTCTTCAGTTATGAAGTCTCATTCCAGTCCGATCACCCGTTTGAAAGTTACAGAGTACTCAATATTTCGAATATTTCAGATGGTCGGATTGGGAAACTGATTATTTCCAAGTTAGTTTGGTCGGATCCCTGATATGCCTGCCAAGTTTCATCGATCTGTCAGTACCCTAACTCGAAAAAGTCTGACCAGCTTATTGCCCTCAATTTTCCAGTTTCACCGCCTTCCACTCCCCCCCAGATGGCCGGGCAGGAAAACTGACTATTTCCAGGTTAGTTTGCTCGGGTCCCTGATATGCCTGTCAAGTTTCATCGTCCTAGCACATCCGGAAGTACCATAACTCGAAAAAGTGTGACAAAAGATCCGTACCGACCGACAGACGGAATTGCGATCGGTATGTATCTACAAGTGCCACGAGACGAAAACATTGCGAGCGAAAGGTGTTCCATCAAAGGATAAAAAAAAGCCTTAAAAAGGACAGCCATCGACTAGAAACTAGAAAACCAGGATGAGAACATAACTATCCTTCAGCCCAGGTTGACAGTGTATCAAGGTTTACAAATCAATTATTCGGCTGAATATTTTTGTTTTTATTTAAGCCCTACTAGACTTCAGGCTGTGGCCAAAACTCCAAAACTATCGAATAATACATCATTGGACAAAGTACAAATCAGTCAAAAGTTCGCTGATTTTCCCTGAACTGTCTAGCAGCACCAAAAACAGGAGAGGGGGGCGAAGTAGATACTCCGTGGGAAGTAAAAACGTTCACTTTCTTGACACTGGTGGCACTTAAAGGCAGGAAACCTAAGTCGCATTCACTCCCCTTCCCAATCTTTTGCATGTGGTTCCTGTCAACAAAAGAAGGCGATCACAAATGTTCGGTATTCAATCGAGTTACACAGGGGACTAGTTGAGTGCCAGAGCAAGGGGCCAGTAGCTTATCTCACTTGGAAGCCTATTCTTGGGAGAGAGTGCAACACGTAGGAAAGAAAGTCCCCACTCTAAGAAACGATTTCTAAGAAGCCGGCTGCTGTGATCAGGAGCTCGATCCGCGATCGGGGAGCAGGTAGAAGCATCCCACTCCAAGACGGTAGACGTTGTTTGCGGTTCCGTTTTGGATTTTCTGAATGCTACCGACGAGAAAGAGCAAATTATCTAAATTTCTTCTTTAACTTCTCAGTTGAACTCGGAAGCGGGACTTGATTCAGAAGTACTCTATTTCAGAGGCTATTCGAAACGTTGATGGTGTTGTCGGGAACCCCAGTAATACAGTGCACCACTAGATAGGTATCCTTTTCTTATGAGATGTGTTTGATATTGTGTCAAGGATATTGTTGTCTTGTTTTGTTTTTGTAGTTTTTTATAAACGAAGAACCCTGATGTCTCCTCCTTTAATCGAACAATAGACTAGAGTGCCTACGAATCAGTAACGAGGAAGCAATTCAACAGAATGGAAAGCCGATTTCTAAGACAACTTGGACAAATAAGACCTTCACCGCCTACACATGTACGTCCAGAAGATGACGGAACTTCCCCTACTTCGACTCAAGTCTTTGGCACAAGATCAAGAGTCTACAGAGTTTCACTGATCAGTGCTCTCTCAAACACTATGCACCAGTATCTCATTGTTCTTCACCCCTAGCGTGCTTTCACACCTGAGCACTTTCCACTCGTGTTCTCCACCTAACAACCAAGCTGAAATCAACAAAACGAGTGCAGAAAACACATCCGACAGGACAGGAGGCCGCTACTAGAAGCCAAAGCAGTCTTTCATCAAGAAATGGGAGCGATGCAACCTCTTCTCAAACCCGGTAATCTCCCTTGCGGAACTCACTTAGCGATATGGTTGCCAGCCTCCACGTTTAGTAGAATGCAACAGTTGTGTAGGTAGGATATTGAAAAAGTGTTGATAGCCCGAAACAAGACCACTTTTTCACCCAAAGCACGCTGCAAAAATCGACCGCCCCAGCCAACAGAAACAAGCCCATGGGGCGGGAAACAGGCCCATCTGGAAACAATGCTTAGCAAGAACACACTGATGGCAGAATCTACAGCTGCTTTCAAGAGCGGTGTAGACCGTGACTGGACACACGAGACGTGGAAAACTGACCACACCAGTCCTTCGTCAGCTTCCAAACCATAAGCACTGGCAGCGTCAAGAGGCAACACAATCCTGCCGCTAATAAGACCGCAAACACCTCGCACTGTTTACTGTTCATGCTCCAGTATTTACAACTACTGTAAAACTAGGCTTCTCCACGGCTTTGGTTGTCTTAAGCCTGTTCCCATGCCCCTTCACTTCTAGCAACAAGACCAAAGGTGTCCATGGGATCCCAAAAATCTAATATTTGATCCAGACAATCGAGTCTTGTCATCGCCAGATCCAGTCTTGGACAGGCTAATCATCAGAGAAAACCAAGTTCAGATATACCTCTTAAAGCCATATCTATTTTGACGATACTGACCGAGACTTCCTGCCGATTTCCGAGCGAACTACTAGTCCAGCAAAAAAAAAATACAGAAACAAAACCAGCGTATCTCCTTATCCCTATAAAGAACATCTAATCAACTTGGAATAAAAGTTTGACTTTAAAAAAATCCGGTTACAACCGGATTCCGGAATAATTATATGTCCGGTCGAAAAACCATTGCCGTAAACCGACTCAGCCTCTCTTCTTACCCCTTAATCTGTCATCTAATCGAACTTTTGCTTTTGACAAATTTTCCAGTTTTGGCCGGATTCCGGGCGAACTAGTTGTCCAGCAAGAAAATGATTTTCACCATCGTGTTTGGCATGTCTTTTTACCCATAAATCAAACATTTAATCAACTTCAGATTAAACTTTTACTTTTAACCAACTTTCCGGTTTTCGCCGGATTCCGGGCGAACTACATGTCCGGGTAGAAAATTGTTTTCATATAAGTGTTCAACATTTCTTCTTGCCCTAAATCGAACATCTAATCAACTCGAAATAAAACTTATAATTTTAACAAACTTTCCGGTCTGGGCCGGATTCCGGGCGAACTACTTGTCCGTCGAGAAAATGGTTTTCACAATCGTCCTCAGCATGTCTTTCTACCCATAAATCGACATTTAATCAACTTCAAATAAAACTTTTACTTTTAACAAACTTTCCGGTTTTGGCCGGATTCCGGGTGAACTACTTGTCCGATGACAAAATGGTTTTCACCATCGTGTTCAGCATGTCTTTTTAGCCCATAATCGACTATCAAATTAGCTGTTTCAAAATATTTTGTTTGCCCCTTAATTTAAACCCCCTCCTCCACCCCTAAATGTAGGGCTACAAAGCCCATATACGAGCTTGACTGGTCCGACGACCCAACGAATCCTCACACCAAGTTTCATCAAAATACCTCATTCCCTTCGAGAGTTATAGTGCTTACAGACGGACGGACAGACGGACAACTTTTGCGATGTCATAGGTATCCCTCCACGTACGTCATAACTGGTTTTACGTATCAATAGCACGATGCACGAACACTTGTCAGGAGCATAATATGCACGGATCATAGTGAATGGCGGAAAGTGCAAAGATTAGTGAGGTATCCCTAGTGGGCTTATCATGTAACACTGAAATGTAGGTTCCCGGGCTTAAGAATTAATGAATACAATTACGGAAGTAGGTTGCATTGGTATCATACAGAAGACGGGTCCTGTAAGGTAAAAGCAAGCCGGGGACTAAACAGCCTGGTAGTGGCGCTATTGAGAAATGAAACTTGGATTGGCGTAGGCATTCCCTGTTACTTTAAGCCCACGCTATTTCCAAATGCCCTCTTTTATTAGTCGGGAACTGTATATTTTCTACAGAAGTTAGTAATTCCTAGGCAGGAAGAGGCAAACAGTAGTAACACGCCAAGTGGCGAACGAGGGTCTAAAATAAACAATTCTGATAAACGGAAGAAGGGAGAGGGAACTCCATGAGGCAAGAAAGGGCACTTGGGGAATGTGAATACAAATGGTAGCCTATACGTTATTGGTTTCAGTTTCGCTTAGGAATCATAAAAGGATGCTCGTCCCTCTTTTCAAACATGACAAGAAAGCAAATACTGGTTGAGAAAGGTTCTGTCGGTTCATATTTCAAATCAAGCCCGTATCGAGGGGTGGGGTGGGGGGTTGACCCTCCCCCCCCCAAAAAAAAATAAAAAAAAATAAAAAAATAATAATTTGTATAGGCTATTCCCTCTGATCTATGTGTTTTTTGTACTTTTTCGTCCGAACAGCAGGCAACCCCCCCCCCAAAAAAAGCAACCTCTCCCCCAGAAATAAATTCCTGGATACGGGCCTGTTTCAAACTGATATTTCCTATGTTTCAAGTTTCAAATTGGTTTTTCTTCCGAAGTCAGAATAAAATGGTGACTTTTACACGCAGGCGAAAATGTAAGTGAGGTTATGTCGTCCAAGAAATTATTTTACATGATATTGGGGGAAAGTCATACTCGAACCTGTTTCCGACTGAAGTACTGGTGAGAAGCATAACTTATGAAACAAAAAGTCCTCGCTCGTTTCTCCAACATTCATACTCTAACTTCAAACGGTTCAAAAGGCAACGGATTAAGAAACAAGACCAAATGTTTCGATGGGATCCCAAAAATGTAATGTTTATCAGACTTCTTGATCCAGACAATCCAATCTTGTACATTTCCGACTCTTGGCTAGACCCCTTTTACATTTTTACTATTTATCCATAATCAACCGCTTGAATCTGTGGCCTACACAATTATTTTTTACCGTTTTGCTCACGGCCAAACAACTAATCAAATGAGGAAACCAAGTTCAGATATCGATCCAACAAGCAGGTTTACTCCAATATCTCATACATAATCGACCTAAAAAAAAAACTTATAGAACTTTTTTTTTTTTTTTTTTTTACCAAATTTCTCGTATTTTAGCCGCATTCCCGGCGAACTGCATGCAGAGCAAAAGATCTAGTGACGCCAAGAGCCAACCTTTCAATCCAAATTTCCAGGTTTTTGCAAATTTTGCCAGCTTATCCGTCAACAAAATAAAGTTCAAAATTCGATTCAGCATGTCTCCTTATCCCGATACCGAATCTCTAATTGACTTTAGAAACAACTTTGAGCTTCCCCAAATTTCCAGCAATGCAGCCGGAATTTCGGCCGGCTGGGATTCTCGTTCGAAGATACTATGACCCTAAACCTCGCCGTGTTCCTAGTGAAAGTGAGCTTGAAAGGTCACCATCTGGGGCTGCAGAGTCGCCTGCTACCCTAGTTGAACAAGAATGGGGGGCACCAGAATTACGAGTTTTAACTGTCACTCAGTGAGGGCTCTTTGTGAGATGTCTGACATTGTCTTCCTTCAGGAGACAATGATCTTCGATTATGATCTCCCATTCCTTAATGGGCTAAATGGTGATTTTGTAGCTTACGGTGTATGTGCCTCGAGAGCCGCGGATGGCCTCGCAGTTGGAAGGCCTAAAGGTGGTCTGGCTTTTTTATGCAGAAGATCCCTTTGTTCTGCAATTTATTTTCCCCTTCCGTTTGAAGAAAGGATCCAGCCAGTTATGATCCAGTTTGGGAATGAGAAAGTGCTGTTTGTGAACGTGTATATGCCTGTTAATAATAAATAAAGGGGGGAAGCTTGCGTCGTTGCTCGAAGATCAAGCCATGTCCCACACTTGTTTTCTTGGGGACTTCAATGCTGATGCCCAAAAGAGAACTCCTTTCTACACTGAGTTGGAGGCTATGGCGGAAGAAAATGATTTTGTTTTAAGTGATGTTCTTAATCTTAAAATGACACCTTCACCTTTATGAGCCCACAGGGGTACACTTCTTGGATTGACCATGTAGTGTGTTCGCGTTCTCTTGGGGATAAGCTTATTAAGATTGAAGTTCAGTACGATATTTTCGGTTCTGACCATTTTCCATTAATGTTTGAGGTAGGGTAGCCGCATCGCGGTCTTTTGAGGACCAGGTTCAGCCCCTTAGCAATGTGTGTGCCCCGGTGGTGGACTGGGATAAGACTACTAAACAAGGACTGAGGGACTACTCTACTAAGGTGGAAGCTAAAGGTAGAACTCTTTGTGCTACTAATCCTCCTCTGTGCTGTTCAGGTTCTTGTTCTGATCATAACCATCTCCTTTCCCTTACTAAACTTTATTTAGCGCTAGTTGCGATTGTGATTGTTTCTGCTAATGAAGCAATTCCGGCGAAAAAAGAAGCAACTGGGCATAAGCGTGAAGTTGTCCCTGGTTGGACCCGTCACGTCAAGGAACTCGATCTACCAGCGAAATTCGCGTTTTTGGATTGGGCTTACGCGGGCAGGATCAAGGATGATCAGTTAGACCAGGTTTGAAAGCTACTTAACAGTAAGTATAGGAGTGCTTCCAGGTGGTGTAAAAGCCACGTGGAAAAGCTGAAAGCGTCTGCGTTAGCAGCTTCCCTCGGGAGCTGTAAGTTTAAGCAGTTTTGGAGCACTGTTAGTAGGCACGGTAGATTAGCTGTCGCTAAGGTGGCGGATGTTGTTGGTGGAGTAGTTGGCTCAGTTGCTGTTGCTAACCTTTGGGCAAATCATTATTCAGAGATTTTTCCGGCGGTTCCCTCTAATGTGGGTAGTGTTGAGGTTCGTGCCCGGGTGTGTGCGACTCTTGTTTCTAGTGACCAGTTGATAGCACACGAGGCTGTTGCCAGGGTGCTTTCTGGGCTTACTGGGGGCAGAGCGGGTGGTCTGGACGGGATAACTGCTAACCATTTGAAGCATGCTGGGTCGACGTTTACTTGTATGTTAACATGTCTCTTTAATGGGTTTTTGGCGCATGGTTTCGGGCACGAAGAGTTGACAGAAGTGTACATATCCCCTATCCCTAAATCTTCGGTGTCGGATGTTAGTAGCCTCGGTAGTAACAGGCCCATTGCTTTGGCTGCTGTTGTATCGAAGGTGTTTGAAAAGTACCTTATAGGTATTATTGAACCTCAGGTTCGAGCTTCTCATTACCAGTTTGGGTTCAAGGCGAGGTCGTCTACCGAGTTTTGTATATTTTTTGTAAAGTCTGTGATCCACTATTTTTGGCTTTTTGCTTCTCCGGTTTTTATGGCACTTGAGCTTACTCAAGTGCCATATAGCGATTGTAATTTCTGTCCGTCAGTCGGTCTGTCGGTCTGTCGGTCCCGGTTTTGCTAGTTCGGGCACTTTCAGATAAGCTAGGACGATGAAACTTGGCAGGCATATCAGGAACTGGACCAGATTAAATTAGAAATACTCGCTTCCCCGATCCGACCATCTGGAGGGGAGTGGAGGGAGGGGGAATCCGGAAAAATGAGGAAAAATTAGATATTTTTAGCTTACGAACGGGTTATCGGATCTTAATGAAACTTGATATATGGAAGGAACTCGTGTCTCAGACCCTCCATTTTAAATCCAAACCGGATCCGGTGACATTGGGGGGAGTTGGAGGGGGAAACCGGAAATCTTGAAAAACACTTAGAGTGGAGGGATCCGGATGAAACTTGGTGGAAAGTACAAGCACAAGTCCTAGATACATGGCTGATATAACCGGAACGGATCCGCTCACTTTGGGGGAGTTGGGGGGGGGAGAAGTCCGAATTTGTAGTGATCCCGCGAGTTCCGTGCTTCCTGATGTGCTGGGACGATGGAAATTGACAGGCATCTCTGGGACCCGACCAGATTAAATAGGAAATCGTCAATTCCCCGATTCGACCATCTGGGGGGGGGGGGGGGTTGGAGGGAGGGGGAAGCCAAAATTTGAGGTATTTTTATCTTGCGAACAAGTCATCGGATCTTGATGAAATTTTATATTTAGGATGACCTCGTGTCTCAGACGTCCCACTATAAATCCGGACCGGATCCGATGACACTGGGGGGTGTTGGAGGAGGGAACCGGAAACCTTGAGAAACGCCTACGAGTGGAGGGATCGGGATGAAACTTGGTGGGAAGAACAAGCACAAGTCCTAGATACGTCATTGATATAAGCGGACCAGATCCAGGCACTCTGGGGGAGTTTGGGGGAGGGGGTCCGGATTTCTAGCGATCCCGCGAGTTCGGCATACTTCCTGATGTGCTAGGGCGATGAAACTTGGCAGGTATGTCAGGGACCCGAACAGGTTCACTTGAGAACAGCCGTTTCCCCAATCCGACCATACTGGGGGGGGTGGATGGATGGGGAGTCCGGAATCTAGTGGCGTGTATAACTTTTGAACGGGTGATCGGATCTTGATGAAATTTTATATTTAGGATGGATGACCTCGTGTCTCAGACATCTCACTTTAAATCCGGGCAGGATCCGATGACACTGGGGGGAGTTGGAGGAGGGAACCGGAAATTTTGAGAAACGCTTAGAGTAGAGTGATCGGGATGAAACTTGGTGGGAAAAACAAGCACAAGTCCTAGACACGTCATTGACATAACCGGACCGGATCAGGGCACTATGGGGGAGTTGGGGTCGGGGTCCGGATTTCTAGCGATCCCGCGAGTTCGGCATACTTCCTGATGTCCTAGGGCGATGAAACTTGGCAGGTATGTCAGGGATCCGAACATATTGACTTGAGAACAGCCTTTTCCCCGACCCGACCATCGTGGGGGGAGTGGGCGGATGGGGAGTCCGGAATCTAGTGGCGTGCATAACTTTTGAACGGGTGATCGGATTTGAATGAAACTTGTCTGGTGAGCTATCGCCTCGGACGTTCAGTGTCACGTCCGGGTCGGGTCCGATACCTGTGGGGATGGAGGGGGGGGGGGGACTCGAGAAACTCTAAAAGCAGAGGGATTGGGACGAAACTTAATGGATGGAACAAGCATTAGGCCTAGATGAAATTGAAGGAGCCAGATGGTTTCGGGGCTCTGTGGGGGGAGTTGGAGGGGTTTCCTGGAATTCCGGTAGTCGTGAGTTAGAATAGTTCCAGATGTAAAACGACAATGAAACTTTGCAGGCATATTAGCGACCCGAATTATCTTGACTTAAGAACCTGACACAACATACCCCCGGAAACTTCCGTTCCTAGATCCGAGCATTTTTTGGGGAGCACGAGAAGAGAAATATGGAAATTGACTTCTATAAATTGCAAACGAGTGGTCTGATTCGAGTGAAACTTTATGGGTGATATGAATCGATGGCCTCGACATGTAAAACATGCGTTTGAACCATATGCGACCACGATTAGGGGAATTGGGGGTGGGGGGGACACAAAAACCAAACGGATGGACCGAATGAGATGCAAATTCGACAGTGCCGAGTTTATGCGGCCTAGATTTGTTATTTGGCGTCCGGGCCGAATTCCGCCAAGGTAGGGGGGGGGGGGGGGGGGGGGTACTGGAAACTTGCAGATAGGCTAAGCTCCAATTTCAGTAAGACTTGATGGACAGGAACAGGGAATTAAGAGATTGGGCCCGAACCGGCTCCGACAACGTTCGTGGGAGGGGGGGGTTACCGGAACTTTCCAAAGATGCTCAGATTCGAGTGAAACTTGATAGATGGTATAAAAGAAGATGCTTTAGGTGGTCGATTTTTTATATTCCGAACCAGATTCGGCCACGGTAGGTTGAGATAGAGTGGGTACCGGAAATCGTGTAGCCCGTCTAGGGATCAAACAAGTGGATTTATTGGGATGAAAGTTTTAACAGTCATGTGCATTTGCTACAGACAATCGAGACGATGCCGGAACTGCTCAGAAATGAGTGAAACTAAATATCCTATTTCTATTTCCGAACCGCATTTTTGGATGGCGGGCGTATTTTGTGACGTTCTCATCTACTTTCTTGTACAGCCTACTCGTACAAGTGCCATATGAGCTCGTAGCTCTTGTTGTATGTTTTATTGATGCGAAGGCTGCATTTGACCGGGTAAATCACGAGAAACTGCTGGGATGCCTTCTTGACCGCGGTGTAGATCCCCGAATCGCGCTTACCCTGTCTTGTTGGTTTCGCGGGGTGCTTAGTAGACGGTTCCCGGTATTGAATGGGGTCAGGCAAAGTGGTGCACTGTCTCCTCTTTTGTATAATTTATACGTAGATGAGCTTAATGTGACGTTAGCAACTGCTGGTGCTTTATTCAAGGGATGTGTTTTAACAATTGCAGTTATGCGGATGACCTGGCTGTCCTGGCTCCGTCTGTGTCGGCACTCAACAAACTACTGGGTTTGTGTGATAGTTTTGCTAGTCGCCATGACATTGTTTTCAATACTAAGAAAACATTATGCATGGCCTTCGTTCCCCCTGGGATGAGTCTCCTAGTGATTTCACCAGTGTTTCTTTCAGGGGTTCAACTTGAATTTGTGTCATCATTCAAGTACTTGGTGTTCACTTTTACCCTCAAGCTGGATGATGAACTCCATGTGAATGGATTGGCCAGATCACTTTGTGCTCGCGCCAACCTCCTGATCAGGAAATTCGCGAAGTGTGGTGGAGTGGTGAAATCTTTCCTCTTCTGGGCTTACTGCACACAACTTTATGGTATTTCTCTTGTGACTAATATCACAAATATCACAATAATACGCGGTAGTTCTTTTCATGTTCTGTACAAAAACTCCCTCCGGTGGTTGCACGGTTTTCCTTGGAATTGTAGTGCCTCGGCAATGTTTTTTGGTGAAGGTCTCCCATCTTTCTCTGAAGTCCGTAGATGAGCTTGTTTTTCGCTCCAGAATAGAATAGAATAGAGTCCCAGAGCCCTCTGTTGGCTGTTCTGTCAGGGCCGCACACGCGGCTATCTCTTCCCATTTGGCTGAAATGGGGGGAGTTGGTATATTGTGGGTTTGACCCAACTTAGTGTTTAAAGTGTAAGTTTGTAAAGTGTTCTTTTGTTTTGTATAATGGCCCTAGTTGGCTGGTATTTGATTCAAATAAATAAATAAAATATATGATATATATTCATATCGTTTACTGACCAAAACAGAAAAGATAATTTCAACCTCAAACTTTCAAGAAACTAAATACATAAAATGGTCAATGACAAACTGAATGTATGAACGAACGATGTAACCATATTGGAAAATAATTTCATCTTTCGACATCCAACGTCACGAATAAACATCGCCCCAGCATACGGTTATCCTCTAAGAGGTCCTCTTCAAAAAATGAATTTCGTATGATACTGAACCGAGTTGTCCCAAGAGAAAAGTAGAAGGGCATATTGATCCCCGATGATGCTTCATGCTTCACGACTGCTTTTGCCGCATCAATGGAAGCAGCAACCAAAGCGGAAGAGAATAATGAACTCTCAATTCATTCTGACCCTTCCTCCAAGATAAATTATCTTGGAAGGTGGCAGTTTTTACGGAAGTATCTACTTGGAAAAGTTAGACCGTATTTCCGCTATCCGCCTCTGGCCCGAGTTATATAATGGTTGGAACGTTCCGTAACTTTAGTCCCTCGTTCACACCGCTGCGATTTCACGAAGAGTTCTGCGTTTGTGATCGAGTTCGTGCCTTCTTTTCTGAAGGATTCCGTGCTTACTTATTCTCTTGACCGCAAAAAGCGTAGGGGCATCGGTGGATCACAACGTCATGGGAATTTGGGCATCAGTTCACTAGACGGTTCCTGGGCTACGCGATTATGAAGGTTGTCCACGTAGGCCTAAGGTTGATTATACTTCAAGCTAACTAAAGCTAATTACACTTCACTTATTTACTCAAATAGCCCGGAAAACCCGATAAAAATGCGTTACTTCGTTTGGCCTCTATCCACAGATAATCGATTTCATCGACTGGACGGATTTGTGGCACCTCTAT